>CM035424.1:121493452-122190952 GCA_020310875.1 Ceratopteris richardii
CCTCTCTCGCGTCTGTCGTCCCTGACAGACCCTTCTTGGGAGGGTCGTTGGACGTAGTAATTGACAACGTCTTGCGCTAAGTGATGTTCAGCAATCCTCAATCCTTTGGCCAAGTCTGTGAGTAGAGCATCCCAATCTACCGGCCCGGGAACCTCTGGATGTGGCATTCGTAACTTTTCTGAATGGAGAGCTTGTTCCACTGCAAACAATTGTAATAAATGTGAGGGCCTGGGAATGAAGATCTATGAGTGATATTCCCAGAACCCTGTGACAAACATCTCTTCAAATGTCTGTTTGAAGCAGGCCGGTAGGTATTTGATGCGGGCATGCCATGCATAAACAACATTAATAGAGGGCGTTGTGCTCATGTCATAAACAAGATCCTGATTGCCTTCATTGAATCCGAGCGCAGAGAGGTGAGGTTCCTTAACATTCTTGAAGGTCCGGGCATACCTTTCATGTCCGAAGCTTCCCTTACCAAGTTGATAGTTAATCTGAAGCGCTTGAGCTCATTGCCCCTTGTGAGAGACGGGAGGACAAAGGAGCTGTATCCCTTTTTGTCTTTGCTCGGAGTAAGGGTGCTAATCAGATACGAGCACCTTAGAAAATCCGGCTTGGGCAATTGGAATTTGAAATACTCGTAGAGTCCTGCCTTCTTCCATATGGGTTTCAATCCTTCATTATTCTGCAATCTTTCAAATTCCCTGGTAAAAAAGTGATACCTGCCCCAATGCCCATTGAATTCTATCTCTGCCTCCCACATATAAGTGCCTTCACCTAGGGGTCCTGCCACATCACTGAACCAATGAGAGTTTTTGCTGACTGGCATTGTGTGCCCCTGTGGAGGGTTCTGAACCGGTATGGCCTGTAATGCCCTCAATGCCGCTGGTCGTTCCTTTAATTCCTCCTCAACCGGAAGCCTTTCAATGTCCACAACTTGGGGGCTGGTGCCTGCCTGGGAGCTAGTTCCTACCGTATCTGCCATGTTACTTCTTGCTTCCTGTCTCTATGAGAATATAGAAACATGTGTTAACATTGTACAGGTCAAGAGAGAACCGTTGTTGTTCCCATTACAACATTAATCATGAGGGTCGGGAGAGATTAATGGGTTAGTAAGTGCTCGATGCGAGTGTGTGTGTGGTTAGGAGTTCGGTAGACCTAAGAGCTAAGTGGAATGATGTAGTGTGATAGTGATGTGGTTAGTAGGTTGTCATGGATTTACAAATGGGGTCCGGGGGTTTGTTACAAGTCTTAGGCTGCCAAATGCAGTGGATGGGTTTTGCTCTTGGTTTCGTAGAGACTCTCGAGAGCTTTATAGGTGTGTCGGCTTGAAAATGAGGCCTTTTAGGGACCCATTTACAAGTGATTATGTTCGTGCTCATGGGCCTTGGTGTGTTCCTGAGTGTTGAAAACGAGTGGATGCTGGCTGTGCGAGTGAATGGATCACGCTATATAGGGTGTGGTCTTGGTGTAGCTATTTGAGCCCGCAAACAAGCCTTAGGCACCCAAATTTGTCTTGATTGTGGGCTAGCCTTCATCGACTTCTTGGGCACCCAAATAGACTTCACATTAGCAGAAGAACTTCTGAAAGACTTCTTATTGGTGTCGTGTTGTTGGTTACTAATAAGAGGCTTTGCCCGTGTGGTTGGCCGGAGTGCAACCGGGTGTTCGCCTTTCCGCACCCACACTTGTTTCACTAGCTGAGACATTTTGCTGCGCAGGTACTTTTGATCTCCGACATAGGTAGTACTCTGCTTCTTCTGCCTTTGATCCACCTTTGGTTGCTGCCTCCCTCTGGCCTTTGGAAAAGAAGAGAGTTCTGTTGCATCCCTGACTCCTTTTTTGCGAACATCATTCCTCTGCAACACATAGTTTTGGACAAGAACAGCATGGTCATCTTCATGTGTACTCCTGGAAGGACCAGGAGTGTGTGCCTTTCCTAGTTCCTTGAGTGCTCCATTATCTAACTCTACTGTAATTCGACTATGATTGACCCATACCTGAAGAAGTCCACTTCTTAGGTTTAAGTTGACTGCTTGGTCATAGATCCAGTCTTGACCCAAGACAAGGGGTTCAGTGAGGTCCTCATCTTGACATACTAGTACTTTAACTGTTATTGCCTCATCATGAATATAGAGGGGAAGTTCCACCTTGCCCATGCAAGGGGTTTCCATGCCTCCCAATCCTATGAGATATGCTTCCACAGGATTCACAGTTAATTGCAACTCTTGACAGTAGGACAATTTAACAGCACTAGTGGCTGCACCTGAGTCAATCAAGGCTCTTACAGTCCTTGCACTCTTTCCTTGTCCTATATCTAAGGTTATGAAAGGACGTCGATCAGTTATCCTATGTGAGCTAATACCTGAAACTTCACACATAGCCACGTCATATCCTTGATCTGCATATGCATCTTGCCTAGGGTGCTCTCTGCCTTGTCTTCTTAATTTCATTCTCCGTATGCGCTCTAGGGCTTCTGCTTGAGCTTCTTCTCGAATTCGCTTTTCTTCCTCTTTGCGTTTCTTAGCAGTATTGAGTCGACTTAGCATTTCCTCTCTGAGAGGTTCCTGATACAACTTGACTCTGCATCCGCTGATATAACTTGGGAGAACATCGCTTTCTAATGTGGCTAGTTGCACTGCTCCACTTGTTGAGATTCTGTTAATGATCATGGGTCCGTAACCTCTCTTCTCCAGTTTCCTCGCATGTTGCTTCAATGTGTAGACTAAAACTAAGTCGCCTGCCTTTAAACCTTTATCCTTAACGTGGGCATCAAAGTATGCCTTCTGTCGTTTCTTTGCTGCATATATCCCTGCAGCTGCTCTCAGTCTTGTTTCTCCTAATTGTTCAAGGTCAAAAAGTCTAGAGGAGAGTTCATGACCCGTCCATTCATGCTCTTGTGCCACTTTCAATGTAGGTATCAAAAAGTCTAAAGGTAGCACAGCATTTTGACCAAACACCATTTGAAAGGGAGTGGCTTGGAGTACCGTTTTGTAGGCAACTCGGTATGCCCAAACAGCATGGTGTAGCTGTTTGTCCCAATCAGAGCATTTATTATTCACTAACTTGGTCAATACATTACATAGAATTTTGTTTTTGCTTTCGGCTTGCCATTAGCTTGAGGGTGATAGGGGGCAGACTTCTTATGAACTACCAAGAATTCTTGGAGTAGATTTTCAATCACTTCGTTCAAGAAGTGAGTGCCTCTATCACTTACTAGCTCGATAGGTAGCCCATATCTTGTGAATACATTTTCAAACAAGAATTTAGCAGTTGTTTGAGCATCATTCTTCGTTGTGGCTTTTAGCTCTACCCACTTAGTTAGATAGTCTGTTGCAACAATGATATATTCTGCATGGGAACCCTTAGCTGGGGGATTAATAAGACCTACAAAGTCTATTCCCCACTTAGAGAATGCACGTCCACCCATCATAGGTTTCAGTGGCATCTCATCTTTGCGTATAGGATACTGAGCTCGCTGACAGACATCACACCGTTTCACATAGGTATGTGCATCCATGTGAAGGGTCGGCCACCAGAAACCTGCAAATAATACTGCCTTGATCACCCGATCTGGTCCAAAGTGTCCTCTTGCTACACCTTGGTGAGCAGTTTCCAAGATCTTAAGATATTCACTCTCATGGACACATAGTCTCTGGTAACCGTCTTTACCACGTTTGTATAGATTATCACCAATAAGTGAGTAATCCTGGGCTTCTTGTTCTAAACTCCTTTTCCTAGCCAGAGTCATGTCTGGAGGGAAGGTTTTCGTCCTCAGAAAGGATACTAGTGGTTCACTCCAATCCGGCACTATGGACACTTGATAAAGAGTGGCATGTTCCACCGGTGGTTTAGTGCGACAGATTGGGCATTCTTTGCACAACCTTTGGACATCCGCTTCCATAGTTGGCCAATGCACTCCGAGTCTTCTTAGTGTCTGTAGGGTTTGTTGTTTTGAGTAGTGTTGCTCTAATGCACCTACATGTGCTAATTGCAACCACTTCGCATACTCATCCTCTTCTACACAACAAGCCAAGATTCCTTGATCTCTGTGCTTGTACATACTTCCTGCCATGATGTGATACTTTTGGGCTTTTACTACCTCCCTATCCTGCATGTTTATTACTGGTTGATTAGGTCCGTATGTCAATACTGGCACTAATGGCTTAGCCCACTGAGGTATTACTTCCAAATTAAACAAGTAAGCATCAGGAAGATCATCTGATACTCCTTGTGGGACTTCCCCTGATGTGAGCCTAGAAAGGTGATCTGCTCTCAAATGAGTCTTCCCTTTCCTTACCACAACCTCGAAGTCATATTCCATTAGTAAGAGAAACCATCTTACTAATCTACCTGTATTACATGGCTTGTTCACAAGATATAGCAGTGCCTGATGGTCAGTAAAAAATTTAAACTTATTTGCAAGAAAATAGTGTCTAAATTTCTTGATTGCATATACCATGCCTAAGCCTTCTCTCTCTGTAGTGGTATAATTTCGTTCAGCTGCATTCAATTGTCTACTGGCATAGGCAATTGGAAGATCCATATTACCTTCACCAGTAGGTTGAGCAAGCACACACCCAATAGCATAATTGGATGCATCCACGTGAACATGGAATGGCTTATTCCAATCTGGTGTGGTCAAGATTGGTGCTGAACATAATCTTCGTTTAAGCTCCTTGAAGGAATTCTCATATTCCTCAGTCCACTCAAAGTTTGTCAGAAGTCCGTACATGGGCTTTGCAATGACAGCATACATGTGAATGAACCGGCGGTAGTAACCACAATGTCCCATGAAAGCTTGTACTTCCTTGACATTCCTTGGCCTGGGTAGCTCTGCTATGGCTCTCACTTTCTCTTCGTCGGTAGATATGCCATTCTTTGACACTATGTGCCCTAGAATCTTTCCTTGCCTGACCATGAAAACACATTTTTCTGGGTTTAGGCAGACTTGATATTCTCTACATTTGTCAAAGATTTGTCTAAGTTCGGGAATATGGGTTTGCCTAATGTTGGAATGAGCACAAAGATCATCAACATAGACTTCTAAGTTCTTCCTCAGGAACTCCTTAAATACATGGCACATTAGTCTCTGGAAGGTAGCTGGTGCATTGGTAAGCCCAAATGGCATTACTCTCTCATGACTCTCCTGTCATCTATCTCATACTTCTTAAAATTTTCCGGGACCTCAAATAAAGATTCTTCCTCCTCTGGTGAGACCTCTCTCTTCTTTCGTTTCTTCCCTTCTTCCTTCGGGGTCACATGTGTGGCTAATCTTACATCATTTGTAAGCTCTCCATGCCTCTGGGGTTGAAATTCTACTTCATGGAAGTATTCTTCATCTGATGCAAAAGGTGGGTCCATAATGATTGACTCTAGATCGGAGTCACTTGCATCCTCAAATGCATCAAGGCTAGGTTCACACTCTTCTAAAACTGCCTCTCCCATGATTGGCTCTATGGAGAAGACTGAAATGTCATAGCCATCCTCATCACAGTGAGGTGTCCATTGTTCCTCATTGATGGCTACATCCATTGTTGCTAGGATTTCTGCCCAGCCATGGGGTTCAAAGTCCTCATCAGGAAAGACTACAGGTGCATAGGCTGGGTCTTGAATTGATCTATGGTTTTCTTTTGCACCTACCTCTTTGGCTTTCTCTCTCTTCTCTTCTTCTACTGCTACCTTACACATCCATAAGTGAGTGTCTTCATGCATCCATGAGGATCCTGACCCTATGGAATGCACCGATTCTGTATCATCTTTGGCTCTATGGATGGGATTCCATTGGATGGGAGGTACATCTCTATGAGAGTAATCTTTGAGATTTACTTTGGTTGTAACACCTAAGTGTTGTAAATACAAGGAGTTGGTTCCCCAGTCCTGTACCACTTGCAACTGTCGCATAAATGGTCTTCCCAAAATCATCTCATAGGCATGATTTTTGTTGAAGTCACATATAGCAAATGTATGCTCAAACTCGACACCACAGGTGGTGAGAGTTATTCCTTCTAGCAATCCTAAGGGTCTCTCAATATGACCATCGGCCATCTGCAATTTCATTCTCGTTGGCCTGAGTGCTGGCTTGCCCCAACGCTTCCATAGGGAAGTGGTGGCAATTGCAACTCCTGCACCTGAGTCCAAAATTGCCTTGGTGGTGTACTCCTGGTAGGTAATGGGAAGATAGGTGTTCCCTTCTTCACCTTCACACATATCTCCTATCTTATCCAAGGGTATCTCTGGCATTGTCCTATGTGATCCTACCTGGGAACGAGGTTTTGCTATCTCGGGCACTTGATTGGCTACATGTTTCCACACTTCTGGTCTAACCTTAAGCAGCTCTTCCAAAGTGAGATTGCACTGCACTTTGGTGTTCTTCACTACCTCTGTGTTCCTAGGTATGACTGAATCTTCGTTTCTTACCATGACTGTAGGTGCTCTCATACAAGTAGACTTAGTTTCCCATGGGCCTGTGAAGTGGGGTAATTCTTGTAGAGAGTTAGACTCAAAGTCTAA
The DNA here is from genome assembly GCA_020310875.1 of Ceratopteris richardii. Classification (NCBI taxonomy): domain Eukaryota; kingdom Viridiplantae; phylum Streptophyta; class Polypodiopsida; order Polypodiales; family Pteridaceae; genus Ceratopteris; species Ceratopteris richardii. The sequence continues at coordinate 121,499,966 of CM035424.1, forward strand.
TCTTTCCTGAGATTGGGTGCTCTCCTGCTCCTCATAAATGGATGGGATATCTTGTGGGAATTGGTCATGTGCATCATCCACAAGTTCAATAGGAGGAGGGACTTCACTCTCTTTAGCCCATTTGTCTTCTTGAATCTCTCGTAGGAATTCTGGTGTGAATCGATTCGTAGAAGATGATATGTCTGGCTCCGTAGAGTTAGGCACATAGGCTTCAGGCACATAGGCTTTCTGGGCAGGAAGACTTGCTCTTTCACTTGCCTTGTCCTTATGTTGAGAGGTGGGTTCCTTTTCTGATTGTGCAATCAGCTTCTCTATTCTTTCTAACAGTCCATCAAAGTGCAACTGTGTCTTCGCTGAACTAGAGATGTTAAATAGGCGACTGGCTTCAAACATGGTCTGAGCCAATTCCACCATTTTGGCACAAATTTTAGTTCGTTCAAGCTCTAATTCTGCTCTAGGGTAGCACTTTTCATGATCAATTACGTTTGGCCCTTCTTGGATTCTGGCCTGATATGCTTTAAGCATCATATTAAGGTCTTCGGGAGTGGGATCTGCTAGGACTGATCCTACTCTAGGGGGTGGTGGGATTAGTTGAGGCGGGTTGGAAGGTGGCTGGTCGGATGGTGATGGGAATGGTGGTGGTGGGGTAGTGTGAGAGGGAGTTTGAGATGTGAGTTCAGTTATCCTGGCTTTGGTTTCTCTTATGCTTTCCTCAAGTTCACTCATCTTTTTAGCCCATTGTCTTTTCATTCTTTCCCGACTATCTTTCCACGCTCTAGTCCTTTTCTTTGTCATGCTCTCTGTTTCACTAACATCTGGGCTCTTTTCCTGGCCTACACCCTAGTTTTGCTGCAGTGCTTGAGCTCTAGTCACTACCTGTACCGGTGCGGTGGATGTCACACTTCCTGTGGAGTCTACCACCAACCCAACAACGTTGATAGGAGTGATTTTTGGCATATTATTGGGGTTCTTTGGGCAATCTCGTAAGAGATGCTCCTTTCCACATTCTTGGCAAAAGCCCTGGATCATCACCGACTGGGGTTGTGTAGGTGGAGGCAAGGGACAATCACGAATGAGATGATCTCCCTGACATCTGTAGCATGGTCCTCTAGGGAATGGGGGTCTTACCTGCCTAGGTTGAGGTCTAGGATTGGGGTTTGCGTACATGACGTTTGTGTAATCTGACTCCCAACTAGGTTCATTTGGCTCTTCACTATAGTAGGACTCACCATGTTCAGGAGATTGCATGTAGTAAGCATGGGGACTATCGACATGTGTAGAATCAAAGCTATGGTCACTAGGGTCACTTTCAGAAAGCAGTGGTGTTACAGGGACTATAGCTCTATTCAGGTTTTCTTCTGCTGCTGCATATTTTACTGGGATCACATTAGCTGGGGCAGGGGGTTGTTGTGCTAACACAGGCTGAGGCCTTTGTTGGTTTTGGTAGGGTTGCTGATAAGGTTGTTGTGGCCTGCCATATGGCTGTGGAGGGTACGGGTTCTGGTACCTTCCCTGCTGAGGGTATGGCTGAGGGTAGGGTTGTCTAGCCGCCTGCCTGTTGTATGGGCAATCTTGCGCGGTGTGATTGGTGTACCTCCGTTCTATGGTGCAGTACTGGCTACTAGGATTCACTTGGGGTTGAGCCATAATGGGACATACATTTGCCATATGGTCACCACCACAAGTATAGCATCTTTTCACAGGGGCAAACCTTGGGATCTGTTTACTAGTGACACCTAATTTCTGCGCTACTTTCTCTGCAAGTTCCTCAATTGATGTGGATTGCGTGGAAGAGAGGCTAGAGGCACTATCTGAATCTTTGTGTATTTTAGATATCTCTAACTCCTCCCCCAGGTTATCCTCAATGTCAATACACATGCGTACACACTCTTCTATGGTCCTAGGGTCCTTCAGATACACATATGACCTCAATTTGGTACTTAGCAATCCATCCAAGAATAAAGCCACTTGCTTAGCTGGCGTGGGTAGCTCAGGGGCAGGGCATCTCTCCAAGTATTGCCTAAATCTTCTTCCAGCAAGTCTCACAGTCTCTTGAGGGGTTTGCTTGAAGCTGTGAATCAGCGAGGAAGTGTTATGTCTTATGCCACTCTTAGAGAATTCAATAATGAAAGCCTCTAGGAGTTGGTCTATGCTCCTGAACTGTCCCTCGTTTAGTGGCTGAAACCATGTGAGGGCAGTGTTCCTAAGGGTTAGACCAAAGGCATTGTACTGCGTGAATAGATCCTCCACTTGTTCAGCTCTCAGGACTTGTCTAAACTCAGCCACATGATCGTATGGATCTCCAGTGCCATCGAAGTAGTTCTTCATGGACTTAACTAGCTGAGTTGGTCTCAAAGTCCTTGTGTGCTCTCTAGGTCGTGGTAGAGGGAACTCATCCGCATTTCTTTGATTCCTGTGAGCTCTAAGTACCTCAGGCTCTACTCTATTTGTTTCCGTCCTCGTTCTTTCTCTGCCCCCTGAGTTGGCAAAGCTCACCTCCGGCCTTTCTCTATGTCTATCTCTTTGAGTTCCGTGAGCGTGGGAGGTTCCAGCACCCGGGTGACCATAGGAAACATTCGATCTTGGTTGGGGGAAAATAAATTCACCCTTCCAGGTGTAAGCGTGCCTATCATTTTCTATAACCACAAAGACCCTTTCCGAAGCGTGATCTAAGTAGGTCACTCTACCTGGGCTATCTGGATCTTTAAACTCATAGATCATGATGGTTCCTATATCAGTTGGCTGATCAGATTTATACCTCCAAAAGGCTTCGTCAGTTTCTCGGTTCCGAAGCAGATCTATGCTCTTATTGTCCTGTGGGATCCACTCGGGAGTGATGATCCTTGTTAGCACTGACTTTCCACGAGGGGTCCTAGCTTCTACACCCATGTTTCCTTGCTCCAATTCACCTAAATCCGCTTCTCAGATCACATTTCCGAATTCGTTTGTCCTATCTGGGTGACTGGTGACTACGTATATAGTTCCTTCTTTGTCCAAGTATGCTCCGCTTTCAAACTTGACAGCGGGGTGCTCTAGTCCAATGGATTGGTCAGGGTTTTTAATCTGGACCACGGATCTTCCTAGACCGTCCTCATAGATGCTAGCACCTAATCGGTTGGTCCTAAGGTATTCCAACTGTGTTTTTGTAAGGGCCTTCTACTCTGTGCAAGTAAGGCACTCCTGAACTTCCCGTAGGTCTGTCCATGCCTTGAGACATCTCTGATTCACTGGTATCCGAGCTAGGGTAATGCGAGTGGTGACTCAACTGCTGGGCCCAAGACCTCGCAGTATGATTGACGCTAGCTTCTGAAGACCTAAGGCTTTGTCTATCCCTTACTAGATGCCGTCCTGATCTAAGGTTCATATGCCTAGTTAAGTAGCCCGATTTTTGCCCAGAGTACAATCTCGTTGCCGATCAATTGGTATCAGTCACTTGATTCGTTTTTAGTGTGTTATCATGTTTATGATCTTGTCTGATATTGCGTCGTCAGGAATACTTGAGTATTTTTCATGCTTTAAGTTGATCGTTCCACGTTAAATTCTTTTCCTTTAGGATTCTCAATCGTACAAAGATTATGTAGTTATCTTGAACTTTGAGTATTTAGGTAGTCTTCAACTTGATAGATGCCTATCGCCGCCCTGGCTTACTCCTATCACTAGTCGTTCTTAGCCTAAGCTAGGAATTGACAAAGGGAGTTGAGAATTTCCAACCTTTTGTTTCCTTCTTGGTTGCCCTTGAGTGCCCAGGAAGAGTGTTCCCAAGCTTGCACTTACTCTTGCTTAGAATGCCCTTCGATGCTCTCAATAGATCTGTAAGAGTTCCAAAGTTAGCTCAAGACCAATTTGCACTGTGATTTTTTTTGGAAAACAATTCTAGAGATCCCTAAATTTTGTTCCCCCTGGGTATGGTCAACTTCAAAATACCCTAGCTAATAATCCTGATCTTAATTTAACTATAACCAGTCGATGTTTTGGTTGTGCTCCCCATGAGCTTTCCAACAAAACAAGACTCACAGCAAACGGATTTTGTATGAGAGAGTTATGTCAGTTCAGGGTTCTGGTGCTAAAACAGGGTTGAAACAGGCTAACAGATCACAAGATTTTTCTCAAAAGCACATGTGTAGGGACCTCACAACTCACTAATTGCTAGACCAATATGCCCAAAAACTATCCCCAAAGCTTAGAATAAAAAACCCTAATTTTTTGGCCGAAAAGCCTGTCAATCGCGATCGACAGGTCTGTCAATCGCGATTGACAGAGGTGTCCGTCGGGGCCTGTCGGTCGCGATCGACACGTTAGTCGCGATTGATAGTGTCAATCGTGATCGACAGAGTCGGTCGTGAGTCCTGTCAATCGCGATTGATGGTGTCAATCGCGATCGACACTTTTTCCGGGTTTTTCACCGTGATTTCAGTCAATCGGGGATGTGTCCGTCGCGATGGACACGTGGCTACGCGTAAAAGTCAATCAATCGTTGAATTTCAGTCGGTCGCGATCGACGGTGTCAATCGCGACTGACAGAGGTGTCGGTAGTGGCTGTCGATCACGATCGACAGTGTCAATCGCGATGGACAGGGTCCCACGTGGCAGTCTGTCGGTCGTGAAGTCTGTCGGTCGCGATCGACAGGGTTTGTCGGTCGCGATTGACAGGGTCTGTCGGTCGCGATTGACAGAGGCTGTCGGTCGCGATTGACAGAAAAACACGGAATTTTTCTACTGTTTTAGGTGATTTGGGATGTGCTCATCATGCTTGTGCTAGTGGTGAACTTTGTTTTACCAAATGATCGAATTTTCTGTCGATCGCGATCGACAGAGGCTGGCGACTGCGAGACAGATTCGACGAGTTTCGTACCTGCGCAGAGTGCTGGGGATGATGATTCATCAAGAACGTGCAAAATGCTCAAGAAACATGCAAAAACAGTGCAAGCAATATCGCTCTCTCGCTCTCTCTCACAAGTAGAATGAAGGAAATGAAGTGGAGATGGTGATATGATCAAAACTAAAAATTTCCGTGATGATGGAGATGGAGGTGGGAGATGGTGATGATGATGATGGTGATGAAGATGGTGAAGAAAAAACCAGAAAATAGATGAAAGTGAAGAAAATACCTACAACTCCAACGCGTCAACTCTACGTCTTACCATCACACGCTTGTCCTCAAAGTTCGATCTCCGGCAACGGTGCCAAAATTTGGTGTAGCTCAGTGATGAGTAGCACCTCCTTTAATGTGAATCCGGGAAGACGTGAGGATGGTATGAAGACCTCGAGCAAGTGGAGGCACAAGTGCGTGAGTGAGAAGCACACTAATGCGCATACACATACACACACACGCGCACATACAGCAAGCTAAAGAGTGAGAAGCAAAGGAGTTCTTAGATTACTTTCAAAAAGCTCTTACAAGTTCATTTCAATTACAATCCAACCCCAAAAATGAGCTCTCTAGCTCCTTTTATAGTTTTTTACTAGCTTTGGCCCTGTTCAGACCTAGTGTCCGGCCTAGTTAAAAATTAGGTTCCAGGGCTTATTTGAGGGCTCAAATGAGATCTAGAAAATACGAAAATTGGTAAGCAACTACTTCTAAGGCTCCTCAAGCTCGAGGACTCCTCGGCTTGCACAAAATGGAGCCACAAAAAGGTGGACATGGTATTTACAGGGGTTGTTAGTGATGAGAATCACTTTTAATTGGTGTAAGGATTTTGAAAAATTAAAGGTTGCCTTAGTGCTAGATCTGCTTGAATGCTCGTACTTGCTTCTTCATGAAGAAAATTATTGGCCTACTTGCCAGATCGTTGTTGACTCCCTTGTTTGCTTGTGCCTTCTCTCCCCTTTGACTCTCTTCTCTGGCTGCCATGCCTTGTCAGTCCTTCAGTTCCTTGTCTGCTGCTTGAATGCTCGTACTTGCTTCTTCATGAAGAAAATTATTGGCCTACTTGCCAGATCGTCATTGACTCCCTTGTTTGCTTGTGCCTTCTCTCCCCTCTGACTCTCTTCTCTGGCTGCCATGCCTTGTCAGTCCTTCAGTTCCTTGTCTGCTGCTAACAGTATGTGTATATGTATGTGTATATGTATATGTATATGTATATGTATATGTATATGTATATGTGTAGGTATATGTATATGTATATGTATATGTATATGTATATGTATATGTATATGTATATGTATATGTATATGTATATGTATATGTATATGTATATGTATATGTATATGTATATGTATATGTATATGTATATGTATATGTATATGTATATGTATATGTATATGTATATGTATATGTATATGTATATGTATATGTATATGTATATGTATATGTATATGTATATGTATATGTATATGGATATGTATACATATGCATATGCATATGTATATGTATATGTATATGTATATGTATATGTATATGTATATGTATATGTATATGTATATGTATATGTATATGTATATGTATATGTATATGTATATGTATATGTATATGTATATGTATATGTATATGTATATGTATATGTATATGTATATGTATATGTATATGTATATGTATATGTATATGTATATGTATATGTATATGTATATGTATATGGATATGTATACATATGCATATGCATATGTATATGTATATGTATATGTATATGTATATGTATATGTATATGTATATGTATATGTATATGTATATGTATATGTATATGTATATGTATATGTATATGTATATGTATATGTATATGTATATGTATATGTATATGTATATGTATATGTATATGTATATGTATATGTATATGTATATGTATATGTATATGTATATGTATATGTATATGTATATGTATATGTATATGTATATGTATATGTATATGTATATGTATATGTTTACATAACAACAAGCTCTAAAGTATTGTTTTTTAGGCTTATGGATTTTATTAGTTATGATAAATAACATGTGAAAGCACTCACATCTCCAAATTTAGAGTAAAAGTAGATAAAAGTAAGAAAGAAAGGAGAGGTGTCTATTTTTAGACAAGGAAGGCGCTTCTGTTGATAGACTCTCAATAAAAAGAGTGGTTCTCTTGTGTAGGTGGCCAAATTGAGTGATTCTTGTTGGGTTGCGAAGCTTAAAACTTGTACTATATAAGTAGATCATTGATTGTACAAAATGCGATGAAAAAACACCACGTAAGTAGGCGTGTTTGTAGAGATAGTTTCTTGTGTGTATATGGTGTCTCATGAGAGACATAGCTCTCTTCAAACTTCCATATCTCAGTCCTTATGAGGTATTTTTGAGTGATTGAACTTGGAGGAGTTTCCTTAGCTCTCATACTTTTATCTTTATCAAAATCATTCATATATCTTTGAGTTTTCTTATTGCTGTAACTCAGTTTTCAATTCAGATAGTTAGTCATACATTGCTGTTATAGGCTTCCACATACGTTTACTTCAAACTATTCATTTGGGAGATGTACTCCACCTTTTTTGAGGTTTTTTGTTTCTAAAGCATGCTACTCGGGGTCTACTTTCAGAATATATGATTAGTTTTGACAAATTCTCTGGTGCTTATTTTTCTATAGTCACCCATTTTTGTTTTCTTGAAAGTTTGGAGGAAAGTTTGATTTCTAAAGTTTCTAAATATTTGTTTGATCTTTTGAAGATCTTGGAAGGTATCATCATGTTTTGTTGTGTACTTTGATGTTTACAAGTTTGTATACATAACATTGTGGTATCAGAGCTATTTTTTTTATTAGATCCTTCATCAATCTTACTCAATTATCTTCTTTGTTTACAATAATTCAACATGGGAGACTTGAGTGCACCAATTGAGAAGTTATCGGATGGGAGAAACTATCCCATGTGGCAATTTAGAATGGAGTCTTATCTCATGTATAAATTTCTTTGGGAATTGATAAGAGGTACAAAAGTGAAGCCGGTATTACTAGAAGCTCCTACACAAGCAGATCGATTAAGAGAGCAAGAATGGATCGAAGGAGACAGAAGAGTTTTGTTTATTATATCACAAACAGTCTCAAATAATATGCTTGGACATATAAGAGGTTTGAATGCTGGTAGAGAGTCTTGGGAGTCTTTAGAAAGGTTATTTGCAACTACCAACATAGCGAGGCAAACACAACTTATTGGTGAGTTGACAAGACTAAAAAAGGATCCACGATAATCAGTTAATGATTATGTTCTTGAGGTAAAATCTCTTATTGAAGCATTAGCCTCTATCGATGCATCTCCTAGTGAGGATATAAAGTTTAATAGCATGTTAAATGGCTTGAGAGAATATGAAAGATGGAAGTCTTTCATTACTTCTATCATGACTCGAGAGAATTTTCCATCCTTTGAAGATTTACAAATGCTCATGATGATGGAAGAAATCAACATAGAAGGTGGCAACTCTTATCATTCACAAAGAGGTAGTCAAGGACAAGCTCTTTATACTTCATCAAATAGATCAGAAGGTAGAGGAAATTGGATAGGAGGAGGAAGATTCAACAACAATGCAAGAGGAAGAGGAAGCTTTAATGCTACTAGAGGAGGAAGAACAACACAACAAAGTCAAAAGACTCAACCAAATCAGCAAGGTAGCTTTACTTGCCATTATTGTGGTAAAGTTGGTCATTATGACAGGGATTGCTTGTCCAACCCAAATAGAAGAGGTGGTTTTAGAGGATGACAAAGAGGAAGAGGCCAAGATCACAAGCATCGAAACAATAACATAGTGCAAGAGGAGGCTCAGACACAGAATGAAAACATTCTTATGGATATGCATACAGAGACACATAAGAGGAAGGTAAAAAAAAAACTTGGTATGTAGATAGTGGTTGCTCAAACCACATGAGTCATAACATGAACATGTTTATGAACTTACACAAGCTAGATTCAAGAGTCAGAATTGCTACAGGAGATAGTACTGAGCATGAAGTAGTTTACACTGGTGATTGTCCACTTAATGAACATGTAACTCTTAGAGATGTTTTGTTTGTTCCTACTATTACAAGAAATTTGATTTTAGTTGGACAAATGGAGGACAATGGATTGAAGGTCGAGTTTGACAATAATCAGTGGCAGGCTTATTAGAACAAGAATGGGAATTTTGTTATAAAAGGACAAAAGGTAAACAGATTATATACTTATGAAGTTGAAGTTCCAGATTCAGCAGGTTATACAATGGTTAATGGGACTCAAGTAAGTCATTGGATTTATGAAATAAAAGATTAGGACATATTAGTGTTGGTAGGTTAAAGGATATTGCAAAGAAATCATTGGTTGAAGGTTAACCACAACTACCTAAGCAAGATTTTGATTTTGTTTGTGAGCCATGTCAGTTTGGAAAATAGGTACAAAGTCCTTTTTCAAAAGCAGGATTTCAAAGCAGAGGTATTTTGGACTTGATTCATACTAATGTATGAGGTCCATCTCAAGAAGAGTCCATGGTAGGTAGCAAGTACTTTGTAACATTTTTTTATGACTTCTCAAAGTTTACATTCATTTATTTTATAAAATACAAATCTGAATTGTTTGATATGTTCAAGAAGTTTAAATCATTGGTTGAAAAGCAAACAAGTCGAAGCATAACAAGGTTGAGATCAGATGGAGGAGGTGAGTACTTTCTAATCAGTTTCTTGCATTTTTGGAGGAAGAAGGAATTAAAAAGGAGACTACAAATAGATACACACCTCAACAAAATGGTGTGGCCGAAAGAAAACATGAAGGTAATTGGTAACAAATGGGTGTACGAGATAAAGAGAAACAGTGATGGTTCAATAAGTAGAAATAAAGCAAGGCTTGTTTGTAAAGGTTATGCACAAAGTTATGACAAGGATTATGAGGATACATTTTCTCATGTTGCCAAGATATCAAAAATAAGGACATTAGTAAGTGTTGCTACAAGCAAGGTATGGAATCTCTTGAAGGAAATGGAGGCATAAAGAGGAGCCTCAAAATTTTCAAATTAATGGGCATAATTTTCTTCTTCAAAATCCTATGAAATTCCCTCAAAACTATGTAAATGCACTAGAGGAGACCTCTAGATGCATAAATCCAACTCATTATAACATATTTCTTGTAAAATAGTAGGAAATTAGAGATTACCCAATAAAGTGCCGGTCACTTGTGTGAAAGGACCATTTTTTAGGGCACATGTATATAAGTCACTTTGTGACTCTTTGTAAAGACTTTTTGCCATTGTGAAGAAGGAGAGCTCCAAAATTTCGAATTTGCTTCTCTCCTACAGATTCTCACTTCTCTATGATCTTTTGTGTGTGTGTGAAGCTTGGAATGTGTGTGTAGGACTGTTGTCTACCCCTCCCCATCACTTTTGAGCTATTGTAGTGTGTGTGTGAGCAAGCACAAGTTGAGGAGTGAGTGTAGGTGTTTCCCGCCATTCACTATTTTGGTCATGACTTGAAGAGTGGTTGTGAGATTCAAGTGAAAATACGACCAATAGATGCGTCTCATCGAGAGCTTCGAAAGGAACCCGCTATTGGCCATATTCGGAGTTTGGAGCTGGGAGAAACATTCGTATTTGTGTTTATTGCTATAAGTGGTATCATGGCAGACACTTTCAGAGATAAAGTGAGTTGGAGAGGTAGTTTAGTTTTTTCCCTTGCATTCTAGCTGAACCACTTCATTTTCCATCACGTGTGCACATGTCCTCATACACTTGGTTAGGTCGGTTCTTCGGATTGATAATTAAGTGTGTGTCAATCCACCACTATACGCACTTGTGTGGCAAACGAGAGTTAGTCTCTTTGACACAAGTCCCTAAGACCTTGTGACTTAGGTACACATGTTTTTGGCGTTGTTGTCAGGGAACACGCTCGACCAAGGTGCCTTCGTGATGATTATAGCTCTGAAGTGAAGAAATCATACTTGTAGAAGTGAATTCGTTCAGTGGCAAGCAGTCAGACACTTTAGCACTTGTTACTTCATATCCTGGAGGTGTGTGTAATGAGTTTCCGGTTTAGGGTTAGGAGTGAAGGAGAGAAGAAAGAGTTAGGGTTAGGTCAAGAAGAGAAATGGAGTAGGAGTAAGATGAAAAGTACCAAGAAAAATCCCAAAAAATTGCCAAGTTAGTGTAGGATAGGCTTCAGTCATCAAAAACTATAAAAACCAAAAAATTGTGGTTCATTTGACGTGATCACGAGCCGTCAGTGGTATCGTATTGTAGTCCACTTGGTATCGTATCATCCCGGTCACCGATATCGTATCGTCCATGGAGCGGTATCATATCGCGTAGAAATCCAGTATCGTATCATTACCTCTTTTGGTATTGTATCATGTAGAATGGGAGTATCGTATCGCGCATTGTTACGGTATCGTATCGCGACACTGCACCGGTATCATATTGTGAGGATACCTAGTATCGTATCATGTCTAATCTCAGTATCGTATCGCTGAAATCCAAGTAGCATATCGTGCAATGCAGCAGTATCGTATCGTGCCTTTAGGTGGTATCGTATCGCCTGAGCACATAGTATCGTATCGTGTGAAGCAGTGGTATCGTATCCTGTGAAAAGTAGTATCGTATCACTCAGTTCTCTGGTATCATATCGTCGACTGTCCAAGTATCGTATCGTCACCTATGGTGGTATCGTATCGTCGACAAACTGGTATTGCCTAGTGCACTATCGCCAGAGGGGTATCGTCCAGAACACTCTAAGCATTTTTAAGGGCAAAATTGAGGTGTTTTGAAGAGCCAATTAGGGATAGAGTTAGAGCCCAAGGTAGTCATAGGAGGGTGAATGAACTTGAGGTCAGGAAGGGTGCTAAGTAGCCCAAGAAGTGTCATATCATCGGTAGGAAGTACAACTCATGTTAGTCACCGCTCAATCTATTCCGACATCTCTAGTGATTCAGAGGAGATACCCATGGCTTTAGAAGACATGCAAGGTCCTGTTCTCGGGAGAAACTTCATGTCTACTGTAGAAGGGGAATACCGCACCTCTCTGCAATATGTGTCCACTGATTCCCAAGAGATTCCCATCTACCTAGATGGTTTAAATAGACCAGTGGCCAGGATGGTAACCTCCACCAATATCACAATTGTGCCCAGACCAGCTATCAAGTATGAACGAGGAGCATACATGGATAAGTTGGGTCACATCTACATAGTGACAGAACACCCAGACTTGATCAATGAGAGAGGAGAATTAGGAGGACAAGAAAATTCAGGAAGATCGGACCCTGAGGAGTTAGTAACTACTCCTCGAGGCAAGTCAATAGTGACACGAGTCTTGAGAGGGGATTTGATACCTCAAGATGACTACTTACTAGAGGTCTACTTGATCCATGGATCATATTTATTGCTACAAACTCAATCACCTCCATGCGGGCACGAGGAAAGTCCCATTACCTTTTACGAGTTGAAAGATCCTGAAGGCGAGTCTAGACTGACATACCTAGACAAGAACCAAAGAAGGTATTGGCTTGTTGATGCCATAGATAGGGCTCGATTGAAGTATATGGGGTTTCCTATATTCCCTTAGCTAGAGCAAGCAACTACCACTTAGAACCCCTTCGAGACACAACAGGAGTCAGAACATACAATGTGGGGACAAACAAGCCATCGGAGTGTTCCAAACCAAACCCATGTATGCTTTAATGTGCCCGGAATGCAAGCACACAATCAAACACACCTTGGAATAGGCAACCAATACCAGCCACCACTAAGACCAAGACCACCACTAGGAGTACAGCACGGAATGCATCCAATCAGACCAGCAATCCCTGCAATGCCTGAACAGCCTGAGCCCATGAGAAGATTAAAACCAATTCAAGTGGCCAAATGTATGAGAAACCATTATGACGGGATGGGAGAACCTTACGACCACATAGCTGAATTTAAACAAGTTTTAAGGGTTGAACAAGTGCATGATTTCTTTGTGCAGTATTAGTCCTTTGGACTCACCCTCACAGGAATGGCTTTGATCTAGATCCAGCCACTAGACCCCAATCAATTCAGAGATATTAAACAATTCTTTCAAGAGTTCATAGGGGAATTCATGAAGAGAGCAATTAAACACAACTCTTCATCTTTAATCCATAGCTTTAAACAAAACCAAAATGAAACTAGGAAAATAGCTTCCCGAAGATTCAATCAATATGTTGATAGATGCCCAGTAGCAGAAAGACCTATGCAGCAAAAAATGATATCATTCTTCTTGGATGGACTAACGAACGGAACTCTCAGAACTTTAGTCTATGTGAAAAGACTGCAAATGTTGAATGAATGTCTTCAAGAGTGTATTGGCCTAGAGGACAACCTAGCAGATGATCTCAAGAGTACAACCAGTCCTACTAAATCAGAAGATACTCGAAGCACAGTAACATCCAACTCTAGCAACATAGAAGAATTAGCCAGAACTGGTATCGAAGAAGTTAGGAGTTCACAGACAAAGGAACTACTAGCATCCATCTCTAAGAGTACCCATGTTGCGAAGATATAGCCTATGTGGAGGTGATCACCCTACTCACATGTGTGCACGAGGAGGAACAGGTGTGCCTCACCCTTACCCTTATAATAGGCAGCCCTAGCAAGGAACCACCTTGTATTGCCACATAGAACAGAAATACACCAATCACACCACTAAGAATTTCCCATTCAATAGGCAGACACAACCTACACAACAACCTCAGCATCGGCCATATGGATACCCACCTAGAGAGCCAGGTAGGGAGATTGCAAGGTATAATGCCTGTCCAACACCACTAGGAGCAACTAGGCTATACAAGCAAGGACAATATACACAACCCCAGCTAGTGTTAGGACTACAACCATCACTTCCTCAGCACGTGGTGCCTGTCAAATATGCTCAACCAAAGGAAAAATTAGAAAGAGCCATAGTGCCAGCATCGCCAATAGCTAGTGCAGAATCCCCGAACCCAAGATATGAGCAAACCCAAGGAGATTACTATCCCTATGACACCAGCTTGATGGAGTACGAGCAAGCTTATGACCCGTAATACTATGGATACGGAAGGTTATGACAATGTCTATGGACCAGAGGTGGCGGCACTAATTGTAGCTCAAGCAAAAGCACCACCTCCTTTACTTGTCAATCCGCATAGACGTGAGGACCGGTATGAAGACCACGAGCAAGTGAAGGCACAAGTGCATGAGTGAGAGCACACAAACATGCACACACATACACACACACGTGCACAAGGTAAGATCAAGAGAGGAACAATGGAAAGCTTCGATTGCAAAAGAGTTCTCTTACAATAGCTCTATTCTCTAACAAGCTAACCTCAAAAATGAGCTCTATAGCTCTTTTTATAGTTTTTTTACTAGTTTTGGCCCTGTCTAGACCTAGTGTCCGGCCTAGTTAAAAATTAGGTTCCAGGGCTTATTTGAGGGCTCAAACGGGGACTAAAAATTATGAAAATTGGTAGGATGATACTTCTAATACTCCTCAAGCTCAAGGACTCCTTGGCTTGAACAAAATGGAGTTACAAAAATATTAAATGGTATTTACAATGGTTTTTAGTGATGAAAATCACTATTTTTGTAGGGAATTCTTGTGAAAATTTGACATACACTTCTTGGAGCTCCCTACTTGCTCCCTTTCCTTGTGTGTCCACCTTTTTGATGTGCTTCCATGCTTTTTCCTTGACCTTGAGCTTCAACACTCCCCCCCCTCTCGAGTTTGTCGTCCCTGATAGACCCTTGTTGTAGTGGTTGTTCCAAGTAGTGCTTTGAGAGGGAGTGTCCCTTATGAACAAAAGTTGTCTGACTTCTAGATGTGGCAGGGTTGGTTGTATGGTTCTTCATCTGTCACTATGAGACTTTGCAAGTTGTAGTCTCTTGGTACGTGCTTCTTCCTTGGATTCCAACATGACCCTATCGTTGTGAGCCGTCGTTGATGTCTTCTAGAGCTTCCAAAGTGGATGTTCATAGTAGTCATGCCAAGTACTCATAACCCATATTGTGATGGGTAAGTGTGTTCGTGCATGGGTTGAGGAAAATATGTGCCTTGTGCACGACCTTGTAATGTAGCCCTATGAATGCTTACTTGGGAAATGCATTGGAAGAAGTATGGTGCAAAAATTGGCGGGCTTGAGTTAAGTGCTCAACGGGGTGCCAACGAAGAGGTTTCCTAATCTATCATGGTTATGGTGTTTCCAGAGTAAAGATACTTACCATGGTGAAGGGTCGATGGATGTTTATCTCTTCTTGTTGTACTCCCAGCATTTGTGATGGGACATTGTCGATGAATGTCCGTGTTGATGGTCCACTGATGAAATCTTTGAGTGCATGGTCCTGTCTCCTCTTTTCAAAGCAACATTTGTCAAATACTGAGAATTGAATGTCTTTATATTCCTTGAGAAACAACATTGGGTTACTACACCAAGCTTAGTTTCACATATTCTCTTTAGCTCACCATAAGCAGGAGTCTTCTCATCTAGTATACATACAAGGATTTGCATGGTACCAAAACTATCCCTTGCAGATATCTCCTTGGATGCTCTTATACATATGGTAGTTAAGCATCACTCAAGTTGCAGACCTTCAAGCTCTTCACTCCCACCATGGTAAGGGAAAACCATAGTTGTGGATTCCATGTTCATGCCAAGTTCTTGACATCTACCAGATAAGGAAGCAATTATATCATCTGCTAGCCGAGACACACTTCTATCCAAACGGGTAAATGCCCATCTTCAACTAAGCATGACTCATTCATGTTTCATGAGCCAAACATGGGAACAAGCTCTCTCTCTCGCTTTTCTTCTCTTTCCCTTTTTTTTTTGGGAAAAAATGTCACAAAACAAGAAGACAAAAGTTAGTATCAATAAAAATATTTGACATATGTCAATGTTGTTGATATATTTAGGTAGTGATGTGTGAACACTCTAGGACCGCCGGGGCACTTTTTTCCCTCTTTAGGAGGTTTTTTTCCCCCGGCTTGTATATACGCCTATTGCCCTAATGGGCTACTTATCTTTGTACATTCTCTAGTAATACATTCAGTATTGTGTGTTTGTGCTCCAAGCTTCTTCTTCTTCCTTGTGTTGTTCACGTGCTTCCGCAGACGTCTATCTCCAACAATTGGTATGAGAGCAGGTCGTCACTTCTTCTAGGGCGCCGTCGACACTCCTCCGTTTGCAGTCTCAGATTCGCACGAAATTTGGTGAGCATACTCAGGGTGTTTCCGAGATCAAAACAGCTTTGCTATGTGGTGCCAAAATCACGATCTGAGCTCGTTTCGGCCTCCGAACGCACTATCGCAGCGCTTGTGCAGGCTATTTTGTCCTTTTGTGCCAAAGGTATATACCAGTTTCTGTTCGCCAATTTAAGCGTCTCGAAGTCTGCTACAGGTCTAGCAGAACTCGTCTAGGCAGTTCTGTTCTACTTTTTGAGATACAGTCAATTTTCTGCATCAAGGTATTTTAGTCACCGGCCATGGCTGAAAGCAGTGATGTATTCTATATGTTGGCTGTTGAGGATAAGTTGGATGGTACCAACTACCCATTATGGGCTTATATGATGCGACATGTACTGGTTGCAAAAGGATTGTGGAACATTGTGCAGGGTGTTGAAAGACGTCCTGTTACACCTCTAACGACAGGTACTGCTTTTGGAGCTGATGAAGATGGTGTCGAAGATGATATTCCACAGATTCCTGTTCGTGCTGCTGTTTCTGTTGCACCTACTAGAGAGCAGATTCGTTGGGATGGCAGATGCAAGAGAACAAGGATTACAACCACCACATGCTAGAGAGATCACTCTCCTCCCAACCAAATGCCTCTATATATAGCTCTCTCGAGGGGACTACCTTCTTGGGCAGGTGGATACTAACCATCCATGTGTCAGCCATGTAACTACATGTGCGCCAAGTGTCCCAGTTAACTCGAGTTAACTCAAGTGGATGCTTCTAGAAGGCTCTAGATCTCTTTGGGCAAAATACTCTCCCCATGTCTCCCATGGGGATTGAACCCAAGACCTCCTCCTTCACATCCTTGAGACTTAACCACTAAGCTAAGTGGATCACTTGTTCACAAGAGCACAAGACCTCCTAATAAGTCTAAACTCAAGATCTTTGGTCATACACACGAATGACCAAACGGTGTCTGATTTCAGATCTGTCTGAACCGGCCAGACCCTTGGATCATAGACTTACTTTATTACATTCTTTCCCTCTTGGAAAATATTTTCGTCCTCGAAAATAGAGCTATATACATACTGTAGGCAACCCCCAAGCCTCATGTTCTAAAACTGGAAGAACATGGTCATGTTCTAGAATTGGAAGAACATGGTCATGTTCTAGAACTGGAAGAACATGTCTCATCTCTGTGGTGGCATCCCTGCCCAAATGATTCAAAACACTATCTGGTTTTGCACTTTGATGAATAGGACAAAGTACAAACTAGTGAAGAATAATGAGGGTGGATCTAAATACATCCCTAGCTAATTCACAGTTTCTGGAAGTGCAATCTAGGCACAAACATGTGAACTAGGTGGATTCAAATTACTAGTCCATTTCTGGGCATGACTGGCGCATGGACTTAGTAATGAAGGTGAAATTCTTATCCCTCGCAAGACTTTAAGAATTCTTGATTCACTTGAATTTGTTTTTGGAGAACTTGAAGTTTGGTTGTCCCATACATCTAACTTAGATGTTTGTACAATGGTTTACTTTGATCCAAGAGTTACTTGATTTTTTTTACCCGACTAGACGACTACTTTGTCCTAATGAGTTTAAAAATCCTTTGTAAACTACAGGAGAAAGTTTACCATTTCGGTGGAATCAACCATACTAACTTCACCAATACAAATCCATAATGAAATTTGTCCAATTTAGGACACTTTTCTCAAAGGCTTTAACTGAAAGTTCTTGGGAATTGTCAATCTAAATGAGCAATTCCTAACTTCTTTATTCTAGAGTATACTGGACTCTAGGAAATTATTTATGCTATAACTTGAAGCAAAACTTAAATGAATAAGTCCACTTAGACTTATCATATTTTGAAGATTGAAAAGGTTCTTGTACATAACATCTATCTAGGATGTTCAAGTTAGTTATTTTATTCTAACCGGCTAACCCTGGTCTTTTGCAAAAGGAATCAGATACCATGTCTGAGCCAATTCCAAAAGATTTGGAAAGCAAAAAGAAATAAGTAAAACTCTGTACAACCAATTCAAACTTCGAACATACATAAACTTGCTATGAGTCAAAGTCTAGTTGACTCAAGACTTTAACTTCTCAACGATCTATTTCAACAAGGATATTGAAGCATTATCTTTATCTTTAAGAGAAATAAGCTAAATTCTCACAAAGATTTAAAGAAAATAAAAAACATCATCCAACCACAAGATACTAGTGTGGTAACCAACATCAGTGTGTCGACCCACTGAGGTTCTGTCGATGAGTTTAGTATTCAAATAATGCTTCACTTGAGACTAAGTTCAGGTCACATTCAATCTTTTGACTCCTTATTGGAAATGCAATTCTACATCTCTTGATAGAGAACCTTCTAGCTTTAATTCTTGACAAGAATTTCATAGCTTTAAGCACTATCTCTATCTTGATATTCTAGGTTTTAATCCCTTGACATGATCGTTTCACGATCTTGTGCTTAACCTTGGGAACTTGAAAACCTTTAATAGAATATCTCCAAACCTTTTCTGCTAGGATTTTCAAATGAAAACCAATTAGAATTCCAAGTACTTGAATTTTCATAGATTCAAGTTCAATTGGTTATTCTTGACCAATTTTGTAGCGACAAGAGTTTTTGACTTCTTGTCTTTAGATTCCTTTCTACTAATGCTTTTAGGTACCTATCCTGGCCAGGAGTTTTTACAGGAATCTCTCTACTGCTTAAGTCTAAGCATCCGCTCATGCTTTCTGGATTTGTACCAAAATCCCTTTGAGGATAGGCAAACGTTTATGCTTTACCTTCCACAGACTTAAGTACCGTTTGCACGGTTGCCGACTACATTTTTGGAATTCCTTCACTCTGTTCATACTTGGAACAACTTACATTTTTCACAATTTTCCATTTGATAAATGGAACTTGAGTGAATCATTCCTAATGGAATTTTTACTACCAATACTTGGGAAATCTATAGAGTAGTTCTAGTCGCACATTCTTGGACAATCATGGCCAAGTTTAATCAATTCTGGTTGATACTTGCGACAAAATAAAGACTTAGTCTTTATCTTTAAGATCTCTTAAACTATCTTAAGCTTCTTTGCTTACCTGCAGGATTTTTAGAGATCTTTCCCTCAACTTAAGTCCAAGCATCTTCTAATGCTTTTTAGATTCCAAAGCTAAGAATCTCTGATATACCTTAAGGTTATATCACTTATTTGGACTCAAATACCAAAACTGGTGGCTAGGGATTTACTGGGAACTACTTGCTATAAAACTTTTCTTGAAAGATGCTAGTCTCACATCTTGGGAGATTTTTCTTTCAAGAACTTTTTGATTCCTTCCAAGGAATCAAGTAACACTAAGCTATAACTTGAAGCAAATGATTCATCTTGGAATCTTTTGTTTTCCAGTCCAATGATTCATCTTGGAATCTTCTCCTTTACTGGAAAGATCTTCAAAAGGAATTCTAGACTTTTGGATAAGACCAAGACTTAAGGCTTTGCTTGTCCAAAAGATATTCTCATTTAACTAATGAAATAGTTAATTGGACTCTTTCATTAGCTTATCTTTAGGAAATAGCTTAATTTCCAAAGATTACTTTGCTTGGGTCTCTTCAAGGCCTTACCACTTGAAGCTAATCTTTTAGGAAAGAACTTGTTTCCTAAATTGTCTTTAGGAAATATCAGGATTTCCTAAGATATATGTTTCAAAAAATGAAAATAATTTTGAATCATTTCATTAATTGTCATGACTTTAGGAAATTACTTGATTCCTAAAGATCAACTAATATTTGTCTTGATTTCTTTTTCAAGCCTTGAGTTAGCTCAAATAGAATCAAGCAAGTTTCCTTCAAAAGTTTTCGCGTCAATTGAAGATCTTGCATCATGCCTTGAGATGCATTTCTGGAAACTAACATCTATGAACACTAGAGTTCCAGGGATTCTAGAAGTTCAATACTTCTACTTATTTTCATCAATATTTGATGAATAATAAAGTATTAAATCTCCTAAAAATATTTTGGAACTTACAAGTTTCAACAGAAACTTCCTTACTTGGATGCATGAACATGAACATCCAAAAACAACTAACTCCTTGATAGTTGCTAAGAATATCTAGGTTTCTTCCCAAACTTAGACTGAGCATGCACATTGGAAAGTAGCTCTATTTACTTTCAACATGCTTTCTATGATCAAGATCCTTGCAACTAGGTAATTTTCTATTTTTTTTCACCTAGCTAAGTCAATTTAGAAAAAGAAAGGAATGAAAGTATACATGTTTAGCTACTTACCAAAAGATCATGCGTATGCTCATGCATCTACTTGCATGCAAATGCATGTTCATGTATGCAAATGCATGTTCATGTATGCAAATGCCCATTCTTGGGTGCAAATGCATGTGAGTTCATGCAAGTGTAATGAACTTAAGCAAACCTTGAGCTTATTAGGTATGCAAACAAGCATCCATGCAAAAACAACCTGCTTGCTATTCTGGCAAAAGGTATTTATTCAAGTGCGTGAACTGGAGATTTAGCTACCTTTCCCAAGCAAGTGCGAACTTGATGTGCACAAAACATTCTTTTATGCACAAATAATCTTTTCATGAATGGAAATAGAAATTTTCAATTGCATACCTAAAACTGAAAAGTACTTTACATACTTTTGTGTCATTTCAATATTGTTTAGTTCTCTAATTAGCTTTCATATTGAGATAACCATAATTGGACTACGCATTTAGTCCTAATTAATGCATCCTAAATGAAAGCATTTGAGCAAACAAATATCAAAATGAAAACATAATTTGGAAAATACTTAGCTCCACATAGAGCTACGTCCTTCCCTTGATCCTTTGGAAGAGTAATTCGTCCTCTTGATCCTCGTCCAAGCATCTTTTCATGCTTGTATGGATCTCGCTTTGAGAGAGAAAGTTATTGCTCTGCTGTAGCATCATTTTCCTCACCAGAGCCGCCGGCCAAGAAAAAGGCGTTTCCAGGGAGTCCGACAGAGGCCGTGGAGTAAGTGGGCAGCTGAGATTAGGGAATCCAAAAAAGGCTGCGCGTATGTGGTTGGGCACTTTCGATACGGTGAAGGAAGCAAGATCTAACCTTCCATGCAGAGCTGAACCATTCTTCTCAGTCCTGGTAGCATCGTTGCTCAGCGCATGCCGTAACATAACATAATAGTTTCTCTAAGAAACAGCTGTCAAGTGTGCCGGCTACTGCAATGGATAAGACCCGTCCATGGATACTAATAGGTGGCAAGATCGAATCCTGTGAACTACAAATAGTGCACATAATCCTTTTGCGCTAATCTAACCAATAGCAATGACTGCATACGGCGAGGAGTATTTCCATAAGGATGAAGAAGTGTTACAACAACGCAATTTCGACAGAGATGACGAAGTGCGACAGCAATGCAATTTCGACGCATCTAAACAAGAGCTTACAAGCAAAATGATGTAGATAAAAGTCTCCAGAGACCTTCCAGTTTATCATCAAGCTCGGCACAATACTGTTTGTGCGAATCTACCTCTTCAATCGCTTTCCTCACAACCTTTGTGAGCAGAATATGCTCTCTCACGAGCTCCTCGACTCTCTGTGCGAAATGCCAGCAGCAAGAAATGAGATTAAGATGGTCTTTCCAGTAGAAGGGAGCACACAAGCGGGTTGTGTCTTCACGTGTGCAGAAGATAACGGGTTCAGTTTCCGACTCTAGCACTCCATGGAGTTAATCCAGTAAGCATCGATTTTCGAATACTCCTGTGCCAGCCTCAGATGCTTGAGAGCGGCACAAAATTGGCAGAAACGGGGTAAAAAATAATCTCATACAATAACAAACAAATTATTGTAGCACAGCTAGGTATGCAGGAAGCTTGACGCATGCATGAGTTCAAACCCGAAGCTTGACGCAGGCGTGAGTTCAAACCCGAAGCTTGACGCAGGCGTGAGTTCAAACCCAAACGTCGGCGTCACTTCGGCCATACAGTAGTACGGTTTTGAGGAACTGCTGCACTAAAACTAAGATATCAATTATTTCTCTGCAACCATTCGACACTCAAAGTGACTGCCCTCGTGGCTAAAGAACTCTCCATGCTACGAGGTCTCCAGATCGAGCCCCGCTCTGGCTACTGTTCTTTTTCATCTGCTGAAGAAGTTTTGAGCCGCCAATACTCCGTTA
The DNA here is from genome assembly GCA_020310875.1 of Ceratopteris richardii. Classification (NCBI taxonomy): domain Eukaryota; kingdom Viridiplantae; phylum Streptophyta; class Polypodiopsida; order Polypodiales; family Pteridaceae; genus Ceratopteris; species Ceratopteris richardii. The sequence goes on from CM035424.1 coordinate 121,522,216, forward strand.
TATGTTAATCTGCAGAAGACTTGAACATAACAGCGCCTTGGCGACTTGTGTACAACAATGATCTGTAGACCAGCAGGATGGAAGTTCGACTCCCACGGATTGCTACTCAAAGTAGATGTTTTTGTGTAGCCTCCTTCATATAGACCCATCAAATGGATTCGACAGCGTTTGCTCACCCGCGAGCAGCAAACCCACTAACGAGCGGCTGAATTTGTGAAAACAAGAATGAATCTATAAGCTACAATGATGATCAATGAAGGAAGCTACTAGAGAGAAGCATGATGAAGCTCACTCCAAGGTCACCATGGAAGCTCTGATACCAATGCAAGAGAACAAGGATTACGACCACCACATGCTAGAGAGATCACTCTCCTCCCAACCAAATGCCTCTATATATAGCTCTCTCCAGGGGACTGCCTTCTTGGGCAGGCGGATACTAACCATCCATGTGTCAGCCATGTAACTACATGTGCGCCAAGTGTCCCAGTTAACTCGAGTTAACTCAAGTGGATGATTCTAGAAGGCTCTAGATCTCTTTGGGCAAAATACTCTCCCCATGTCTCCCATGGGGATTGAACCCAAGACCTCCTCCTTCACATCCTTGAACTTAACCACTAAGCTAAGTGGATCACTTGTTCACAAGAGCACAAGACCTCCTAATAAGTCTAAACTCGAGATCTTTGATCATACACACGGATGACCAAACGGTGTCCGATTTCAGATCTGTCTGAACCGGCCAGACCCTTGGATCATAGACTTACTTTATTACAGCAGAGATGCCCAGGGACATGCATTGATAGCTTTGTCTGAACCGCAAAGGATGCTTGGGATACACTTACCACTTTGTACCAGGCTAGGAATAAGGCTCGTGTTGCTTACCTCCGAAAACAGTTGGAGAGTGAGCACATGAATGAAGGTGATTCTATGGACAGTTTTCTTACAAAGATCAAAGACCTGAAGGAACAATTGATTTCTGCTGATGAGGTTATGCCAGATAGCTCACTTGTGCAGACTGTTTTGAATGGTCTTCCTGATTCATATAAGAGTTTTGCCTCTACTCTTCGGTTGATGATGAAAGGCAATCCGAATGCCTTGTCATTTGAGGAATTAGTCTCTGTTCTGTTGCAGGAAGATCAGTCCAGGCAGAACAGGTCCATTAAGCGTGTTGCAGATCAAGCTTTCCTGGCTAGTCAGAAGGGCAAAGGAAAATGGAGCTCTTCTACTAGTAAGCAAAAATCTGCAAATGCTGCACAATCGAAGAACCAGGATAAAGATGAGAAGAAATCAGAAAAGCAGAAATTGTTCTGCAAGTACTGTAAAGGAAATGATCATATTATAAAGAACTGTCCAAAACTGGCTGCTAAAGAGGCAAAGAAGAAAGAGGCAGGAATGGTTGTTGTAGAGGCCTCTACACCAAAAACAGAGTCTGCAAATCTTGTGCAGGAAGAAGAATGGGCGTTTACTACTGTCTGCAGTTTTGACCCATCTTCTCATGATCAGTGCATGTCTGCAGTAGACTCAAATGTTTGGTACTTTGACACTCGAGTGACCAAACATATTACCTCGCAGCGCAGTTTCTTCTCTTCACTCGATCCTGCCCCTATAGGGAATACTGTCACATGCGCCAATAACTCCTCTTATCCTGTTATGGGAGTCGGTAAGATCATTCTGACTACTGCTGATGGTAGTTCTTTCACTTTGTCAGATAACTACTTCCATTGGTGCTATTGCTTTTAATCCATAAGCTAGTTTCAAAGGTGTCAATCCTATTGTTACCTTGTATGTAGTCCGGTATGCCCATAATATTGCAGGTAGCAGTTGATCCCATCTTTCCGGTGCTTCCATGATCAATTTTTGAAGCATATTCAGCAGAGATTTGTTTGTGCTTTCGGCCAAACCATTAGCACGAGGATAATAAGGAGAACTAAAAATTTATGTGTAACCTGGAACGACTGTGTAAGCGCCTTCATTAAACTGTTTACAAAATGAGTGCCTTGATCTGAGACAAGTTCCAGTGGTAAACCAAAACGTGGAAAGACATCGGTTAGCAGACATTTGGCTACCACAACTGTTGTAGCAGACCGTAAAGCCCAGGCTTCTGCCCATCTGGTTGCATAGTCTGTACAGGTCAGTATGTAACGGTTGTTACTGAAGACTGTTGGAGGTGTAATTGGACCGATAAAATCTAGACCCCACTTCTGGAAAGGTTCCAATGGTAAAATAGGTTGCAGAGGAAAAAGATGACGTTGTAAGGGCTGTCCAGATCTTTGACAAGTATCACACTGTTTGACAAACTATGATACAGCTCTGTACATAGTAGGCCACCAGAGACCACTCTGCAGAATTTTTCGGTGTGTTAAGTTTGCTGCAAAATGGCCACCAGAAGGAATCGAGTGAGCCAAAGTAATAACTGAGTTAACTTCATGCGGTGGAATACAGCGAAGTAGGATTCCGGTATGATCTACATAATATAGTTCTCCAACAATTAACCGGAATCGGCGGCTGAAAACTGCAATTTTCCTGCCTACTACCATAGAAGTTTCAGATGGAAGGCATCCTTCGGTGAGAAAAGTCAAGATCTGATCATAATATGTAGATGGTGTATGTGGGTCTGTAATCTCATCATTCATTAGTTCAGAGCTATAGATCGCTGTAGTTGTGTCATCTATACCTACCGGAGCTTCACCGGAATCTAAGCGGGATAAGAAATCTGCTAAGGCATATGAACTGCCTGGCCAGTGAATGACTTTGTAGTCGAATTCCTGCAAGAGTAGCACCCATCGTGCTAATCGACCACCTAGATGTTGTTGCCGAACTAGATAGACAAGTGCAGCATGATCTATATGAAAGGTAAATTTACGGCCCAGTAAATAATGCCTAAATTTCTTGACGGAATATACTAGCCCTAGACATTCTCTTTCTATTACAGAGTAATTCTTCTCAGCAGGGGCTAATCTTCGACTTGCATAATACACTGGTCTGAACCACTTATCAATTTGTTGCATCAACATGCTTCCTATTGCTATATCTGAAGCATCAACAAATACATGAAATGGGTGATCCCAGTCCGGCGGCTGTAAGATAGGAACTTGTGTTAATAAATGCTTTAAACGATCAAATGCTATCTGGCATTCCTGGGTCCATTCAAATTGTCGAGGAGTCTTGGTGATTAGCTTGTTTAGTGGTATAGCCAGATGAGCAAGCCACCGTAAGTGTCGTCCATGCCATCTTACTTGGCCCATAAAATGCATAACTTCCTTCGGTGTAGTGGGCACTGGAGCTTCTAATACTGCCGACATTTTATCTGGATCCACCTGTATGCCTTCTGCAGATACAATGTGACCAAGTAGTTTGCCGCATGAAACCGAAAACACAGATTTGTTTGGGTTCAAACAGAGTCTGTATTCTCTGCATTTCTGGAAACAGCACCGTAAATGAAACAGATGTGCTATCATCTTACCGAAAATTGAGAAATCGTCAAGGTAAACTTGCATAAAAGAGGTGAGATAAGGAGAAAATATTTCTTGCATACATCTTTGAAATGTACTTGGGGCATTTCTTCATCCAAACCACATAACAGTACAAGAAAATACACCCCAGTTGGTAATGAATGCGGTTTTCGGTATATCATGTTCAGCCATTCTAACTTGATTATATCCACTGTACCCATCTAAGAATGAATACATTTTGTGGCGTGCTACTCTATCGAGCATGGTGTCCAAAAAAGGGATCGGAAAAGGATCAGGCACTGTCGCTGCGTTCAGTTTCCGGTAATCTACACATATTCGTAATTGCTTATTCTTCTTAGGGACAATAACAATCGGTGAGATCCATTCAGCATGTTCTACTGGCACGATGAATCTGACTTTAAGTAGCCTATCAAGTTCTGCCTTCACCTGTGATGCATAGTTTGGATTCATCCGATAGCTAGGTTGTTTGTTCGGTTTGGCTTCCGGTTTCAACATAACTCTGTGCTGATAGATGTGTGGGTCCAATCCCTTCATATCTTTGTAATCCCATGCAAAGACGTCAGAGAATTCTCGGAGTAGCTGGATTCAGCCGGCTTGAAATGTTTCCAGTAAGTTTTGCTTTATCTTCACAAGACGCGGATGATCTTCATCGCCTAAATCATAAGTGGTCAACTGATCTTCTGGGACATAGAATTGTTGCAGCTTCTCTGATATACCTGTGGCTGATGATGTGCCTGCTGCTGATTATGTGCCTGCGGCTGATGATGTGCCTGCTGCTGATGATGTGTCTGCGGCTGAATTGGGATCTTGTTGTTGCGCTCTTGCTTTGGTTAACGGTGTCTGAGTTACCGTAATAGGTTCTGGGAAGACAGGAGGTTCTGCGGTGGTCCATTGACTAGCTTTGTTGTACATCCTTTGTTGTTCGCGTATACCTGGTTCAACTAATTCTGCTATCGGCTGCAGTTGTTTACCGGAGCGGGTCTGAATTACTGCAACGTGTGGTTCTACTGGTGTAATTTGGACCATATTAGCCATTGGATTTTGACGTTCTTTCTTCCTCTGATCATACTCAACTGCATCTTTACAAAATCTTCTAATGTGACCAAATTTGCCACAGAAATGACAGCATGGTGGCGGTAGATTGGAATTTTCCGGTGGCGGTCCGGTCTGCCAGCGGTTTGCATTATAGTTGTTATTTCTCTGTCCTCTGTAATTTCGATATCCTTGTTGCCGATTGTTCCTCAATTGCGGAGGCACATAATGATTGGTTGGTTGTCCTGGTTCCTGTATAACAGCATTGACGGTTGCGTTTCCCTGCACTTTGGCGTTGTATGCGCAGTTTTCGGTGGTGTGTCCGACCATGTTACAGATAGCACAGAATAACTGATTAAGTGCACAAGTGGCACTCGTATGGCCTGAATTCTTGCATGTAATGCAGTACACTTGTCTGGTCACATCTTCTGTGATATTTCTCTTTGTTTTCAACCACTCCAGATCTTCTATAAATCCTCCAACCTTGTTTTCCAACTGCAGAGCCATTGCAATTACTGCATCTAGTGTCATTGCTCCTACACAGCGTATAATCATAATCTGTTTCAGTTGTGGAGTCAAGCCATTGATAAACCATTGAGTAATAACGTCGTTCGGTAGGTTGGCATGTGCTGGCGGTAATTGCCTTAGATGTGTTCTGAATAGGGTAGCATACTCCTGTACAGTTTGATTTACCTTTCGTCTGTTGTTTTGCAAATACTCAAAGATTTCAGCAGGATTCTTCTTTAGTCTCAATCGCTGCAAAAAGGCATCTCGTACCGCTTCATATGTGCCGAAGTGATTAATATCATATTCTGTAAGCCATCTGGCTGCTTCATTGACCAATGTAGATTGAAAGACAATAGCTTTATACGCTTGATCTGGTGGATGGTTAAGAACTGCGTAGCTTATCTCGAAGGTGCGTACGTGAGCATCCGGATCATCTCTTGGGAATCCACCAAATTTAGTGTACGTCACTCCTGTCGGCGGCGGCCTTGGTGGGCATAATTGTTGTTGTTGCTGCTGTTGTTGTTGTTGCCAGTTCATAGTGAGTGTATCGTGACTACCTTCTGTATCTCAGGGCTGAATATCTGAACTATCGGAATCTGTATCGTCGGGTGGTGCACTTTCCGGTGCGATGATCTTGCTCAGTATGCTTCAAATCTCTGTTTCGAACAACTTGCCTTCCTTCTGGATGTCCAGTGTAGGGGAACTTACTTCAAAAAATGGTGGCTGGGCTGAGGATTCACCAAAAAATGGTAAGCCGTCGCCGAAAAACTGTGCTTCTGCTACCGAAATATCACCGAAATGTACCGAAATTTTGCCAGAATAAGGTGTCCAATCGAACGATAATCTGGATGTTCGAATCTGACAGACGACTGGCAATCTTGATGCCACTTTCCCACAGATGGCGCCAAGTGTTAAATGTAAAATGTTTAATGTGTTAAACGTAATTCTTAGATTGTAACGTCTCTGACTAGCTGAAAGTTGTTACCAGACCAACGTGGGTTCTTGGGAGTGGAAGGGGTCTGTAAAACAGAGGCCCTATACTTAGTTCCCAAAAATAACTGACATCTACTGTCTTTAAACAGTATCGACACAGTCTTAGCTCCGTATACGGTAGGAGCTGGACTATACCGAACTTCTCGATAAATTGGTACCGGACTACTTCAAACGAACTTCTACTGTAACCATACAGTAAAACATTCTTCAACCAGGTAGTACTCACAGTCAAGCACTTGAATCACAGAAGGTATCTGCTGATTTTCTTTCAATATGAAGACTATCGCACACTAGAATTGCCCTTAATCCTAGGTAATTTCTCACCGCACAACTGCACATCGAGGTCAACACCACTTCTACACAATACTCTAAGGACAATCACTACAGTCACACAGACTTAGCGGTTCAACCAGAGAAAGAACATGACGTCGTACAACTTAACAGAACAACTCCACCATAACTCTTCCAGACAACAGTTCAATGTCTTACTGAATGGATTCCTTCCACCACTTAACCACGATTGACAGATAATACGCCGAATACCACAGAGTACGCAGTAACACTTAAGATTAACTACGCAAACTTAATCACGAAGGATGCACAGTTACACACAAAGACTCAGAGTACTCAAGAAGTAAACAACATACGATTGACAGATAAGACCTACTACAAAACCTACTACAGTAACACTTAAGATTAACTACGCAAACTTAATCACGAAGGATGCATAGTTACACACAAAGACTCAGAGTACTCAAGAAGTAAACAACACACACTGACGCAACACTCCGCCAGACAACCAGATAAACAGTCTGGTGAAGACACAAGAATTAAGCCCCAAATTCCCGCGCTCTCCACGCTACGGAGTACTTCTTTTCATTGCTTTATAAAGGTTTACAAATATGCGCGTAACTGTTTTTCGCGCGTGTCTTACCAGGATTTCCGTTACAATTGTCCTATTCCGTCGGCCGACTAACACTGGCATGCACGGTGGACTCGAACCCGCAAGTTATTCTTGTTTACAAAATTATTGTTCGTCGATGATTCCTTCTAAATACATAATTCTGGCTAATCTAAATGTACGGGCTATTTTTTTCTTAAGAGTTTCTAATAGTTGTTCAAGGGTGTCTGGCTCTAATACTTGCGCATCTATCCTAACAGAGCTAAGAGCGATGGCTTCGGTGAGCAAAATTTTGGCCTGTGTTTGCAAAAAGGCCTCCTGTAAGTAGAAGTCATTTGATAACACCGCATCTCTGGATGTCTTCATTTCAGCTATTTGCTTCTGCATATCACTGACTCGGTCTTTCTGGTTGCGCAATTGATTATCTAATCTTATGAATTGTTGGTTCTGGAACTATATTGTTTTGTGATACGCATCTCTTTCTCTTCGAGCATTTGCTAAATCTTTCTGATATTTAGCTTCTCTGAGTAATTGATGTTTAAGTATAGTGTTGACTTTGTCTAGGGATTCTTTCGTTCTTTGTAGTTGTTCTTCTGTTTGCTTAGCTTCTATCTGCTGCTCTTGGTTCTTTTGTATTGCTTCCTGCAGCTGGACTCTTGTTTCTTCGAGTAGGTTTCCTAGCGCAATTCTGGTATCTTCTGTATCTTTGATCGTTTGATTTAACTTTGTGATCTCTACGTTGGCAGCAATCAGTAAAGCTTCTTTTGCATGCACTGCTGCTAGAGCCTTATCTCGTTGGCTTGTGATTTCTTCCTATGCTTGGAGTGTGGCCTGTAATTGCTTAATCTGTTCATGGAGTGCGTGGTTTTCTGCCTTTACTACCTGTAACTCTTCCTGGAGGGGGGTGATATCTGCTTCCATCACTTCCAATTTGCGTTGGAAGTCATCTCGTGCATTGTCTGTGATTTGCTTCAAATGTTGCGGCAGTTGTTGGGATAAGTTTATCAATATTCGACCCATAGATTCTAACTCGGAGAAGACTGGAATGGGGTGGGGTGGCAGAGGAGGGCGAGGTTGCGAAGAGGATGCGGTGAGGAGTTGTTGGGAATTCGGTGGGGAGTAATTGAGGGAGGATGACGAGGATTCAGCGTTTTCGGTCCGGTGACTGGGCTGGATGGGAATGCGGGGTGGATCCGGTGGGGGAATGGGGTTGACTGGTGGTGGTTTGGGAAGGGCAGAGTCAGTGATTGTTACCTTATCTATTGATTGTTGTTCAGTTTTTGCATTTTTGGCCTCTGTGGATTCAACTGCCTTAAGTAGCTTGTCTAGTGCTTCCCTAGCAGATTGTTGCTCATGTACCTATTACTCTGATTCTTTTTCGGTCGAAATCGTCTCTGTTTCTGTTCGATCTTGGTGTTCTTGTTGCTCAGTCGATGTTTCATTCTGCATTGATGTGGTTGTATCATGGAAGGTCTCATCTTCTTGCTTCTCGTCTTCCTTATCGTCATTTTTATCTTTTCCGGCTGAGCCTTGTGCCTCACTTTCGGATGAGCTGGTCCTGATGCGTTTCCGGCGGAATAATTGGTTGAGCTCTTCTTCATCTTCTTCTTCATCATCTGCTAGTAGTTGGACAGATTCTTCGTGCCATAGGACGGGGCCTCTGGATGGTGGTTGAGCTTCTAGAATGGCCGGAAAGAGAAAAGAAAGGATGTGGGGTAATCGAGATCGAGGGGTAGTTCCTTTATTAACTTGTTTTACTATGGTTACACATTCCTTATGGATCCGGTGAAAGAAAAAGGAGGCAAAGTTAACAGGTTCTCGGGCAGCTAGGTCGATGGCGGAGTAGAAAGGGCGGGATATGCCGTAGGTGCGTTTCTGGAGGTTTAGGATGGCGACTAAGAACTGGAGTGCAGTTCTTTCAGGTTCAGGGCGACAGAGGATGGCGTACTCATTCGATGAATAGCGGGGGAAGAGTTCTGTCATGCGTGCTACGGGGATGCTTGGGCCATTCTCGCGGCCTTGTGGAGTGAGGCGGAAAGATTCGGAAAATGCCTGGAAGGTTACTACGGTTCGAGATGGTAGGGAGAGGAAGATCCATTTTCGCTCAGTGATGGGGGATTGGGCGATGGCAGGTATGATCTGCGCGAAAAAGGGATGGGCTTCCACTGAGTGCCAAGGCAGCTCAGCGAAGTTGGCCAACCCTCGGGTGCACAGGTATTCTCCTACCTCGGTAGGGATACTATCACAGAAGGCTGTGTAATTCGCCAGTGCTTCCATGGCGCACACGAAAACACAACACAGAACACGGATACACAGAGCACAATAGGCACACAGATTACAAACACAAAAACACAATAGCGATTTTTGGCGCAACAGAAGAGATTAAGTAGAGACATTATGGTGGGGGGGTAGGGAGTGATGGTTATCATTGTGCGGTGTTGGAATGATACTGCTTTCAATTTGGCGTGCATGCTCGAGTAACTAGTAAGGAGGGCGGCTTATAACTGAACGCGGCCATTTAAAAAGAAAAGAAAGAACAGAAGGAAAAGTAAAGTAAAAACCAAAAAAACGCGGTTCACCGCCGAATGTTTTAATGTGGGCTAGTAGTGTGGAGATACGGCCGCAGCTTCGAACCGTTGATTGCTTTTGGAAGTGGGTTTTCGGTCAACATGGTCAACCGAAAAGTTGCTGGACCAATTTGCTCTGAGATCTTGTAAGGGCCGAACCACCGTAATTTGAATTTGCCTGCGGATCTATTTGACTTTGCATTATAGAAAAGTACAAGCTGTCCCACCGAGAAAACTGGAGTCTTCAAGTCTCGATCGTGCGTCCTAGCCTGTCCTAGTTGGACTTCGTGCATGGTTAAAAAATTGAGCCATCGGTGCTCGTCTAATTCTCTGAGTGTGTCCAACCGAAATGACAGTGAGTCTTCCGGTATCAATTTCTGGGTAATGGCTACACGCAGACTTGGTATAACTACTTCCATTGGTGCTATTGCTTCTAATCCATAAGCTAGTTTCAAAGGTGTCAATCCTATTGTTACCTTGTATGTAGTCCGGTATGCCCATAATACTGCAGGTAGCAGTTGATCCCATCTTTTCGGTGCTTCCATGATCAATTTTCGAAGCATATTCAGAAGAGATTTGTTTGTGCTTTTGGCCAAACCATTAGCACGAGGATAATAAGGAGAACTAAATTTATGTGTGACCTGGAACGACTGTGTAAGCGCCTTCATTAAACTGTTTACAAAATGAGTGCCTTGATCTGAGACAAGTTCCATTGGTAAACCAAAACGTGGAAAGACATCGGTTAGTAGACATTTGGCTACCGCAACTGCTGTAGCAGACTGTAAAGCCCAGGCTTCTGCCCATCTGGTTGCATAGTCTGTACAGGTCAGTATGTAACGGTTGTTACTGAAGACTGCTGGAGGTGTAATTGGACCGATAAAATCTAGACCCCACTTCTAGAAACGTTCCAATGGTAAAATAGGTTGCAGAGGAAAAAGATGACGTTGTAAGGGCTGTCCAGATCTTTGACAAGTATCACACTGTTTGACAAACTGTGATACATCTCTATACATAGTAGGCCACCAGAGACCACTCTACAGAATTTTCCGGTGTGTTAAGTCTGCTGCAAAATGGCCACCGAAAGGAATCGAGTGAGCCAAAGTAATAACTGAGTTAACTTCATGCGGTGGAATACAGCGAAGTAGGATTCCGGTATGATCTACATAATATAGTTCTCCAGCAATTAACCGGAATCGGCGGCTGAAAACTGCAATTTTCCTGCGTACTGCCGTAGAAGTCTGAGATGGAAGGCATCCTTCGGTGAGAAAAGTCAAGATCTGATCATAATATGTAGATGGTGTATGTGGGTCTGTAATCTCATCATTCATTAGTTCAGAGCTATAGATCGCTGGAGTTGTGTCATCTATACCTACCGGAGCTTCACCGAAATCTAAGCGGGATAAGAAATCTACTAAGGCATGTGAACTGCCTGGGCGGTGAATGACTTCGTAGTCGAATTCCTGCAAGAGTAGCGTCCATCGTGCTAATCGACCACCTAGATGTTGTTGCCGAACTAGATAGACAAGTGCAGCATGATCTATATAAAAGGTAAATTTACGGCCCAGTAAATAATGCCTGAATTTCTTGATGGAATATACTAGCCCTAGACATTCTCTTTCTGTTACAGAGTAATTCTTCTCAGCAGGGGCTAATCTTCGACTTGCATAATACACTGGTCTGAACCACTTATCAATTTGTTGCATCAACACGCTTCCTATTGCTATATCTGAAGCATCAACAAATACATGAAATGGGTGATCCCAGTCCGGCGGCTGTAAGATAGGAACTTGTGTTAATAAATGCTTTAAACGATCAAATGCTATCTGGCATTCCTGGGTCCATTCAAATTGTCGAGGAGTCTTGGTGATTAGCTTGTTTAGTGGTATAGCCAGATGAGCAAGCCACCATAAGTGTCGTCCATGCCATCTTAGTTGGCCCATAAAACGCATAACTTCCTTCGGTGTAGTGGACACTGGAGCTTCTAATACTGCCGACATTTTATCTGGATCCACCTGTATGCCTTGTGCAGATACAATGTGACCAAGTAGTTTGCCGCATGAAACCGCAAACACAGATTTGTTTGGGTTCAAACAGAGTCTGTATTCTCTACAATTCTGGAAAGAGCACTGTAAATGAAACAGATGTGCTATCATCTTACCGAAAATTGAGAAATCGTCAAGGTAAACTTGCATAAAAGAGGTGAGATAAGGAGAAAATATTTCTTGCATACATCTTTGAAATGTACTTGGGGCATTTCTTAATCCAAACCACATAACAGTACAAGCAAATACACCCTAGTTGGTAATGAATGTGGTTTTTGGTATATCCTGTTCAGCCATTCTAACTTTATTATATCCACTATACCCATCTAAGAATGAATACATTTCGTGGCCTGCTACTCTATGCAGCATGGTGTCCAAAAAAGGGATCGGAAAAGGATCAGGCACTGTCGCTACGTTCAGTTTTCGGTAATCTACACATATTCGTAATTGCTTATTCTTCTTAGGGAAAATAACAATCGGTGAGATCCATTCAGCATCTTCTACTGGCACGATGAATCCGACTGTAAGTAGCCTATCAAGTTCTGCCTTCACCTGTGATGCATAGTTTGGATTCATCCGATAGCTAGGTTGTTTGTTCGGTTTGGCTTCCGGTTTCAACATAACTCTGTGCTGATAGATGCGTGGGTCCAATCCCTTCATATCTTTGTAATCCCATGCAAAGACGTCAGAGAATTCTCGGAGTAGCTGGATTAAGCCGGCTTGAAATGTTTCCGGTAAGTTTTGCTTTATCTTCACAAGACGCGGATGATCTTCATCGCCTAAATCATAAGTGGTCAACTGATCTTCTGGGACATAGAATTGTCGCGGCTTCTCTGTATCGTCAGCTGGCTTAAAAAGTTGTTGTAGTTGAGCAGCAGTATCTTCGTTCATTTCTTCTTCTGTTACAGTCATTACTGTGCAAACTGCAGGGTTCCAATTATCTACAACAGCTTCTAGATCAACAGTGCCTAAGGAGATTAAGTCAATGTTATTTTTCATAAATGCTTCTTCTTCATCGTCTGACAAACCATTTAGCATATGGACTGGTTCTGCCAAAAACGGTCTAGCATGCAACTCACAAGGTTGTATAGCATCTAATTTTACAATGTATTTACGATTTTATCCTTGAAAGTGAGCTCTTGTGCAGACCAATCCTGTATCACCTTAGCGTGCTTCAGCCAAGGTCGGCCAAAAAGTAGGTTGTAATCAAGAGTGGATTCCGGTAAATCTAGTATGACAAAGGTCATGTTAAATGTTGTACCTTGTAAAGTGATTGGTACATTTCGTACGAGCCCTATGGGATGGACTCTTGATTGGTCGGCCATTCTCACAAAAAATTGAACTGGTTCGATTTCGGTCCATCCTAACCTTTTACACAGTGCCACAGTAGCAATGTTGACTCCAGATCCTCCATCAATTAGTACCTGTGTGATTTTATGATTCTTATACCATACCGTAATTAAAGGAACTGAATGATCGACCGTAGAATCAGGTTCTGGTTGTACTGTCGCTGTCGCCGGAATGCAGGAAGGCACAGGACTGAACTGTTGTTGAAATTGCTATCGAACTCCCGATACCAGTGCAAGTAATACGCCCAAAGGAAGAGTGATGGATGCTTTAGATAAAATTTCCCAGGCCCTTTTTGATTGGATTGTTTCCACAGACTCTGAGGATGATGCGTCTACTGAAGATGATGTGTTGGCTGTTGGTGATATACCTGTGGCTGATGATGTGCCTGCTGCTGATGATGTGCCTGCGGCTGATGATATGCCTGCTGTTGATGATGTGCCTGCGGCTGAATTGGGATCCTGTTGTTGCACTCCTGATTCGGTTAACAGAGTCTGAGTTACCGTAATAGGTTCTCGGAAGACTGGAGGTTCTGCGGTGGTCCATTGACTAGCTTTGTTGTACATCCTTTGTTGTTCGCGTATACCTGGTTCAACTAATTTTGCTACCGGCTGTAGTTGTTTATTGGAGCGGGTCTGAATTACTGCAGCGTGTGGTTCTACTGGTGTAATTTGGACCATATTAGCCATTGGATTTTGACGTTCTTTCTTCCTCTGATCATACTCAACTGCATCTTTACAAAATCTTCTAATGTGACCAAATTCGCCACAAAAATGACAGCGTGGTGGCGGTAGATTGGAATTTTCCGGTGGCGGTCCGGTCTGCCAGCGGTTTGCATTATAGTTGTTATTTCTCTGTCCTCTGTAATTTCGATATCCTTGTTGCCGATTGTTCCTCAATTGCGGAGGCACATAATGATTGGCTGGTTGTCCTGGTTCCTGTATAACAGCATTGACGGTTGCGGTTCCCTGCACTTTGGCGTTCTATGCGCAGTTTTCGGTGGTGTGTCCGGCCTTGTTACACATAGCACAAAATAACTGATTAAGTGCACAAGTGGCACTCGTATGGCCTGAATTCTTGCATGTAATGCAGTACACTTGTCTGGTCACATCTTCTGTGATATTTCTCTTTGTTTTCAACCACTCCAGATCTTCTGTAAATCCTCCAACCTTGTTTTCCAGCTGCAGAGCCATTGCAATTACTGCATCTAGTGTCATTGCTCCTACACAGCGTATAATCATAATCTGTTTCAGTTGTGGAGTCAAGCCATTGATAAACCATTGAGTAATAACGTCGTTCGGTAGGTTGGCATGTGCTGGCGGTAATTGCCTTAGATGCGTTCTGAATAGGGTAGCGTACTCCTGTACAGTTTGATTTACCTTTTGTCTGTTGTTTTGCAGATACTCAAAGATTTCAGCAGGATCCTTCTTTAGTCTGAATCGTTGCAAAAAGGCATCTCGTACCGCTTCATATGTGCCGAAGTGATTAATATCATATTCTGTAAGCCATCTGGCTGCTTCATTGACCAATGTAGATTGAAAGACAATAGCTTTATACGCCTGATCTGGTGGATGGTTAAGAACTACGTAGCTTATCTCGAAGGTGCGTACGTGAGCATCCGGATCATCTCCTGGGAATCCACCAAATTTAGTGTACGTCACTCCTGTCGGCAGCGGCCTTGGTGGGCATAATTATTGTTGCTGCTGCTGTTGTTGTTGCCCGTTCATAGTGAGTGTATCGTGACTACCTTCTGTATCTCGGGGCTGAATATCTGAACTATCGGAATCTGTATCGTCGGGTGGTGCACTTTCCAGTGCGATGATCTTGCTCAGTATGCTTCGAATCTCTGTTTCGAACAACTTGCCTTCCTTCTGGATGTCCAGTGTAGGGGAACTTACTTCAAAAAATGGTGGTTGGGTTGAGGATTCACCAAAAAATGGTAAGCCTTCGCCGAAAAACTGTGCTTCTGCTACCGAAATATCACCGGAATGTACCGAAATTTTTCCACAATAAGGTGTTTTTTCGCTTTCACCAATTTCTTTTGCTAAAGTATTTCTAATCGTAAACAAATTTGAATCCTTATCCAAGATTGTTAAACTAACTTCAGACTTCGTTCTGGTAGATCCTGGAGTTACTATATCTCCGACAGACTGTGCCGAAATAGTACCGGAATGTACCAGAGGCGTAACACGTTCCACCGGAATATGACCGGAATCAGTTCTAACGTTCTTGACTTCCTTGACAACTGGGTCAGACCTAGTTGTACTTCTACCTCCCAGAGTTTTCTTTAGTACATAAAGTACTCCAGACTGATGGTTCTTGGGATACGTTTCACCGGATCAAGTAACCGGCATGTATCATCTTTTGTACCAGTCGCGTAGTATTACTATCGAAACAGTTTGCAACAATCTGATCCTGTTGCTACTTCCAATCGAACGATAATCTGGATGTTCGAATCTGACAGACCACTGGCAATCTTGATGCCACTTTCCCACAGACGGCGCCAAGTGTTATTTGTAAAATGTTTAATGTGTTAAATGTAATTCTTAGATTGTAATGTCTCTGACTAGCCGAAAGTCGTTACCAGACCAACGTGGGTTCTTGGGAGTGGAAAGGGTCTGTAAAACAGAGGCCCTATACTTAGTTCCCAAAAATAACTGACATCTATTGTCTTTAAACAGTATCCACACAGTCTTAGCTCAGTATACAGTAGCAGCTGGACTATACCGAACTTCTCGGTAAATTGGTACCGGACTACTTCAAACGAACTTCTACTATAACCATATAGTAAAACATTCTTCAACCAGGTAGTACTTACAGTCAAGCACTCAAATCACAGAAGGTATCTGCTCATTCGCTTTCAGTATGAAGACTATCACACACTGGAATTGCCCTTAATCCTAGGTAATTTCTCACCGCACAACTACAGATCGAGGTCAACACCACTTCTACACAATACTCTAAGGACAATCACTACAATCACACAGACTTAGCGGTTCAACCAGAGAAAGAACATGACGTCGTACAACTTAACAGAACAACTCCACCATAACTCTTCCAGACAACAGTTCAATGTCTTACTGAATGGATTCCTTCCACCACTTAACCACGATTGATAGATAATACGCCGAATACCACAGAGTACGCAGAATTAAATAAGACCTACTACAAAACCTACTACAGTAACACTTAAGATTAACTACGCAAACTTAATCACGAAGGATGCACAGTTACACACAAAGACTCACAGTACTCAAGAAGTAAACAACACACACTGACACAACACTCCGCCAGACAACCAGATAAACAGTCTAGTGAAGACACAAGAATTAAGCCC
Source organism: Ceratopteris richardii (assembly GCA_020310875.1). Taxonomy (NCBI): domain Eukaryota; kingdom Viridiplantae; phylum Streptophyta; class Polypodiopsida; order Polypodiales; family Pteridaceae; genus Ceratopteris; species Ceratopteris richardii. Next base: position 121,538,412 of record CM035424.1, read on the forward strand.
CAAACTCCCACGCTCTCCATGCTACGGAGTACTTCTTTTCATTGCTTTATAAAGGTTTACAAATATGCGCGTAACTGTTTTTCGCGCGTGTCTTACTAGGATTTCCGTTACAATTGTCCTATTCCGTCGGCCGACTAACAGCACATAGTATTGTATCGTGTGAAGTAGTGGTATCGTATCCTGTGAAAAGTAGTATCGTATCACTCAGTTCTCTGGTATCATATCGTCGACTGTCCAAGTATCGTATAGTCACCTATGGTGGTATCGTATCGTCGACAAACTGGTATTGCCTAGTGCACTATCGCCAGAGGGGTATCGTCCAGAACACTCTAAGCATTTTTAAGGGCAAAATTGAGGTGTTTTGAAGAGCCAATTAGGGAGAGAGTTAGAGCCCAAGGTAGTCATAGGAGGGTGAATGAACTTGAGGTCAGGAAGGGTGCTAAGTAGCCCGAGAAGTGTCATATCATCTGTAGGAAATACAACTCATGTTAGTCACCGCTCAATCTATTCCGACATCTCTAGTGATTCAGAGGAGGAGATACCCATGGCTTTAGAAGACATGCAAGGTCCTGTTCTCGGGAGAAACTTCATGTCTACTGTAGAAGGGGAATACCGCACCTCTCTGCAATATGTGTCCACTAATTCCCAAGAGATTCCCATCTACCTAGATGGTTTAAATAGACCAGTGGCCAGAATGGTAACCTCCACCAATATCACAATTGTGCCCAGACCAGCTGTCAAGTATGAATGAGGAGCATACATGGATAAGTTGGGTCACATCTACGTAGTGACAGAACACCCAGACTTGATCAATGAGAGTGGAGAATTAGGAGGACAAGAAAATTTAGGAAGATCGGACCCTGAGGAGTTAGTAACTACTCCCCTAGGCAAGTCAATAGTGACACGAGTCTTGAGAGGGGATTTGATACCTCAAGATGACTACTTACTAGAGGTCTACTTGATCCATGGATCATATTTACTGCTACAAACTCAGTCACCTCCATGCGGGCACGAGGAAAGTCCCATTACCTTTTACGAGTTGAAAGATCCTGAAGACGAGTTTAGACTGACATACCTAGACAAGAACCAAAGAAGTTATTGGCTTGTTGATGCCATAGATAGGGCTCGATTGAAGTATATGGGGTTTCCTATATTCCCTTAGCGAGAGCAAGCAACTACCACTCAGAACCCTTTCGGGACACAACAGGAGTCAGAACATACAATGTGGGGACAAACAAGCCATCGGAGTGTTCCAAACAAACCCATGTATGCTTTAATGTGCCCGGAATGCAAGCACACAATCAAGCACACCTTGGAATAGGCAACCAATACCAGCCACCACTAAGACCAAGACCACCACTAGGAGTGCAGCACGGAATGCATCCAATCAGACCAGCAATCCTGCAATGCCTAGACAGCCTGAGCCCATGAGAAGATTAAAACCAATTCAAGTGGCTAACTGTATGAGAAACCATTATGACGGGATGGGAGAACCTTACGACCACATAGCTGAATTTAAACAAGTTTTAAGGGTTCAACAAGTGCATGATTTCTTTGTGCAGTATTAGTCCTTTGGACTCATCCTCACAGGAATGGCTTTGATCTAGTTCCAGCCACTAGACCCCAATCAATTCAGAGATATTGAACAATTCTTTCAAGAGTTCATAGGGGAATTCATGAAGAGAGCAATTAAACATAGCTTTAAACAAAACCCAAATGAAACTGTGAAAATAGCTACCCGAAGATTCAATCAATATGTTGATAGATGCCCAGTAGCAGAAAGACCTATGCAGCAAAAAATGATATCATTCTTCTTGGATGGACTAACAAGCGGAACTCTCAGAACTTTAGTCTATGTGAAAAGACTGCAGATGTTGAATGAATGTCTTCAAGAGTGTATTGGCCTAGAGGACAACCTAGCAGATGATCTCAAGAGTACAACCAGTCCTACTAAATCAGAAGATACTCGAAGCACAGTAACATCCAACTCTAGCAACATAGAAGAATTAGCCAGAACTGGTATCGAAAAAGTTAGGAGTTCACAGAGAAAAGAACTACTAGCATCCATCTCTAAGAGTACCCATGTTGCGAAGATATAGCCTATGTGGAGGTGATCACCCTACTCACATGTGTGCACGAGGAGGAACAGGTGTGCCTCACGCTTACCCTTATAATAGGCAGCCCCAGCAAGGAACCACCTTGTATTGCCACATAGAACAGAAATACACCAATCACACCACTAAGAATTGCTCATTCAATAGGCAGACACAACCTACACAACAACCTTAGCATCGGCCATATGGATACCCATCTAGAGAGCCAGGCAAGGAGATTGCAAGGTATTACCCCTGTCCAACACCACTAGGAGCAACTAGGCTATACAAGCAAGGACAATATACACAACCCCAGCTAGTGTTAGGACTACAAGCATCACTTCCTCAGCACGTGGTGCCTGTCAAATATGCTCAACCAAAGGAAAATTTAGAAAGAGCCATAGTGCCAGCATCGCCAATAGCTAGTGCAGAATCCCTGAACCCAGGATATGAGCAAGCCCAAGGAGATTATTATCCCTATGACACCAGCTTGATGGAGTACGAGCAAGCTTATGACCCGCAATACTATGGATACGAAGGTTATGACAATGTCTATGGACCAGAGGTGGCGGCACTAATTGTAGCTCAAGCGTAAGCACCACCTCCTTTACTTGTCAATCCGCATAGACGTGAGGACCGGTATGAAGACCACGAGCAAGTGAAGGCACAAGTGCATGAGTGAAAGCACACAAACATGCACACACATACACACACACGTGCACAAGGTAAGATCAAGAGAGGAACAATGGAAAGCTTCGATTGCAAAAGAGTTCTCTTACAATAGCTCTATTCTCTAACAAGCTAACCTGGAAAATGAGCTCTCTAGCTCTTTTTATAGTTTTTTTTACTAGTTTTGGCCCTGTCCAGACCTAGTGTCCGGCTTAGTTAAAAATTAGGTTCCATGGCTTATTTGAGGGCTCAAACGGAGTCTAAAAATTATGAAAATTGGTAGGATGATACTTCTAATACTCATCAAGCTCAAGGACTCCTTGGCTTGAACAAAATGGAGTTACAAAAATATAAAATGGTATTTACAATGGTTTTTAGTGATGAAAATCACTATTTTTGTAGGGAATTCTTGTGAAATTTTGACATACACTTCTTGGAGCTCCCTACTTGCTCCCTTTCCTTGTGTGTCCACCTTTTTGATGTGCTTCCATGCTTTTTCCTTGACCTTGAGCTTCAACACTCCCCCCCCCTCTCGAGTCTTTCGTCCCTGATAGACCCTTGTTGTAGTGGTTGTTCCAAGTAGTGCTTTGAGAGGGAGTGTCCCTTCTGTATGAACAAAAGTTGTCTGACTTCTAGATGTGGCAGGGTTGGTTGTATGGTTCTTCATCTGTCACTATGAGACTTTGCAAGTTGTAGTCTCTTGGTATGTGCTTCTTCCTTGGATTCCAGAATGACCCTATCATTGTGAGTCGTCGTTGATGTCTTCTAGAGCTTCCAAAGTGGATGTTCATAGTAGTCATGCCAAGTACTCATAACCCATATTGAGTGATGGGTAAGTGTGTTCGTGCATGGGTTGAGGAAAATATGTGCCTTGTGCACGACCTTGTAATGTAGCCCTATGAATGCTTACTTGGGAAATGCATTGGAAGAAGTATGGTGCAAAAATTGGCGGGCTTGAGTTAAGTGCTCAAGGGGGTGCCGACGAAGAGGTTTCCTAATCTATCATGGTTATGATGTTTCCAGAGTAAAGATACTTACCATGGTGAAGGGTCGATCGATGTTTATCTCTTCTTGTTGTACTCCCGGCATTTGTGATGGGACATTGTCGATGAATGTCCGTGTTGATGGTCCACTGATGAAATCTTTGATTGCATGGTCCTGTCTCCTCTTTTCAAAGCAACATTTGTCAAATACTGAGAATTGAATGTCTTTATATTCCTTGAGAAACAACATTGGGTTACTACACCAAGCTTAGTTTCACATATTCTCTTTAGCTCACCATAAGCAGGAGTCTTTTCATCCAGTATACATACAAGGATTTGCATGGTACCAAAAATATCCCTTGCAGATATCTCCTTGGATGCTCTTATACATATGGTAGTTAAGCATCACTCAAGTTGCAGACCTTCAAGCTCTTCACTCCCACCATGGTAAGGGAAAACCATAGTTGTGGATTCCATGTTCATGCCAAGTTCTTGACATCTACCAGATAAGGAAGCAATTATATCATCTGCTAGCCGAGACACACTTCTATCCAAACGGGTAAATGCCCAGTAATCAACACTGCCATCTTCAACTAAGCATGACTCATTCATGTTTCATGAGCCAAACCTGGGAACAAGCTCTCTCTCTCTTTTCTTCTCTTTTCCTTTTTTTTTTGGGGAAAAAATGTCATAAAACAAGAAGACAAAAGTTAGTATCAATAAAAATATTTGACATATGTCAATGTTGTTGATATATTTAGGTAGTGATGTGTGTGAGCACTCTAGGACCGCCGGGGCACTTTTTTCCCTCTTTAGGAGGTTTTTTTCCCCCGGCTTGTATATACGCCTATTGCCCTAATGGGCTACTTATCTTTGTACATTCTCTAGTAATACATTGAGTATTGTGTGTTTGTGCTCCAAGCTTCTTCTTCTTCCTTGTGTTGTTCGCGTGCTTTCGCAGACGTCTATCTCCAACAATTGGTATCAGAGCAGGTCGTCGCTTCTTCTAGGGCGCCATCGACACTCCTCCGTTTGCAGTCTTAGATTCGCACGAAATTTGGTGAGCATACTCAGGGTGTTTCCGAGATCAAAACAGCTTCGTTATGTGTGCCAAAATCGAGATCTGAGCTCGTTTTGGCCTCCGAATGCACTATCACAGCGCTTGTGCAGGCTATTTCATCCTTTTGTGCCAAAGGTATATACCAGTTTTTGTTCGCCAGTTTAAGCGTCTCGAAGTCTGCTACAGGTCTAGCAGAACTCGTCTCGGCAGTTTTATTCAACTTTTTGAGATACAGTCAGTTTTCTGCATCAAGGTATTTTAGTCATCGGCCATGGCTGAAAGCAGTGATGTATTCCGTATATTGGCTGTTGAGGATAAGTTGGATGGTACCAACTACCCATTATGGGCTTTTATGATGCGACATGTACTGGTTGCAAAAGGATTGTGGAACATTGTGCAGGGTGTTGAAAGACGTCTTGTTACACCTGTAATGACAAGTACTGCAAATACAGGTGTTGGAGCTGATGAAGATGGTGTCAAAGATGATATTCCGCAGATTCCTGTTCGTGTTGCTGTTTCTGTTGCACCTACTGTAGAGTAGATTCGTTGGGATGGCAGAGATGCCCAGGCACATGCATTGATAGCTTTGTCTGTCAAACGTGCCATTATTCCTCACATTCGCTCTTGCAGAATAGCAAAGGATGCTTGGGATACACTTACCACTTTGTACCAGGCTAGGAATGAGGCTCATGTTGCTTACCTCCGAAAACAGTTGGAGAGTGAGCACATGAATGAAGGTGATTCTATGGAGATTTTTCTTACAAAGATCAAAGACCTGAAGGAACAATTGATTTCTGTTGATGAGGTTATACCATATAGCTCACTTGTGCAGACTGTTCTGAATGGTCTTCCTGATTCATATCAGAGTTTTGCCTCTACTCTTCGGTTGATGATGAAAGGCAATCCGAATGCCTTGTCATTTGAGGAATTAGTCTCTGTTCTGTTGCAGGAAGATCAGTCCAGGTAGAACACGTCCATTATGCGTGTTGCAGATCAAGCTTTCCTGGTTAGTCAGAAGGGCAAAGGAAAATGGAGCTCTTCTACTAGTAAGCAGAAATCTGCAAATGCTGCACAATCGAAGAACCAGGATAAAGATGAGAAGAAATCAGAAAAGCAGAAATTGTTCTGCAAGTACTGTAAAGGAAATGATCATATTATAAAGAACTGTCCAAAACTGGCTGCTAAAGAGGCAAAGAAGAAAGAGGCTGGAATGGTTGTTGCAGAGGCCTCTACACCAAAAATAGAGTCTGCAAATCTTGTGTAGGAAGAAGAATGGGCGTTTACTATTGTCTGCAGTTTTGACCCATCTTCTCATAATCAGTGCATGTCTGTAGTAGACTCAGATGTTTGGTACTTTGACAGTGGGGTGACCAAACATATTACCTCGCAGCGCAGTTTCTTCTCTTCACTCGAGCCTGCCCCTACAGGGAATACTGTCACATGCGCCAATAACTCCTCTTATCCTATTATGGGAGTCGGTAAGATCATTCTGACTACTGCTGATGGTAGTTCTTTCACTTTGTCAGATGCTTTATTTGTGCCAGGGATAAAAAAGAACCTGTTATCAGTTTTTGCATTAGCCAAGATTGGCTTGGTTGTGAAATTCGTTGATGACAGGTGGACAGTCCATGATCTCTCAAATGGCAATGTGATTATTGCTTCTGGCATTTTATGTCGTGGGCTGTATAAGCTCATAGACTCTGAAAGATCTGTGAATGATTCGGCATGTGCAATTCATGATTCTCAGGCTATGTCAGATGCAAAGCTTTGGCATGCACGCTTTGGTCATCTGAATTTTGCTAGTTTGTTACGCCTGCAGAAATCTGAAATGGTGTCCTCTTTGCCCAATACTTGAGGCACCTAGAAAACATGTTTGTGAAGGCTGTATTTTGGGCAAAATGCAGCGTTCTTCCTTTCCAAAAGATGGTTCAGTTCGGGCTACGCAGAAATTGCAGCTTGTACATAGTGATGTCTGTGGTCCTATGCAGACACCCTCTTTTGGAAATTACCTTTACTTCGTGACTTTCATTGATGATTTTTCCAGGCATGCATGGGTATATCCACTCAAAGCAAAGTCCGAAGTGTTCATGTGCTTCAAACAGTTTTTGGTTTTGGCTGAAAATCTGTCAGCATGTAAAATGGGCACCCTCCGTTCTGATCGAGGGGGGGAATATATGTCTTCAGATTTTATTGCATTTCTGGCTGAACGTGGGATAAAACACCAGTGTACAGTGCCGTATACACCTCAACAGAATGGAGTTGCTGAACGAAAGAACAGGTCACTCATGGAGATGGCAAGGTGCATGGTCAAAAGTCAGGCTTTACCACATAGTTTCTAGCTTGAGGTTGTCATGTGTGCAACATATGTACTAAACAGGTGTCCCACTAAAGTGTTGCAATCTATCACTCCATATGAGGCTTGGCATGACCGCAAGCCATCTGTTGCTCATCTGCGTGTTTTTGGTTGTTTGGCATATGCATTACTGCCTGAACAACATCGCAGAACATTGGATGATAAGGCAGTAAAATGTATTTTTGTTGGGTACAGTTCTGAAAAGTAAAGGCTATCGTCTGTATCATCCACAGACTAAACGCATTCTGGTTAGCCGTGATGTTGTCTTTGTGGAAGATGCTATTCAGCCATTGCTTTCATGTACTAAGGAGACATCTGTTAGCTCCAAAGACATGTATGATACTTTGATGCCTCTTTTTACAGGTGGATAGGCTAGTGCTGGTCCTAATGAGGCAACTTCTCAGCCTTTGCAGGTTTCATATGATGATGCAGATCATTCCATTTCTGATGCAGATTTACATGATGCACTTGTTGATGAGAGAGCTGATATTGAGCAGGCAAAAACTATGCCAAAATGGCTGGTGCAGACTTTGCGTGACAACAAATTAGATGCACCTTTCTCATATCGTACTCGTTCAAGCTCTCATAGTGCCTCCTTTGCATCAGATTGCTATGCTATGATTGCATCTAGTCTCTGTGATGAGAATGAGGCTGCTTCTTTTGATGAAGCACAAAATTCAGAAACTTGGATGGCTGCTATGCAATCTCAATATGATGCTATAATGAAGAATGGTACATGGTCTTTATGTGACTTGCCTCTTGGCAAGAAGGCCATTGGCACTAAGTGGGTATACAAGCTGAAGCGTAAACCTGATGGTACAGTTGACAGGTATAAGGCTAGGCTTGTTGCAAAGGGTTATGCACAGGAAAGAGGCATTGATTTTGATGAGACCTTTGCACCTACATGCCGTATGACTACTGTTCGGAGCATTTGTGCACTTGCAGCCCATCATGGTTGGGATGTACATCAGTTGGACATTAAAACAACATTTCTGAATGGTGACTTGCATGAAGAAGTGTATGTTTTTCAGCCCCGTGGCTTTGTGCAGAAAGGGCATGAAAACCAAGTTTGCAGGTTAAAGAAGGCATTATATGGTTTAAAGCAAGCACCACGTGCTTGGTATGAGAAGATACATGCCTATCTGATTGCACATGGTTTTGAGAACAGTCCAACTGAAAGCACCTTATATGTTGAACGTGCTAATGATGTGCTTCTGCTCATTGTTGTCTATGTTGATGACATGCTGGTCACTGGTTCTATTGAGACACATATTGCTGATTTTAAGGCTGATTTGCATGCCTCATTTGAGATGTCTGATTTGGGGCATTTGCATCACTATTTGGGCATTCAATTTATGCACGTTGATGGTGGAATGGATTTGTGTCAAACGAAATATATTGACACATTATTGCAGCATTTTGGCCTTGCAGACTGTAAGCCTATTGCCACTCCTATGGAGACAGGTTTACGATTGAGTCTTCATGATGTTGGAGATGCATTTGATGCTGTTCTCTATCAGCAGGCTGTTGGATGGTTGATTTACTTATGCATTACTCGGCCAGATATTCAGTTTGCTGTCTCACAGATGAGCAGGTTTATGCATTGCCCAGGAGTCACGCATTGGAAAGCGGTTAAGCGCATCTTTCGCTACTTGAGTGGTACTCGGCTACTTGGGTTGTTTTATCCCAAGGGGGGATCACTACCGCCAGATTTGCATGCTTTTTCAGACTCAGATTGGGCTGGTTGCTATGACACTCGTGTGTCCACCAGTGGTTTTTGCTTCATGCTTGGTAGCTCATGTATATCTTGGTTGAGCAAGAAGCAGCCTACTGTGGCCACTTCTAGTTGTGAGGCTGAGTATAGGGCAGCTTTCACAGCGACTGTTGAGTGTGTGTGGCTCAGAGAGCTTATGGCTGATTTGGGTGTTGGCCAGTCTTCTGCCACCACCATCTTCACTGACAGTCAGAGCACATTGGTAGTTGCGAGGAACCCTATGTTCCATGCTCGCACTAAGCACATTGAGGTGCATTATCACTATGTCAGGGAGAGGTTCTCTGCTGGCGAGATCAGCTTGGCATATGTGCCCACGCAGGAGAACATTGCAGACCTTTTCACGAAGGCTCTGCCTAGGGAGAAGTTTGAAGCTTTCCGCAAAGCTTTGGGCTTACTTCCTTTTGTGGAGTGATTTCCACATAGCTTGGCACTTCCTTATACATGAGTGCCAGCTCCTTGTTCACCGCATCACTCCTAGGGGGGATTTGTTGATATATTTAGGTAGTGATGTGTGTGAACACTCTAGGAACGCCGAGGAACTTTTTTCCCTCTTTAGGAGGTTTTTTTCCCCCGGCTTGTATATACGCCCATTGCCCTAATGGGCTACTTATCTTTGTACATTCTCTAGTAATACATTCAGTATTGTGTGTTTGTGCTCCAAGCTTCTTCTTCTTCCTTGTGTTGTTCGCGTGCTTCCGCAGACGTCTATCTCCAACAAATGTGCTCTTGTGCATGGGACTCTCCAATGTGTCTATGCACGGCCCTCTAATGTGGCCCTATATTAATGCATACTTTGGAAATGCATAACCTGAATGGTGCAAAAGACTGGGTTAAGCAAGGAGCACATGGTTGTCGCTCGTCGAGGCTTTTTGATGTTATTTGCGGATGTTGATGCCATCTATCGTGGAGGTATCCATTGGATCTTGAGATGACAACTGATCCTTCCTCCTTATAGAGAGCCATTTGAGAATGATCTGCGATTGTGTAGTGAGCATCTTCGGCCTATTCATCCTTGGCTGGTTTGTTGACTGTTCTGTCCCTTGTGGTTGGCGCGTTGTTCTTGTAGGGGCCGCTGATGCTTTTGCCTTCCAAACCCATATCCTTGATGATTGTCTTCTGACTCTTGTTGAACAGGTGAGTTGGTTTACTGTTGGTCTTGGTGTTGGGTTCAAACTCTTGGCTCCCTTTGGCTTCTTTGTGGAGACTTTTCTCACGTGGGAGAGCATAGGTTGTTGTGTATATACTAGACTCTTGGGTACCCATATTTGTAATTGTCTGTGTTGAGCTTCAGCTAATTTCTTAGGCATCCAAACTTGTCGGATACCTAGTGGTTGAGCTTGTCCGAGCTCCTTCCTTCATCTTCTAGCCTGGTTGGCTTGCCTGGATGGGATTTGTGGGGGCAAGGTTGGTGGTTGCTCTCCTTTGCGTACCTAGATCCGCTTCATGCTTGGAACTGCTTTCTTGTTGAATGGTGTCTTTCTATTTGATGTAGCAGTTGTCGTAAATGATTGTGTTTGCTTGTGTGGTGGAACTATTGTGGCTACTTGATTCTTTGGAGAAGAAGAAAGATCCACCCGCCTTCGAACCTGTTCTTCCACGATTGACTCCTTCTGCATTATAGAGCTTTTGACACATACAACATCTTCTTCCATATGATTAGTCTTAGAAGAACTAAGAGAGTGTGTGGTGCCATGATCTGGGAGCATGCAGTTCTCTAATTCTACGGTAATGCATTGTTCATGTACCCAAACTTGAAGAATTTGACTTCTTAGGTTTAAGTTAACTGCATGGTCATAGATCCAATCTTGACCCAAGACAAGTGGTTCTGTAAGATTCTCATCTTGACACACTAGCGCTTTGACTTTCATTGGAACATCTTGAAGGTAGATAGGAAGTTCCACCTCGCCCAAACAAGGGGTTTCCACACCTCCCAATCCTATGAGATAAGCTTCTATGGGATTGATGTTCAACTGCAAGTCTTGGCAGTAGGATATTCTAACTGCACTACTTGCTGCACCTGAATCAATCAATGCTTTCACAACCCTTGCACCCTTCCCTTGTCCTATCTCTATGGCCACAAAGGGACGTTGATCAATGACTTGAGAAGTAATTATGCCTGATTTTTGGCACATATCAATGTGATATTTTGGGGCTTTTGAGTTGACATCTAGGCCTAGTCGCGTTAACTTATTTCACCTAATACGCTCTCTGGCCTCTACCTGTGCTTCTTCCCTCACCCTTAGCTCTTCTTCTTTTCGCTTCTTAGCAGTGTTGAGTCTCATAAGCATTTCCTCTGTAAGAGGTTCTTGGTATAACTTGACTCTACATCCACTAATATAGTTTGGCAAGATATCTCCTTCTAAAGTGGCCAACTGAACTGCACCGCTAGTGGAAATTCTATTAATGATCATGGGTCCGTATCCTCTTTTTTCCAACTTACGGGCATGTTGTTTTAGTGTGTAAACCAACACTAGATCTCCCTCTTTCAATCCTTTATCTTTGATGTGTGCATAAAAGTATGCCTTTTGTCTTTTCTTTGCAGCATAGATGCCTACCGCCGCTCATAGCCTCGTCTCACCTAAGCGTTCTAGATCAAAGATCCTAGATGACAACTCATGTCCATTCCACTCATGCTCTTGTGCTACCTTTAAAGCTGGGATTAGGAAATCCAATGGTAGCACAACATTTTGTCTGAAGACCATCTGAAATGGGGTGGCGTTGAGTACCGTTTTGTAGGCAACTCGATAAGCCCAAACAACATGATGAAGTTGTTTGTCCCAATCAAAGCGTTTATTATTTACCAGTTTTGTCAATACGTTACAGAGGATCTTATTGGTGCTCTCGGTTTGTCCATTAGCTTGTGGGTGATAGGGGGCAGACTTCTTATGTATCACCAAGAATTCTTGGAGAAGATTTTCAATGAATTCATTCAAGAAGTGTGTGCCTCCATCGCTCACTAACTCTATTGGTAGTCCATATCTCGTGAACACATTCTCGAATAAGAACTTAGCCGTAGTCTGAGCATCATTCTTTGTTGTGGCTTTCACTTCTACCCACTTGGTAAGATAATCTGTGGCTACAATAATATACTCTGCATAGGAGTTTCTAGCTGGAGGGTTAATAGGACCTACAAAGTCTATACCCCATTTTGAGAATGCACGTCCTCCCATCATTGGCCTCAAAGGCATCTCATCTTTTCTAGCTGGATATTGTGCACGTTGGCATGTGTCACATTTCTTCACATAGGTATGTGCATCCATATGGAAAGTGGGCCACCAAAGTCCTGAGAATAGAATGGTCTTGATCACTCGGTCAGGACCAAAATGTCCACCTGCAACACCACTGTGTGCAGTCTCTAAGACCTTTAAATAGTCTGATTCATGAATGCACAGTCTTAAGTAACCATCGTTGCCTCTTCGGTATAGGTTGTCTCCTACTAAGGCATAGCCTTGAGCCTCTTGCTCCATGCTTCGTCTCCTTGCTAGACTAGCCTCTTTGGGTAATCTTCCCGACCTCATAAAGTCTACCAATGGAGCACTCCAATCTGGAATTAATGACACTTGATAAAGGGTCACATGCTCCACTGGGGGTTTCTCTCTGCACATTGGACAATTCTTAATCCATTCATGTATTCCTTTGTCCATGCTAGGCCAATACACTCCTAAGCGCTTCATATTCTGCAATGTTCGTTGTTTAGAATAGTGATTTCCTAGCAATCCTTCATGAGCTTGCTACAACCAACTACTATGTTCATCATCCTTGACACAACAAGCTAATACACCCTCAGTATTTTGTTTGTACATGCTTCCTGCCAATATGTGATATTTTTGTGATTTTACAATTTCTTCTTGTGATGTTTTCACATTCTTATTTGCAGGGCCGAAGGTTAGGACTGGTACCAACTTATTTGCCCATTTAGGAAAAAATTCTAAATTGAACAGATAAGCATCGGGTAATTCATCAGACACTCCTTGCGGTGACTCTCCTGAAGTGATGCAAGAAAGGTGATTTGCCCGAAGGTGGGTTCTACCTTTCCTGACAACAACTTCACAGTCATATTCCATTAGTAAGAGGAACCATCTTACTAAGCGTCTAGTATTGCAAGGTTTATTGACCAAATATAACAAAGCTTGATGATCAGTGAAAAACTTGAATTTATTGGCCAATAAATAATGCCTAAACTTCTTGACAGCATATACCATGCCTAAGCCTTCTCGCTCGGTTGTGGTATAATTTCTTTCAGCTGGGTTTAGTTGTCTACTAGCATATGCTATGGGCAAATCTAAATTTCCTTCACCTTTGGGTTGTGCTAGCATACATCCTATGGTGTGATTGGATGCATCCACATGGACATGGAATGGTTTATTCCAATCAGGAGTGGTCAGTATTGGTGTTATGCACAAACGTTTCTTCAGTTCATTGAAAGAATTCTCGCATTTGTCATTCCACTCAAAATTAGACAACAAGGCATAAAGGGGTCTAGCTATGATCGCGTACATGTGGATAAACCTACGGTAATATCCACAATGGCCCATAAAGGCTTGTACCTCCTTAACATTCCTTGGCCTTGGCAGCTCTGCTATGGCTCGTACCTTATCTTCATCTGTTGAGATTCCATTCTTAGAAACAATGTGACCTAAGATTTTACCTTGACGCACCATGAACACACACTTTTCTGGGTTCAGACACACTCGATATTCTCTACACTTGTTGAAGATTTGTCTGAGCTTAGGGATGTGAAATCTTCTTTCTTGGGAATAAGCACATAAATCATCCACATACACTTCTAAGCTCTTCCGCAAGAACTCTTTGAAGACATGACACATGAGCCTTTGGAATGTTGGAGGTGTATTGGTGAGCCCAAATGGCATCACACGAAATGCAAAGATTCCCCACTCTATGGCAAAAGCTGTTTTGTGTTGATCTTCTGGGGCAATGGCTACTTGATTGTAACCAGAAAATCCATCAAGGAAGCTATAAACTTCCTTGCCTGCAACACGCTCCAATAGGTGTTCTGTGATTGGAAGCGGATAACTATCTCTGATCGTAGCGGCATTAACTTTTTTAAGGTTAATACACACTCGCAACTTCATGTTCTTCTTGGGCACCACTACGATGGGGGACACCCATTCAGTATGCTCAATCTCATAGATAAATCGAGCTTCAATCAGCCTATCAATTTCTTCTTTTATCTTGGCTGCATAAGTATCATTATATGTGTAGGGCTTCTGTTTGGTGGGCTTGGCATCAGCAGTCATGGGGGATAGTATGAGAGCAAATTCTTGGATCTATCCCTTTCAAGTCTCTATAGTGCCATGCAAACACATCCCTATATTCCCTTAATAGAGCTACAAGCTCCATTTCTTTTCTTGCACTTAGGTCATCTCCTATATGTGTGCATCTCTCTTAGTTCTCTTCAATGGTCACTACAATCTTCTTGGTCTTTTCTTTATTATCATATGATTCTCCTATGATGGCCTCTCTCTTAGGCATTCGTACCAAAATTTTGCGGTCATCAACTTCATATTTCTTGAAGTTTTCTGGTACTTCAAACAATGATTCCTCCTCTTCTTGTTTCACTGCTTTTCTTTTCTTTTTCTTTTGACTGCTCTCACTTCCATCCTTTGAATTTACCGTTTTAATACTTGTGAGAGGTTCTTCTTCTTTCTAGGTGAACACTCCTATATCTTCTAGATAGTGTTGCTCTGAGTTAAAGCAACTATCCATCACAATAGACTCCAGATCATCGTCATTCTCTTCTTCTTCTATGACATCACTAGGGTCACATTCTTCTAGCAAGGGCTGACACATGAACACTGAAATATCATAACCCTCCTCATCACAATGAGGTGTCCATTGTTCTTCATTGACAACAATGTCCATGGTGGCTAAGATTTCTGGCCAGCCATGAGGCTCAAATTCCTCATTTGGAAAGATCATCGGTGTGTAGGTTGGGTCTCTCATTGGTCTATCTCCTGGCGAAGTTCCTTCTTCTCTTGCCTTTAAATGTTTTTCCTCTTCCTCTGCGACCTTGCACATCCACAAATGAGTATCTTCATGCAACCATGATGGATCAGGTGAACTTTCAGAATGCACAGAGATGGAATCTTCTTTCGCTTTGTGGATAGAATTCCATTGTAGGGGTGGTACATCTCTGAAGGAGTAATCCTTCAAGTTGACCTTGGTGGTGACCCCTAAGTGCTGTGAGTACAAGGAGTTGGTTCCCCAATCCTGTACTATTTGCAATTGTCATAGGAAGGGTCTTCCAAGGATCATCTCATAGACATTATTTTTCTCAAAGTCACATATAGCAAATGTGTGCTCAAACTCTACACGACAAGTGGTTAGAGTTATCCCTTCTAGCAATCCTAGAGGTCTTTCAAAATGACCATCGACCATTTAAAGCTTCATTCTAGTTGGTCTTAACGTGGGTTTTCCCCATTGCTTCCACAAGGAGGTGGTTGCAATAGCAACACCACCACCCGAATCTATGATTGCTTTGGTTGTGTAACCTTCGTAGGTGATTGGAAGATAAGTGTTACCTTCTTCACCCTCACACACATCCCCTATTTTGTCTAGAGGTATCTCTGGTACTTTTTGCTTAGAGCCTGCTTTTGGCATATTGGACTCAAGTTCTGGGACATGATCCTTCACATGATTCCATAGCTCAGGTTTTGCTTTGAGCAACTCTTCTACAGTGAGATGACATTGAACCTTAGTGTTCTTCACGACATCAGTGTTCCTTGGGACCACTGAGTCTTCATGTCTTACCAGTATTGTGGGAGCTCTGATCTGAAGAGATTCAGATTCCCAAGGGCCTGGAAATTGAGGCAGTTCTTCTAAGGTATTAGATTCAAAATCTAATCTTTCGTCTTCTTGTTGTTCTGCTTCATCTCCGTAAATAGATGGAATGTCTTTGGGAAATTGATCATGAAGGTCATCCATCTCACGAATAGGAGGGGAAATACCCTTCTCCTTGGCCGATTTCTCTTCTTGTATTTCCCGCAAGAACTCTTGAGAGTGCTGTTGAATTGAAGGAGGTATTCCAGCATCCGTGGAATTAGGAACATAAGCTCCCATCGGTGGTGAGCTTCTTCTCTCAATAACTGGTTGAACCTGTGGAGGTAAAGAATCTTGTGGTTTGTTTACCAACTGCTCTAATCTTTCTAGTAAGCCCTGAAAATTCAATTCCGATTTGACAGAGTTTGTCTGATTGAACTTTTGACTAGTCTCAAGTATAGCTTGAGCTTGTTCTACCATTTTCATGCACATTTTCATTCGTTCAATCTCTAAATCCGCTCTAGGGTAACTCTTGTCTAGGTTTGCAGCTGCTGGCCCTTCTTGAAGTCGAGCCTGGTAGGCCTTGAACATCATGTCCAAGCCCTCTGGAGTTGGGTCTGCAAGAACAGACCCTGGTTGTGGTCTATTTACAATGGGTGGTGGGGTGGGATGAGGTGGAGTAGATGGAGTTTTGGCATGTGAGGGGTTTTGAGATGCAATGTCTTCTATTTTTGTTTTTGCGTCTTTCAAGCTTTCTTCTAGTTCCGATAACTTTTTATTCCACTTGCGATTGGCCTTCTCTCTGGTATCTTTCCATGTTCTTGTTTTCCTCTTACTAAGCTCTCTTGATTCACTCGACTCTTATTGTTCTGCTGGTTTATCTTGTTTTAATGCTTGTGCCCTAGTAACTGCCTGTACAGGAGCCACACTACTGCTACTGGCTCTTGAATCCGCCACTAAGCCTACCACATTAATGGGTGTAATCTTGGGTGCAGTGGAGGGGTTTCTTGGACAATCTCTGGGAAGATGGTCCTTGCCACATTCAAGACAAAAAGCTTGTATTGTGATAGCCTGAACTTGACTCGGAGATGGTGGGTGGGGACAATCATGAAGGAAATGGTCACCCTGACATCTGAAACAAGGTCCTCTAGGGTCTTGTGGTCTCACTTGTCTCAATTGGGGCCTAGGTTTAGCATTGGTGTACATGACATTGGAGTATTCAAGCTCCTAATTTTGTTCCATAGGTGGTTCCTCATATTGATACGGGTAAATCTCACTATGTTCAGGTGACTCTATGTAATAAGCATGTGGAATACCTTCATGGGACTAGTCAAAGCTATGAGCATGAGAATCATTATCTGGTATCAATGGGATTAGTGGTACCAATGCCCTATTTGGATTTTCCTCTCCCACAGCATACTTGACTGGAATCACGTTAGCAGGAGCTGGTGGTTGGTTTCCCAAGACTCGTTGTGGCCTATATTGTGCCTGATATTGCTGTTGTGGTCGATAATATGGCTGTTGGTATTGGTATTGATACCTACCTTGTTGGTAAGGTTGCTGATAAGTTTGTCTAACAGCCTGCCTATTGTAGGGACAATCTTGAGCCATGTGGTTCGTGTATTTTCTCTCAATAGTGCAATATGGAACATTCCTTTCTCTAATGTTTTGGTTTTGCATTGGGCATACATTAGCCATGTGGTCCCCTCTGCAAGTATAACATCGGTTCAATGAGGTGACTCTCTATGTTTGTCTATTTTGGACTCCTAGCTTCTTGGCAACTTGCTCAGCTATCTCATCTATTTACGTGGATATTCTCGAAGTATGACTAGTAGAAGTATCAAAATCTTGATAGAGTTTGGATAGTCCTAACTCCTCACCCAAGTTGTCTTCTATGTCAATGCATGTCCGCACACACTCTTCTATGGATCTAGGCTCTTTCAAGTACACATATGATCTTAACTTTGTGCTCAGTAAGCCATCTAAGAACAAAGCCACTTGTTTGGCTGGTGTGGCTAACTCTGGAGCAGGGCATCTTTCTAGGTACTGTCTGAACCTTCTACCTGCTAGTCGCATTGTTTCTTGGGGTGTCTGCTTGAAGCTGTGGATCAAAGATTATGTGTTATGCCTGATACCACTCTTGGAAAATTCTACAATGAATTCCTCTAGCAGTTGACCTATATCGCGATAGTTGCGAGTGCTCAATGGTTGAAACCAAGCTAAGGCAGTGCCCTTAAGAGTCAAACCAAATGCCTCGTACTGGGTGAACAAATCCTCAACTTGTTTAGCTCTTAACACTTGTTTGAACTCGGCCACATGATCATAAGGATCTCCTGTCCCGTCAAAATAATTCTTCATTGCCTTGATCACTTGAGTGGGTCTAACGGTTCTTGGGTGCTCTCGGGGTCTAGACAATGGAAACTCCTGTTCATCTCTTTGTTGCCTATTTTCTTGATGTCTCTCTCTTTCAGGTCTTTCATTTTCAAATCCTAATCTATTTCTGCCCACAGTGTGTGCAAAACTTACCTCAGGTCTCTCTCTGGGCTTCATGAGCTTGGGATGATCCTACTCCTTGGAGGCCATGGGAAACATTGGATCTTGATGGAGGGAAAATCAATTCAGTCTTCCAAGTATATGCATGTCTATCATGTTCTGTTACCAAGAACACTTTCTCTGATGTGTTATCCAAGTAGACAACTTTGCCTGGTATCTCAGGATCTTTGAATTCATAGATGATGACTATGCCTAGTTGGCTAGGTTGATCTGGTTTGAATCTCCAAAAGACTTCCTCTGTTTCTCTATTAAAGAATAGTTCTATGCTTTTGTTGTCTTGAGGGATCAAATCTGGAGTGATCACTCTAGTCAAAACTGACTTACCTCTAGGCCTCTGGGGTCCTTCTCCTAGATTTCCTTGTTCTAGGTCTCCTATCTCATTCTCATGAATGATATTTCCAAACTCATCGGTCCTATCTGGTGGGTTGGTGACCACATACATGGTTCCTTCCTTATCAATGTATGAACCTTCTTCGAACTTGACCACCAGGTGTTCAAGTCCAAAGAGTTGATTAGGATTTTTGAGCTGGACCACTGATCACCTCAGGCCATGCTCATAGATGCGAGCACCTAATCGGTTGGTCCGAATATATTCCAATTCTGTCTTATAAGGACCTTCTGGTGTTTTTAGATGGGTAGTTCCTGAGCCACCTACAGGTTTCCCCATGCTAAAAGACATTTCTGAGTCACTTGTGTCAGAGTTTAGTACGTAAGGACAACCACTTAGTTGTTGAGCCCAAGACTTAGCTGTATGGTTGACACTGGACTGAGAAGATCTAATGCTTTGTCTATCCTTGCCTAGGTGTCTACCAGATCTCAAGTTCATAAGCTTTGGCTAAGAGTCCAAAATTTCCCCTTGGTATGGTTCAAAAATCCTTTGGAGTCCCCTTGGGTTACAGGTCCCACCTGAAGGTCAACTTCAAATTATCCTATTTGAAAAAAATGGACTATAGAGCTCAAGCTATAGAGCTTTCCAACAAGCTATAGAGCTCAAAAAATCGACTTTGGATGAAAAACTTATGTCAAATCAGGCTCCTGGGGGTCAAAACAGGCACCTGTGGAAAAATCACGATTTTGTAAGAGAATCGCGATTTTGTGAAATCAAGAGAATCGCGATTGTGTGAAATCAGAGAATCACGATTGTGTGAAATCAGAGAATCGTGATTGTGTGAAATCAGAGAATCGCGATTGTGTGAAATCAGAGAATCGCGATTGTGTGAAATCAGAGAATCGTGATTTTGTACCTTGAGAATCCTGTTTTCACAAAATCGCGTTTTCACAAAATCGTGTTTTTGGCTGAAAATCGTGATTTGTGAGAATCGCAATTTTGAGCAGAGAATCGTGTTTTTGAGAATCGCGATTTTGAGCAGAGGATCGTGTTTTTGAAAATCGCGATTGCCAAGAGAGAATCGTGTTTTCACAGAATCGTGTTTTCACGAAATCGTGTTTTCACGAAATCGTGTTTTCACGAAATCGTGTTTTCACAGAATCGTGTTTTCACAAAATCGTATTTTCACAAAATCGTTTTTTCATAGAATCGTGTTTTTGGCTGAAGATCCTGATTTGTGAGAATCGCGATTTTGAGCACAACCACAGAATCGCGATTCTGAGAATGATCTCAGACTCATGTTTTTGAAAACTTAGAGAATCGCGATTCTGAGCACAAGTAGAGAATCGTGATTCTGAGAATGACCTCAGAATCCTGTTTCCTTCAGAGGGCTTTTAGGCAGGAAACAGAGAATCGTGATTTTCAAAAAATTTTGAATTTTTCACAGAATCGCGATTTTCATCACAGAATTGTGGTTTTTGGCGAGAAATTCAAATTTCTGAGCGTCGAGCAATGGCGAGCTCCGTATGTGCAGAAAATCATGAAAAAACACAAGCGCTTGCTCTCTCTTGCACTTCCTAACTCCTTCCCACACAATGATGCATGAAAGATGGTATGAGGTGAAAATGCACTAAAAAACAAAAAATTTCTATGAAGAAGAAGATGGAAGAAGATGGAAATGGTGATGATGATGAAGATGAAGAAGAAAAAACAGAAAATGAACAAAAATGACAGTTTTTTTTTTAAACCTTCCAACGTTGCAAATCTACGATCTTACCATCACAACGCTCGTCCTCGAAGCTCTCTCCTCAAGCGTAAGCACCACCTCCTTTACTTGTCAATTCGCGGAGACGTGAGGACCGGTATGAAGACCATAAGCAAGTGAAGGCACAAGTGCATGAGTGAAAGCACACAAACATGCACACACACGCGCACAAGGTAAGATCAAGAGAAGAACAATGGAAAGCTTCGATTGCAAAAGAGTCTCTTACAATATCTCTATTCTCTAACAAGCCATTGAGTTCCCTTCCGATCATTTTAGTACATATGATGCATTGAAAGAAGCATTCCTAGCGCGATTTCAGACGACCAAAAGTATTTTGAAATTATACACTACTCTCCAATATATGGTCCAAAAAAGCTTGATAGACCTTTACGTAGAAGAATTTAGATCTATCATGCAGCAATTTCCAGATGACAGCTATCCCTCAGAAGAATTACTTTTGGAGTTTTTTGTGGATGGTTTACAACCACTGATAAAAGAAAAAATCTATGTCTTTACACTAGATCAGAGTCATACGCTAGACCAGGTTATTGAATTAGCCACTCGTATGGAAAAAAAAATGCGATTGGCAAATATGGGGATGGTCAGAAGTGAAATCGAAGGGAAACAACCCCTGAACTCGATTCAACAGCTGTATTGCTTACGCTGTCAAAATCTAGGACATATCACAACAGATTGTGCCCTAAATCAAGTATACTCTCCAATCTGCAATATGCATAATCATAGTTTGGATAATTGCAGATATAATTCAAAGAGCACATTGGTAGCTTCTGCACAAGTCGAGACCTAGAAGTGGAAAGGGGATGTCAGAGAGTTTAAACAATCTATTCAGCCCAGACGGTGGCAAGATAGCCAAGATGTACGCAACACAGGAGTTTCATCGTACTCAGAATTACAAATGAATGTGGACTCTAGCACACGTTATAGGCAGAATTTTAAGGATTTTGGCAAAGGACGACGATTTCATCAACCTGGTCTAAACAATTCTGGTAATTGACTCATTGAGTGTCAGTTTTGTTTACAGTTTGGACACCATAGGTGGGAATGTGAAGAAGTCAAAGAATACGATCAAAGAAAGCAAGAGGCAAAACTAAAAGCCCCAATGGCTAGCATGGTCTCCATAGAATACGCCGAACTAGAAATTGCAATCATCACTCACTCGCAGAATGAATATTTCACAATACTAGAACCCTGTATACCGATTTTGGAAAAACAGAAACAACAACTAAAAGCAGTGGTAGGATGGGCTCGGGAGTACCTGCCCCATTTCGTTAATCCAAAACAATTCCTTCAACAGTGGACGATTGAATTCAACAGTCTCGGGGATTTCAAGCGGTGGAGTCTTTGGGCACTCCTGTTGCGGAGCCTTCTGACCATTCTTTGCAAGTGGTGGACTCCGGAACTGTGGATTTTCATTAAAGGAGACACAGTCGAAACCAAAATAGAATGCAAGATAACTCTGATGTACGGGTAGATAACAACAAAACACTTCAAGCGGAAACCGCTCGATTATTGCACGACTTACATTTGAAATTATCATTAGGAGCCTTGCTGGAGCTAGTATCTACTTTTCGAAAACAATTGCTACAACAACTACAGTCGATTCACGATACAGCAGAAACTCTGGACCCAATAGTATCCATGGTAAAGGACACTCCAGAAGAGTTTGTAGACTATGTCGTACCTAACATTATAGTTTACCATCGTAATCACGCCATTCCGAAGGTGTTAATTGATGGAGGATCGAGTATCAACATAGCTTCTATAGCAACATGCAGGCAGATGGGGTGGCACTAGTTTGAGCCGGCTCCATTTTTTGTCTGAATGGTGGATTCAATCTCACGTCCAACTAGTAGGACTGATCAAGGATATTCTAATCCGGACTGCATAGGTATTATTTAAAATTACCTTTATCATTCTGGAACTCAAGGGGTAGAATTTAGATTACAATCTACTGCTAGGACGACCGTGGCTCCGAAATGCCAAAGTTTGATGGAACTGGGATGAGAAAACCATCACTTTTTGGAAGGGACATTCCAAATTTACGGTTTTGCTGGATGACAAGCGGTACTTCCTGCCACAGTAGAAACCAATCTGGGCGGAACCACCTCATATGTTAGAGGGCTTAGAAGAGGATGAAGAAACCAAATTTTTATAGGCTAATGAAGACTTGCTATCTGTGGGAGTGGTCAATCTTAACTCAGTTTTTAGCATGGAAGTGGATAGTTTGACAACTGCAGTAGGTCTGTAAGTGTTTAACAATATACTGAGAATCAATTACCGGAATTTTCTCTAAATAATCCTATGGAGATGCGCAGCGTTCATGTTGAAGAAGATGCTCTAGAAGTGATCAATTTGGGGAGCCAGGAGGACCCGAAGCCAATTCGCATCCGTTCGAAATTAGCTACGAAATTTTGGTCCGTCCTGATTGCATCGTTAAAGCAATACACTGATGTGTTTGCCTGGTCATATTCAGATATGTCGGGATTGGATCCGAAATTATACCATCACCGTATTTTACTCAAATCGGATGCCACTCCCGTAATGCAGCAGCGTTATCAGATGAATCCCAATTTCACGGAACAGGTTAAACACGAATTGGATCACCTACTTAAGGTGGGTTATATTGTGCCTATCAAAAATCTAGAATGGGTATCGCCCATAGTGATTGTCCCGAAGAAAAACAAACAACTTTGAGTCTATGTGTATTACCGAAAATTGAATGCTGCCATAGTTCCAGATCCATTTCCATTACCTTTCTTCGACAGTATACTAGACGAAGTCATAGGGCACGAAATGTATTCTTTTCTGGATGGATTCAGTGGCTACAATTGGGTGCACATGGTTGACGCAAATATACCTAAGATAGCATTTATTACCAATTGGGGCGTCTTCACCTGTACAATCATGTGGTTCGGACTCCAAAACGCTCCAAGTACTTTTCAGTGCTGTATGCAACAAATCTTCGCGCCGTATTTAACATATTTTATGCATATTTTTTTGGATGATTTCTCTATCTCTGGCCAGATGGTAGCACATTTGGAACATTTACGTTCATGTTTCGAATCATGTCAAAATGTGCGGCTATGCTTAAATCCGTTAAAGTCAACTTTCATGGTGAAATGTGGCGAATTGCTTGGACACATTATTTCGAAAAAAGGAATTGCGGTTGATCCGGATAAAGTTAAAGTTATCTGAGATACACTAGCTCCAAAGAATCCAAAAGAGGTGCTCAGGTTTCTCGGGCAAATCCGTTGGCATGGTAGACATTTACGAGGACTTGGGCATATTGCTATCCCACTCAATAAGTTAGCACACGTTCCGTTGAAGGATTTTCTTTGGATTGATGAAGCACAGCTCGCATTTGAACGACTCCAGAAAATGCTCGTAAGTGCTCTAATCTTAAAAACTCTGGACTGGACATTGCCTTTTCATGTTTTCATGGACGCCTCAAATCGCGCAATCGGCAGCGTTCTCATGCAGAAGGAAGATCCGAAGTGGTTTCGTCCAGTGTATTATGCTAGTAGAAAACTCACATCAACCGAGAGGAACTATTCAACTATAGAGTGTGAATGCCTAGGTCTTATTTATTCTATTAAAAAGTTTGGACACTATCTCCTGGGCCGATCATTCACATTTCATGTGGACCATAGTGCGTTGTTGTACCTGGTGACACAGCAAAATTTAGTTGGACCTCTCGCTTGATGGGTGTTGCTATTACAAGAATTTGACTATGATGTGGTCCATCACCCGAGACCGAGTCATGCGATTGCAGATTTTTTATCCAATATAGATCATGGTGAACCTCCGGAAGGCATCGATGATTCTCTTCCGGACGTTGAAGTTTTTACGGTGGCTGAACCGGAAGATGTTCTACTGACTACTTGAACCTTCTATGAAGAAATGATGAGCTTTCTTATAAATGGTGTCATGCCATCTCATTTACGATCGGTAGCCCAGAAGAAACTTGGGTTATGCAGCCGGCGGTTTTCCATGATCATGGAGCAACTTTATCATAAAGACCCCGCAAGAGTTTGGCTTCATCGTGTACCCCCACACGTTACACGCGGTTATTTTGGAAGCACATGCAGGTGCGGCCGGTGGTCATTTCGTTCATCTTATTACGGTCCAAAAAATCCAACAGTCCGAACTTTGGTGGCCCACTATGTAAGCGACAATTCGGAATTGTGATCCTTGTCAGTGCACCGGTGAACCTAGGGACGCTCATCACTTTCCTCTCCAGCCCATTTTGCCATTGGAATCTTTTCAAAAGTGGGGATTAGATTTCATTGGACCAATCAAACCCCCAGCGGCAAATATAGGTGCCCTTTATATCCTTAATTATATGGACTACTGCACCTGATGGGCGGAAGCATGGGCAACAAAACAAGCCACTGTAGTCGTTGTGGCTAAGAAGCTCCAAAATGACATATTTCCGCGGTATGGTCTTCCATTGGAATTAGTTTCGGACCATGGCACGGATTTTCTGAATCATCTGATTGTGGAGCTCACAACAGGATTTCACATTAAACATCGGTTTAGTTCCCCATATTATCCTCGAGCTAATGGTTTAGCAGAAATCACGAACAAGGTGCTGCTATAGATCCTCTAGAAAATGCTCTTGTATACTACTGATCAATGGGAGATTTGTCTTCCCACGGTGCTCTGGGCCTATCGCACCTCTTACAAAGTTTTGGTGGGAAGTACACCCTTTAAGTTGTTATACGGGCAAGAGGCTATTCTTCCATTTGAACTTGCGGTCCCAAGTTTTTGAATAGCAATAGAGAAGCGTCTGATACCGAACGAATCTTTTGCATATCGCATGGATAAGCTGCACCAATTGGATGAAGTTCGCTATCAAAGTTTTCTTTTGCTTCAAGAAGTACAACAGCGGTAGAAGCGTTGGCATGACCAAAATTTGCGGACTTTGATTTTTCGCCCCGGAGATTTAGTTTTGTATTTTTGTTCGAAGATGAAACGAAAGGTGGGCAAGTTGAAATTATGGTAGATTGGTCCGTTCTAGATTCATGACCTGTGCAGATCAGGTACATTCGGGCTTCCTACACTCACAGGAGAAGTTCTCTCGACAGTCGTCAATGGGTCTAAACTCTGGCCCTACCAATGCCCTCGATAAAAAAAATAATAATAAAATAAAAAATTATTTAAACATAAATTTGCACAATCGAGATCTCATGAAGGATGTCGAGTAACTATTTTGCATGCAAGATGAGCAATAACTATTTTTCATGCAAACGTACAACAATTATCAGGGTGGCAACAGCGTGGTGGCAAATCTGGATGCATTTCTTATTTTGCGAGCCAGTTAATAGTGAAGATTAAGGAGTTATGATCCCTTGATCACGATTAGGATGTGTTTCTTATTTTGAGGATCAGTAATCAATGTAGATTTAGGAGTGATGATACTGTGATCACCCATCATGACGAAGACTCGCAATTTGTTACACAGGAAGGTGGGGCATAAAAGGCTGCGAACTCAAATTTACCGAGTTTGCGAGCAGAGCGAATACAGCGTGTAGAGCGAATATAGCAAGTGTCATGCACGAGAGTAATGAAACAACAAGTCCTAGTAAGATGGCAGTGACCTTCTCCGCGTGCCACCTTATGTATATCCTAGAGAAGATCTCAGAGGAGCAGAAGGAGTGGTTTGAATGCAGAGGACTCTTGCAATGTGCCATGATCGTTTGGCGAACCATTAAGCCTCACCCTCAAGCAAACGAAATAGCGATGGAGATCATCCAATAGACAGAGGGAAACGACATTAATGTTCAAGACATCAGTATCCAAATAGGACAAGAAGAAGTACATTTAATTGTGGATTTGATAGCGGAGCGATTTTGTGTGGTCAAGGAGGGTATCATGGCGAGCACAGAGGCTGTGGATGCTGCAGAAATCTGTGCATTGCTCGGCAAACCCTGCTCAGGTGAATACCGCTTTGCACAACTACCGGATGACAACCCACTGAAGTGGGGAATATTATTAATGACCATGGTAATTAATTTTGAGGCTAAACACTATGGAGTTTCCCAGCAGCTCTTTGCGTTGGTGAAGGAAGCGGCACAGACCCAGGTAAATTGAACGGAAATTATATTTCAAAAATTAAAGAAAGAAGTCCGGAGATTATTCCGATGGACTGGAATGGCACTTAACATAGTACTGGACTCCAAAAGTGGGAGTGATCTTCTTGTTATGTTTTTCAACTCCGGAATACTTAACTCGAGAGGTCAGGAGGTAAAACTTCTCAAGATCAGGTGGATACTGAGATGGACAAAGAGGAGGAATCTAGAAGGCGCCAGGTGGAAGAAAGGAGAGCCAGGGCTGAAGCCGAGAGGAAGGCCAAGGAAGAAGCCAAGAGGAAGGCCAAGGAAGAGGCAGCACAGAATGAGGAAGAGGCGGTGTGGAATGAGGAAGAGGCAGCACGAAACGAGGAAGAGGTAGCACGAAAGGCGGCTGAAGAAGAGTAGTCTCGGAAACAACAACAAGAACAAGGTGGATGTTTGGGGGAGACTTCCCGTAGAATACCTCTCTTACATACATTTTAGGAATGTGGCCTAGTCAACAAATGGAAAACTTCCGAAGGCAAGGTGAAGTTACCCGCACTTAGATCTACCAACGTGATATACCCATGGATGTATAATAAGGATACTATTCGGTCGGAACTACTTGGAGATTTAGCTCGTGGTCTAGCTTGGAGTTTGGTAAAGTTGGAAGATTTCCAGAATAAGTATAATGCCATAATAATGGAAAAAGACAGTTGGGTTGCAGAAAAGGAGCAGATAACAGCACAGATCACTCAACTGCAAGAAGAGTTAGAAGCAGTCAGGGCTGAGAACTGAGGTCGTGACGGTCTTGTGGATGAGCAGCTGGTTGAAGAATTAAATGATACTTTAATAGAGAATAATAGTCTGAAAGTTATTGCAGAGGAAAAGTCCAAGATTATAGCTCGCTTGCAAGCAAAAATTGATCAAGTGCACAAATCAAACCAGAAGTTAAAGAAAGGTAATAAAGAACTAAATACAAAGTTCCAAAAAGTTAAGCAGTAAGCACAAAGATTAAAAACCAAGGTCAAATATCAGAGTGGTGAACTGAAAAGGCAAAGCATTTCGGCTACAGAAGTGGAGGAAAGGCTGGCGGTTCGGAATTCAGAGTTCACAGCATTGGAAGAAAAATTACAAATAGTTCAAGAGGCTTAGGATACAGTACAGGCTCAGGTTGCGGGAATCTCTGAGTTAGAAAAGCAAGTAGCCCAATGGAAGCAGCACTGTGTGGATGCTAACTTAGTGTTAGCAGATAAAGAAGCAGAGGTAGACAAGCTCCAAAAGGAGGTTAAAATTTTGGCAATCTCTTGTCAGGCTAAAGCAAAGGAAGCAATGAAGGACACTACGGAGATTCAGACTAAACTAATAGATTCTACCTTAGCTTTTGATAAACTAATAGAAGGATTCCAGTAGAAATTTCTGAAATTAGAAGCTGCAGCAGTTAGCTATAAAAGCCTTAGTCAATAAGCCTTAGAACCTAAGCAGTTTTTTGAAGCCGAAATGCTCTTAGCTGAAGAAAACCTTAGGGATATGTTTAATGAATTACATTATGATATAGAGAGAATAATGTTTTCGGAATTACAGACTCAAGATGATGATCTGTAAATTTTGTGTAATTTTGTACTTAGTGGGTTCGAATCCACCGTGCATGCCAATGTTAGGAGCTAGTTTGGACGGACTATTCTTTGCAATTTCTACTTTGTAATAATGGAGATGTCAAGAGTTTCCGAAATACAGACATTTGGAACGGCGTGAAGTTCATTCCTACTTTCTTTAGGATATGTGCAGATGGGACTTCAATGGATTCTTCCGAATTCCGGACTCGCAGATTACGGAAACAAAGATACACAGTGTAGTGAATGAAGTGGAAGATATAGAGCAAAGAACAATTGTAACTACAAGTCTATAATGAAATACCATATCTATTTATGAATCTGATAACTATTGTTCTGTGTAGTTAAGATTTCGAGTTGTCTATGAATTGTCTATCTATACTAAGTCATATCGAAGCGATGGAACAAAAACGCATGTTTATGGATAGAAATATTCGTGAATCCCCGTTCCCAAACCTATTCTTTGTGTACTCTTAGTCTTATGGCAAACAGTGGACAAACGCAAGCCAACTCTCAAAAATGAGCTCTCTAACTTATAGTTTTTAGTCTAGTTTTGGCCCTATCGAGACCTAGTGTCCATCCTAGTTAAAAATTAAGTTTAAGGGTTTATTTGAGGACTGAAACGAAGTCTAAAAATTATGAAAATTTGTGGGATGATACTTCTAATATCTTCAAGCTTGATGACTCCCCAACTTGAACAAAATGGAGTTGCAAAAATGTGAATGGCATTTACAATGGTTTTTAGTGATAAAAAATCACTACTTTTATTGGGACTTTTTCTAAAAATTTGACATGTGCTTCTTGGAGCTCCCTACAGGCTCCTTCTTCTTGTGTGTCCACTTCTTTGATGTGCTTCCATGCTTGTGCTTGACCTTGAGATCCCCCCCCCTCTTGAGTCTGTCATCCCTAAGAGACCCTTGTTGTAGTGGGTATTCCATGTGGTACTTTGAGAGGTAGTGTCCATCACATATGCACAAGAGCGGCCTATCTTCCAAATGCAGCAGGGTTTGTTGTCTTATTCTTCATTTTGATGCTACTAGCCTTTGCAAGTTTTAGTCCCTGTGTATGTACTTCTTCTTTGGCATCCACCATTGTGGTGTGTCTGTAAGCTTCCAAAAATTGCGAGTTGCTCAAAAGAGGTTGTCATTGTTGATTTTGAGCAGTTGTCCACTATGAGTTGCTTCATAGGTACTGGTGTTGTAACCTTGAGTTCCTTTGGATCTTTCAAACATGGTTTTCATAGTTTGCATGCCAAGTACTCATAACCCATAATGAATGATGGGTAAGTGTGTTAGTGCATGGGTTGAAGAAAATATGTGCCTTGTGCAGAGCCTTGTAATGTGGCCCTATGCATGATTACTTGGGGAATCCAGTGTAAGAATTATGGTGAAAAAAATGGGGTCTTGAGTTGAGTGCTCAAGGGTATGCTCACGAAGAGGTTTCCTAATCTATCACTGTTATATTGTTGTCAAAGTAGGGGATTCTTACCCTGGTGAATGGACAATCAATGTTCATCTCTTCATGTTGTACTCCCCTCATGGTGATTGACCATGGGCTTTTCCTTCATTGTTGATGGATGTCCTTGTTGATGATTCACTGATGAGATTCTTTGAGCACATGGTCCTATTCTTGCTTTTCTTTTTTTCCTTTTCCTTCTCTCGTCTCTTTTTTTTCCTTTTTTTTGAAAGAGAAATGTGCTTCCTCTCTAACCCCCAACTCTTCGACTTTTTGCTTCTTGGCAGTGTTGATTCTCATTAGCATATCCTCTGTAAGAGGTTCTTGATACAGCTTGACTCTACATCCATTAATATAGTTTGGCAAGATGTCACCTTCTAGAGTGGCCAACTGAACCACACCACTTTTGTAAAGTCTATTAATGATCATGGGTCCATATCCTCTTTTCTCCAATTTACAAGCATGCTGCTTTAGTGTATAAACCAACACTAGGTCTCTCTCTTTCAATCCTTTATCCTTGATGTGTGCATCAAAGTATGCTTTTTGTCTTTTCTTTGCATCGTAGATGCCTGCTATTGCTCATAGCCTCATCTCACCTAAGCGTTCTGGATGAAAGATCCTAGAGGACAACTCATGTCCATTCCGCTCATGCCCTTGTGCTACTTTTAAAGCTCAGATTAGGAAATCTAATGGAAGCACAACATTCTATCCAAAGACCATATGAAATGGGGAGGCATTGAGTACCGTTTTGTAGGCAACTCGATAAGCCCAAACAACATGATTTTGTTTATCCCAATCAGTGTTTATTATTTACTAGTTTTGTCAATACATTACATAGGATCTTATTTGTGCTCTCAACTTGTCCATTAGCTTGTGGATGATAGGGGGTAGAATTCTTATGTATCACCATGAATTCTTGGAGAAGGTTTTCAATGATTCGTTTAAGAAGTGCATACCTCTATCACTTACTAACTCTATTGGTAATCCGTATCTAGTTAACACATTCTAAAATAAGAACTTAGCCATCATTTGAGCATCATTCTTTGTTGTGGATTTGACTTCTACCCACTTTGTAAGGTAATCTGTGGCTACAATAATGTACTCTACATGATAGTTTCTAGCTGGGGGGTTAATAGGACCTTTTATGTCTATACCCCACTTCCACAATGCACGTCCTCCCATCATTAGCCTCAAGGGCATATCATCTCTTCTGATCAGATATTATGCATGTGGGCATGTGTCACATCTCTTCAGATAGGTATGTGCATCCATATGAAGAGTGGGCCACCAAAGTCCTGAGAATAGAATGGTCTTACTTACTCAATCAAGACCGAAGTGTCCAACTACAACACCGCTATGTGCAGTTTCTAAGACTTTCAAATAGTCTTATTCGTGAATGCACAGTCTTAAGTAACCATCTTTGCCTCTTTGGTATGTGTTATCTCCTACTAAGTTGTAGTCTTGAGCCTCTTGCTCTATGCTTCATTTTCTTGCTAGACTAGCCTCCTTGGGTAGTGTTCGCGATCTCATAAATTCTACCAAAGGAGCACTCCATTCTGGAATTATCGACACATGATAAGGGGTGGCATGATCCACTGGGGTTTTTTCCTAGCACACTAGACAATTCTCGATCCATTCATGTATTTCTTTGTCTATACTAGGCCAATACACTCCTAAACATTTCAAATTCTACAAAGTTTGTTGTTTAGAATATTGATTTCCTAGCAATCCTTCATAGGCTTGTTGCAACCAACTATTATGTTCATCATCCTCAACACAACAAGCTAGTACACCCTCCGTATCTTGATTGTACATGCTCCCTACCAATATTTGATAGTTTTGTGATTTTATGATTTCTTCCTTGTTTGTTTTCATATTCTTATTTGCAGGTTCAAAGGTTTGAATGGGTAGCAACTTATTTGTCCATTTAGGAACAACTTCTAAATTGAACAGATAAGCATCAAGCAGTTCATCAGACACTCTTTGTGGTGACTCTCTTGAAGTGATGCAAGAAAGGTGATCCACCCTGAGGTGGGTTCTACCTTTCCTAAGAACCACTTCAAAGTCGTATTACATTAGTAAGAGGAACCATCTTACTAAGCATCGTGTATTGCAAGGTTTATTGACAAAATATAATAAAGCTTAATGATCAGTGAAAGAAATGAACTTGTTGGCCAATAGATAGTGTCTAAACTTCTTCATAGCATATACCATGCCTAAGCCTTCTCTTTCAATTGTTGTATAGTTTTGTTCAACTGCATTTAGTTGTCTGCTAGCATATGCTATAGGCGAATCTAGATTTCCTTCACTTGTGGGTTGTAATAGTGCACATCAAATTGCATGATTGGAAGCATCCATGTGTACATGGAATGGTTTATTCCAATCTAGAGTGTTTTGTATTGGTGCCATGCACAAACGTCTCTTCATCTCATTGAAGGAATTTTCACGTTCCTCATTCCTCTCAAAATTTTTCAACAAGGCATAAAGAGGCTTGGCTATGATCCCATACATGTGGATAAACCTACGGTAATATCCACAATGGCCCATAAGGCTTGTACCTCTTTAACATTCCTTGGCCTTGGCAACTCTGCTATGGCTCTTACTTTGTCCTCATCTGTTGATATTACGTTCTTAGAAACAATATGACCTAAGATCTTACCTTGATGTACCATGAACACACACTTTTTTGGGTTCAGACACACTCGATATTCTCTACTGTCATATTATGGCTTTGTGCCACATGGCTCCATGAGGAGCATTGTTTTATATGATGGGTAGGAGAATGGAGATTATTTATCTCATAGAGACTTGAGGCTCAGGTAGAGAAAGACGTGAGTACTTCAAGAGAGAGAGCTCGGCGGTTGGGTGGTGAACTTCAGTCATATCTCTGTGTGTGCTGGAAGGAAGCTCGCGATGGCGCGTTGGCAAAAAAAAGGAGGCTCACGATGGCATAGGAACGTAATACTGGTATCAGAGCCATAATATGACATCTACACTTGTTGAAGATATGTCTGAGCTCAAGGATGTGGAGTCTTCTTTCTTGGGAATGGAGCACATAAATCATCCACATTACTTCTAAGCTCTTTCGCAAGAACTCTTTGAAGACATGACATGTGAGCCTTTGGAATGTTGCAGGTGCATTGGTGAGTCCAAATGGCATCACACAAAATGCAAAGATTCCCCACTCAGTGGCAAAAGCAATCTTATGTTGATCTTCTAGGGCAATGGCTACTTGGTTGTAGCCTGAAAATCTATCAAGGAAGCTATAAACTTCCTTGGCCGCAACACGCTCCAATAAATGTTTAGTGATTGGAAGCAGATAGCTATCCCTGATCGTTGCGGCATAAATTTTTTTAAGGTTAATACACACTCACAACTTCCATTTCTTCTTGGGCATCACTAATATGGGGGATACCCATTCACCATGCTCAATTTCATAAATAAATCAAGCTTTAATCAATCTGTCAATTTCGTCTTTTAATTTGCTACATAAGTATCATTATATATGTAGGGCTTCTGTTTGGTGGGTTTGGAATCATCCATCAAGGGCATCATATGAGAACATAATTCTAGATCTACTCCCTTTAGGTCTTTGTAGGTCCACGCAAACATGTCCCTATATTCCCTTAATAAAGCTACAAGCTTTACTTCTTCTTCTGCACTTAGGTCTTCTCCTATGTACGTACATCACTCTTTGTTCTCTTCAATGGTTACTACAATTTTTTTGGTCTTTTCTTTATTAGCATATGCTTCTCCTATGATGCCCTCTCTCTTAGGCATTTGTACCAAAATTTTTCGGCCTTCAACTTCATATTTCTTGAAATTCTCTAGTACTTCAAACAATGATTCCTCCTCTTCTTATTTCATTACTTTTCTTTTCTTTTTATTTTGACTACCTTCACTTTCCTTCCTTGAATTTATAGTTTTAATGTGTGTTAGAAGTTCTTCTTCTTTTTGGGTAATACTCCTACATTTTCTAGATAGTGCTCCTCTGAGTCAAAGCAACTATCCATCACAATGGACTCTAGATTTTCGTTGTTCTCTTTCTCTTCTATGAACTCATTAGAGTCACATTCTTCTAGCAAGGGTTCACACATGAACAAAGAGATATCATAATCCTCTTCATCACAATGAGGCATCCACTGTTCTTCATTGACAACAATGTCCATGGTGGCTAAGATTTCTGCCTACCCATGAGGCTCAAATTCCTCATCTGGTGGCTAAGATTTCTGCCCAACCATGAGGCTCAAATTCTAGCAAGGGTTCACACATGAAAAAAGAGATATCATAATCCTCTTCATCACAATGGGGCATCCATTGTTCTTCATTGACAACAATGTCCATGGTGGCTAAGATTTCTGCCCAACCATGAGGCTCAAATTCCTCATCTAGAAAGATCATCGGTGTGTAGGCTCGGTCTTTAACTCATCTATCTCCTAGAGAAGTTCCTTCTTCTCTCACTTTTGGACATCTCTCCTCTTCCTTTGTGTTTGTTGTTACCCTTGGAGTTGTCCTCTCCAATCATTTTAGCATAAAGAATCAACAATACATCTTACATTTGTCAATCCGGGAAGTATACAAGAGACCACAGCCCCTTCTAGATGATGGAATCCAAAAAATAAGAGAAAAGTGACTGGATTTTTGAGAAATGATGAAGATGAAGAGAAATTTCTAGGGTTTGGATTATCTTGAGCTAATCAACAGTATTTTTAATGATCTTGGTGTCTAAAGTGTGTTATTTTCTTAGCAGAACAGAATTATGAAGTTAAATCTCAAAAATGATACATGTAACCTTCAGACGAGACAATTGCGATTCTATGAAAACTGACGATTTCCATCTCCAACACTATTCTTCAACAATTTCTCACTCAACACATCAAGCATCACCTCTCTTCATACTCATTCATCAGAAATACACAATATAAGCTTGCAAATTCCATGGATACACATAGAATAGACTCACAAATCAAAGAAAATCACATAAAAGAAAGAATCACGATTTTTTGCAAGAAACTCTTCTCATTACTTGGATAGCACAAAATACAATCAACCAACCCTCTCAAAATAGAGGAAATTATCTTTTATACATTTTCAAGTGTCCCTTTTCACACTTGAATTTTGGTCCTTTTCCTTTCTAGTCTAAAAATATGCTATCTAAGAGTTTCCAAAAATTCTAGAAAAATTACATATGATTCTAATTTACATAAGGAAGACTCTTCCTCATTTTTACATCATTTGCATAAATATTTCTATAATTTTTTATCATTTTACAAGTATTCCTCTTCAAAAAAATGCTTCTTCTAACATTCTTCCCCTCCTAGACCTTTTGGCTCCTAACAAAAGATATTCGTGCTGGTATATAATGAGTGCTTCCTTCACTTCTTCTTTCTTTGATATACCTGTGACAGTAGGTCATGACTTTTTCTTTCTGTGATATTCAAGTTATTCACCATTTCAAAAAATGCTTTTCTCCATTGCACAGCAGCCTCCGGTTTATCTATTACATCTTTCTTTAGGTATTCCATGTATGCAGCTTCATAGGCAGTGAGTCAAGACTTTGTTACTACTGACAAGTTTCCAAATATTTCTGATTCTCTTTCGAAGAATCCATAATCAAATGCATCCTCAAAAATCTGAAGATAATGACTACCCAAAAATATTGTTCTGCTATAATAAGACATTAGACAAATCCTTTCTAGGGTTTCACTGAGATCAAATAATAAAGCATCAGATGGTGAATTAAAACCAATGTAATTGAGAATTCTGACATCTGTATCTATAAAAGTCTCTATACATGCCAATATGAGTCTCATTACTCTAATCAGTAAAATACAAGCTGGGTCATTGACATCTTTGTATGTGGATATGACAGACTCTGCTGTGTCAACCATATATTTCTTTGTTGGTCATGTTCCTTCCTTTGGTCCAGCTATCTTTGGGAAATTCAACCATTTTGATGGAATCTTTCCTTCATTCCTTCTTTCCCAAAAGACTATCCAATCCCTTCTCCTTGCTACCAGACAATAAGCTGGATTGATTTTTAACTGAATTGGTGCTTCTTTCCATATTTTTCTACATTCTTTATTAGTGTCCAACCACCTGTTTCTCCATTTAGGATTGGCTTTTTCAAATAATTCCTTTGTCACATTGATCCTCCTTTTTCTCATGTCTTGATGTGTCTTTAATTGTCTCTATTTCTTCTGCCTTCTTTTTCTCCATTCCTTGTTGTTCTTCTTCAAGGATATGTCCTTCCTTTTCCTGTGCTTCCTTTTCTTGAATTATGGTTGAATCAATCTCCACAGAGAGATTTATTTGATCATTTATTATCTGCTCCTTTTGTCCTTCCTCTTGCTCATCTATATCCATGAGATCCAAATGTTCTTCTTGTCCCTGATCTTCTGTAGTTATGAACTCCTCATTATGATTCAAGTCATAAAGTATATCTTTT
The DNA here is from genome assembly GCA_020310875.1 of Ceratopteris richardii. Classification (NCBI taxonomy): domain Eukaryota; kingdom Viridiplantae; phylum Streptophyta; class Polypodiopsida; order Polypodiales; family Pteridaceae; genus Ceratopteris; species Ceratopteris richardii. The sequence goes on from CM035424.1 coordinate 121,574,360, forward strand.
ATGCTTTGGTTTATCTCTTTTTCTGTATTTCCTTCTTCCACTTCTTTGAAATTCATTTTTTCTATTACCCCCTCAGTTTCCTTGATTTTATCTGTGTCTTTTTGCTTCTATACTGAGCTACATAACTGAACTTCTTTTTCTACTTCTAACTTCCCTTCATTCAATTTGAAATAGTTTTGCTGTGAAGGTTTTGTCCATACTGTCTTCAATCCTGAATCCACTAATCCACGGCTGAATTCCTTCCTTACTTCAATCTCTTCTTCCATCATCACTGCTTTGCCTTCTAGTAACCTTCTCTCTTCTCCAGGACTAACCTGCTTTGCTACTTCTTCTTGGACTTGTTTTCCTTGTGGCTTCTCGCTCAAGTCTTCTGGTGTTTTATTTCTTTCAGATGCTTGTACTGTCACAATTGGTGTACTAGGCACTGATAAGTTCAAACTTTTCAACAAGAAGTTTTCAATGTCACTCTCAAAATCTGAAGAGAATTGTGAAGAGCCTGTTATTCCTGATTTGTCCATTCGTGGGTCTTCCATAGCAATGGATTCCTACTACTTTTTTTCTTCTACTATCACTTCTTCTGTCTCCATCCTTGGTAGAGGTTCTGCTACTGATTTTCCTTTACTTTTCTTGGTTAACTTCCTCTTCTGTACAGGTTTCTTCTGAACCTTCTTCTTCACTACAATTGTAGTTCTAGTTTCAAGAGGTCCTTGTAGCTCTTTGAAATATGCTAACAGTTCCACTTCTTTTTTGACAAAAACTTCCTCTGTTTCTGCTACCATCATCTGATCATGCAACTCTTCATAGTGTTCTACTTCTTCTCGAATCCAATTAGTTGCTTTACAAGAGTAGCCCTCCAACATCTTTTGATACTAAACTTCATATACTGCCCTTTTATTGTTCCCTTGGGTCAAATAAGTATACAATTGCTCTTTACTTGTCTGAGGTGGATGAGGGTCATTTGAAGACTGTACTTGCTTCTGAGTAGCTTCATGCTCTTCCTTGGTTGCCTCTTCCTGATCCAATTCCACTTTTCTTGGATCCACTCTTCTTTTCTTTACAGGAATAACTTCTTCTGAGATTCCCTTTCTTTTCCTTTCTGCTCCCCTCATGCTTGGTTGGGCTTCCACTTCCCTTACAGTCATTTTTTTAGAAGGGCTCTTAATTCTTGACATTAAACTTCTGAAGTATTGGGCATCTGGAGCCAGCTTTAACTTATCCTCCATCCCTAGAACATGATATATAATTCTGGTTAAGAATTGAGCTCCATTCATGTACTTCTTTTGCTCCCAATGTTTGGTTGCTTCCTTCAATTGCTCATGTATGTATGGAGTTACATCCATCACTCCAAAAGGTTTGGTTCTGTCCTTATTATTGAACATGATCAATGTTGCTGGTTTGTGTGGCATGGTATATCTAGGTAGTTTTGGAAAACAAAAATATTGTAAGAACATTCTGATAGCATACTCCTCATTCTCTTTTCCTTTAAAATCAGGAAATTTGGAATATCCCGCATATGTAGCTTTATTTTTCTTGACAAAACTATTGTCCAACTTAGTTCCCATAGTATAAAACTGAAGGGCTACCCTGATATGCTCTGCTTTTATAGTAATGTTCACTTCCTGGTTTTCTTTGTTCTTTACAGTACACCTGAAATATGCCTCATTGCCCTTCCTGACTTCTAGCAAACTGTTCATCACCTGTGCCACTCTTTCAAAGTCTATGAAGAATAAGGGTTCATCCAACAACCTGTGTATTCCTACTGCTTTCCATTTTTTGTAATTGACTGCAATTCTTTGGAATTTGTAAAATTCCTGGCACAACATGGTGTATTTGTAACCTCCAACTCCTATAGTGAATATATGCTGACCAATGATACCCAAAGTTTCCTTGAGCTCCTTGACTACCTTCTCTGCTTCTAGAACTTTCTGCTCTTCATCAGACTCCAAATCCACCTCCTCTATTGCAGCTTCACTATCCAAGAACCAATGTCCTCTAGATAGAGCAACTGAGTTGGCTTTGAAATCATGGATTAGTAACTCCTTGGGATTCACCATTCTGGAGGAAGTGTAGTATCACACAAAAGAAAAACTCCACCCACATGAGTCTCAAGAAACATAGATAAAATCACCTTAAACTTGAGATGTAATGAGAATGAATGAAAAACAAGACTTAGAGAATTCCTGACTTTCCTATTTGTATCACAGATAAAAACTCAATTGAAGTGATCATTACATGTGTAGCAAGATGTCTAGTGCTCTCTTTTCTTCTGTCAGCTTTTATAAAGAAAGGTAATATTTGAAAAAAAATAAGAAATTGAAAAAAAAAATTGAATAAATAAAAAACAAAAAATAGACACTTGCTACAATACCATCTATATCTTGCTTGTGTTGTATAACTTATATAATTAAAAAGAATTATAAAATAAAAATGGATAATTTTTCTCTCTTCCTTTTTTTTCTTTTTTTTTTAATGATAATAATATTTTTTCTTATTTTTTCTTCTTTTCTCTTTCTTTTTTTTAATAATTTCCTCTTTTCTTCTTTTCTCTTTCTTTGTTTTTTTTATAATTTCCTCCACTTCCTTTCTTCCCCTCCTATTTATCTTCTTAGAAAAAGGATAAGGTATAACAAATTGAAATAATTTCCAAGATGTCATAATTTCTTCTCTATAACACTCTGATTTTCTTATCAAAAATCCTAAATGTATATCAGATAATCATGTTCTTTTTCCATTGAATCAAATATGATTTTTTTACCCAATAATATTTGATTCTTGTTGACCATGTTCTAGTGATAAACCCATCTTCTTTTGATAGGTTGTTCTTGGATTTTTTTTTTGGCTTCCATATCCATTTAGTTTTGAGAACTTTTTTTGATGAGCAGTGCTTGTGTGTACTTTGTTTCCACATTCTTCTTGTTCTGATGCCTTGATGCTTCTGACTATTCCATGGTTGCCACCTTTCTTCTGTCTCTTCACCATCTTTTGTTCCTTCAATTTCCTCCTATTTTTGGTTGAATGAAGCTTGATCATAAAGTGGTGGTATTGATAATGCCTTTGTATCTTCTAATGAAAAAGTAAACCCTTCTAGGTCTGAGTCATGAATATCCTATTGATCTTCCTGTTCTTCATTACTCCATAAAAGCATTAAAAACCTTTTGTCATTTACTGTCAACTTAAGCTTCATTTTTTCAAAATCTAGTATTACTTTACCTTGCTTTAGCCATGGTTGTCCCAAAATCAATTTCTCAGTCATCATGTGATATGGCCATTCTTCACAATCTATTCTCATATGCTCTTTATTGAACTTAATTTCAATAGAAGGTGAAGACATGCTTTGTATTATCCGTCCTTCTAAGGTTTTGATAAATGTTTTTCTTTCAGTCCTTTTTAGGTTAAACTTATCCAACAAAGCTGAACTAATCAAATTTACTTGTGCACCTCAATCTATCAAAACTTTGATTATTTCATCCTGAAAATTCATTGTTATAACAGGCAAATGTTCTCTTGCTCTTAGAGGTGTTTCACACAAAAGGACTTCTCTAAGATCTTTGGTTTTTCTTATCCTTTCCTTTGCCTCCTGTTGAGCCTCCTTTCTAATGTTTTCCTCTTCTTTTTTCCTATTTTGAGCTTGATGTATTCTTCTCCATTCAGAAATAGTTAATGGTAGATCATACCTTTTTACTCTACATCCACTTATGAAAGTTGGCATGATTTCTCCATCTATATTAGCTAGTTGGATAGCTCCACTGTTACTTATTTGATGGATGATATAAGGCCCATGTCCTTTTTTCTAAAATTTTTTCTGATGTTCCTTTACTGTGTATGCCAAAACTAGATCTCCTTCTTGTAGATCTTTTTCTTTAATGTGAACATCATGATAAGCTTTTTGCCATTTCTTATCTACATATATGCTCATGATTGCTTGAAGTCTAGAGGCTCCTAGCTTTTCCAGTTCCACCACTCTCTCAGATAACTCATATCCAGTCCACTCGTATTGACTACCTACCCTTAGTGTGGGAATAAGGAATTCTATAGGCAGAACTACATTTTGTCCATATACCAGGTTGAATGGTGTGGTTCCTAGTGCAGTTTTGTATGCCACTCTATAGGCCCACAGGACATGATTAAGTTGTAAATCCCAATCATTCCTATTTGTGTTTACCAATTTTGACAATATAGTGCAAAGTACTTTATTAGTACTTTCTGCTAATCCATTAGCTTGTGGGTGATATGGGGCTGACTCTCTATGACTGACCATAAAATACTCAGTTATGTTCTCTATGATTCGGTTCAGAAAATGAGTTCCCCTATCACTTACTAATTCAATTGGTAATCCAAATCTGGTAATGATATTTTCATAAAGAAACCTGGCAGTGGACTGAGCATCATTCCTTTTTGTAGCCTTGGCCTCTGCCCATTTAGTCAGGTAATCTGTGGCTACTAGTATGTATTCAGCATGGGACTGTTTTGCTGGAGGATGTATGGGTCCAATGAAATCCAACCCCCATTTACTAAATGCTCTTGCTGAAATCAGTGGCACTAGTGGCATATTGTCTCTTTTATTTGGTTGACTCACCCTCTTACAAATGTCACATCTATTCACATATGTTCTTGCATCAGGAAATAGAGTTGACCACCAATAACCAGAGTATAATATGAGTTTAGCAGTTCTATCACTTGAAAAATGTCCTCCTGCCACTCTAGAATGTGTCATTTCTAACATTTCCACATATTTATCTTTAGGAACATAGATTCTTAAATATCCATCCATTCCTTTCTTGTACAGTTGATTTCCTATCAGTTGATACTCTTCAGAAATCATTTGTAGATTCTTTGAGTCTACACTATCTCTTTCTGGCTTTCCTTTCTTATTTCTTTTCAATTCCTCAATTATGTGTGCACTCCAATCTAGATTTTTTTGAAACCAATATAAGGTTATAACTTCTGAATCTCTCAAGGATTGGCATTTCCAACAGTTGGAAATATACTTTTTTACATCTTGAATCTTATTAGGCCAATGTACTCCCATCCTATTGAGATTACTTAAGGTGACTATCATGGAAGCATGAGTACAAGGGTTCCAATAGTGAGCTCTGTTGATATATTTAGGTAGTGATGTGTGTGAACACACTAGGACCGCCGGGGCACTTTTTTCCCTCTTTAGGAGGTTTTTTTCCCCCAGCTTGTATATACGCCTATTGCCCTAATGGGCTACTTATCTTTGTACACTCTCTGGTAATACATTTAGTATTGTGTGTTTATGCTCCAAGCTTCTTCTTCTTCCTTGTGCTGTTCGCGTGCTTTCGCAGACATCTATCTCCAACAATTGGTATCAGAGCAGGTCCTCACTTCATCTAGGGCGCCGTCGACACTCCTCCGTTTGCAGTCTCAGAATCGCACGAATTTTGGTGAGCATACTCCGCGTGTTTCTCAGATCAAATTTGCTTCGCTCTGTGGTGCCGAAATCGCGATCTGAGCTCGTTTCGGCCTCCGAACGCACTATCGTAGCGCTTGTGCAGGCTATTTCATCTTTTTGTGCCAAAGGTATATACCAGTTTCTGTTCGCCAGTTTAAGCGTCTCGAAGTCTGCTACAGGTCTAGCAGAACTCGTCTGGGTAGTTCTGTTCAACTTTTTAAGATACACTCAATTTTCTGCATCAAGGTATTTTAGTCACCGGCCATAGCTGAAAGCAGTGATGTATTTTGTATGTTGGTTGTTGAGGATAAGTTGGATGGTACCAACTACCCATTATGGGCTTATATGATGCGACATGTTTTGGTTGCAAAAGTATTGTGGAACATTTTGTAGGGTGTTGAAAGACGTCCTGTTACACCTGTAATGACAGGTACTGCAAATACAGGTGCTGGAGCTGATGAAGATGGTGTCGAAGATGATATTCCACAGATTCCTGTTCGTGCTGCTGTTTCTGTTGCACCTACTGTAGAGCAAATTCGTTGGGATGGCAGAGATGCCCAGGCACATGCATTGATAGCTTTGTCTATCAAACGTGCCATTATTCCTCATATTCACTCTTGCAGAACAGCTAGGGATGCTTGGGATACACTTACCACATTGTACCAAGCTAGGAATGAGGCTCATGTTGCTTACCTCCGAAAACAGTTGGAGAGTGAGCACATGAATGAAGATCAAAGATTTGAAGGAACAGTTGATTTCTGTTGATGAGGTTATACCAGATAGCTCACTTGTGCAGACCGTTCTGAATGGTCTTCCTGATTCATATCAGAGTTTTGCTTCTACTCTTCGGTTGATGATGAAAGGCAATCCGTTTGAGGATTTAGTCTCTGTTCTGTTGCAGGAAGATCAGTCCAGGCAGAACAGGTCCATTATGCATGTTCCAGATCAAGATTTCCTGGCTAGTCAGAAGGGTAAAGGAAAATGGAGCTCTTCTACTAGTAAGTAGAAATCTGCAAATGCTGCACATTCGAAGAACCAGGATAAAGATGAGAAGAAATCAGAAAAGTAGAAATTGTTTTGCAAGTACTGTAAAGGGAATGATCATATCATAAAGAACTGTCCAAAACTGGATGCAAAAGAGGCAAAGAAAAAGGAGGCTGGAATGGTTGTTACAGAAGCCTCTACACCAAAAACAGAGTCTGCTAATCTTGTGCAGGAAGAAGAATGGGCATTTACTATTGTTTGCAATTTTGAACCATCTTCTCATGAGTAGTGCATGTCTGTAGTGGACTCAGATGTTTGGTACTTTGACAGTGGGGTGACCAAACATATTACCTCGTAGTGCAGTTTCTTCTCTTCACTCGAGCCTGCCCCTACAGGGAATACTGTCACATGCACCAACAACTCCTCTTATCCTGTTATGGGAGTTGGTAAGATCATTCTGACTACTGCTGATGGTAGTTCTTTCACCTTGTCAGATGCTTTATTTGTGCCAGGGATCAAGAAGAATCTGTTATCAATTTCTGCATTAGCCAAGATTGGCTTGGTTGTGAAATTTGTTGATGACAGGTGTACAGTTCATGATCTATCAAATGGCGATGTGATTATTGCTTCTGGCATTTTGTGTCGTGGGCTGTATAAGCTCATAGACTATGTTGGAAGCAGTCAGAGGCACAGACGCCACGGAAGCATGTGAAGACGAAGCAGGGAGCCAGGCGGATCAATTTTTCAAACAAATATATTTCTTATTAATTCTCCAAACATTCAACAGTGATTATTATCACTAATTGTAACATATGTATCATAGAAAACCCCATTTTGTAATCTATAGCTCCATTTTGTGCAAGCCGAGGAGTCCTCGAGCTTGAGGAGCTTAGGTAGAATGCTCGTACCAATTTTCGTTATTTTTAGACATCGTTTACCCTTCCAAATAGCCTCTAGGACCTATTTTTTAACTAGGCCGGTCACTAGATGTGAAACCGGTCAAAACTAGTCTAGAAACTATAAAAAGAGCTAGAGAGCTCATTTTTGAGGTTGGTTCATTTTGGTTAGTGTGAGCATAGAGCTAGTTTGAGCTTGTAAGAGTATTCTTGAGTAATAGAGCTAATTTCCCACCTTCCATTGTGTCTTGCTTGTCTCTTCATTGTGTGTGTGTATGTGTGTGTGCATCTTTGTGCTTCTCACCTTCACTCTCACATCATCTCACGTTCACGATCTTCATATCACTCCTACCTCTCCCTCGGATTGACATTAAGGAGGTGAAGCTTCTTAACGTGGTTCTCACCATTGTGCTAGAGCAACACCAAATTTGGCGCCGTTGCCGGGGATCGAGTCTAGGACGAATGTGTGATGGTAAGAGTATAGCAAGAAGTGGCGTTGGAAGGTAAAAATTTCAGTTTTTGTTGTTGTTTTTACTTAGTTTTTAGTGTTTTTCACCTTCCCCATACTCCATCTTCATCATCGCATCATCATCTCCATTTCCAAAAAAATCAGAAAATTCACCATATCCACCCATTCACCTCATTTCCCCTCATTTGTGCATGCGAGAGAGCGAGAGAGAGTTTTTGCGATTGTATGTGCTTGCTTTTTCTTGAGTTTTCTTGCAGGTACAGAGCTTCAGAGCATCAGGAAAGCTTCCAAAAGGTAAAAAATGTACTTTCTGTCAGAGATTTCCGAGTGTGGCGGACCATCGCGATGGTCTGCAATTTTCGGATTTTGAGGTAGGCGACCACACCACGAGGTAGGCGATCCTTGCGCACGCACAGCACCATAGTTGCATTTCAAAAATTCGTTATTTGGTGGACCATCGCGATTGGCTCGAACCATCGCGATTGTGTCGCACCATCGCGATAGGCTCACGCCATCGCGACGGCTCGGCCGGACCATCGCGACGGTTCGCTTTTTCGGACCATCGCGACGGTTCACTTGAGCCATCGCGACGGTCCACTTGGACCATCGCGATTGTTCAGTTGACCCCGGACCATCGCGATTGGCTCATGCCATCGCCACGATAGTGCCACGTGTCTCGATAGACCATCGCGACGGTTCAATTTTTTGGACCATCGCGACAGCCCAAAATCGGACCATCGCAATTGGCTCAAGCCATCGCATCGCAGACCATCGCGACGGTTCACTTCGGACCATCGCGATTGTCCACCGTTGACCGTTGACCGCGCCATCGCGATTGTCCGCCTGATCACGCCATCGCGACGGTTCACCTTTTCGCGCCATCGCGATTGTCCAACTTTGACCGTTGACCCGCGCCATCGCGACGGTTCACTTTTTTGGACCATCGCGACGGTCCATTTCCACGCCATCGCGATCGTTCACTTCGAGCCATCGCGACGGTTCGCCTTTTCGCGCCATCGCGATTGTCCAAATCCCGCGCCATCGCGACGGTTCGCTTTTTCGGACCATCGCGACGGTCCCAGACCATCGCGATTGCCCACCACCATCGCAAATTTTGGACTCCAATTTTTGACCAAATTTGAGGGTATTTTTGAAAAATTTTTGGACCATTAGACTCATAGGAGACCCCTTAGCTCATATTTGAAGGAAAATTTGATTGTCAGTTTTTACCCCCCAGGGCCTGAACGCGTATAACGTTTTCATCCGAAGTCCGTTTTTTGAGCTTAATAGCTCGTTAGAAAGCTCGTGACGAGTACTACGTGACCTCAACTGTTTTTTTCATAAAGGATACCTCTATTCTTGGATAAGCTATTTTGAGGTTCACCCAGTTTGGGACTAGGAAGCCAGGGGGCACACATTAAAATTTGGGCAAAAAGGGAAGGGATTAAAAGGTGTATATACTCTAGTGTTTGGTCATCTTGTGAATTGGTTTAACATTGGAATTTTCCAGGTCTAGCAAAGGCAATCAAAGGCAAGCAAGCGAGACAGTGAAGACAGCAGAGCTTGGGAAGCACGGCTTCTTGGGCAACAGGGCATCAGAGCAACCGGAAAAGCCGACTCGAGGTTGGAAGATTACTCAACCCCCTCAGTCAATTTTTAGCTTAGGCTAAACGGTAGTTGTGGATTAACGACGATAGGAACGCCTCAAGTTCAAGATACTTAATTATTTCAAGTCTAAGACTTAAAGTAAAGGTGTGTGTGACGAAAACCTAAAGAAAAGAACATAAGTCTGACGGAACGAGAACTCAAAATCATAACGAAAGTCGAATTCCTGACGCATATATTAAGACAAGAATCCAAAGAAAAAAAAAACTAAAAAGAATCAAGAAAGTAATCACAAAGGACCATTGACGATCTAAGTGTGTAATTGAGTGTGCAAGGAAGGAAATTAATGAACCTTAGATCAGGCAAACATATAGGTAAGTCGGATCGACGAAGCCTTAGATCATCAGAGGCAAGTGTAAGAACCACTGCACGATCTTGGGCTCAGCAATTGAATAGTAATTACCCCTACGAGAGCTCAGAGACAAGTGAATCAGAAATGGCATTTAGTGCAGACAGACCTGAAGGAGGGTCTCATATAGCATACCTAGAAAAGCCAGAAGGACCCTATAGAACGCAACTAGAGTTTCTCCGAACCAACCGATTAGGTGCTCGCATCTATGAGGATGGTTTGCAAAGGCAAGTGGTGCAACTGCACAACCCTGATCAACCCATTGGATTGGAAAGACCAGTGGTGAAGTTTGAGAGAGACGCTTACATAGACAAAGAAGGAACCATGTACATCCTAAGTACACAGCCCAACGATACTAATGAGTTTGGCACAATTCAATTAGAGACGGAAGCGAAATTTCAAGGAAAAGAACCGTTAGAAGAACCTAGGACACCTAGAGGGAAATCCGTATTAACAAGAGTACTCATCCCAGAGTGGATCCCTCAAGACAACAGGAGCACCGAGTTGTTCGTAAATAAAGAAACAGACGAAGCCTTTTGGAGGTACAGAAAGGAAAACCCTGGTGAGGTAGGCATCATTACAATCTATGAATTCAAGGACCCAGATACTCCCGGAAAGGTTGTATACCTGGATGAGACTTCAGAAAGAGTCTTTGTGGTGCCTGAGCGCGCTAAAAACACGTACACATGGAGAGGTGAATTGATATTCCCTCCATCCAGAACAAACATGAATGCAAATCAACAAGGGGCAGGAACATCCTCAGCCCATGGAAATCAAAGAGAAGGAAATCACGAGAGACCGGAAGTAAGCTTTAATCACCCCATAGGGAGAGATAGAACAACCACGAACATCAATAGCGCGGATAGACAAAGAGATCATGGAATACTAGGTGGTAGAGATGATTTTCCTCTACCTAGACCACGTGAACACGCAAGAGTATTGAGACCCACACAGTTGGTAAAATCAATGAAGAATTACTTTGATGGGACAGGAGATCCCTATGACCATGTTGCAGAATTCAAGCAAGTACTAAGAGCAGAACAAGTCGAGGACATGTTCACGCAATACAATGCGTTTGGACTAACGTTAAAGAATACCGCTTTAACTTGGTTCCAACCATTGCAACAAAGGCAATTTAGAGACATCCATCACTTTTTAGAGTCATTCATCACAGAATTCTCTAAAAGTGGGATTAGACACGACACGTCTTCGTTGATTCATAGCTTTAAACAGACCCCTCAGGAAACAGTAAGACTGGCAGGTCGTAGATTCAGACAATATGTTGAACGATGCCCAATGCAAGAGCTACCCTCACAAGCTAAACAAGTATCACTGTTCCTAGATGGCTTGTTGAGCGCTAAACTACGCTCGTATGTGTACCTAAAAGAACCCAGAACGCTAGAGGAGTGTGTAAGAATATGTATAGACATTGAGGATAACCTAGGAGAGGAATTAGAGCTCTCGAAGGTCTATAAGGACTCAGATTGTTCTTCTCTAGCATCCACAAAATTGTCTAATTCGATAGAGGACCTAGCAGAAAAAGTGGCCCAAAAACTAGGAGTTTCTAGTAAACAGGTGCCCAAGCTACCAACGAATGTACGTTGTTACACTTGTGGTGGAAATCATTTGGCAAACGTGTGCCCCAATGCACCTCAACCTCATGTCAACCCTAGTGGCCAATATTGCACAATTGAGAGAAGATACACGAATCATACGGCTCAGGACTGCCCATACAATAAACAAACTGTGAGACAGAACTACCCGCAAGCATACCAGCAGCCAGGTAGGTATCAAGGCCAATACAATGCTCAGCCTTATTACTATAGGCCTCCTCAGAACTACCCATACCAGGCTCAACAGAGACCTCAACCCGTCTTAGCTCAGCAGCCACCCCCACCAGCGAATGTCATCTCAGTCAAATACGCTGCTGCAGAAGAGAACCTAAGTAGGGCCTTAGTGCCTTCTTCACCTTTGATCACAGAAAGTGACCCGAACTCAAACAGTTTTGACTCTACTCATGTAACTAGTCCACCCGCTTATTACACAGAGTCACCAGAACATGTGGAGACATATCATTATGATAGTCCACCAATGGAACCTAGTTGGGAGCCAGACTATACTAATGTGATGTACACAAATCCAAACCCACGACCCCAATTGAGACAACAGAGACCACAGGGCCCTAGAGGACCATGCTTTAGGTGCCAAGGAGATCACTTCATAAAGGATAGTCCACATCCCCCAATAGCAAGGCAATCACAGTACTATAGCATCCAAGGCTTTTGTGCCGATTGTGGCAAAGAGCACATCATTAAAGATTGTCCTAAGAACCCAGTTAACACTTCAAATGTGACACCGATCAACGTGATAGGTATTGTAAACAATACAGATGGATCCAATACTACGTACGTGCCTATCCAAGCTATAACCAGAGCCCAGGCGCTCTTACAAAACCAACAGCTCAATCCAGAGAAAGTAACCGAAACTAGTGAAGTTGTAGAATCGAGTAGTAAAAAGACAAAATCTTGGAAAGATTCCAGAGAAAGGATAAAGAGAAAATGGAGTAAAAAGATAAGTGAGTTGGAAGGAAGTCTAAGGGAATCTAGAGCCAAAATACAAGAATTGGCTTCACAAGAATTAAATCAAGAAAACCCAGCTCAGAAATCAGGATCGGTTTTAGCGGAACCCATACCAGAAGATCTAGACATGATGTTTCGTGCATATCAGGCTAGAATAAAAGAGGGACCTCAAGTCACGGAAATGAGTAAAAACTACCCTCGTGCTGATCTAGAAATTGAGAGAACTAAACTTTGCATGAAGATGGTAGAGTTAGCACAAGCCTTGTTTGAAGCCTCTAGATATCTTAATTGGAATAACATGGCAAAACCGGAACTACACTTTCAAGGACTAATGGAGAGGCTAGAATATTTGATTGAAAGCAAAGAGAAAAAGGATCAGTCTAGGAACCCTATTGTCCCAGAGACACAGGAAAGGATTGCACCATCCCTGTCTCAAGTACCCAATATAGAAAGTCAAGACAATTTGTCTTCCATACATAGGTACTCACATGAATTTTTAAGAGAAATACAAGAAGAGAAATGGAGTAAAGAACAAGGAACTCATCCTCCTATTCAAGAAATAGACGACTTGCAGGAACAATTTCCCCAAGACATTCCCTCCATTTACGATGATGTAGAGGTGGAACAACTGAGTGAACCCACAGGATTTGAATCTAATTCTTTACAAGAATTACCTCAGTTCACAGGACCTTGGGAAGCAAAGTCTATTAGTATGAGAGCACCCACGATAATAGTGAGGAATGAAGAATCAGTGATCCCTAGAAATACGGAAGTGATCAAGAATACCAAAGTACAATGTAATCTCACTCTGGAGGAATTGTTAAAGGTAAAACCAGAATTGTGGAAGCACGTAGCAAATCAATTCCCTGAGCTAGCTACCACACCCTCTCAGAGAGGATCACATAAGAAGGTACCAGAGATACCCGTGGAAAAGATTGGAGACGTAAGCGAAGGAGAGGAAGGTAACACATATCTTCCGATAACCCATCAAGGCTACACCACGAAAGCCATCTTAGATTCAGGAGCCGGAGTAGCCATCGCTACCACCGCTTTATGGAAACGTTGGGGTAAGCCCGCACCCAGACCCACCAGGATGAAGCTACAAATGGCTGATGGACACATAGAAAAACCGTTAGGCTTACTAGAAGGCATATCTCTCACCACTTGTGGTGTAGAATTTGAGCATACCTTTGCCATTTGTGACTTTGCGAAAAATCATGCATATGAGATGATATTGGGACGACCATTCATGCGTCAGTTGCAAATTGTACAAGATTGGGGAACTAATTCTTTGTACTTGCAACATTTAGGAGTGACTACTAAAGTCAATCTTAAGGACTATTCACACAGAGATGTACCCCCAATACAATGGAATACCATCCATAAGACACCAGTAGAGACGGAATCCGTGCACTCATTAGAATCAGATCCTTCTTGGTTGCATGAGGATACCCATTTATGGATGTGTAAAGTTGCCAAACAAGAGGAAGAGCGGTTAGAAGCCAGGACCTTAGGTGCAGAACAACATCCACGAACCCTTCAAGATCCAGCCTATGCACCTGTAGTATTCCCAGACGAGGAATTTGAACCCCATGGTTGGGCAGAGATTCTAGCAACCATGGATGTAGCCATCAATGAAGAACAATGGACACCCCACTGTGACGAGGATGGCTATGACATTTCAGTTTTCACGATAGAGCCAATCATGTGCGATGCAATTTTAGAAGAGTGTGAACCAAACACTGATGCATTTGAGGACGCAAGCGATTTCGATTTGGAATCAATTATTATGGACCCACCCTTTGCATCAGAGGAAGAATATTTCTACGAAATAGAGACTCACACTCAGAGACACGAGGACATAACGAACGAGGTAAGGTTAGCCACAGAAGTGACTACTAAGAGTGAAGGCAAGAAGAGAAAGAAGAAAGAAACCATGTCGGAAAAAGAAGAATCTTTATTTGAAGTACCCGAGAATTTCAAGAAATACGAAATCGACGATAGAAGAATCATGGTACGAATGCCTAATAGAAAAGAGAAGGACGGACAAGTATATGATAACCGAGAGAAAACCAAAAAAATAATAGTTGCCATAGAAGGAGAAGAAGAAAAATGCACCTACATAGGGCATGATCTGACGACTGAAGAAGAAGAAGAGCTAGTTGCCCTATTGCGCGAATATAGAGATGTTTTTGCTTGGAGTTACAAAGATTTGAAAGGAGTAGACCCAGATATATGTTCTCATAGAATCCCGATGACTCCAGATGCAAAACCGACAAAACAAAAACCTTACACGTATAATGATAATTACGCTGCGAAGATTAAAGAGGAGATAGATCGCTTGATAGAAGCAGGATTCATTTACGAAATTGAGCATACCGAATGGGTATCCCCCATTGTGGTTGTGCCCAAGAAGAATGGAAAATTGCGTGTGTGTATTAACCTTAAAAAAGTTAATGCCGCAACGATTAGAGATAGTTATCCTCTTCCTATCACGGAACATCTATTGGAAAGAGTTGCGGGCAAGGAAGTTTACAGCTTTCTTGATGGATTCTCAGGCTATAATCAAGTAGCCATTGCTCCAGAAGACCAACACAAGACGGCTTTTTCCACAGAATGGGGCATATTTGCATTTCGTGTAATGCCATTTGGCTTAACAAATGCACCCGCCACTTTCCAGCGACTTATGTGTCATGTTTTTAAGGAATTCTTACGCAAGAGCTTGGAAGTTTATGTCGATGACTTATGTGCTCATTCAAATGTAAGACAGACACATATTCCAGAGTTAAGACAAATATTTGACAAATGTCGAGAATATCAGGTTTGTTTGAACCCAGAAAAATGCGTTTTCATGGTCAGACAAGGCAAAATTCTAGGACACATTGTGTCAAAAAATGGAATCTCTACGGACGAGGAAAAGGTGAAGGTAATTGCAGAATTACCAAGACCAACTAATGTGAAAGAGGTACAGGCATTTATGGGCCATTGCGGTTATTATAGGAGATTCATACACATGTATGCAATCATAGCCAAGCCTCTGTACTCTCTTTTGACCAATTTTGAGTGGACAGATGAATGCGAAAATTCATTCAATGAACTCAAACGACGCTTGTGCTCAGCACCTATATTGACTACCCCAGATTGGAGTAAGCCATTCCATGTACATGTGGATGCATCCAATTACGCCATAGGATGTGTGTTAGCACAACCCACGAATGAAGGTAACATAGATCTCCCCATAGCCTACGCGAGCAGACAATTGAACGCAGCAGAAAGAAATTATACCACGACGGAACGAGAAGGATTAGGGATGATCTACGCAGTAAAGAAGTTTAGGCACTACTTGTTGGCCAACAAATTCAAGTTCTTTACAGATCATCAAGCCCTATTATATTTAGTCAACAAACCTTGTAACACAGGACGACTGATACGTTGGTTTCTATTACTCATGGAGTATGATTTTGAAGTGGTAGTTAGGAAGGGAAAGACGCATCTTAGAGCTGACCACCTCTCAAGATTAACCTCAGGAGAAGCTCCTCAAGGAGTAGCGGATGAATTACTAGATGCATACTTGTTTAACCTCGAGATAGCACCGGAATGGGCTAAGCCTATAGTCCCTATTCTCACCTATGGACCCAAGAATCCTAGGATAAAGATCAGAGAAGAAGAGATTACCAAGTCTCAGAGATACCAAATAATGGCAGGAAGCATATATAAACAGGATAATCAAAAGATTCTTGCTTGTTGTGTAGATGAATCAGAACATGCGAATTGGTTGCAATTAGCACACATAGGTGCACTAAAGCAACATCATTCAAAACATCGAACCTTACAGACTCTGCATAGATTAGGATTATATTGGCCTACGATGGAAGCAGATGTCTACAAGATGTGTAAGGAATGTAGTGTTTGCTGTGAAAGACCACCGGTAGAGCATGCGACGTTATATCACGTGTCCCTCACACCAGACTGGAGTGAACCTTTAGTGACATACTTGAGGACGAACACATTCCCTCAAGGAATGACCTTAGCTCGACAACGCAGTCTAGAGCAGGAAGCTCAAGACTACTCACTTATTGGCGATAATTTATACAAAAGAGGACGAGATGGATATCTAAGACAATGTGTTCATGAGAGCGATTATCTGAGCATACTAGAGACTGCACACCAAGGTGTTGCAGGAGGTCACTTTGGACCCGATAGGATAATCAAAGCCATCCTCTTTTCAGGATTATGGTGGCCCACTCTTCACATGGATGCACATACCTATGTAAAGAGATGTGATGTGTGCCAAAGAACTCAGTTTCCTACTCGCAGAGATGAAATGCCATTGAAACCCATGATGGGCGGACGTGCATTTTCAAAGTGGGGTATAGACTTTGTAGGACCCATTAACCCCCCTGCAAAAGGTACACATGCGGAATACATTATTGTTGCCACAGATTATCTCACGAAATGGGTAGAGGCAAAAGCCACAAAAAAGAATGATGCTCACACGACTGCAAAATTCTTATTTGAAAATGTCTTTACAAGATATGGATTGCCTATAGAGTTAGTGAGCGATCGAGGCACCCACTTTCTAAACCAAGTCATTGAATATTTGTTACAGGATTTTATGGTGATTCACAAGAAATCTGCACCATATCATCCTCAGGCCAATGGTCAGGCTGAAAGCACTAACAAGATATTATGTACCGTACTGACAAAACTCGTGAACAACAAACGTTCAGATTGGGACAAACAGTTACACCACGCTGTTTGGGCATATCGAGTGGCCTACAAGACCGTACTCAATGCAACTCCCTTTCAGATGGTTTTTGGTCAGAATGCAGTGCTTCCTTTGGACTTCTTGATACCGACCCTTAAGGTTGCACAAGAACATCAGTGGACCGGCCATGAATTATCAGCGAGAATAATGGACTTGGAACGATTAGGAGAAACCAGGTTGAAAGCAGCAGCAGGAATATACGCAGCGAAGAAGCGACAGAAAGCATATTTTGATGCACATGTGAAAGATAAAGGCCTAAAAGAAGGAGATTTAGTTCTAGTGTATACGCTGAAACAGCATGCACGCAAGTTAGAAAAGCGAGGTTATGGACCTATGATCATTAACAGACTTTCAACTAGTGGAGCAGTACAGTTAGCCACCTTAGAAGGAGATATAATGCCTAATTACATTAGTGGTTGTAGAGTCAAGCTATATCAAGAACCTCTTACTGAAGATATGCTTAGACGACTCACGTTGGCAAAGAAGCGTAAGGAGGAAGAAAATAGAATACGAGCTGAAGCTCAGGCAGAAGCCATAGAACGCATTAAGCGCATGAAGCTAAGAAGACAAGGACTAGGGAGAGAACATTATAACCATCTGGAAACATCACCCAGATATCCCATGGCCATGTGTCAAGTAAAGTCAACCACTCATCCTAGCATAGTGGACAGGAGACCATTCATTAAAGTTAGGCTAGAGCACGGTAACCATAGCCAAGAACTCAGGGCTTTGATTGACTCAGGTGCTGGGACTAGTGCGATTAGATGGTCCCACTATAAGGATTCAGGAATAGAAATGCGGCCAATTGAGGCATATCTCATAGGCCTAGGAGGCATGGAAACCCCTTGCATGGGTGAGGTGGACCTTCCTATCCTCGTTAAGGATGTGACCATGACAGCGAAGCTACTAGTGTGCCATGATGACGACCTGATAGAACCCCTAATCCTTGGCCAAGATTGGCTATACGATCACTCAGTGGACCTAAATCTTAGACAAGGCTCCTTACAGATTGGAACCTTAGAGCAGAAGCGAGTGATACCGCTTGACTTCCCTAACGGCATTCCGCTTGACGGTTGTGACCCTAGACCCTATGAAACGCATGCGACGGAAGACAGGAAGATTTTTGGGCAGACCAGTCACGTTACGTCTACACCCACCCACTCGGGCTTGGCAATAGACAGTTGTCAATCAGAAGGACGACAGGAGATCTTCCCTGGGACTTCCTGCAAACTAGAAGAGACAGTTACCCAACAGCAAGGGCAGATGGACACAATCAGTGGTCAGGTGGGTTGCATCAGCGGCCAAATGAGCACGACACCCTGCGGTGCTCATCCTTCCAAACTTGTTGCGGACTGGCCTAGATTAAAGTTACAAAAGGCATCACTTCCTAATGGGCAGGTCACGCAAGTGTTGGATCTCCCTTCTTTTCCAAAGCAGAGTGTCCATCCGACCTCTCAACCCCAGCAACAACTGAGTCAATCACGACGCAGGAACCCAGACCGACTGCAGTATCAGAGGAAACAACATGGAAAGCAGTTCAGGCCACCCAAAGGAAGCTGCACCAGACAAATATGGGTGCCAAAAGGACAAAAAGCACCAAAGAACTCCAGCCAAGCAGAAATCGACAAAAAAAAGGCAGTACAGAAACAGAATCGATATCCACCATCCCCTCGACCTTCTTCTACAGGTCCGAGCATCCGACAAATGTGGATCGCCAAGAAGTACCTTACCCATAGACCCACGCCCACGCAGATTTGGGTACCCAAACCATGTATCATAGCTCAACCCATAAGCCATGTAATATATAACCCCCACAACTCATTTCATCCCTCGATGCCACCAAACCCGACACCACCTTTTACCCCTCAGCAGAAACCCACCACCCACTCCAAGATCTTTAGGAAATGGATACCGAAACGTGTCCAACCGTCTTCCCCTAACCCATTGTCTAACTACCCCCCGACTAACATACAACCTTGTACTAAATCACTAACCTTTAAACCTTGTATAAATTCACACACCATCATCACACACCACTCGTAATCTCATCTCATCAAGAAATGTATGCATGATCTGAAACACGTAGGTGTCTAGAGACCTGCACTAGTGCTGCAAAAAATGTTGCATCCATCACATCACAGCACTTGGCTACACGGGTTACGCATCAGTTATGGAAAGGGATTGCGGTCTCACTTTAATGGGATCATAATTAATTTACATGCTAATGTGTTAATCTTTTGTAGCAGATCTTTCTCACTAGCGCATCAGCCACCATGCAAACCGACGAAGGAACATCAGGAGCAGGCCCCAGTGTAGCGGCAGTACCACTCAACGTGCTACGCGCAGAATCCCACCCAACTGCCCCACCGCCAGAATTTCAGGGATTTCCAGGGCCAATGCCTATCGACAACCCACCCATGGGCTACACCGAAAAAATTCACAGGAACTCTCATTGGTTTCAGGGCCTCGCAGGACCCCTTGCGGACGCGGACTTTATATTCGAATCCTCTCTGACATTTGATGACCGCACGTGGGGAAAGTACCAGTTTTTCTCCAGAGAGTTCGAAGCCCTACAAAGCACCCAAGATTTAACTCATGTTTGGGCCAGAGCAGGCTTCACAGAATACTTCAGTGATCCTCTGCCCAAACCGGATTTTTACAGGTGCTATTACTTAATCACTACCCTACTGGCATCAGAGAATAAGGACATCCCAGGAACCTTCATATTGCCTACTCTAGTGGATGATCCACCTTACAAGAGATTTTATCTCTCTAAGGACTTAATCAGAGCAGCCATCAAGATTCATGGGACCCACACACCCACAGATCGAGAGAGATTAATTCCAGAACCGATGAAACGTGGGGACGTCACAAAGTGGGATGCCATTACACCTGAGCTGTCAAAGCCACTAAGGATATGCATGCAACATTTCGCATTCCCAGCTCAGGACAGATTTACTATGCCCCATAAACGAATCTGGTTTGGATTGTATTTGGCATGTACGGGACCTCAAACAGTTGATCTGGCAAGCTGGATCATAGATCAAATGTATCTGGCACAGCACAGATGGGAGCGCAAGAAGGTGCTTAACGGATGTTGTGCGCTCACTAGAATTGTGTATATGTGTTTGGCTTATGACTTGCCAATTGAGCGTGCACTAACAGGAGAAGAACTGAAGGCATTCAAGGGCACAACGAAGAAAGCCAGGAAGCCCAGTAGGACACGGGCAGGTAAGCGCATGCGAGGCACCATCCCCTGCCTTCAAGTGCCAGAGTCGCCATCACCACAACCATCTCCAGAGCGACCACAGACAGAAGCTGCTCCCACTGTACAACCTATTCGCATACGGTTGTCCAGACCAGTGATTACAGAGGCCACCACTAGTACCGCTGCACCTCAGGCAGCTGCCACCTCAGAACCCACCACCACAACAGCAGAAGCTCCCACCACTATTGGTGCGGAAGCGTTTTCTTTCCCGATACCACATATGGAGACCAACCCCATTAACACGACATTTGATTTTGAGATGCCTGATGCATTCTCAAACGAATTCCAGTATTCAGAAGCACAACTGTTCTCCCAGGAATATGAACGTCCCAGCTACCCTACTACGCCGCGAGATTTGCCACAGGGACAAGCTGTGTCGAGCTCTGAAGAAGAGAGAACCGAAACAGACAACGAGGAAGGCGACGATGAAGCCAGCCAGGGCTCACATGACGAACAGACAGAGGGCCAAGGCCAACAAACTGACACACACGGCGACACCAGCACATATGAAGATGAGACATTCGAAGCCGCAGCATACACACTGGCTATAAAGAAATTATATCGCACCATGGAGAAAGTCTGGGCACGAAAGAAGTTAACTGAAGAGGAGAGCCAGGCATTAATTGAACAGGAACTCATCTCTGGAGGATTCGAAGACGCATATATCAGAGGGTTCAGAGAGTTACTCAAATCAGTAGGCTCCCATGAAGCACTCAGGTTTTTACAAAGAAAGCAACTACCACAGTTTGATCCCCGCCGAGTGCGACTACTTTCAAAGCCCGGAGAGTATATTCGTGTACCAACAGGAGCTCAATCCTCAGCACAAGCCAGGGAGGCACGCCTCGCCCCAGAAAGTTCATTGACCGCAGAAACCATCCTTGTAGATTCCCCACCCCGTACTACCATTGTACATACCACTACTATCCTCGAAATAACATCCACCCCTTCTACTCCCCTCTCACCTCATCTTTCACCAACCCATCCTGTATCCCCCGCACACCCACCTGCTTTCCCCACATCCACACCTGTACAAAGCAACATAGCCACAACCTCTTCCTTACCCATTCATACCACCATGCCCACACCCAACTCTCCGCATCCATATGTTAACCCCTTCACCCCTTCATCCTTCCCAGCGTTTCCCCCACCTCTAAGACCCCCATTCCCCTTCCTAACCCCACTAACCTTCTCACCAGTCTCACCTCCCCAACCTACCATAACCCCTATTTCCCCGTTTCACCAAGCTGCTCCTACCATCCCCCCTGTAAACTACTCTACATTTGTAAATCCCGTATTCACACCTACACAACCACCCACGATTACACCACTTTTCACAGTCACAACACTAAACACGTCCAATGGCATGGACATATCACCATCCACCTCACCACCACCCACTCCCCTCACAGCACCCTCATATTTAGGCACTTCACAATTTTCCACAATTACCACTGCATCCACTGTCCCAACCCCATTTCCCATTCCCACTGCATCTACTCCCGCTGCATCCTCATTTAGCACTTCACTACTACTATCGCCCACCATAGACACCGCATTTCAACACATGTTCGCATGCATGACGCAAGTCCGCGATGAGTTTGCATCACTCGGCACCAACTATCAACAGCTGCAGAAAACGACGAACGAATTACAAATGCAGCTTAATTCGTTATCAATTGAGAACGCCTCACTGAACAGCCGATACCAAGATTTACGAGAGGCCTATCACAAGTTAGAACTAGAAAGTGAGGAGAAAACCAAAGAGGCCACCGCGGATTTGGATAACCTACTTAGAGCCCAGACTGTCCGCAATGCAACGCTTACTAGAAATATGGGCTTACTAAGAAGACACTTAGCCGCAGCAAAAGAGGAGAACCAGAGACTCCAAGAGCAAAATAGAGAGAACTTGGAAGCGGCTTTAGATCATCCAGAACAGCCACTAAGTCCGAGCAGATTCAAGGCAATCCCATCCGAGTCGATGCGGATGTTGCTAGACGGCCATGTTAGATTGCTCGAGGACTATGATCGTATGAATGAAGAGTATCAAAAGTTAAAGGAAGATCACAAACTGCTACAGCTCAGAGAACCAGCAACACAACAAGTACAAGTAGCAGCAGAATTACCAGCGCCTGTGGACCCTGCCCCTGAAGTTTTAGAGGAACTCAACGCACTCCGGGCCCAGGTAATAAATCTTGAATCTAGAATTGCTGTCTATGAAGCACCACCAAGGCCAGACTCCCCACCTGAGCTACCAACTGAGGAAGAAACCGTCACTATCCCGGTGGAGGAGACATTTGAAGAGGCATATGAACCGATACCCATCCCAGGCGGACGTGTCACGGCCGAAGGCCAGATGACATATGAATTACCTACCCCCGCGTGGATGAAGACAGTTGAAGAACTCGGAACGACACACTCGGCCAGAGTAGAGGCACAGCTACATGCCATGGCCATAATTGAAGAGAAAATTTTACAGTCACCATTCTTTGCTCAATTGGCCCCGCGACGATACATATCTGGGCATGAGCTCCAATATAAACCGTACTTCATGTTAATGGCCGAATACCAGTTAACCATAGAGAAAGAAACAGGCATGAAACCCACGCATGCCACTCAATTCGAGCCAGAGGACTTGCCACCAAGGGCGCAGAGAGGTGAAATCCTTCAACCAGACTGGCGCAGAGATTTATTGCAAAACTATCCCGAGATGATGAGCACATGGGTAAAAGCGCCGCTACATTTAAAATTTAACCCATGCTGGGGACCAGTCCCACGACGCCGCTCTTGGACTGCCTTCGCCATTAAGGTACAGAACAATAAGCAGTGCCAGGACTGGCTGAACTATCCCTATTTCAGGCCACCAATCGAGTTACCCACAGTAGGCTACATGATGGCGACGATCCGCCACTGGCTCCCTAGATTAAAACATATGGATGATGTTGCCGCGCACATGACTGTCAAAATCTTTGACATGATGCAGATGGTCTTTAAAGTCTTCCGACGCATCAAGGCTCCCCATGTAAACACCCCGGGCTTTGAGCATGGCAATTTTGATTTAGTCTATGATATGAGCACAACGCCATCGCTACGGGTGTGTTACGCCTGGCACTGCAGAATCAAATACCTGCCGGCATGTTACAAGCAGACATTCGAAGAAATGTTCACCACCGGCTTTTGGGAGTACCATTCAGAGGTATTTATAAGCAGGCCCACACACTTATTGCAATTATTCGCCTGTGAACGAATGGTGTACTCCACACACTATCAGCTCCCACCACCAGACGAGCCACAACCTATCGACTGGGAGAAACTCGAGGCTGATCTAGCCCGAGGTATTCGTATATCAGAGCACACCCTCGCTCAAGACCTCCTACAGAATTACATCCGGCAGACCTCACAACAAGGTTCTGTCAGGGACGACAGAAGCGAGAGGGAGGGGGGTGTTGGAAGCAGTCAGAGGCACAGACGCCACGGAAGCATGTGAAGACGAAGCAGGGAGCCAGGCGGATCAATTTTTCAAACAAATATATTTCTTATTAATTCTCCAAACATTCAACAGTGATTATTATCACTAATTGTAACATATGTATCATAGAAAACCCCATTTTGTAATCTATAGCTCCATTTTGTGCAAGCCGAGGAGTCCTCGAGCTTGAGGAGCTTAGGTAGAATGCTCGTACCAATTTTCGTTATTTTTAGACATCGTTTACCCTTCCAAATAGCCTCTAGGACCTATTTTTTAACTAGGCCGGTCACTAGATGTGAAACCGGTCAAAACTAGTCTAGAAACTATAAAAAGAGCTAGAGAGCTCATTTTTGAGGTTGGTTCATTTTGGTTAGTGTGAGCATAGAGCTAGTTTGAGCTTGTAAGAGTATTCTTGAGTAATAGAGCTAATTTCCCACCTTCCATTGTGTCTTGCTTGTCTCTTCATTGTGTGTGTGTATGTGTGTGTGCATCTTTGTGCTTCTCACCTTCACTCTCACATCATCTCACGTTCACGATCTTCATATCACTCCTACCTCTCCCTCGGATTGACATTAAGGAGGTGAAGCTTCTTAACGTGGTTCTCACCATTGTGCTAGAGCAACAGACTATGAAAGATCTGCGAATGATTCGGCATGTGCAGTTCATGATTCTCAGGCTATGTCAGATGCAAAGCTTTGGCATGCACGCTTTGGTCATTTGAATTTTGCTAGTTTGCTACGCCTGCAGAAATCTGATATGGTGTCTTCTTTGCCCAAGCTTGAGGCACCTAGAAAACATGTATGTGAAGGCTGTATTTTGGGCAAAATGCAGCGTTCCTCCTTTCCAAAAGATGGTTCAGTTCGGGCTACACAGAAATTGCAGCTTGTACATAGTGATGTCTGTGGTCCTATGCGGACACCCTCTTTTGGGAATTACCTTTGCTTTGTGACTTTCATTGATGATTTTTCCAGGCATGCATGGGTATATCCACTCAAAGCAAAGTTCGAAGTGTTCATGTGCTTTAAACAGTTTTTGGTTCTGGCTAAAAAACTGTCAGCATGTAAAATGGGCACCCTCCGTTCTGATCGAGGGGGGGAATATATGTCTTCTGATTTCAATGCATTTCTGGCTGAACGTGGGATAAAACACCAGTGTACAGTGCCGTATACACCTCAACAGAATGGAGTTGCTAAAAGAAAGAACAGGTCACTCATGGAGATGGCGAGGTGCATGGTCACGAGTCAGGCTTTACCACATAGGTTTTGGCTTGAGGCTGTCATGTGTGCAGCATATGTACTGAACAGGTGTCCCACTAAAGCGCTGCAGTCTATCACTCCATATGAGGCTTGGCATGACCGCAAGCCATCTGTTGCTCATCTACGTGTTTTTGGTTGTTTGGCATATGCATTAGTGCCTGAACAACATCGCAGAAAATTGGATGATAAGGTAGTAAAATGTATTTTTGTTGGGTATAGTTCTGAAAGTAAAGGCTATCGTCTGTATCATCCACATACTAAATGCATTCTGGTTAGCCGTGATGTTGTCTTTGTGGAAGATGCTATTCAGCCATTGGTTTCATGTACTAAGGAGACATATGTTAGCTCCAAAGACATGTATGATACATTGATGCCTCTTTTTATAGGTGGACAGTCTAGTGCTGGTCCTAATGAGGCAGCTTCTCAGCCTTTGCAGGTTTCATATGATGATGCAGATCATTCTATTTCTGATGCAGATTTACATGATGCACTTGTTGATGAGAGAGCTGATATTGAGCAGGCAAAAACTATGCCAAAATGGCTGGTGTAGACTTTGTGTGACAGCAAATTAGATGCACCTTTGTCATATCGTACTCGTTCAGGCTCTCATAGTGCCTCCTTTGCATTAGATTGCTATGCTATGGCTACGTCTAGTCTCTGTGATGAGAATGAGCCTGTTTCTTTTGATGAAGCACAGAATTCAGAAAATTGGATGGCTGCCATGCAATCTGAATATGATGTTATAATGAAGAATGGTACATGCTCTTTATGTGACTTGCCTCCATGCAAGAAGGCCATTGGCACTAAGTGGGTATACAAGCTGAAGTGTAAACCTGATGGTACAGTTGACAGGTATAAGGCTAGGCTTGTTGCAAAGGGTTATGCATAGGAAAGAGGCATTGATTTTGATGAGACCTTTGCACCTACATGCCATATGACTACTGTTCGGAGCATTTTTGCACTTGCAGCCCATCATGGTTGGAATGTACATCAGTTGGACATTAAAAGAGCATTTCTGAATGGTGACTAGCATGAAGAAGTGTATGTTTTTCAGCCCTATGGCTTTGTGCAGAAAGGACATGAAAATCAGGTGTGCAAGTTAAAGAAGGCATTATATGGTTTAAAGCAAGCACCACGTGCTTGGTATGAGAAGATACATGCCTATCTAGTTGCACATGGTTTTGTGAACAGTCCAACTGAAAGCACCTTATATGTTAAGCGTGCTAATGATGTGCTTCTCATCATTGTTGTCTATGTTGATGACATGCTACTCACTGGTCCTATTGAGAAGCATATTGCTGATTTCAAGGCTGATTTGCATGCCTCATTTGAGATGTCTGATTTGGGGCATTTGCATCACTATTTGGGCATTCAGTTTATGCAAGTTGATGGTGGAATGGCTTTGTGTCAAACGAAATATATTGACACATTATTGTAGTGTTTTGGCCTTGAAGACTGTAAGCGTATTGCCACTCCTATGGAGACAGGTTTACGATTGAGTCTTCATGATGCTGGAGATGCATTTCATGCTGTTCTCTATCAGCAAGTTGTTGGATGCTTGATTTACTTATGCATTACTCGGCCAGATATTCAGTTTGTTGTCTCACAGATGAGCAGGTTTATGCATTGCCCAGGAGTCATGCATTGGAAGGCGGTTAAGCGCATCTTTCGCTACTTGAGTGGTACTCGGCTACTTGGGTTGTTTTATCCCAAGGGGGATCACTACCGCTAGATTTGCATGCTTTTTCTGACTCAGATTGGGCTGGTTGCTATGACACTCGTGTGTCCACCAGTGGTTTTTGCTTCATGCTTGGTAGCTCATGTATATCTTGGTTGATCAAGAAGCATCCTACTGTGGCCACTTCCAATTGTGAGGCTGAGTATAGGGCAGCTTTCACATCGATTGTTGAGTGTGTGTGGCTCAGACGCCTTATTGCTGATTTGGGTGTTGGCGAGTCTTCTGCCACCACCATCTTCACTAACAGTCAGAGTGCATTGGCAGTTGCGAGGAACCATGTGTTCCATGCTCGCACTAAGCACATTGAGGTGCATTATCACTATGTCAGGGAGAGGTTCTCTGCTGGGGAGATCATCTTGGCATATGTGCCCACACAGGAGAACATTGCAGACCTTTTCACGAAGGCTCTACCTAGGGAGAAGTTTGAAGCTTTCCGCAAAGCTTTGGGCTTACTTCCTTTTGTGGAGTGATTTCCACATAGCTTGGCACTTCCTTATACATGAGTGTCAGCTACTTGTTCACCGCATCACTCCCAGGTGGGATTTGTTGATATATTTAAGTAGTGATGTGTGTGAACACACTAGGACCGCCGGGGCACTTTTTTCCCTCTTTAGGAGGTTTTTCTCCCCCGGCTTTTATATACGCCTATTGCCCTAATGGGCTACTTATCTTTGTACACTCTCTGGTAATACATTCAGTATTGTGTGTTTGTGCTCCAAGCTTCTTCTTCTTCCTTGTGCTGTTGGCGTGCTTCCGTAGACATCTATCTCCAACAAGCTCTCCTCATATATTCCTTCTGCTCCTCTTCTGGAATACAATATTCCAATATGCCTATATGATTGAGATGATACAAATGACCAGCCATCAGCATAAAATTTCTACTTTGTAATAATGTGTGTTGTTTCCAAATGTTCTGCAGGGTCCCATGGTAAGCAAAGTTACTAAAGTCATGGCCCATTCAGGTATACTTTCTATTTTGAATAGATATGTATCTGGAAAATCATCATCTAAAGGTGAACTTGGCTCTTTAGCTTGAATCCTGGACAAATGGTCTGCTCTCAAATGAGTTTTCCCTTGTTTGACCACTACCTCAAACTCAAACTCCATCAGTAGAAGAAACCATCTGACTATCCTCCCAGTGTGACAAGGTTTGTTTACTAAATAGAGTAAAGCTTGGTGATCCACAAAAAATTTAAACTTGTTGGCCAAAAGGTAATGTCTATATTTTTTTATAGTAAATATCATTCCCAACCCTTCCCTCTCAGTGGTAGTGTAATTTTTCTCTACTGAATTCAGTTGCCTACTAGCATAAGCAACTGGAAAATCTAATTTTCTTCCTTCTATTGGTTGTGCTAACACACATCCCAAAGCATAACTTGAAGCATCCACATGGACATGAAAAATTTTATCCCACTGTGGGGTTTTTAGAATTGGTGCTGTCACCAAACAAGTTTTCAGAGTCTCAAAAGCTTTGTCACACTCTTTGGTCCACTCAAATTTTGTGATTAAGGCATACAAAGGTTTTGCAATGTTAGCAAACTTGTGTACAAATTTTCTATAATACCCACAATGTCCCATGAAAGTTTGAAGTTCCTTTACATTTGTTGGCTTTGGAAATTCCACTATGGCCTTAATTTTCCTTTCATCAGTTGAAATTCCATTTTTGGAGACTATGTGACCTAACATTCTCCCTTGTCTTATAAAGAACACACACTTCTCTGGATTTAAACATACCCTGTATGTTCTACATTTCTTGAATATATTTTCTAAATCTTCCAATTGATCCTGTCTTTTTAATGAAAAAGTACAAAGATCATCCACATAAATTTCCATTAACCCTAAAAGCATATATTCCCCATTCTGTGGAAAAAGTAGTTTTATGTTGATCTTCCAAAGCTATGGGTACCTAATTGTATCTTGAAAAACCATCCAAAAAACTATAGACCTCCTTCCATGCAACTCTTTCTAAAAGATGGTATGTTATAGGCAATGGGTAGCTATCTCTTATAGTCGTAGCATGTACGTTTTTCAAATTAATGCATACCCTAAGTTTCCCATTCTTTTTCGGTACTACAACTACAGGAACTATCCATTCTGTATACTCAATCTCATAGATGAAATTGGCAGCCAACAGCTTGTCAATTTCTTCCTTTATTTTGGTAGAGTATTTATCATTGAATGTGTAATGTCTTTGTTTGCTAGGCTTTGCATCAGGTGTAATAGGAATCTTATGCTCACAGATTTTAGGGTCAATTCCTTTCAAATCCTTGTAGTTGTAAGCAAACACATCCCTATAGTTTCTTGCCAAATTTCTTAATGCTTCCTCCTCTTGATTTGTCATGTCATCAGCTATTACAATATGTCTTTCTTCCCCCTCTTCCTGGGTGATCATTACCTTCTTAGTTTGTTCTTCATTGTCATATGCCTCCCCTCTTTTCTTTTCTCTCTTTGGTTTCTTTTTTAGAAGTAGTTTGTCTTCTACTTCATAAGTCTTGAAATGTGTAGGTACATCAAACTGTTGATCCTTGTTTGTCATTTTCTCTTTTTTTTCATCCTCTTTGTCTTTTTCTATTTCCTTGTGTTTGTTTTTTCTATATTTGCTTGAGATTTTATCTTTTATTGCATCTGTAGCTTTTACCTCTTCCAAATATTGTGTTTTACCATTTTTCAATATCATTTCTTCTTCTTGGTCCTCTTTTGTTTTTGATACCTTTATCATTTGTATTCCTCTGTGAGAGACATCATATCCTTCTTCATTTCGGAATTTCACTTCCACATACTCATCATTGGCTAGATCCATGGTAGCCAAAATCTGGTTCCAACCATAAGGCTCAAATTCTTCATCTTTGAATTTTTGTGGTATATAGCTCTCATCCTGTAATTTTCTCCCTTCTACACAATCTTCTTTTCTTAATCTTCTTTTTCTATCTGTAAGGTTTCTTATCACATTGCACTTCCATATTGATTATTCTATTTCATTATGATCTTCAATCTCTGATTCTTCACTTAAACCTTGATTTTGATGTATTTTGAACCATTCTTGAGGGGACATGTCACAATATTGACCATTTCTTAGATTTACTCTGGCTATCCTTCCTTTGCTCTGAAGATATAGGCAATCATTACCCCAATCTTGCACAATTTGCATTTGTCTCATAAACGGTCTTCCTAGGATGATTTCATATGAAGTGGATTGTGGAAATTCAACTATGGCAAAAGTATGTTCTATTTCTATCCCACATATTTCCACAATCACATTTTCCCATATTCCTAGGGGTTTTTCTATGTGTCCATCTACAAGTTGTAATCTCATTTTAGTGGGTATTAATTCATTTTTTCCCCATCTTTCCCAAGTTTGTTTAGTCATGATGGCCACACCTAATCCACTATCCAATATAGCTTTGGCATGATTTTTACCAAATTGTATTCTTAGGGTTGAGTTTCCTTCTTTTCCTTCACAATATCCTCCTATTTTATCAATAGGAATGTACAACAACTCCTCCAGTTCTTGTTGCTGTGAATCAAAATTCTCTAGTTTTGCTTCCCACTTTTTCATATTGAGTTGCAAGTGAGGATTTTGTTTTACCAATTCTTCTATTGTGGTGTGGTATAAAATTGTACATTGTTTGTCTATATTGATTTGGAAGGTTATTTGTGCATTCTCTTCCAGATCAAGAGTTTTTCTTGTTTCTGTTGCATTTGCTTCCCCAACTGTTGTTGGACAATTGTCAGGTTCCCTCATTTTAAGTTGTGTTTCTTGTATGATTTGTTTGCATCTTTGCATTCTTTCATGCTCTAAATCTGGCATAGGGTAAGCCATTACATGATCTGTGGGATTTGGTCCCTCTTGAATTCTTCCCTTATATGCTCTTATCAAGGTTTCCAAACTTTGTGAATTTTTTGCCTCTTGCTGAGTTGGTTTATTCTGAGGTTGACTATTGTTTGAATATTCTATAATCTCTTCTTCCAAATTTTTTCCATTTCTCATTTTTTTCGCCCATCTATCTTTTTGTCTATTTTTCTTTTCCTTTGGAAATGAATTCTTCTTTTGTTCCTTAGATGTTTCTTGTTGTTTAGCTTGTGCTCTTGTTATAGCATTTACATTTACTTGATCTTGGTCACTCA
The DNA here is from genome assembly GCA_020310875.1 of Ceratopteris richardii. Taxonomy (NCBI): domain Eukaryota; kingdom Viridiplantae; phylum Streptophyta; class Polypodiopsida; order Polypodiales; family Pteridaceae; genus Ceratopteris; species Ceratopteris richardii. Next base: position 121,605,339 of record CM035424.1, read on the forward strand.
ATTCTTCTTGCTCCATTATGTTGACTGTTTTTAATGGTATGTTATTAGATGTGTTCTGTTGTTTTTTAGGGTTTCTTGGACAATTGTTTATTAGATGTTCCCTGCCAAAATCCTTGCAATAAGCTCCTTCTATCCTTAATGTAGGAGGTTGTGGACAGTCTCTAATGAAATGTTCCCCTCCACATCTATAACAAGTTATTTTTTGACTCCCTCTGAACTGAGGTTTCTGATTGGACATATAATTATTGGTTGTATACATGAATGTGGTTGTATCCATTTTAATTCTCCCATTTCCCAAATTAGGGCTTGCAGTTGTGGTTCTCTCAGCTCATATCCTTCCCACTCTTCCTGATTTCCTTCATTCCAATAATAATATTCTCTGTATGGTGATCTTAGTCTTGAGCTTTCTTCTTCTATTGGTGTGTATTTGACTGGTACCACATTTGTTGGTAATGGTGGTTGTTGCCCAAGTACAGGTCTTGGTTGCTCACCAAATCCAGATTCTCTTTGGTTCACATATTCTCTTTCCTTAATGGGTTGTTTATTGTAAAAGCATTCTTCTTTGGTATGATTTGTCCATTTTCTTTCTAGTGTACAATATTTGAGTGTTTTCCTATCTTGCAAATGCTGTGGTTTTTTATATGGGCATTGGTGTACCAAATGATTTTCTCCACAATTATAGCATTTTTTATTTGTTGCTATCCTTGTATTTATCAGATTTTTCTTGGTGCTAACTTCTAAAGCTTTGGCAATGGCCTGTGCTAATTCTTCTGCTGGTGGGATTTTATCTTCATTTGTTCTTGGTTGATCAAATGCTAATAGATATTGTCCCCGGTTATCCTCTAAGTCTATTGCTCCTTAACACATGCTCCTAGGTCTAGGCACCTTCTATAATACACCAAGGTTTTTAATTGGGCACTTCTTAATCCTTCTATGAATAGAGATACTTGTCTTGCCATGGATGGTACCTCCTCTCTGGGACATCTGCCAATATATTGCTTGAACCTCCTAGCTGCTTCTCTGACATTTTCATCTTTTTGCTGTTTAAAGCTATGTATCAAGGTAGCTGTGCCATGTTTTATTCGAGTTTTTGAGAATTCCCCTATGAAGGCTCCTAGGAAAGATTCAATATCCGGATACATTTCCTTTCTCAAGGGAATGAACCAAGATAGTGCAGGTCCAGTTAGGGTTAGACCAAATGCTTCAAATTGCACTTTATAATCCTCAACTTATTCTGCTCTAATTAATTGTCTAAATTCTGCAGCATGAGCATGAGGATCAGAATATCCTTCATATTGAGTCTTCATGCATTTGGCTACCTGATAGGGCTTGAGCATTCTTCCCTGATTCTGCCACTGATGTCTCCTTCTAAATGGAAAGTCATTAAGTCCTTCTGCTTCTCTTTCAAAAGGGTTTGGGGAAGTATGTATTCTCCTACCTTGTTGTTGTTCACTATTATTATGAATTTCATGTTGTTTTGGCAAGTCTGGTTGCCCTAGGTTTTGTTCCCAAGGTCTCTTATCTGCACATTGCCCTAAGTCATTAGAATTTTCTGGGTCCTGTGAGAAGATGTATACACATCCCTGTCTATCCTCATATCTGCCATCCTTGAATTGTGCTACTGGTGTTATATTCAGGGGAACTTCTAAGTTTCTTAATCTAATGACAAACTTATGCATCCCATCCTGATATACATAGGTTCCAAACCTATTTGTGTACATATATTTAAGAATATTTCTATAATCACCAATTTCAGAAGATTCATTGGTTTCATTGAAATTTTCCATATTATTTTCTTGCCCAAAATATTTTTCTTGTAGTTCTCCTATCACTAGCTCTATCTCCTTCCTTCCTAGATCTTGTTTAGAAGGTGTGTACAATTTATTACCATATCTAATAATCATTCAACTTACTCACAATCTTTTGAAGAAAATTGTGTTTTCCATGATTCTGTGGTGAGAATCGTGTTTTTCACGATTCTGTGGAGAGAATCGTGTTTTTCACGACTCTGAGGTGAGAATTGTGTTTTTCACGATTCTGAGGTGAGAATCGTGTTTTTCACGATTCCGAGGTGAGAATCGTGTTCCGTGTTTTTTACTATTTTGTGTGTTTTTGTGCTTTAATCATTAAAAGAAACTTTGAAGAAATGCAAAAATTTATTGAGAATTCCTTACCTTGCTTGCTTGATCAAAAAAATCTCCAAAAGCTTGTGGTTGTAGAAAATCACAATTCTGTCCAACTCTCTCTCTCTCTCTCTCTCTCTCTCTCTCTCTCTCTCTCTCTCTCTCTCTCTCTCTCTCTCTCTCACACACACACACACACTCAAATGAGATTTTTTCTGAGATTTCAGGGTTTTATAGACTTCATACAATCGCGATTTTGTGCAATTTTCTCAGGATTTTCACTTTTTACTTGTTCAACTTTTATTCTTCAACAGTTTTATGATTTTAATTCACAATCCTTAATTTTTCATCACAAGTCAATCCCTTTATCCCACTGCTGAAAATCGCGATCTTGTATCTAATTTTCAATTTACTCACTTGATGCTCAATTCTCACTAATATTTTGAAATTTGATTTTCTTTCTCAACCACTTTATGAACATCTCTTACAACCTCTTACCTCCATACCCAAATGTGCAAAAAATATTCAAATTCTTTTCCTTACTGAAAATGGCAATCCTGTGCAGAGAATCATGTTTTTTTTTGAACTTCTTGTTTTTGCAGGTTTTTTATTTTTCTTTCCACTTAGTCTTCTTCCAGATTCTTCACCAACTCCCAATCACTTGTCACCTGCAATTATACACCATCAAACTCATAAGAAACATATTTTTTGAGAAATTGAAACAGCAACTTTCACTCTATATTTTATTTTTTCTCAATTTTCAGAATTCTTTTCCATTTTTTTCTTCTCTACTTACAACAACGATACTCCAGGCCAACTCTTTTTAGAAAAAATAAATTTTTTTGAATTTTTTGATGGATTTTATGAATTTTTTTAGTATTTTACCCTAAATCAAGGTAAACACTTCACTTAGGGTTTCTTGTTTAGAGATCCATTGACCCTGTGTTTCCTGATTGGTTATACTCCTTTATGCTTTGCTATCTAATCAGTTTATGAGCAAAACTTTCCAAAGAAAAATGTGCTAAGAAGTGAAATTATCAATTCATGCAAAGATAAACTCAAACATTTTTCTTTTCAAGATGCAAATAAACCTTTTCTCAAGATTGTTGCTTTGCCTTGGCTAAACAAATGGATCTTATCTACTTGCGTATAGCTACTTTACTTGACTTTCCTCAATGCAATCATGTCATCTATCCCAAGATCAACAATTTTGCTTGGTACTTGGTCAAAAAGCACTCTACAAATGCAAAGATAGACACATTTTACCTTATCTTCAGCTATCTTGATTCAGTTTTTCACACACATGCACTTTACTCTCAAAAAATGATATGAGAAACTATCAATTTGCAAGAATTTCATCACTTCTTTATCTCAAAAGGTTATCTCTTGCTTCCTTTTCCCAAAAGACAAACAAAGAAACCTACCTTTTCATGTTTCCTTTTCTTGATTCTAGAGTATTACCTTTTCAATGTGTTCAATACCATCATCAATGGAAGATCCAGCAAGGTCCAACTTCAATGAAGCTTTTGTTTTACTTCCCGGGCAACGACGCCAAAAAATGTTTGTTGTTACCCTTGGAGTTGTCCTCTCCAATCATTTTAGCATAAAGAATCAACAATACATCTTACATTTGTCAATCCGGGAAGTATACAAGAGACCATAGCCCCTTCTAGATGATGGAATCCAAAAAATAAGAGAAGTGACTGGATTTCTAAGAAATGATGAAGATGAAGAGAAATTTCTAGGGTTTGGATTATCTTGAGCTAATCAACAGTATTTTTAATGATCTTGGTGTCTAAAGTGTGTTATTTTCTCAGCAGAACACAATTATGAAGTCAAATCTCAAAAATGATACCTGTAACCTTCAGACGAGACAATCGCGATTCTGTGAAAACTGACGATTTCCATCTCCAGCACTATTCTTCAACAATTTCTCACTCAACACATCAAGAATCACCTCTCTTCATACTCATTCATCAGAAATACACAATAGAAGCTTGCAAATTCTGTGGATACACATAGAATAGACTCACAAATCAAAGAAAATCACATAAAAGGAAGAATCATAATTTTCTGCAAGAAACTCTTCTCATTACTTGGATAGCACAAAATACAATCAACCAACCCTCTCAAAATAGAGGAAATTATCTTTTATACATTTTCAAGTGTCCCTTTTCACACTTGAATTTTGGTCCTTTTCCTTTCTAGTCTAAAAATATGCTATCTAAGAGTTTCCAAAAATTCTAGAAAAATTACATATGATTCTAATTTACATAAGGAAGACTCTTCCTCATTTTTACGTCATTTGCATAAATATTTCTACAATTTTTTATCATTTTACAAATATTCCTCTTCAAAAAAATGCTTCTTCTAACACTTTGCAACCTTGCACATCCACAAATGAGTATCTTCATGCATCCATGATGGATCATATGAACTTCCAGAATGCAAAGAGATTGAATCTTCTTGTGCCTTGTGCATAGGATTCCACTGTAGGGGTGGTACATCTCCAAAGGTATAATCTTCTAGATTGACCTTGGTTGTGACCCCTAAGTGTTGCAAGTACAAGGAATTGGTTCCCCAATCTTGTAGTATTTGCAGTTGTCGTAGGAAGGGTCTTCCTAGGATCATTTCATAGACGTTATTTTTGCCAAAGTCACAGATAGCAAAGGTGTGTTCAAAATCTACACCACAAGTGGTTAAAGTTATCCCTTCTAGCAATCCTAGAGGCCTTTCAATATATCCATCAGCCATTTGCAGCTTCATTCTAGTTGTTCTTAATGTGGGTTTGCCCCATTGCTTCCACAAGGAGGTGGTTGGAATCACAACACCAGCACCTGAATCTAAGATAGCTTTGGTTGTGTAACCTTGGTAGGTGATTGGAATATAAGTATTACCTTCTTCTCCCTCACGGATTAACTATGTGTCTGGTGAAGCGATGGGTGAGATGTCCATATCGCTAGTGGTACCTTCAGTGATCGCAATATGAAAGAGTGATGTAGGTGCTATGGTGCGTGGTGGTGGGTGTAATTGTGTGGTGAGATGTGAGTGAGGTGGTGTACGTGGTGGCCATAAGGAAGGAGCTAGTGGGCGAAGTTCCTGAGAGGGTCCTACCAATGGAAATGGTATAGATCGGGGGTGCAGGAAGGATGTGAAAGAAGAATAGAAGGAGGTTGGTTGTGTGGAGACAGTAAAGGAGTATAATGGATTAGTGGTATATAAGGGGAAGTGAGGGGGCAGGGAAATGATGGGTGGTGTCATAATAGGTTGAATGAAAATAGGGGGGATAGGGGAAATAGTCAAAATTGGGCTGGAGATAGGGGGCCAAACAGAAACAGGGGAAGGAATAAGAACCTTAGGGCTATCTACAATATCAAGGGAGGTTAGGGTTGGGACCAATTGAGAAGGGAAAATTCATCAAGGGTGTACACAAGGGAAGTGTCTTTCACAATCAATTCGATCATGGAGGAACCCATAGGGGGTGCTGATGTGATGGGATGAGTAGGGATGCAAATGTATGTACCTGGGCGTTTAAGAATGCGAACCCATCGAGGGTCGAACTTGGTTAAGGGTTTTCTTAACAAATATTGTAACACTTTCCGCATGCTGACAGATTTAACCAACTCATGCATAGTAGAGATAAAAGTTTCTTCGAAACCGCCACTAACCGGTTCTTGTTGCAAGATGACTTCGCTTTGTTCTTCCGTTAATCTGGTTCGTGCCCAAACTTTATGCATATTATTGTGGAGCCATCGGATGGCGATGGTCTAAGCTGCCGGTTCTACCATTTCTTCTTCGTACATGCTAGCTTCCCCTAAAACTTCAACATGTGCTTCTGATTGTTGTGTTTCTCCCCCACTAGCTTTAGTGTCAACATCTCCTTCATCTGTCACTCTATGGTCATCTTCATCATCTTCAGAGTTGGCATGCTCTCCTTCTGAGGCTGTAGTGGGGTAAGCAAGGTGTTCAAATTCTTGAGAGACAACATGGGTATCCGAAAATTGAAAATCACTCGACAATACATCGGGGATCTCAAAATCAAATGTAGTATTGGTATCCTCTATGCCCAAACTTGTGACTGGGAAGGTAAAGGAATGAGAGACAAATGTAGAAGTTGCTGAGGGAGCTTTTACAATCATGGTGGCAATAGTCGTTATGGTGGTAGGCACAGTGGTCTTTGCTTGTGAAACCTCACGGAGTGTGGCAGATCGTTTCACGTGAAGGCGGAGAGGGGTGAACGTTGGTTGTGGTAGAATTGGAGATTGTTGGGGAGAGGTTTCGAGTGTGAGCTGAGGTGATGTTGATGCCAGCACTTGTAAACATGGGATGGTGCTGCACATGCACTTGACTCCGTGGGTTTTGGGGAATCTCGTGGTTTTCTTGGAGCCTTTATATTGTTGTAATTGCAGAGCTGGGAGGGCTCTCTCTATAGCAATATCATAAGCCAAACACATGTATGTTATTGAGCCCTTAAAAGTCATATTGGTCAAAGTCAATTGTAGTCAAAGTCAACCCCAATCAAAGTCAAAAGGTCAAAGTCAAAATAGGTCAAAGTCAACATGTTCAAGGTCAAAGTCAACATGGGTGAAGTCAAAGTGTTCAAAGTTGGAGGGTCAAGGTGCACAGGTAGTGCACAATTAATTGTTCACGCAGGATAAAATTGTAGAAAGTTGGTTGCAAGTTGCAGAGGTAATTCTGTAATTTCTCGAAGGTTCAAAGTATTTTTGAAGTGTTTTGGAAGGTTTAGGTGAACCCTCTCTTAGGTGTACAAGTGGAGAATTAAAAGGCAAAATATGAAGGTTTTGTGATTGTGCACTCTGTGAGATTTTTCACAGAAGCACTAGATTGTATTGTGCATCACCATTGTATTTGTCTTCTTATAATCAATCGACAGAGGCTTCCAATGTGTATCTTTCTTCTTACCTTTCCCTTTTCTCCTACAAACACTCAAATCCCTTTTTGGGTATAAGAATCCCCCAACAAAATTTGGCATGCACGGTGAGACTCCAAGGAGATTTGAGCATAGGAGAAGTAAAGTGCAAAGGTGTAGAAGAGTTCAAGTGCCGACAGTGCAACAGTGCTACTTCAGTGGGTTAAGAGGTAAATTTTCTTATTAACTCTCTTAGCCTAAAGAGGATTATGAACAAATCATGACCGCAACCTGGTCTCAAACATTGAGGGTCACCTGCAAAGCAACAAGAAGGAAGGTTGTTAGAAGATCCTCTAGTCCACTCTCGTCAACCTCATCAGTAAAGAGCATGGCAGGTCAGGTAGATTTGGAAACCCTACTTTCAATATTAAATATAAAATTCCCTTCTTTCAAGGGCTTAGCTCAGGAAGATCCGGACGTTCATATTAGGAGGTTTTTAGCACTATGCAAAACAAGAGGCTTGATTGGAAGAGAGGATGCCTTTTTGATACTCTTCCCTACCACATTAGAAGGGTTAGCAGATAAATGGTTCAGCCAGTTTGCTGAAAACCATTTCACCACTTAGGACTTAATGAAAGATGCATTCAAAACTCAATTCTAGCATGGAAATACTACAAAGATCATCATAAAGGAATTAGAAAACTTGAGACTAGGTCTAGGTGAAACATTTCCAGAATTTGTAACTAGGGCCAAGGCACTAATGGATAAGTTGTGAGATCCTCCACATGATTTTTTTATTAAGAAATGGTTAGCTAAACCATTTCCAATGACCACACAATGTAAAATCAAGGAGTTAGTGTTGCCAACTGCCTCCCCAGAGGAATTCATAAATGCAGCTACACAAGTGGAGTAAATAAGGCAACAATATGGAGCAAGCTCTTCTCAACTACTCTATTCTACAAAAATGGAGGATCCAATAATCCAACTAAGGAAAGAGTTGGAGGGCTTAAAAAGGAATAAGCCCCATAAAGAGGAGGAGAATGATGTCATTCAGTTGAGGAGGGATATTGAGGCATTGAAGCTACAAAAGGAGGAGGAAGCCCAAGCACAAGAACTGGCTCACCTACGACAGGATTTGTAGGAACTCAAAGGGGGTGGCATCAAAAGTTTGCTATGGTGTACCATGTGCAACAAGCATAGTCATGTAGTAAGTGAATGTCCTCTGTTAAGTGTAACTTGCCAACTATGCAGGAAAGATGATCATGACGCCTAGGAATGTCAATCAAGAGAGATGCCTGCAACAACATATTGGACACAAGGAGGAGCCCTACCACCAGCAAATGTGATGGCGGCTGCACCGAATCAAGGTAACAATTACAACCCTAGACATAGGGATAACTTTGGAAATGGGCCAAGGACGCCAATTATTTGTTTCAGATGTGGAGAATGTGGGCATTATCAAAGTAGGTGAACTCTACCTGAAAATGCCCCTCCTTGCAGGAACTACCCAGAGGCTAGAGGCCACTATACTAATTGTTGTCCTAAGAACTAAGCATCTTCATCTAGGCCCCACATTCAAATGATTTCTGTGTGCAAAGAAGAAATGGTAGATCAAGTCAGGGTGCCATCACCATCTATCAAGGTGGTGTAGTTAGAAGAAATTGAATCTTTTACAGTGCAGAAAAGAAGTAAGGGGAAGAGTCAAGTAGAAATGGGTCAAGAATCAAGGATTAATGGATTGAATAAAGACAAAGAGACATCTGAAGACAAAGCCACCACATGTGCAGATACAAGGCAAAAAGAAAATCTCATAGGTACCAGTGCTACCATTGGACATGCATTCAACAGGGCTCATGAAAAGTTTGATAGGTCAATTGGAACCCATGCTCTTAAGGAATCAGAAGCTTCCAGAATACTCGTCCATGAAAAAGGAGGTCAGTATTTTTTATTTAATAAAGATGGATGGAAAATTCAAGTCAAAACTCTTGCAGATAATTGATGAGGTGTCCACAACAAGTTGAGTGGCAAAGGGTGTTGTTATGCATAAAGATAAAATTGTAGAAGAGGCACCCCTCACAGATTATGAGAGCCCTCAGCTAACAGTATCTATCAAAGGTAATGAGTTTCAAGGAGTTATTGTGGATGGTGGTTTTGGCATTAACTTGATGCCTGAACATACCATGACAAAGATTGGACTATACCCTTCATGGCCTGCCAACTTCACTGTAACACTGGAAAACTAAAGCATAGTAAAGCCTATGGGAGTGGTCCGTGGAGTCCCAATCAAGATACAAGGTACCACCTTTAACTTGAATTTTGTTGTTTTAAGGCTCCCACAAGTAGAATGAAGTTTCCCCCTGTTAATTGGGAGACCTTGGTTAAGGCACGCCAATGTGTTGCATGACTGGGGCAAGGACACAATGTGGGTAAAGCAGGAGGGAAAAGAGTTGCAACAGATATTTTTAGAAGAAGGACCAGACAATCACAGACATACCAGCATGATGTAGACAATTGGTATTTGTATGGAAGAAGAATTCTTGGACAAACCGGAAGCATATCTATTTGAAGAAGCAAATTTATATGAAGAGGAAAACATGTTGGCTTGGCTCCACGCAGAAGACACATCTGCCTGCTATGGAATTTTTTCAAACTCAAGTAGAGAGGAAGTCTATGAAGAAAAAGATGACATCACTCGTGTTATTGATTCGAGTGAAACAATGTTAGTCAAAGGCCATAGCAGAGAGAACAAAAGAAAAGCCCTTAAGTGTAGCAGTGATGAAGATACTTCAAATAATATGTCAATGGCCACTTTGTTATGGATACTGGTATGGATATCATATGTTATATCAATTTTTGTGATAGTAAGTGCAGGGCTTTACAAGGATGTGGAAGGAGTGCCTGCAAGTCTTTGGAAACAGAGGGTTCCATTGGATGAAAAAGCTAGAATAGTAAAAATGGAATTTTGTAGATTTAAGTCATAATGTAGCTGAAACAAAGATACAACAGAGGGAGTATGAAGGAGATAATATTTTTCTGAGGGATTTAGGGTGGACCTATCAGATGATCAGTGTGCCCAACAAGAAGACAAAACAAATGAAGTACGCTACAATTGGAGATTATGGAGGAGTTTCTCTTAGTCAACATATTAAGGCTCAAGGCCTATCATCAACGCAACTGAAGATTTATGGATCACCTAAAACCTGCAACATTTGTCCAGGTTGTACATAGCCATCTCATATCATTTTGCTCACGTTTTAGTAGTTTTTATCTCTTTTCATGCTTGTTCCTTGAGTTTTTAGCAAATTTAGCAACTCTTTCATAGCCCTTTACATAAGCGTAATTTTTGGATTTTTTTTGGAATTTTTCAAGCATTTTTAAAATTTACCTAGCATTTTTTCATCCTTTTCCAATGTCATTTTCTTGCTAAATTAGAGGAATAAAGGAAGCTCTCTGCGGTTTTAAGTGAGAAAATGGGCCTAGACCTGCAAGAAATTTTTTCAGAATTTTTTTGGATTTTTATGCATTTTTTTTGGATTTTTTTGTATTTTTCTCCAATTTTTTTGATATTTTTACCTTGAAAAAAAAGGGCCTGTAGCTCAGTGATGAGTAGCACCTCCTTTAATGTCAATCCGGGAAGACGTGAGGATGGTATGAAGACCTCGAGCGAGTGAAGGCACAAGTGCGTGAGTGAGAAGCACACCAACATGCACACACATACACACACACGTGCACACACGGTAAGACAAAGAGTGAGAAGCAATGGAGTTCTTAGATTACTTTCAAAAAGCTCTTACAAGTTCAAATCAATTACAAGCTAACCTCAAAAATGAGCTCTCTAGCTCTATTTATAGTTTTTGACTAGGTTTTGGCCGTGTCCAGACCTAGTGTCCGGCCTAGTTAAAAATTAGGTTCTCTACCCTATTTGGAGGTTCAAACGAAGTCTAAAAAATGTGAAAACTGACAGGTAGGTACTTCTAAAGCTCCTCAAGCTCAAGGAATCCTTGGCTTGCACAAAATGGAGCTACAAAATTATGAAATGGTATTCACAATGATTGTTAGTGATGAGAATCACTGTTGTAAAGATGTTGATTTGGAAAAATTTGAAGGGCCTATCTGCCAGATTTGTGTCGATTGCTCTGTCTACTTAATCCTTCACCTCGCTCTGACTCTCTCCGCTGGCTTCCTTGTCTAGTCAGTCCTTGGGTGCCCATACTGCTCTCAACACCCCCCCCCCTCTCTCGCTTCTGTCGTCTCTGACAGACTCTTGTTGCTGGGAGTGTTGGATGTAATAGTCCACCACATGAGTGGCAAGTTGATGTTCTTGTATGCGTAGTCCTCTGGCCAAATCTGTCATCATGCGATCCCAATCAATTGGTCCTGGAATGTCCGAATGTGGCAGACGTAACTGATCTGCATGGATGGCTTGTTCTACTGCGAATAGATGTAGCAAATGTGTTGGTCTGGGAATGAAAATTTCCGAATGATATTCCCAGAATCCCGTAGAGAACATTTCCTCAAATGTCTGCTTGAAGCATGCGGGTAAGTACTTTATTCGTGCATGCCAGGCAAAGATTATAGTGACCGAGGGAGTCTGGCTCATGTCGTAGACTAAATCCTTGTTACCTTGAGAGAATCCAGGAGCAGAGATGTATGGAGCTTGTACCTTCCGAAAGGTTTTGAAGACAATGGTCATGAGCTCGAATATTTTCATACACATTTTCGCTGCTATGTTGGGTACATTATTTAGACGAGTAGACCAATGTCGAATTGTTGATATCATGTAGGCTACGGTTGGGGTCCCTCGAGGCGGAGCAAAATATGGATAGTTAACCCAAGCCGAGCATTCTTTATTGTTGCGTACCTTGATTGCAAATGCTTGCCATGATCTACGACGTACCACTGGGCAATAACATGGATTATACTTGATATACAGTGGCATGGTTGCCCAAGTGCTCATCATCTCAGGATAATCGGTTAGTAGACGTGCACGCCAATTAGGTTGGAAGATCGAGCCAGCACGTGCATCTGCCGGTAAATCCTCTAGCTCAAACTGAGTGGCGATTGTGGGCTCCTTCCCAGTATGCCTTTTAACTTCTGCATTATAATCATGTAGCAAAACAAAGTAAGGCATGTATTGCTGCTCTGATGTTGTGATCAACCGTTGGTGGGATAGGTTGTGAAAGTAAGAAGATCGAAGGACAGTTTCTTCCAGATTTGTGAGAGATTGAATTTGCACAGCAACGCGATCATCATGTGTCTTTCCCACTTTCTCGATCCTTTTAACCCAATCTAGAACTCCAATTTCTAACGTGTCCTGTCCTTCCTCTGTTACCCGACCGCCGGGTGTTGGCATCGGCTCGTACGGCTCTTCATAACTATCATCAACGGGAATTTCCACCACTGTTTCAGGTTCTGGTTCTTCAGTTGGCGAGGGTGGCCTTTCATATGGTAAGAGGCGTGCTTGGAGGTCTGCCACTGTTTCCGGAGGGTCTCTAATTCTTCTGTAGAGTGTTGCAAGATTATCGGCTCCTGTTGAGTTGTGTGGGCACTGGCTATCTGCTTCTTTAGATCCGCACATTCAACCTCTAACTTTTCATATGACTCCAAGAAATTTGCATGCTCTTCGAGTAGGATGCGAATGTCTTCTGATGGGACTGCTCTATACTTGGTAGGGCTAATGGTTGCTCCTACAGTTCCTTCCATAGCCGCTTCAAAGTTGTCTTGATTTTGTTGTTGAAGCCTCTTGTTCTCTTCTAGTGCTGCTGCCATGTGCTTCCTTAATAGCCCCAGGTTTCGTCTAAGTGTAGCATTAGATATCATTTGTGCGTGGAGCACAGTTTCTAGTTCCTTGACTTCTGTATCATCCACCGTCGATGTTTTTTATTCCAATTCTGTGTGAGCCTGTTGTAAGGTGGTATGTTCTGCTAGAAGAGTTTGGTAATCATCTTCAAGAGTGTTGACTCTAGCTTGTAGATGCTGAGATTCTGCTTGGAGGGCCACAGTGTGTTCTTCCAATTGATGGTAGTCTTGTTGTAGTTGATGTGCACACTGGAGTAATGTAGTGAGCGTGCTATTTACATTATGAGATGCAAGGGGAAAAGTTTGGAATGCAGGGGAGGTGGGAATGGGAAGGGAGGTAGTGAATGATGTGTCTGCTAATGATGTGTTGAGTGGTGAGGTGGGGGGTAGTGGAGGGGGAGAGGGTGGAATTGTGGGGAGAGGTGCTGTGGTGGGTGAAATGTCCATTGGGTCAGACAGAGTGGTGTGTACAGGGGCTACCATGTAGGTGGGTATGGTAGGTGAAGTGAGTGTGGTGTTCGTGTAGATTGATGTCGTTGCGAACATCGGAGAAATGTACCTCTGAAACATTGGAGTGCTGATGGACTGCGCCACGAAGGATAATTGTTGGGGTGGTGCGGTTAGGTAGAATGAGGTGTAGGGGACAGATGGGAAGGGAGGGTCATGGAATGGAGGTATCCGTATTGGGGGATAGGCTGGGAAACACAGGGTGCCTTCTGTGGGTGCAGGGTTTCCAACGACACTGGGAATTATGGGATGGCTAATTATGGGTTCGGGGGATAGAAGGGTTGAAGTGTACAAGGGATTGGTGACGAAAGAGAAGAGGGTGTCTTGTGAGGTGGGTTCTCGAAATGAGAATGATGTGAATGAGGGTGGGTTATAAGTGAAGGTAGAGGTGATGACTGTCGTTTCTTCCATGGTGGGAGGTGGTGGTGGAGGTGGAGAAGGTGGTGATGGGGGATGTTGGGGTGAGATGGGTGATGTCTGAACGAAGGTTTCAACAGAGAAGTCAATGGTGGTGGTGGGGGTAGCTGTGGTTTCAATGGGTACTTCTTGTTCTGTGACGGGTATCCTGATAGTCTTACCTGCTCGTGGTAATGTGTCAACTCTGCGTTTGTCATACCTCACAGACTAGCGGACTGCTGTGTGGACAGCCTCTGGAACTCCTAAAGATTCTGACACTAATTTGAGGGTGTCAATGAAATGTTGATCCACCCCATCATCTGATAACATTTCTTGCATCAAAGCTTGACCTCACACAAGAGAGAGTTGATGCCTTTCTTGTACTGCTTTGATTGTGTCGTATAACCTTTGTAGTTGAGTTGTATATGCAGGTGCACCTACAAGTTCTGGCACTTCTTGTTGCTCATCTTGATGTTCTTGATCATAATCCTCCTCATCTTCCTCATGTTCTTCGTCTTCATCATCCTCTTCATCCTTTGCATCCACTTCAACTGTGGTGACAGGTACTTGGGAGGTTGTCACCTGCGGTTGAACATTCTCCACTTGTTGTGCCTCTTCTGCCTCAAGCTCCACGTCCTGTAACAATTGTTCAAAGTCTTCATTCGTGAGTTCTTCCAAGGGTGCACCACCAGGAAATTCAAGATCTGTTGGGACTGGAGGAAGTATCAAGTTAGGCCCATCAGTGTTGCGTCTTGGAAGTCGTAGTGTGAAAGGTCGAACTCTCCGGGGTGGAGGGGTAACGTCTGGTGTTAGGGTGGCTCCACGTGGTTGAGCACAAGGGACTTGGACAGTACCTCTCATCTTCTTAGAAGGGGGTCCAGTGGATGTCCTGCCTCTGAACTGTTCCACTCGATTCCACATTAGGGCTTGTTGAATAGGGATGTCATAAGCCAAACACCTATAAATGATTCTCGTCAGAGCACAACATCCATATAAAACTTGTTTCCGTGGCCATCGTTTGTGAGCTAGGTGTATCTGATCAATTATCCAGTGGGGTAAGTTGATGGTGAGGCTTTGTGTCTCTGCCACATACAAACTAAACCATATTTTTTGGGCGGCATGGTGAATCTATCTTGGGCAGGGAAAGCAAAGTGTTGCATGCACATGCGAAGGTGTATTGCAATATTAGGCGTCATGGACACCATGTCCTTGAGTTTGGTGAGGCTTTGATTCTTCATGTAATCAGGCACTAGGGTCTCCTTCTCTGTAGGAATATGCATTCCGCGCATATCTAGGGCCTCTCTCACCAAGTTGTTGGATAACCTAAACCTCTTGAGCTCATTTCCTTTTGTTAGAGATGGGATCACAAATGAGCTTGCACCTTTTGGGTTCTTGTTTGGAGTCAAGGTGTTGATGAGATAGTAGCATCGCATGAAGTCAGGCTTTGGAAGCCGTGCACTAAAATATGCATCCAATCCTGCCTTCTCCCATACCGAACGTAGACCTTCTGCATTTTGTAACTTCTCAAATTCTCTTGTAAAGAAATGGTATTTACCTTGCTTCCCATTGAAGTCCAACTCTGATTCCCATAGGTGTGTTCCCTCTCCCAAGGGTCCTGCCACTTCACTAAACCAGTGGGAAGCTTTTCCTACGGGCATGGTATGGCCACTGGGAGGGTCCGCAATAGGTATGATTTTGATGGCCTACAATTCTTCTGGTTTTTCATTTGTCTCAGGCAAAACGGGTAAACTGTCTAAGTCCACCACTTGCTGGCTCGTTCCTGTTTGAGAGCTGGTTCCCGCAGCGTCAGCCATGTTGTAGAATTCGCTGCCGATTCTGTGAGAATATATGAACAAACGTTAACATTGCAATGGACACAAAATGACACTGTGTCCCCGTTACAACATTAACTTGATGAATTGTGATGTAGTTAGTTGGTTAGTTAGTGCTCGCGTGGATGTGAGTGTGAAGTGTGGTTAGCTGATGATGAATACCTATGAGCTAATGGGGGTCGGGTGCAATGTGAGGGTGATGCAGTTGGTCAGTGGTAATGAATTTACAAATGGGGTCGGGGCTTTGGTACATGCTTTGGGCTGCCAAACAAACTGATTGGCTGTTGGTCTTGATTTTGTGGAGACTCTGGAGGGTTTTATAAGAGTGTCTGCCTGGAAATGAGGCTTTTTAGGGACCCATTTACAAGTGATTCTGCTCGTGCTCATGTGCCAATGTGTGTTTGTGCGTGATGAATACAAGTGGGTATCAGTTGTGCGAGTGAGTGAACCATGTTGTACAGGGTGTGGTCTTGGTGTAGCTATTTGAGCCCGCAAGCAAGCCTTAGGCACCCAAATTTGTCTTGATTGTGGGCTAGCCTTCATCGACTTCTTGGGTACCCAAATAAGCTTCGCTTTTGCAGAGGACTTTTTGAAAGACTTCTGATTAGTGTCGTGTTGTTGATTACTAATAAGAAGCTTTGCCCATGTGGTTGGCTTGATCGCGATAGGGTGTTTGCCTTTCCGCACCCACACTTGTTTCAATGGCTGAGACATCCTGCGTCGCACGTACTCTTGGCCTCCAGCAGGGGTAGTACTCTGCTCCTTCTGTGTTTGCTCTGCCCTTGGTTGTTGCATCCCTCTGGCCTTTGGAAAATAAGGGAGTTCCGTTGCGTCCCTGACTTCTTGATTGAGATCATCATTCCTCTGCATCACACAGTTTTGGACAAGAACAGCATGGTCATCTTCATGTGCACTCCTGGAAGGACCAGGAGTTTGTGCCTTTCCTAGTTCCTTGAGTGCTTTATTTTCTAATTCAACTGTGATTCGACTATGATTTATCCATACCTGAAGAAGTCCACTTCTTAGGTTTAGGTTGACTGCATGATCATAGATCCAGTCCTGACCCAAGACAAGAGGCTCAGTGAGGTCCTCATCTTGACACACTAGTACTTTGACTGTTATTGTTTCGTCTTGAATATAGAGCGGAAGTTCCACCTCGCCCATGCAAGGGGTTTCCACACCTCCCAATCCTATGAGATATGCTTCTATAGGATTGACAGTTAATTTCAACTCTTGACAGTAAGACAATTTAACAGCACTAGTGGCTGCACCTGAGTCAATCAAGGCTCTTACAGTCCTTGCACCCTTTCCTTGTCCTATATCTAAGGTTATAAAAGGACGTCGATCAATTATCCTATGTGAGCTAACACCTGAAACTTCACACATAGCCACGTGATATCCTTGATCTGCATATGCATCTGGCCTAGGTTGCTCCCTGCCTTGTCTTCTTAATTTCATTCTCCGTATGCGCTCTAAAGCTTCTGCTTGAGCTTCTTCTCGAATTCGCTTTTCTTCTTCTTTGCGTTTCCTCGCAGTATTGAGTCGACTTAGCATTTCCTCTGTGAGAGGTTCCTGATATAACTTGACCCTACATCCGCTTATGTAGCTTGGGAGAACATCGCCTTCTAATGTGGCTAGTTGCACTGCTCCACTTGTTGAGATTCTATTAATGATCATGGGTCCGTAGCCTCTCTTCTCTAGTTTCCTCACATGTTGTTTCAAAGTGTAGACTAGTACTAGGTCGCCTGCCTTCAAACCTTTATCCTTAATGTGGGCATCAAAGTAGGCCTTCTGTCGTTTCTTAGCTGCATATATCCCTGCAGCCGCCCTCATCTTGTTTCTCCTAATCGTTCAAGGTCAAAAAGTCTTGAGGAGAGTTCATGGCCCGTCCATTCATGCTCTTGTGCTACTTTCAATGTAGGTATTAAGAAGTCCAATGGTAGCACTGCATTTTGATCGAATACCATCTGAAAGGGGGTGGCTTGGAGTACCGTTTTGTAGGCGACTCGGTATGTCCAAACAGCATGGTGTAGCTGTTTGTCCCAATCAGAGCGTTTATTATTCACTAATTTGGTCAACACATTGCACAGAATCTTGTTGGTGCTCTCAGCCTGGCCATTTGCTTGAGGGTGGTAGGGGGCAGACTTCTTATAAACTACCAAGAATTCTTGGAGCATATTTTCAATCACTTCATTTAAGAAGTGAGTGCCTCATCACTGACTAGCTCTATAGGTAACCCGTATCTTGTGAATACATTCTCAAACAAGAATTTAGCAGTTGTTTGAGCATTGTTTTCGGCCACCAGAAGCCCGCAAATAGTATCGCCTTGATCACCCGATCTGGTCCAAAGTGTCCTCCTGCTGCACCTTGGTGAGCAGTTTCCAAGATCTTGAGATATTCACTTTCATGGACACATAGTCTCAGGTAACCATCTTTACCACGCTTGTATAGATTATCACCAATGAGTGAGTAATCTAGGGCTTCTTGTTCTAAACTCCTTTTCCTAGCCATAGTCATGTCTGGAGGGAATGTTTTCGTCCTCAGGAAGGATACTAGTGGTTCACTCCAATCTGGCACTATGGACACTTGATAAAAAGTGGCATGTTCCATAGGTGGTTTAGTGCAGCAGATTGGGCATTCCTTGCACAACGTTTGGACATCAGCTTCCATAGTCGGCCAATGCACTTCGAGTCTCCTTAGTGTCTGTAGGGTTCGTTGCTTTGAGTAGTGTTGCTCTAATGCACCTACATGTGCTAATTGCAACCATTTAGCGTACTCATCCTCTTCCACACAACAGGCCAAGATTCCTTGATCTGTGTGCTTGTACATACTTCCTGCCATGATGTGATACTTTTGGGCTTTCACTACCTCTCTATCCTGTGTGTTTATTACTGGGTGGTTAGGCCCGTATGTCAATACTGGCACTAATGGTTTAGCCCACTTTGGCACCACTTCCAAATTAAACAAGTAAGCATCAAGAAGGTCATCTGACACTCCTTGTGGGGCTTCTCCAGATGTGAGCCTAGAGAGATGGTCTGCTCTCAAGTGAGTCTTCCCTTTCCTCACCACTACCTCAAAGTCGTATTCCATTAGTAAGAGAAACCATCTTACTAATCTACCTGTGTTGCAAGGTTTGTTTACCAAGTACAACAATGCCTGATGATTAGTAAAAAATTTAAACTTGTTTGCAAGCAAGTAATGTCTAAACTTTTTAACCGCATATACCATGCCTAAGCCTTCTCTCTCAGTAGTGGTGTAATTTCGTTCAGTTGCATTCAATTGTCTACTAGCATAGGCAATTGGGAGATCCATATTACCTTCGCCAGTAGGTTGTGCGAGTACACATCCAATAGCGTAATTGGATGCATCCACATGAACATGGAATGGCTTGTTCCAATCTGGTGTGGTCAAGATTGGTGCTGAACATAATGTTCGTTTAAGCTCCTAGAAGGAATTCTCACATTCATCAGTCCACTCAAAGTTAGTCAGAAGTACGTACATGGGCTTTGCAATGACAGCATACATGTGAATGAACCGGCGGTAGTAACCACAATGTCCCATGAAAGCTTGTACTTCCTTGACATTCCTTGGCCTAGGTAGCTCTGCTATGGCTCTCACTTTCTCTTCATCAGTGGATATGCCATTCTTTGACACTATGTGTCCTAGAATCTTGCCTTGCCTGCCCATAAAGACGCACTTTTCTGGGTTCAGGTAGACTTGATATTCTCTACATTTGTCAAAAATTTGTTTGAGTTCGGGAATATGGGTGTGCCTAATGTTGGAATGAGCACAAAGATCATCAACATAGACTTCTAAGTTCTTCCTCAGGAACTCTTTAAACACATGGCACATCAGCCTCTGGAAGGTTGCTGGTGCATTGGTAAGACCAAATGGCATTACTCTAAAGGCAAAAATGCCCCATTCAGTGGCAAAAGCCGTCTTATGCTGATCTTCTGGAGCTATGGCTACTTGATTGTAGCCCAAAAATCCATCAAGGAAGCTGTACACTTCCTTGCCTGCTACTCTTTCTAAGAGATGTTCTGTGATAGGAAGCGGATAGTTATCTCGAATTGTGGCTGCATTGACCTTCTTCAAGTTAATGCATACACGCAACTTCCCATTTTTCTTGGGCACCACTACAATGGGAGAAACCCACTCAGTGTGCTCAATTTCATAGATGAATCCAGCTTCAACCAGTCTATCTATCTCCTCTTTGATCTTGGCAGCATAATTATCATTATATGTGTATGGCTTTTGCTTAGAAGGTTTGGCATCTGTGGTCATGGGGATAGTGTGTGAGCATATGTCTGGATCAACACCCTTCAAATCCTTGTAACTCCAAGCGAATACATCTCTGTATTCTCTCAGCAAGGCTATTAGCTCTTGTTCTTCCTCTTTTGTCATGTCATGGCCTATATACGTGCATCTCTCTTCTCCTTCTTCCACGGCTACCACTATTTTCTTGGTGGTTTCTTTGTTATCATAGGCCTCCCCTGATTGCGCCTCTCGTTTAGGCATTCTGATCATGACTCTCTTGTCATCTATCTCATACTTCTTAAAATTTTCCGGGACCTCAAACAAAGATTCTTCCTCTTCAGGTGAGACTTCTCTCTTCTTTCTTTTCTTTCCTTCTTCCTTCGGGGTCACATGTGTGGCTAATCTTACATCATTTGTAAGCTCTCCATACCTCTGGGGTTGAAATTCTACTTCGTAGAAGTATTCTTCATCTGATGCAAAAGGTGGGTCCATAATGATTGACTCTAGATCGGAGTCACTTGCATCCTCAAATGCATCAGGGCTAGGTTCACACTCTTCTAACACTGCCTCTCCCAGGATTGGCTCTATGGAGAAGACTGAAATGTCATAGCCATCTTCATCACAGTGAGGTGTCCATTGTTCTTCATTGATGGCTACATCCATTGTTGCTAAGATTTCTACCCAGCCATGGGGTTCGAATTCTTCGTCAGGAAAGACTATAGGCGCATAGGCTGGGTCTTGAATTGATCTATGTGTTTCTTTTGCACCTATCTCTCTGGCTTCTTCTCTCTTCTCTTCTTCTACTGCTACTTTGCACATCCATAAGTGGGTGTCTTCATGCATCCATGAGGATCCTGACCCTATGGAATGCACCGATTCTGTATCATCTTTGGCTCTATGGATAGGATTCCATTGGATAGGAGGGACATCTCTATGAGAGTAATCTTTGAGATTCACTTTGGTCGTAACACCTAAGTGTTGCAGGTACAAGGAATTGGTTCCCTAGTCCTGTACCACTTGCAACTGTCGCATAAAAGGTCGTCCCAAGATCATTTCATAGGCATGATTTTTGCTAAAGTCACATATAGCGAATGTATGCTCGAACTCAACACCACATGTGGTGAGAGTTATTCCTTCTAGCGAGCCTAAGGGTCTTTCTATGTGACCATCGGCCATCTGCAATTTCATCCTCATGGGCCTGAGTGTTGGCTTGCCCCAACGCTTCCATAGGGTGATAGGAAGATATGTGTTTCCCTCTTTGCCCTCACTCATGTCTCCTATCTTGTCCAATGGTATTTCTGGCACTGTTCTCTGGGATCCTACCTAGGAACGAGGTTTTGCTATCTCCTTGATGGGTGATAGGAAGATATGTGTTTCCCTCTTTGCCCTCACTCATGTCTCCTATCTTGTCCAATGGTATTTCTGGCACTGTTCTCTGGGATCCTACCTGGGAACGAGGTTTTGCTATCTCTGGTACTTGTTTGGCTACATGTTTCCATAGCTCTGGCCTTACTTTGAGTAGCTCTTCTAAGGTGAGGTTGCATTGTACTTTAGTGTTTTTCACTACCTCTATGTTCCTAGGTGTGACTAAGTCCTCATTTCGTATCATGACCGTGGGTGCTCTCATACAAGTAGACTTAGTTTCCCATGGGCCTGTGAAGTGGGGTAATTCTTGTAGAGAGTTAGACTCAAAGTCTAATCTTTCCTAAGATTGGGTGCTCTCCTGCTCCTCATAAATGGATGGGATGTCTTGTGGGAATTGGTCGTGTGCATCATCCACAAGCTCAATAGGAGGAGGGACTTCACTCTCTTTAGCCCATTTGTCTTCTTGAATCTCGCGTAGGAATTCTGGTATGAACCGATTCATAGAAGATGATGTGTCTGGCTCTGTAGAGTTAGGCACATAGGCTTCAGGCACATAGGCTTCCTGGGCAGGAATGCTTACTCTTTCACTTGCCTTGTCCTTGTGTTGAGAGACGGGTTCCTTTTCTGATTGTGCAATCAGCTTCTCTATTCTTTCTAACAGTCCATCAAAGTGCAACTGTGTCTTCGCTGAACTAGAGATGTTAAATAGGCGACTGGCCTCAAACATGATCTGAGCCAATTCCACCATCTTAGCAAAAATTTTGGTTCGTTCTAGCTCTAGTTCTGCTCTAGGGTAACACTTTTCATGATCAGTTACGTTTGGCCCTTCTTGGATTCTGGCCTGATATGCTTTAAGCATCATATTAAGGTCCTCGGGAGTGGGATCTGCTAGGACTGATCCTACTCTACGGGGTGGTGGAATTAGGTGAGGCGGGTTGGAAGGTGGCGGGTCAGATGGAGTTGGGAATGGTGGAGGTGGGGTAGTGTGAGAGGGAGTTTGAGATGTGAGTTCAGTTATCCTGGCCTTTGTTTCTCTGAGGCTTTCCTCGAGTTCACTCATCTTTTTTGCCCATTGCCTTTTCATTCTTTCACGACTATCTCTCCAAGCTCTAGTCCTCTTCTTTGTCATGCTCTCCGTTTCACTAACATCTGGGCTCTTTTCTAGGCTTACGCTTTCGTTCTGTTGCAAGGCTTGGGCTCTAGTGATTACTTGTACTGGTGCAGTGGAAGTCACACTCCCTGTGGAGTCTACAACTAACCCAATAACGTTGATAGGAGTGATTTTTGGCATATTATTGGGGTTCTTTGGGCAATCTCGTAAGAGATGCTCCTTTCCACATTCTTGGCAAAAGCCCTGGATCGTCACTGACTGGGGTTGTGTAGGTGGAGGCACGAGACAATCACGAATGAGATGATCTCCTTGACATCTGTAGCATGGTCCTCTAGGGAACGGAGGTCTTACTTGCCTAGGTTGAGGTCTAGGGTTGGGGTTTGCGTACATGACGTTTGTGTAATCTGACTCCCAACTAGGTTCATTTGGCTCTTCACTATAGTAGGACTCACCATGTTCAGGAGACTGCATGTAGTAGGCCTGGGGACTATCAACATGTGTAGAATCGAAACTATGGTCACTGGGATCACTTTCTGAAAGCACTGGTGTTACAGGGACTATAGCTCTATTCAGGTTTTCTTCTGCAGCAGCATACTTTACCAGAATCACATTAGCTGGAGCAGGGGGTTGTTGTGCTAGCACAGGCTGAGGCCTTTGTTGGTTTTGATAGGGTTGGTAGGTTTGTTGAGGCCTCGCATACTGCTGAGGTGGGTACTGGTTCTGGTATCTTCCTTGTTGAGGGTATGGTTGTGGGTACGTCTGCCTAACGGTTTGCTTATTGTAGGGGCAATCTTGCGCGGTGTGATTGGTGTACCTCCGTTCTATGGTGCAGTACTCGCTACTAGGATTTACTTGGGGTTGAGCCATAATGGGACATACGTTCACCATGTGGTCACCCTCACAAGTATAGCATCTTTTCACAGGGGCAAACCTTGGGATCTGTTTGCTAGTGACACCTAATTTTTGAGCTACTTTCTCTGCAAGTTCCTCAATTGATGTGGATTGCGTGGAAGAGAGGCTAGAGGCACTATCTGAATCTTTGTATATCTTGGAAAGCTCTAACTCCTCCCCTAGGTTATCCTCCATGTCAATGCACATGCGTACACACTCTTCTATGGTCCTAGGGTCCTTCAAGTACACATAAGATCTCAATTTGGCACTTAGCAATCCATCCAAGAATAAAGCCACTTGCTTAGCTGGTGTGGGTAGCTCCGAAACAGGGCATCTTTCTAAGTATTGCCTAAATCTTCTTCCTGCAAGTCTCACAGTCTCTTGAGGGGTTTGCTTGAAGCTGTGAATCAATGAGGAGGTATTATGTCTTATGCCACTCTTAGAGAATTCAATAATGAAAGCCTCTAGGAGTTGGTCTATACTCCTGAATTGTCTCTCATTCAATGGTTGAAACCACGTAAGGGCTGTGTTCCTAAGGGTTAGACCAAAGGCATTGTACTATGTGAATAGATCCTCCACTTGTTCAGCTCTCAAGGCTTGCCTAAACTCAGCCACATGATCGTATGGATCTCCAGTGCCATCGAAGTAGTTCTTCATGGACTTAACTAGCTGAGTTGGTCTCAAAGTCCTTGTGTGCTCTCTAGGTCGTGGTAGAGGGAACTCATCAGCATTTCTTTGATTCTTGGGAGCTCTAAGTACATCAGGTTCTACTCTATTTGTTTCCGTCCTCGTTCTTTCTCTGCCCCCTGGGTTGGCAAAGCTTACTTCTGGCCTATCTCTACTTCTGTCTCTTTGAGTTCCATGAGCTTGGGGTGTTCCAGCTCCAGGGTGACCATAGGACACGTTCGATCTTGGTTGGGGGAAAATGAATTCACTTTCCAAGTGTAAGCATCTACTTAATCCTTCACCTCGCTCTGACTCTCTCCGCTGGCTTCCTTGTCTAGTCAGTCCTTGGGTGCCCATACTTCTCTCAACAGGGCCCCATGGAATTTATTTTTTCCCAAAAAAAAAGAAGGGAGGAAGGAAAATTTCAGGACAAAAATAATAAAAACTCTCTCTCTCTCTCTCTCTCTCTCTCTCTCTCTCTCTCTCTCTCTCTCTCTCTCTCTCTCTCTCTCTCTCTCTCTCTCTCTCTCTCTCTCTCTCTCTCTCTCTCTCTCTCTCTCTCTCTCTCTCTCCCTCTCTCTCTCACTCTCTCCCTCTCCCCCCCCCTGCCCCCCCATTTTTTTTATTTTTTATTTTCTTATATCTTCTTTATTTTGTCGTTTGTTTATGCTATTTTTTTATTATTATTTAAATTTTTTATTTATTTATTTTAATTAATTAATTTATTTATTTTGTATTTTTTTCATGCGTTCACAAAAAACAAAAAAAGAAAACAAATTTATTTTTCTTTATACATAATTAAAAATATATATTTTTTTTCTTTTTCATGGTCCAAAGCTTTTGGCTCTAGATTGCACCTCGGATGGCAATTGTTTTCAAATTGGGGGTCATTTTCATGTATTTTGGCACCTCTGGACTTATTTTTTGCCTTAAATTTTCCAAAATCCCACCTTTTGTCTGACTTTGGTCAAACCTCAAATGGTTTGAGCACATTTCTCACATGTTTTTTATTCCTCACATGGTCCATGGTCTATTCTCACTTCATTTTACCATATGTTGCACATTTTCACAATTGCACCCTCTGTAGCTTTCCTATTTTCTCATTTCGGCCCTCTCTAGAACCCAACTCCTACTCCCTCACCCTCCCTTTACCCTTCTTCCCAGCCCCATCCTTACCCCTCCCTGCCCTATCCATCTCAGCCACCTCAGCCCTCCCTCCCCCTTCCTTTCTACCCTCCCATTGCCCTCCTTTGCTTTTCCATGCAAAAAAAAAAATCCACTTTTGGGTTCTTCTCTGGTGTTTGTTCTCTCCTGCTTTTGGTGGACTTGGTAGCTGCTCAAGTGTCCTTTTGAAGATTTTGCAGCACAAGAATCATGGTGTCGTATCTCCTCAGAGTTTTGGTTGTAGCTCTCCGAGACAGAGAGCACATTAGGTGGTGGGCAATTGTTGAGCCCTTAAAAGCCATATTGGTCAAAGTCAATTGTAGTTAAAGTCAACTATAGTCAAAGTCAACCATAGTCAAAGTCAAAAGGTGAAAGTCAAAACCTATCAAAGTCAACATGTTCAAGGTCAAAGTCAACATGGGTGAAGTCAAAGTGTTCAGTTGGAGGGTCAAGGTGCACAGGTAGTGCACAATTAATTTTTCACAAAGGGTAAAATTGCAGAAAGTCGGTTGCAGGTTGTAGAGGTAGTTCTGTAATTTCTCTAAGGTTCAAATTATTTTTGAAGTGTTTTGAAAGGTTCAGGTGAACCCTCTCTTAGGTGCACAAGTGAAGAATTAAAAGGCAAAATGTGAAGGTATGTGAAGCGACACCGTACACAGAAGTGAAAGTATGGCACCCCAATTAAAGGGGCTGATTTTTTATGGATCACTGAGAACTCATTCATTAAGGACTCTATTACTTCATTAATGAAATAAGTTCCTCGATCACTCACTATCTCTATAGGTAATCCAAAGCGAGTAAAGATACGCTCAAAAAGAAACTTACTTGTGGTTTGAGCATCATTTTTTCTAGTTGTTTTGCCTCTACCCATTTAGTTAGGTAATCTTTTGCTACTATCATGTATTTAGTGTGTGATCCTTTGGCTGGTGGATTAATGGGTCCTATGAAGTTGATACCCCTTTTGGAAAAGGCTCTTGTGCAAACCATGGGTCTCAAAGGCATGTCATCGTCTAATCCAATATTTAGCTCTTTGGCATGTCTCGCAACTCCGTACATAGGTATTTGCATCCATATGTAGAGTTGGCCACCACAAGCCTGCAAAGAGAATCATTTTTACAGTTCTTTCGGCTGAGAAATGTCCTCCGGCCGTGCCAGCATGTGCCATTTCTAGTATAGGTAGGTACTCTCCTTCATGCACACATAGTCCTAGTTGATTATCCTTCCCTCTTTTGAATAATTGTCTCCCCATGATAACATAGTCCTTACTCATTTCTTCTAGGGATCGTTTCCTTGCTAAACTGATTCCGTCTTCATGCTCTCGTGTCTTTAGGAATTTCACTAACGTTACTCTAGTTGGGTGCTATTCTAGAAAAAGGTAAAGATGTATGCTCATCTGGAGTGGTTTCTTGACATTCTATGCAACTAGTGTTATACTCATGGACATCCTTAGGCATATCAGGCCAATAGACTCCTAACCGCTTCAATTCTCTTAGAGTTCCATGAGTTCCTTTGTGCATTCTCCATTTGTTTATGTGCGCTTGTTCAATCAGGTTCTTCTGTTCGTGTTCCTCCACACATCTAGACAGTACATCGTTGGATTCCTTATGATTTACACTTCCTGCTACACTGTGTAAGTTACGTGATTGTAGGATTTCCTTTCTACTCTTCTTGTTAATTGAGTGGTGTGGTCCATGAGTAGGTTTGGGATTAGCTTTTCTGCCCACTTAGGACACACTTCCAAATTGAACAGGTAAGTGTCTAGCAAATCATCGAGTACTCCGCTCGGTGGTTCTCCATGTGTTAACCTAAAGAGATGATCGGCTCTCACGTGGGTATTTCCTTTTTTTACAATTACCTTGAAATCAAACTCCATTAATAACAAAAACCATCTCACTAGTCTTCCCGTGTTACAAGGCTTATTGACTAAGTACAAGAAGGCTTGATGATGTATGAAGAACTTGAACTTGTTGGCTAACAGGTAGTGTCTGAATTTCTTAACCGCGTATACCATCCCTAAGCCTTCTCACTCCGTAGTTGTATAGTTTCTTTTGGCTTGATTCAGTTGGTTGCTTGCATAGGCAATAGGATGGTCCAATTTTCCGTCATTTTCCGGTTGAGCTAAAATGCATTCTATTGCATAATTGGAAGCGTCCACATGAATATGAAAAGGCTTGTTCTAATTGGGTGTTTTCAAAATTCGAGCCGTACTAAGTCGCTTTTTTAGCTCACTAAATGCTTTCTCATATTCGTTCGTCCATGTGAATTGAGTCAACAATCTGTACAATGGCTTGGCAATTATGGCATACATGTGGATAAATCGGCGATAGTATCGACAGTGACCCATAAACACTTGCACTTCTTTTACATTTTTTGGTCTTCGAAGTGCTAGAAGTACTTTGATCTTGTCTTCATCCGTAGATATTCTGATCCTAGATACAATGTGTCCTAGGATTTTTCCTTGTGTTACCATAAAAACACACTTCTCAGGATTTAGACATACTCTATACTGTCGACATTTTTCAAATATTTTTTGCAATTCTAGAATATGTTCCTGGCTCTAATTTGAGTATGTGCATAAGTCGTCTATGTATACTTCCATACTCTTCCTTACGAATTCTTTGAAAACATGACACATCAACCTTTGGAAAGTAGCAGGGGTGTTAGTGAGTCCAAAAGGCATCACTTTGAAAGCATAGATTCCCCATTCTGCCGCAAATGCAGTCTTATGTTGATCCTCAGTAGCAATAGCTACTTGGTTGTATCTCGAGAATCCATCCAATAAGCTATAGACTTCTTTGCCTGCAACTCTTTCCAATAGGTGATCAGTGATAGGTAGTGGGTAGCTATCACGGATAGTGGCTACATTGACTTTCTTTAGATTAATGCACACTCTCAACTTCCCGTTCTTTTTTTGCACAACTACCAATGGTGACACCCATTCAGTGTGTTCTATCTTGTAAATGAATCCAGCAGCTAATAGCTTGTCTATTTCTTCCTTAATTTTTGCTGCATAAACATCATTATATGTGTAAGGGCATTGCTTTGACGGTTTTGCATCAGGTGTCATTGGTATTTGGTGAGAACAAATGGAGGTTTCCACACCTTTGAGATCTTGGTAGGTCCTTGCAAACACATCTCGATATTCTCGAATCAGTCTTATCAATTCTTCTTCCTCCTCAGGTGACACATCCTTTCCTATGTATGTGCATCAGTCTTCTCCTATTTATACGGTCACTATGATTGTTTTCATTTGTTCTTTGTTGTCATAAGCTTCTCCTTCTCTCGCCTCTCTCTTAGGCATCTGAATGGCTATTTTCCTTTCTTCTACTTTGTATCTTTTGAAGCGTTCTAGAACTTCAAACAAATCCGGGGTTGGTTTGGTCTTACTCGTGGTTTCGTCATGGCTTCATACTATAGGGGCTTCTTCTATTGCTAACACTTTGGGTATTCCACACTTTTCCTCAGGTCGAGTGGCCTCTAAGTATCGATCCTCTCAGTCAAACTCCGGTTCCATCTCTATGCTCTCGTATTCCTCCGTCCATTCTTTTTCTAATACTTCTCTTGCTTCCACCTCATGAAGGACTACCATATAAAAGCTTCCGTCATAGCCTTCTTTGTCTACACATTCATTCATGGTCAATACTTCTTCATTCACACAGACATCCAAGGTGGCTAGGATCTCCATCCAACCGTGCGGTTTGAATGCTTCATCAGGAAATACTTGAGGCATGTACATTGGATCCTCTACGAGTCGACAATTTTGATGTCCTAAGGGACATAGCTGAAGTTTTTTATCCTCTTGTTTTGCTTCCTTACACATCCATAATTGGGCATCCTCGTGCATCCATGATTGATCACTTGATCCGGATCTATGGATAGACAAATCATCTTCTTCCTTGTGTACGGGATTCCATTGTAATGGGGGTACGTCCCTGCATGCAAATTGATCTTTGTGGTGGTTCCTTGATGTTGGAGGTATAACGAGTCTCGTCCCCAGTCTTGCACTACTCTTAGTTGTCTCATGAAAGGTCATCCTAATATCATTTTGTAATTATTGGCCTTTCCAAATTGACATACAGCTAATGTGTGCTCAAACTCGACTCCACAGGTGGTTAATCTAATTTTTTCCAATATTTCCAGGGGTTTCTCGACATGGCCATCTACTAATTGAAGCTTCATATGAGTTGGTCGTAGGGCTGAGTTTCCCCATTTCTCCCAAATCTCTTTGGTAGCGATACCTACTCCTACTCCTGTGTCTAGTATAGCCTTGTTCATGTATCCATTGTACATGACAAGTAAACATCTATTGCCCTCATCTCCTTTGCTAAATTCTCCAACCTTATCCACTAGGATTTGTATAGTAGAAGGGTTTTCAGTTTTCGTACTTTCCTTTTTGTTCTTCTCCTACTCTAACTTCAATTGTCCAACCAATTGTTTCCATAATTCTGGTTTGATACGAAGTAATTCTTCCACCATCAACTAACATTGTACTTAGGTCTTCTTGAGTTCTGCTAGATTGTGTGAGGTTTTGTCTGAAGGCTCCTTTTCTTTTCCTCATATTGTGGGATCATGGAAGATTAGGGATTCATTCTCATATTCTCCCATGTAGTTTGGTAGGTTGGAAATGCTCTGTGCTTTTTCCCTATTTCGGTCTAATCTAGAAACTTCTTCATATACTTCCTCCAAATTAGGCATCGGTTGATAGTCTTCCACATCTAATTCCTCAAAAGGCGGTTTTGCAAATCCATTCTTTTTCCATTGATCTTCTCGAATTCTAGTCCACAGTTCTCTTGGCCAATCAGCTTCTAAATCAGGGACTATGGACATAGATTTGTCCTGGGTGTTCAATGGTTCTTTCTTCTCCTCCTTCTCTTTTGGTTTTTGGTCCTTGGTTTTGAGACAATCATTGCATGGATGCTCAGATACTCTCATCTCCAAGAGGACTGGAATAGTCTTCTCTAGAGTGGCCTGAGCCACCTCTATGAGTTTCCTACATATAGCAAGTCTCTCCTTTTCTAGCTCCCCTTGTGGGTAAGATTTCGCATGCTGCTCTACGTTTGGCCCATTCACGATTCTAGCTTGGTAAGCTTTCAACCACATGTCTAAATTGTCTGGTCTTGGGTCTCCTAGAATCAATACTGGCTTGTCTGATTTTAGTGTCTATGGTGCAATAGGAATTTCCTCGTGAATTTTAGGTTCTTTAGGTTTCTTATTGCCTCTTGTGTCCTTCTTGTCTTCCTTATTTTTATTTTTCATCCATTTTTCCTTGAGTTTTTCCCTCCTATCCTTCCACTTTTGGCTTTTTGTTGTTGGGGTATTCTCAAGTGGGTCCTCCGAGTCTTCCACAACTTGTACTCTGGGTTCTAGGGATTTACTCTTTTCTTGCTCTGAGTCTACTCGTTTTCTTTCCTGTGCTTTCACTTGTGCTCGTGTGATTGTCTTCAATGGTACTGTGTATTCCTTGTCACTTCCTAGTGATTCAATTACTTCGATCACATTAATAGGTGCAGTGTCATGAGTTTTATTGGGTTTCTTTGGGCAATCTCTAAAGAGGTGTTCCTTCCCACAATCATTGCAATACCCTTCCCAAGTCCTGGGGGGTGATGGGTTGTATGGCCGAGTGCATTCTCTTATAAAGTGATCTCCTCTACAGCTATAGCATGGTCCTTTTGGCATAGGCGGTCTGATCGGTGGTCTTACGGGTGCTGGTGCCTTGGGTGCTGTGTACATTAGTGTTGCCAACTCTGGTCCATAGATAGTGTCATATCCCTCATACCCATAGTATTGCAGGTCATAGGCTTGCTTGTATTCCATCATACTGGTATCATAGAGATAGTAATCTCATTGGGTTTGCTCGTATCCTCGATTCGTTGATTCTATACTAGCTAATGGTGATGATGGTACTATGGCTCTCTCCAAATTCTCCTCTGGTTGAGCATATTTAACTGGTACTACATTTGGTGGAAATGGCGGTTATTGTCCTAACACCGGCTGAGGTTGTGCATGCTTCCCTTGTTCATATGGTCTAGGTGCTCCTTGTGGTTCTGAATAGGGATTATATATGGGAATCTCCCTTCTTGGCTCTCTAGGTGGGTATCCATATGGAATATACTGAGGTTGATTTAAAGTTCGTGTCTGCCTGTTGAATTGTTGGAACTCAAGGTCAAGCACAAGCATGGAAGCACATCAGAAAGGTGGACACACACAAGAAGAAGGAGCAAGTAGGGATCACCAAGAAGTACATGTCAAATTTTTAGAAGAATCCCCTACAAAAATAGTGATCTCCATCACTAAAAACTATTGTAAATACCATTTTCTATTTTTGTAACTCCATTTTGTTCAAGCCAAGGAGTCCTCGAGCTTGAGAAGTATTAGAAGTATCGTCCTACCAATTTTCATAATTTTTAGACTTCTTTGAGCCCTCAAATAAGCCCTGGAACCTAATTTTTAACTAGGCCGGACACTAGGTCTGGAGAGGGCCAAAACTAGTCCAAAAACTATAAAAAGAGCTAGAGAGCTCATTTTTGAGGTTGGCTTGTTAGAGAATAGAGCTTTGTAAGAGAACTCTTTTGCAATAGAAGCTTTCCATTGTTCCTTGCTTTGATCTTACCTTGTGCGCGTGTGTATGTGTGTGCATGTTAGTGTGCTTTCACTCACGCACTTGTGCCTTCACTAGCTCGTGGTCTTCATACTGGTCCTCACGTCTCCACGGATTGATAAGTAAAGGAGGTGGTGCTTACGCTTGAGCTACACCAAATTTTGGCACCGTTGTCGGGGAGAGAGCTTCAAGGACGAGCGTTGTGATGGTAAGATCGTAGATTTGCGATATTGGAAGGTAAAAAAACTATCATTTTTGTTCATTTTCTGATTTTTCTTCTTCATCGTCATCATCATCACCATCTCCATCTTCATCCATCTTCTTCTTCATAGAAATTTCTTATTTTTTAGTGCATTTTCATACCATCTTTCATGCATTATTGTGCAAGGAGGAGTTAGGAAGTGCAAGAGAGTGCAAGCGCTGTGTTTTTTCATGATTTTCTGCACATACGGAGCTCGCCATTGCTCGGCGCTCAGAACTTTGAATTTCCCGCCAAAAAACACGATTCTGTGAAGAAAATCGCGATTCTGTGAAAAATTCAAATTGTTTTGAAAAATCACGATTTTCTATTTCCCGCCTAAAAGTTTGTTGAAAGAAAACACGATTCTGTGGTTGTGCTCAAAATCGTGATTCTCACAAATCACGATTTTCAGCCAAAAAACACGATTCTAAGAAAACACGATTATGTGGTTGTGCTCAAAATCGTGATTCTCTAAATTTTGGAAAACCGTGATTCCCTGAGACAAAATCGCGAGTTTCAAAAACACGATTCTCTATTGGAATCGTGATTTTCAAAAACACGTTCCTCTACTCAAAATCGCGATTTTCAAAAACACGATTTTCTGCTCAAAATCGCTATTTTCAAAAACACGATCCTCTGCTCAAAAACACGATTTTGTGAAAACACGATTCTCTTGATTTCACAAAACCGTGATTCTCTTGTTCACAAAATCGCGATCCTCTTGAAGTTCACAAAATCGCGATTCTCTTGATTTCACAAAATCGCGATTCTCTGATTTCATAGCATCGCGATTCTCTTGAAGTTCACAAAATCGCGATCCTCTGATTTCACAGCATCGTGATTCTCTTGAAGTTCACAAAATCGTGATTCTCTTGATTTCACAAAATCGTGATTCTCTGATTTCACAGCATCGCGATTCTCTTGATTTCACAAAATCGGGATTCTCTTGATTTCACAAAATCGCGATTCTCTTGAAGTTCACAAAATCACGATCCTCTTGAAGTTCACAAAATCGCGATTCTCTTGATTTCACAAAATCGCGATTTTTTCCATAAGGTCTTGTTTGCCTGTTTTGACCCTCAGGAGCCTGATTTGACATAACTTTTTCATCCAAAGTCCATTTTTTGAGCTCTATAGCTCGTTGGAAAGCTCGTTTTGAATCCTACACGGTCTCAACTATTTTTTATAAGAATAATGCGTTGATTTTCAGATAGGATAATTTGAAGTTGACCTTCATGTGGGACCTGGAACCCAAGGGGGCTCCAAAGGATTTTTGAACCATACCAAGGGGAAATTTTGGACTCTTAGCCAAAGCTTATGAACCTGAGATCTGGTAGACACCTAGGCAAGGATAGAAAAAGCATTAGATCTTCTCAGTCCAGTGTCAACCATACACCTAAGTCTTGGGCACAACAACTAAGTGGTTGTCCTTACATACTAAACTCTGATACAAGTGACTCAGAAATGTCTTTAGCATGGGAAAACTTGCAGGTGGCTCAGGAACTGCCCATCTACAAACACCAAAAGGTCCTGCCGCTACGATCAGAGATAGTTATCCACTTCCAATCATGGAACACCTATTGGAGCGTGTTGCAGGCAAGGAAGTTTATAGCTTCCTTGATGGATTTTCCGGTTACAATCAAGTAGCCATTGCCCCAGAAGATCAACACAAAATAGCTTTTGCCACAGAGTGGGGAATCTTTGCATTTCGTGTGATGCCATTTGGGCTCACCAATGCACTTGCAACATTCCAAAGGCTCATGTGTCATGTCTTCAAAGAGTTCTTGCGGAAGAGCTTAGAAGTGTGTGTGGATGATTTATGTGCTCATTCCCAAGAAAGAAGATTTCACATCCCTGAGCTCAGACAAGTCTTCAACAAGTGTAGAGAATATCGAGTGTGTCTCAACCCAGAAAAGTGTGTGTTCATGGTGCGTCAAGGTAAAATCTTAGGTCATATTGTCTCTAAGAATGGAATCTCAACAGATGAGGACAAAGTAAGAGCCATAGCGGAGCTGCCAAGGCCAAGGAATGTTAAAGAGGTACAAGCCTTTATGGGCCATTGTGGATATTACCGAAGGTTTATCCACATGTACGCGATCATAGCTAGACGCCTTTATGCCTTGTTGTCTAATTTTGAGTGGAACACGAATGCGAGAATTCTTTCAATGAACTGAAGAAATGTTTGTGCACAGCACCAATACTGACCACTCCTGATTGGAATAAACCATTCCATGTCCATGTGGATGCATCCAATCATGCCATAGGATGTGTGCTAGCACAACCCACAGGTGAAGGGAATTTAGATTTGCCCAT
The DNA here is from genome assembly GCA_020310875.1 of Ceratopteris richardii. Lineage (NCBI taxonomy): Eukaryota > Viridiplantae > Streptophyta > Polypodiopsida > Polypodiales > Pteridaceae > Ceratopteris > Ceratopteris richardii. The sequence continues at coordinate 121,639,472 of CM035424.1, forward strand.
AGCATATGCTAGTAGACAACTAAACCCAGCCGAAAGAAATTATACCACAACCGAGCGAGAAGGGTTAGGCATGGTATATGCTGTGAAGAAGTTTAGACACTATTTATTGGCCAACAAGTTCAAGTTTTTCACTGATCATCAAGCTTTGTTATATTTGGTCAATAAACCTTGCAATACTTAACGCTTAGTAAGATGGTTCCTCTTACTAATGGAGTATGACTTTGAAGTTGTTGTCAGGAAAGGTAAAACCCACCTTCGGCCAGACCACCTTTCTCGCATCACTTCAGGAGAGTCACCACAAGGAGTGTCTGATGAATTACCCGATGCTTATCTGTTCAATTTAGAATTTGTTCCTAAATGGGCAAATAAGTTGGTACCAGTCCTAACCTTCGGCTCTGTAAATAAGAATGTGAAAACATCGCAAGAAGAAATTGTAAAATCACAAAAATATCACATATTGGCAGGAAGCATGTACAAACAAGATACTGAGGGTGTATTAGCTTGTTCTGTTGAGGACGATGAACATAGTAGTTGGTTGCAACAAGCTCATGATGGATTGCTAGGAAATCATTATTCTAAACAGCGCACATTACAAAATCTGAAACGTTTAGGAGTGTATTGGCCTAGCATGGACAAAGAAATACATGAGTGGATTAAGAATTTTCCAATGTGCAGAGAGAGACCACCAGTGGAGCATGCGACCCTTTATCAAGTGTCATTAATTCCAGATTGGAGTGCTCCATTGGTAGAGTTTATGAGGTCGGGAAGATTACCCAAAGAGGCTAGTCTAGCAAGAAGACAAAGCATGGAGCAAGAGGCTCAAGGCTATGCCTTAGTAGGAGACAACCTATACCGAAGAGGCAAAGATGGTTACTTAAGACTGTGCGTGCATGAATCAGACTATTTAAAAGTCTTAGAGACTGCACACAGTGGTGTTGCAGGTGGACACTTCGGTCCTGATCGAGTAATCAAGACCATTCTATTCTCAGGACTTTGGTGGCCCACTCTTCATATGGATGCACATACCTATGTGAAGAAATGCGACACATGCCAACGTGCACAATATCCAGTTAGAAAAGATGAGATGCCTTTGAGACCAATGATGGGAAGACGTGCATTTTCAAAGTGGGGTATAGACTTTGTAGGCCCTATTAACCCCCCAGCTAGAAACACCCATGCAGAGTACATTATTGTAGCCACAGATTACCTTACAAAGTGGGTAGAAGTCAAAGCCACCACAAAGAATGATGCTCAGACAACGGCTAAGTTCTTATTCGAGAATGTGTTCACTAGATATGGACTACCAATAGAGTTAGTAAGCGATAGAGGCACGCACTTCTTAAATGAAGTTATTGAAAATCTTCTCCAAGAATTCTTAGTGATACATAAGAAGTCTGCCCCTTATCACCCACAAGCTAACGGACAAGCCGAAAGCACCAATAAGATCCTCTGTAATGTATTGACAAAACTGGTAAATAATAAACGCTCTGATTGGGACAAACAACTTCATCATGCTGTTTGGGCTCACCGAGTTGCCTACAAAACGGTACTCAACGCCACCCCATTTCAGATGGTCTTTGGACAGAATACTGTTCTATCATTAGACTTCCTCATCCGAGCCTTAAAAGTAGCACAAGAGCATGAGTGGAATGGACATGAATCGTCCTCTAAGATCTTTGATCTAGAACGCTTAGGTGAGACAAGGCTACGCGCGGCGGCAAGCATCTATGCTGCAAAGAAAAGACAAAAGGCATACTTTGATGCACACATCAAGGATAAGGGACTTATATTCGACAAGTTTGGGTGCCTAAGAAAATTGTTGTAGCTCAACAAGGGCGATTACAAATGTGGGTACCTAAGAAACTCTTACATCCACAGCAACCTATGTTCTCCCATACGCGAAAAGTCTCAACAAAGAAGCCAAGGCGAGGCAAAGGTCAGAACCAAATACCAAGAACAAATGTAGACCAACTAACCTCTTCAACGCGAGTCACGCGACTAGCCACAGCGGTATGTGTATGAAAGCCAAAAGCGCCAGTAGGCCCCAAAGAACCAAAGAGCCAACCACGAAGGATCCAACCCTCAAAAAACCATCCAAACATGATGCAGCCAAAGGAGATCGCTACACAGTCGAAGACCGTTCTCAAATGGATCCGTATAAGGAGGAATGATCAACTGCCATCTCGGGATACAATGGATACCTCCAACAAAGATGGCATCAACATCTGCAAATGAAATCAAGCCTCGACGAGCGACAACCATGTGCTCCCTGCACAACCCTGTCTTTTGCACCATTCAGGTTATGCATTTCCAAAGTATGCATTAATATAGGGCCACATTACAGGGCCGTGCATAGACACATTGGAGAGTCCCATGCACAAGAGCACATTGACATATGTCAACTATTTTTTCTAATACTAACATATGTCTTCTTGTTTGGTTACATTGTTCCTCAAAAAAAAAAAGGAGAGGAAGCACTTGTTCCTAGGTTTGGCTCATGAAACATGAATGAGTCATGCTTGGTTAAAGGTGGAACTGTTGAATACTGGGCATTTATCAGTTTGGATAGAAGTGTGTCTCGGATAGCAGATGATATAATTGCTGCCTTATCTGGTAGATGTCAAGAACTTGGCATGAACATGGCATCCACAACTATGGTTTCCTCTTACTATGGTAGGAGTGAAGAGTTTGAAGGTCCGCAACTTGAAGTGATGCTTAACTACTGCATGTAAGAGAGCATCCAGGGAGATATCTGCAAAGGGTAGTTCTGGTACCCTGCAAATCTTTTTATGTAGACTGGATGAGAAGGCTCCTGCTTATGGGGAGCTAACGAGAATATGTGAAATTAAGCTTAGTGTAGTTACCCAATATCTTTTGTCAAGGAATATAAAGAAATTCAATTCTCAGTATTTGGCAAATATTGCTTTGAAGAGAGCAGATAGGACCAGGCACTCAAAGAATTTCATCCGTGGATCCTCAACACGGGCATTCATCAACAATGACCATCACAAATGCCAGAAGCACAACACGAAGAGATCAACATCGATCGATGCTTCACCATGGTAAGTATCTTTTACTTTGGAAACATCATAACCATTATAGCTTAGGAAACCTCTTCGTCGACATACCCTTGAGCACTTAGCTCAAGAACCCCAAGTTTTGCACCATACTTCTTCCGATGCATTTTCCAAGTAAGCATGCATAGGGCTACATTACAAGGCCATGCACTAGGCACATATTTTCCTCAACCCATGCACGAACACACTTACCCATCATCCACTATGATTTATGAGTACTTAGCATGACTACTATGAACATCACCTTTGGAAGATCTAGAGGACATCAACGGAGACTCACAACGACACAATCATGCTGGAATCCAACCAAGAAGTACATACCAAGGCACTACAACTTGCAAAGGCTCGCAGTGACAGATGAAGAACAGGACAACCAACCCTGCCACATCTGGAAGCTACACAACTTTTGTGAAGGGACACTCCCTCTCAAAGCACTACTTGGAACAACCACTACAACAAGGGTCTGTCAGGGACGACAGACTCGAGAGGGGGGGGGGGAATGTTGGAACTCAAGGTCAAGCACAAGCATGGAAGCACATCAGAAAGGTGGACACACACAAGAAGAAGGAGCAAGTAGGGATTTCCAAGAAGTACATGTCAAATTTTTAGAAGAATCCCCTACAAAAATAGTGATTTCCATCACCAAAAACCATTGTAAAAACCATTTTCTATTTTTGTAACTCCATTTTGTTCAATCCGAGGAGTCCTCGAGCTTGAGGAGTATTAGAAGTATCATCCTACCAATTTTCATAATTTTTAGACTTCATTTGAGCCCTCAAATAAGCCCTGGAACCTAATTTTTAACTAGGCCGGACACTAGGTCTAGAGAGGGCCAAAACTAGTCCAAAAACTATAAAAAGAGCTAGAGAGCTCATTTTTGAGGTTGGCTTGTTAGAGAATAGAGCTTTGTAAGAGAACTCTTTTGCAATAGAAGCTTTCCATTGTTCCTTGCTTTGATCTTACCTTGTGCGCGTGTGTATATGTGTGTGCATGTTAGTGTGCTTTCACTCACGCACTTGTGTCTTCACTAGCTCGTGGTCTTCATACCGGTCCTCACGTCTCCACGGATTGATAAGTAAAGGAGGTGGTGCTTACGCTTGAGCTACATGAATGGACAATTCTCGGTGGTATGATTGGTGTATTTTTTTTCTATATGGAAATATAGAGCAGTTCCTTGATGAGGTTGCCTATTGTAAGGGTAAGCTTGAGGCAAGCCTGTTCCTCCTCTTACACACATGTGAGTTGGGTGATCTTCTCCACAAAAGCTGCATCTTCGCAACATGGGTATTCTCAATGATGGATGCTAGTAGTTCCGCGGTCCATGAAGTCCTATCTTCTTGGCTACCAGCTCCACTAGCTCCTCCACATGACTAGAGTTGGATGTCACTGTACTTCTAGTGTCTTCTGATTTTATAGGACTTGGTGAACTTTTGAGATCATCCGTTAGGATGTCCTCTAGGACCATACACTCTTGAAGGCATTCGCTCAATGTATGTAACCGTTTTACATAGACTAGAGTTCTCAAAGTCCCGTTCATCATCCCATCTAAGAATAAAGATATCATTTTTTGTTGTGTGGGTCTTTCTGTTACTGGGCATCTATCGACATATTGATTGAATCTTCGTGCAGCTGTTTTCACCGTTTCGTTTGGGTTTTTTTTTAAGATATGGATCAAAGATGAAGAGTTGTGTTTGATTCCTCTCTTAGTGAATTCCCCAATGAACTCCTCAATGGCTGGAACTAGGTCAAAGCTGTTCCTGTGAGAGTAAGTCCAAAGGACTCATACTACACAAAGAATTCATCCACTTGTTCGGCCCGTAGAACTTGTTTAAATTTAGTTATGTGATCATAAGGTTCTCCCATCCCGTCGTAATGATTTCTCATACACTTAGCCACTTGAATCTATCTTAGTCTTCTTATAGGTTCGGGTGGTCTAGGAATTACAAGAATTGCTGGTCTAATTGGAGGCATTCCAGGCTGCATTCCTATTGGTGCTCTTGGCCTTACTGGTGGCTGATGTGGGTTGCCTAGTCCTAGGTGAGTTTGATTATGTGATTGTAGCCCTGACATTGTGAATTGCACATGGGTTTAGTTTGGGATGCTCCGATGGCCTGTCTGTCCCGACATTATAGGTTCCGACTCCTGTTGTGTTCCAAACGGATTTTGAGAGGTAGTTGCCTCCTCTCGCGGAGGGAATACAGGCAACCCCATTTACTTCAATTGAGCCCTATCAATGTCATCTACCGGCCAATACCTTCTTTGGTTCTTGTCTAGGTATGTGACTCTAGAGTCCTCTTCTGGATCTTTTAACTCATAGAAGGTCATTGGACTCTCTTCCTGTCCTCATGTGGGGGTGTGAGTTTGTAATAATAAGTCGGATCCATGGATCAAGTAGACCTCTAATACATAGTCATCTTGAGGTATCAAATCTCCTCTTAGGACTCGTGTTACTACTGATTTGCCTTGAGGTGTAGTTATTAGCTCTTCAGGATTTGGTCTTCCCAAGTTTCCTTGTCCTTCTAATCCTTTGCTCTCGTTGATTCGTTTCTAGGTGTTCTGTTACCACGTAGATATGACTAACTTGTCCATGTACACTCCTCCTTCATATTTGACTGTCAATCTGGGCACTATTGCTGAATCAGTGGAATTCACCATCCTGGCTACTGACCTATTTAAGTCATCCCGATAGATGGGGATCTCCTGGGAATTTGTGGACACATATTGCAGAGAGGTACGGTATTCCCCCTCTATTGTGGACATGAAGTTCCCCTAGGGACAGAACCTTGCATGTCTTCTGAAGCCATTGGTATCTCTTCCTTTGTGTGTGTGCACTAGTGTGCTTCTCACCTTCACATTCGGGCACATCACTCATTCATGATCTTCACATCACCCCTACCTCTTACGTGGATTGACAATAAAGGAGGTGGATCTTCTTGATGTGGTACTTGCCATTGTCTAGAACAACAAGGAGCATATGTGACGGATAATGGCACATTTGACAAAAAAAAATATCAATGCATCTACCTGAGTATCTCTACCATCCCAACAAAGTTTCTATGTACTAGATGCAGCAAGAACCGCAACATGACCAAGAAATTAAATATCATCATCTTCAACACCATCTGTATCACCTTCAATAATTGTCTTTGTAGGTATAGTAGGATTATTTTAAACATCCTACACAATATTCTACAACCTGTTAAGCCTCTGTTCTAGCTGATTGTGTCCAAAATTTTTACAGTAAATAGGAAAACATTAAAGGGTTCTTGGGTGGCAGAAATTTTGTTAGTAGAATTCCTTAGTATTTTCCCTCTACTTAGCCTAACTATCAAAGCAATTACTCGATCAAGAAATACACTACGTATGGTATTTCCTTGTACAGTACTACGTAGATGGTTTCCCTTCAATGCACTAATTACTTCCACCACATACAAATTAATCAAACAGTTAATTACTTATCATTGGAATAACTTAATGTAAACAATAGATCGAACAAAAATTAGAAATTACGACACTAGATTGAACCAAATTTTGGTCTCTGCTCTACATGTTGGATATGAGCCACACAGACATCCATGACTGGCTTCACAGCCTCACATGGACATCATGTATGCACACCTCTCTTCTTTCACTACATACATCGACATCCTTTAATTAAAGTGAACACTTACATTGTGCATCGCTTGCCTTTTGGGCAAGGCTATTTGGTGTACATTTTAGTAAGTAATTATAAAATTATCTGATGGCCCTAACACTAGCATGCCTGGAGGACCTGAACCCAATTTTACAATGATAAAAAATAAATTCTATTTTTCATCCATGTCTTCCTCGAAAGAAGGAAAAACTACAATAGTAAACAAGGTTTGAGCATCTGAAAAATTTTGTTGAATCTTTTTAGTTATAGACTTTAATAAGCATTGAACTTCGGTCGGATTCAGAGTAACTGTGTGGGCTTGGGCAAAAGTCAATGCCTCAGACAAAATGCCATGACTCTATGTGTTTGCTAGTTGAAGACCAAACTCTTCTTGTAAATAAAAATCTTGTCGAGCAATATGCTTCCGACGATGGCATTTTGCATCGAGTTTTTGTTCGGCTTCAGGCCAATGGAGGTTGGCCACTTCTAGTTGAGTGCGGAGGGATTGTTGTTGCTCTTGAGCAGATTGCTCTGCTCCCACCTTTGTCGTATAAGCTTCTTCAAGATTCTGCTATAGCGTGATGACCTGCTGGCTAAGGTTCCAGAGCTTCTCTGCCTGTTGTGTCAGCTGCAGTGAAAATTGCTCATTTGTTTCCTGCAATGGAGAGGTCATCTGCTACAATAATGTGTGATCATTGACTTCACTTTTAAGTTGATACTAAAGTTCGTTGATGGCAGCGTCTTTGACCATTATCTCCTTCTCCAGAATCTTCTGTAGATGGTGTTGGTTGGTTTGTTCCAGATTTGTTGCTTGCTTTTGGTATGTGTCAACTTCTCTGCCGGCTCCTGCAAAAAAGGCTTTGAATTACTATGTTTAATGCAACTCTATCCAGAGAGAATCAACCAACCGTTGTACTTCAAAGTGCTTGCTGGTGGGAAAACTCCTAGAGTTGGTGAAGACAAGACCACAACCATTGATTATAAAAGAAAGGAGTTCAGCATATGAGTAGGTGAATTGGCCAAAATCACGTGCAAGCAATGATTGCAAATGTAGTAGGTATGCACTCAATCTATTGAATTCTTGCAAGCTTGCCTATGCATTCACAATGAATTGCCAAAAACTTTCATGAGGAGTAGGTAGAGGAGCAAGTTCAGGCAGAAACAAGTCATCCTCCTTGACGGGTTTCACAGGATTCCACAGGGATGTCGGAGGAGAAAGCATAAACCAGCTAGAAGGAGATGCAGGGGGTGAATAAGAAGGATAAGAGGATGTAGTATTGGGATGAGGAGAGGGCTCAAGTTGAATAGGGGGCGGGGAGATGGGTGGAGGGGAGACTAGGGGAGGCAAAGTAGAGGACTCCACTATCATGCACTCTAGTGGCATTGTCATTTCCATGTCGGGTTGAAGAGGAGGCACATGTCCTGTAGGATTCTCAAGGAGGGGAGAAGGAGAATGTGGCAGAGAGGGGTGGTGGGAATCGGCACGAGACGCACTAGAAGATGATGAAGAAACTATAATCTGCCAACATCGGGGGTGATGCAGAAGAACATTGATCCTCTCGTCTTCTTCTTCTCCTTCTTCTTCTTCTTCTTCTTCTTCTTCTTCTTCTTCTTCTTCTTCTTTGTCTTCGGCCGATGGAATTGGCTACTGAGCGAAGGAGCACAGGACTAGAACCACGCAAGCACCAATTGGGAATTTGCCTAGGAATTGAATAGAGAGGAGGAAAGGAATGCACGTTTTTGGACGTTTGCCAGCATCCAACTATTGGACGATGGTTTGGCATTCTCTATGGATATGGTTAAATAAAATTAATGAACAGTTAACCGGTTTGTTAATGGCCCCGACGATGAGGGAGTAGAACTGGCATGAAATGCCATAGGTGCGGTGCTACAAATTAAGGGCGAAGACCAAGAAGTGTAAGATGGAGTGTTCAGGTTCCAGTCTATAGCTAACGACATACTCGTTTGAGCTATGCCAAGAAAAAAGCTACTCCATAGCAGCATGGGACATCGCAGGAATAGTGGTGACTCCTTTGGTGGGAAGGAAGAATTGTTGTGCTACTTCAGTGGTAGTAATACTAAGCTCCTAGCCATTCAAAGGAATGGTCCATGTTACCGTTAGTGTCCATGTGAAAGGCCAAATGGCCACTGGACACTTCTTTGCATATGTTCTTTAATAAAACATATAGTGGGCAGGTCAGTCACATGCAAAAAGTTCGATCGCATTTGTAAGACCTAAGAAGTTTGTATTCGTGCTCCTTGTGTACTATGTTTTTCTGTGTATTCTGCAGCTTCTGTACAAAGTACTATGTGCGACCTTAGGAGCTCAGTTTTCTACCCCTCGGCTTCCTCCAAGGCTTATGACTAAGGCAGTGACCAAGGCATAGACCTTGGCATATCTTGTCATCCGAATCACTGAAGTCACTGTTGGTGTTGTTGGCTATGCGCAAGGGAGGACCTCAATGATCAAGGAATATAGAGGTTCCCGATACCTCCCAGGAGGTCACCCATCCCAGTATTGTTCCCCCCGGAGCTCACTTAATTATGGCAATCTCTTGCCACTAAGCTACACTCTTGTGGTGTCTAAGGAAGGGGAAAGACTAAGGTTGACATTACCTTGAACATGTTTTGGTCCCTCAAAGCTTCATTCTTTGCTTTCAAAGCCTATTTTTGAAGCATTTTTGGGGTGTCTTTTGGAGCCATTTTGGAGTACTTCCACACATAGTTCTCTTCACACAGGTCCAAGAACATCAAGAAGAGTGTTCTTTGTACTTCTCCGACATAAAATATCAACCTTTGGGGCTATGTTTTCAGCCACACTCGTAGAATTACAGGTTTCTTAAAAGATTTCAGTTTTGGTGGGAGCAGCCGTTGCAAATTTGTGCAGGTTTTTTGAGCCAAAAACATCAGAGGTGACAAACACTTGCAGGTGTTATTGGCTAGTTTTTGGGCTGTGCATTCAGCCTTTTAGTGTCATTTTACTGCATATATTGAGCACATACACATCATGTACGCTTCTGTGGATAGCTTTTATGTACGTCCATGTGGTCATTGATATAGCAGTTACGTTCTTTGCATAAAGCCTTTTATGTTGGATAAAGAGGGTCGTGGTGAGGTTTTCTTAACTGGCAGACACCCACATGTCAAGGTCTCTTCAGTGATGCAGGTGGAAGACTTACCCATCCTCTCCATAGGAGATTTATGATAGTTGTTCATAGGTGCTCCATAAGCCTAGTTGGCTTCTATTGGGTAACTGATTATATGCAGTGGAGTCAGTGATTCACTGTGCAGGCAAACATGTCAATACTTGAAGTTTTATGACATTTTGACACTGTTCATACGCTCATTTTGAAGAGGATACTCTGATCAGATTAAAGATGTGTTGATTCAAAGGAGACAATGGAAACCAGTAAATGGAATTTCAAAGAAGCTTGTTGACATGGATTAAGATGATTGGGATGAGTTAGATGAAATGGCCAGGTCTACCATTCGCTTGCACCTAGCAGATAATGTTTACTTTACAGTATTAGACTGTGAAAGCACAGAGGAGCTTTGAAAGAAGTTATGCAATACATATGAAAAAGAGATGGCATCAAATAAAGTTTATCTGATGAGAAAATTATATGACCTTTGTATGAAGGACACAGATAGTGTTGTTACTCATCTAAATGAGTTTGATGCTATAGTCTCTCAGTTACAGGCTTAGAAAATGAATATGGATAATGAAATGAAAGCAGAATTCCTATTATGCACCTTGTCATCATCATGGGATACATTTTGCACAGCTATTACCAATAGTGCACCTAGTGGTAAACTCATCTATGATGACATATGTGGAGCACTCTTAAGTGAGGAGATTCATAGAAATTCTATGGTTGGCACTCAGAGCGGAGATGCATATAATGTTCGTGATTCTTACCAAGGAAGGAATCAACAACGTGGTAGGAGCAAGAACAAGGAAAAGAATGGTCAGCGGAATAAGAGTAGAAGTAAATCAAGGAAGAGGGATATTAAAGGCCATTATTGTCATAAGAAAGGACACATGAAGAAAGACTGTTATGCATTAAAGAATGCTAAAGTTAAAGAATAGAATGTTGATGGGCATGTTAAATAATTACATGCACCATCTACCTCGACTGTGAAAATTGAAGAAATTAACGTTATTTTTTATGATGTTGATCTGTTGACACTTGATAGTACTGTGTCACCTAAGGCTCTTATGTTTGATTCTCTTTCCCACACTTGGCTGCTAGATTCTAGTGCTTATTTCCATGTGACACCACATAGAGAATGGTTCTCTAATTATGCAGCAAAGTTTCTTGGTACCGTGAGACTTCGTGATTCTTACTAGTGTGATGTTGTGGGGATTGGAGATGTGGTTGTGCAGTTCATTGATGGTTCAAAATTTATTATGCATAATGTATGCCATGTACCTCAGTTGTCGTGCAGTTTGATGTCAGTTGGTCAACTTGATGACCTTGGTTACAAGGTGGTCTTCTATGCTCAGTCCTTTTGCATATCAAAGGGCAATATGATTATTGCAAAAGGAAGCAAAGTTGGCTCACTTTATCCTTTATTTGTATCACGGAAAAGAACACTTGTTAGCTGTTACTGAACAGCCTATGGCTTGTATTTGACATGGTCGTTTGGGCCATATATCTCGTAGTGGAATGGAAAATCTTTCTCGTTCTAGCTACTTACCTGTGTTATCTTTCTCTGATTTTTCATTTTGTGAGCATTGCCAATATGGAAAGCAAACCAGAAATGTGCATAGAATGCATTGATGCTTCAATTCAGCCTTTAGATCTCATTCATATAGATGTGTGTGGTCTTATGCCCAATAGGTTCTTAGGTGGTTATCTTTACTTTGTCACTTTCATAGATGATGCTACTAGAAAAGTCTAGGTATATCCTATCAAATCAAAGGATGAGGTATTCCCTACTTTCAAAAAATGGCTTGCTTCAGTTGAGACTAAAAAAGGAACTAAGCTTAAGGATTTACGTTCAGATAATGGGGGTGAGTATACCTCACATGAATTCAACCTTTTCTATCAGTCTAGAGGGATTTGTAGAGAGTTGACAGGTCCTTATACCCCAGTATAGAATGGTGTAATTGAGAGAATGAATAGAACTATTCAAGATCGAGTACTCTCTATGTTGCATCATGCAAACCTCTCACAAGGCTTTTGGGCAGAAGCAGTATTGACTGCAGTTCATGTGATTAACCTTTCACCTAGTACTACCAAAGGTCTGAAAGTGGCACAAGAGTTATGGACAAGGAAGCCACCATATTATGATCATTTTCAAGTTTTTGGGTGTGAAGCATATGTTCATATACCCAAGAATCTTAAAAAGAAGTTGGACCATAAGTCAAAGAAATGCATTTTTCTTGGATATGGTCGAGAAGGACAATTTGGATATCGCTTATGGGATCTTGAAACATGATCAGTGATCAGAAGTAGTGATGTCATTTTCAATGAGTCTAAGATGCATAAACAGCCCATTAAGGAGGTTGAAGTGAGAAGAGTGGTGTTTGAGGATACTAGTCCTCCGGCTAGCATGCATAAAAATGTTGCACATAGGGATGTTCAAGAGAATGTCCATTCAGATCAATCTGCACATGTTCCTGTTCAGCAACCATTGAGACGTTCTACACGTGTCTCACATCCACCTGATAGATATGTTCCAGGTTTAGATTTTGTTATGCTAACAGATGCCGGTGAGCCTTCTTGCTACAAAGAGGCTATGCAGACAGAGGATCATGTCAAGTGGGAGTGTACCATATAGAGTGATTTGGATTCTATTCATAAGAATGGTACTTGGGATTTAGTACCTTTTCCAAAGGGTAGGAAAGCTTTACCATGTAAATGGGTATATAAGCTGAAATTCACATAAGATAACGCTTCTCCAAAGTATAAAGTACGACTTGTTGCAAAGGGTTTTAAGCAACAGCATGGTGTTGATTTCGAGGAAATCTTCTCTTCAGTGGCCAAGATGACTACCCTGCACATGTTGCTTGGATTCGCTGCAATGGAGGACTTAGAGCTAGTCCGAATGGATGTGAAAACTGCTTTCTTGCATTGAGATCTTATAGATGAGATCTATATGGAACAACCAGAGGGTTATGTATTTCTTGGCAAGGAAAGTCTAGTTTGTAAGCTAAGAAGAGCTTGTATGGACTTAAACAGCCCCCTAGACAATGGTACCAAAAGTTTGATGCTTTTATGAAGTCTCAAGGCTATTCTCAAAGTAATGAGGATCATTGTCTCTACACAAAGAGATGTTCATATGGCAGCTTGATATGCTTGATACTTTATGTCGATGATATGTTGATTGCTGGGAAGTCCTCTTATGATTTGTCAATTCTCAAAAAGAAGTTGAGTCAAACATTTGATATGAAGGATTTGGGGGATGCCAAACATATTCTTGGCATGCGGATTACTCATGATAGGAGTAAAAGATGCATATACTTGTCTCAAAGTGAGTACATAACCAAAGTCTTTAGAGGTTCAATATGCAAGGTGGAAAGGCATTGCGTACACCTTTACCCACATATGATTTCCCCAAATCAGATAAGGAAAAGGAATTCATGACCAAAATTCCCTATCATTCTGTTGTTGGTAGTGTCATGTATGCTATGGTAGCTACGAGACCAGACATTGCATTTGTCATGGGAGTTGTGAGCAGATATATGTCTAATCCTGGCAAAAAACATTGGGAAGTGGTCAAGATGATTTTAAGATATCTAAGTGGTACTAAGGACAAGTGTCTATGCTTAGGTAGAGTGAAAGCATCCATTATCGGTTACACAGATTCTGACTATGCTAGTTGTGTAGACAATCGTAAGTCTACATCAGGGTACATTTTTCATTTTGTTGGAGGTGCTATCTCTTGGAGATCTCCTCTTCAAGAATGTACAGTTGTTTCCACCACAGAAGTAGATTATGTTGCAGCAAATGAGGCATGTAAGGAAGCATTGTGGCTTTCTCATCTTGCTTGTGATATGGCTTTACCTCAACATGTACCTCATTTGCTCAGTGATAGTCAGAGTGCCATTGCTTTTGCTAAGAATCTAGTCTATCAGCAAAGACCAAGCACATTGAGGTGAGATATCACTTCATTTGAGATTGTTTAGCCACTGAGCACATTATTCTTGAGAAGCTTCACACTTGAGATAATGTTGTAGATGCTTTGACTAAAGCTCTACCACAGGATAGCTTTCGACACTGTTGTCACTTGATGGGGGTTACTTGATTCTTGATCTTGCATACTCACTTGTATACTGTGTAACATGCCCATCAGGTGGGAGGTATAGTTTGTATACTTACACTCAGGTATTCTTTATCATTCTTAATTTTTCTCCCATATTTACTTTGGCCTTATTGGCCTTTAGTGGGAGATTGTTACCATTAGTGTCCATGTGAAAGGCCAAATGGACATTGGACACTTCTTTGTATATGTTCTTTAATAAAACATATAGTGGTCTGGTCGGTCACAGACAAAAAGTTCGACCGCATTTGTAAGACCTAAGAAGTCTGTCTTCGTGCTCCTTGTGTACTGTGTTTTTTTGCGTATTTTGTAGCTTTTGTACGGAGTACTGTGTGCAGCCTTAGAAGCTCAGTTTTATACTCCGAGGATATCATCGTGGAGCTCAGAAGGAGAGTGCACTGTGGTGCATCGCCATCGAAATACTTCAGTCCAGTGAGTTGTGTTCGTGGGTTCGATCACTATAGTGCAAATAATTCTCTCCATATCAGGATGAGCAAACACTGCATCCCATTGCAAGAAGCAAAAGATGCTAAGACGAGGAGGCTATAAGAAAGCCTGCATGTCATTCATCACGACCATCGTAAGGGGTTCAAAAGGAGAGAGGACATCCATGGCAACAAATAACAACACAGACACATGAACAAAAAGTGCAACATAGAGATACGAAAGCACAATCACAAAGTGACAAATTTCCAAGTGTTTTCCAGAGGGTTTAAAAATGATTAGGGGTCATTACAACATCATTACTTAGAAGGGGAAACAAAATGATGAACACATGTCATGGTGATTCACATAATTGCCATGCAAGCGCATGCAGGCAGGGGTGGCAAGATGATTATGACAGATGTGTAAGGAGGGTAGAAAGGATGCAACTTGGAACCATTGACCGGATTTTTAATCTGGTCTCCGGTCAGTGTCTCCAACCAAAATGTTATCGGACCCAGTTTTGCCAAAATCTTGTATGGACTCAACCACCAAAGTTTGAATTTTTATGCAACCTAGTCAGACTTAGGATTATAGAATTAGGCTAACTGTCTCACATAAAAAACAGGGGTTCCCAAAAAACGGCCATGAGTCTTGACCTAACGAATCTGAACTTCTTGCAACAACAAAAAACTTTCCAATCTTTGTTCATCAATAGAACAAAAAGCATCGAGGAGTGCAAGTAAAGAATCAACCGCCAATAACTTCTTGTCAATAGCCACATGTAAAATGGATACGACCAGTTCCATTGGCACAATAGCCTCAAGGCCATAAGCTAATTTGAATGGTGTGCATCTAGTAGAGACTTTATATGTAGTTCGGTAAGCCCAAAGGATGGAAGGGAGAAGTTGATCCCAGCATTCAGGGAATTCCATAATCAGTTTTTTGAGCATCATTAGTAAGGTTATTTGTACTCTCAACCAATCCATTGGCATGTAGATAATAAGGTGTACTAAATTTATGGATAATATTAAAAGTTTGAGGTAAGGCTTTTATAAGAGTGTTGGCAAAGTGTGTGTCTCGATCCAAAACAATTTCCAGAGGTAACATGAACCTCGAAAAAACATCGTGAGTCGGACATTTAGCAAAAACTTGAGCTATTGAAGATCGGGCTACCCAAGCCTTTGCCCATCGCATAGCATAATTAGGACAGGTAAGGAGATATCTATTGCTAGTTGAAATGGATGGTGGGGTGATGGGTCCAATAAAATCTAACCCCCATTTTGGAAGGGTTCGAAAGGGAGGACTGGTTGGAGAGGAAAATGGTGATGATGCAAAGATGTCCAATACGTTGACAGGCTTCACATGTCTTACATAAGTATAAATATCGCACTACATGGTAGGCCACCACAAGCCACTTTGCAAGATCTTTCGATAGGTCAAGTCTGCATAAAAATGTCCACTGGATGGGAAAGAATGATCCATAGCAACCGCCAAAGGAACTTCATGGGTGGGAATACAATGGAACAAGACCCCTGAAGGGTCGGCATAATACAGTTGACCAACAATTAGATGGTTGATTTACGATGAGTCATGTTAGATGCCAAACCGGATGGACACCACGTAGTGAGAAAAATCATTAAAGTATTGTAGTAGGAATCAACAATCATTAAAGCCACCTGCAGTGCACTCGGTGTTGTAGTTGTATAAATAGCTAGAGAAGAGTTGAAGAAGATTCATCCACCCCGATCCGAGGCTCACTAGAATCCAGTCTGGATAAAAGTTTGCAATGGCTTGTGTAGATCGTGGATGGTGTACCACATCATAATCAAATTCCTATAGAAGTAGTACTCAGCATGCAAGATGACCTCCTAAATGTTGCTGCCAAACTAGGTAGTCTAGAGCAGAATGATCCACATGGAAGGTTAACTTGTGGCCTAATAAATAATGTCAAAACTTTTTGATGGAGTAGATTAACCCCAAACGCTCTCGCTCATTTACAGAGTAGTTTTATTCTATTGAAGCAAGACAATGGCTGGCATAATAGATAGGTCTATACCACTTATCCTAGCGTTGCATTAATACACTTCCAATGGCGATGTCAAATGCATCAGCAAAAACATGGAAAGGTAATTGCCAGTTTGGGCCTGCACGATTGGAGCTTGCGTAAGGAGATTTTTAAGGCATTCAAAACTAAGCTTGCATTCTTTAGTCCATCAGAATTGGCGAGGAGACATAGTGGTCAGTCGGGTGAGTGGGATAGTTAAACGAGTAAACCACCAGAGATAGCAGCCATGCCAATAGATTTGGCCTAGGAAACGCATGACTTCCTTAGGCGTTGTCAATGGAGGTGCATCTAAGATCACTTGGACTTTATCTGGGTCCACCTGAATGCCTTGTTTAGAAATAATGTGACCCAAGAGTTTACCACAAGCAACCAAAAAAATAGACTTGTTAGGGTTCAAACAAAGATGGTATTCCCTGCACTTTAAAAAGCAGCACCGAAGATGTTGTAGGTGTGCAGAAATGTCCCCAAACCGGGAGAAGTCATTAAGGTAAACTCTCATGAAACTTGTCAGGTAAGGTGAGAAGATTTCTTGCATACGGCACTGAAAAGTACTAGGTGCCTTGCACAGACCAAACCACATTATTGTACATGCATACATTCCCCACTTAGTAATGAAGGAAGTCTTGGGAATATCTCCTTCAGCCATCTCAACTTGATTGTAACCACTGTATCCATCTAAAAATGAGTATATTTCTTTGTCAGCTACACCATCCAGCATGCTATCCAAGAATGGTAATGGAAATGGATTAGGCACAGTAGCAGTGTTCAATTTTCCATAGTCAATGCATATACGTAATTGCTTGTTCTTTTTAGGTGCTATCACTATCAGTGAAATCCATTCGGCGTGCTCCACTAGGACAATAAATTCAACTCGCGATAATCTATCTATTTCCTCCTTAACCAATTGAGAATAGTTGCGATTTTTGTGGTAACTTTGTTGCTTGACTGGTCAAGCATCTGGTTTTAAGACAATCGGGTGCTGGTAAATTCAGGGATCTAAGCCCTTCATGTCTCTATAGTCCCAAGCAAAGACATCTGTAAATTCTTTTAACAAGTTGAGAAAATCCTCTTGAAAAGTAGGAGTCAAGCCAACTTTGATTTTAACTGAACATGGATTGGCTTCATCACCGAGATGGCAAGTCATTAATTGGTCTTTCAACACATAAAATTTCCATGTTGTAGAGGGAACATCCACAGATTGAAATAGATGTTGAATATCCCTAGTATCCAAGAGGTCCTCAATCTCACTAACAGCATCATCCACAAGTGGTTGGCGCCGAAGGCCATTGGTCCAGCACCTGTTCTAGATCTATTGTTCCCACGAAAAGAAAATCTTGGTTGGCAATCAAAAAGGCTTCCTCTTCATCATCAGAAAAACCATCTAACATATGCACAGGTTTAGCTATATAGGGATGTGCATGAATCTCACAGTGTTTCATATCATCTAAAGGAACCACATATTTACGATCGTTACATTTAAAGACGAGTTCGTGTGAAGACCAATCTTGCAAAACTCTCGCTTGCTTAAACCAAGGTCGAACGAATAGTAAATTATAATCTAGGCTTGATTCAAAGGTCCATAACAACGAAAGTCATTTTAAATATTGCGCCCTGTAATGTGATAGAGATATTACGTACTAATCCTACCGGATGAACTCTTGACTGATTAGCCATGGGTACAAAGAAAATTAATCGGTTCAATGTAATTCTAGCCTAGCTTTTTGTTGATTTCCATAGTGGCAATATTAACTCTGGACCTTCCATCAATAAGCACCTGTGAGATTTTACAATTTTTAAACCAAATAGTAATTAGGCGGATTGTGTGATCAATCGTGGAATCAAACTCCAGATTAATGGTAGTCGTGGTTGGTGCCCTAGTTGAGCTTGGATCAATATGTTGTTGGAACTCCCGTCGGATACTAGGAACTAAGGTTCATAGCTATCCCAATGGAATGGTAATGAGAGCCTTAGCTAAAATATCCCGTGCTACACTAGGAATCCGCGATTCCGATGTGGCTTTCGATGAGGTTACTAGCTATATTGGTTCGGTTCTGATGCAGACTTGGCTCATTGCTCATCTTTTTGTCGGCTCATCAGTATGGGGTCAGGGAAAACTTGTCGTTCCTCTTTAGCCCTCTTGGATGCATTAACAAATGTCTGTTGTTGCTCCTTTAAACCTGGCTCGAAGACTTCTGCAACCGGATGGAGTGTTTTGCTTGATCGAGTCTGCATTGTTGTTGTTTGAGTATCTATTGTCATAATGTAGACCATATTTTCCATCAGAATTTGCCTATCCTTTTTGCATTTGTCATATTCACGATCTTCCTTACAATGAAGACGTATGTGGCCTACTTCCTTATAGAAAATGACATCGAGGTGGAGGTAGAGCCATACTATTACTCGTTTGTCCCTGGTTCCACTAAGGTTGACCAGAATTTCCTATCCGAGGTATCCTGTAATTGGTGTAAGTTGGGTACGTTGCATTTCGTAAATGGACTAGTGCATAGCTTGTTTTTGGTTGTCCTTGTTCTTGAAGAACCACATTAATGGCCAGCCTGTTTTGTGTTTTTGCATTGTACGGGTAGGTATATGTTGAGTGACTAGTGGTATCGCAAATGGTGTAGTAGACTTGATTAAGGGCACAGTTCCACCACAAACAGATTAATCAGAGAGTTAATTACTTATCACCAAAATAACTTAACATAAACAACAGACCAAATAACAATTAGAAACTACGACACTAGATTGAACCAAATTTCCACCTTTGCTCTACGTGTTAAATATCAGCCACATAGACATCCTTCGTTGGCTTCTCATGCCGACAGCATGTCTGCATGCCTCTCTTCTTCCCGTACATGCATCGACATCCTTTAATTAAAGCGAACAATTACAATGGTGCACCTCTTGCCTTTTTGGTGAGACTATTTGGTGTACATTTCAGTAAGTAATTACAAAATTATCTGGAGGCCCTAACAAACCCTTTCGTTACCAATACATGATGCATCACATTTGCCTACAATGGGTAATTGGTACCATCCAACTTATCCTAAACAACCAACATACAGAATACATCATTGCTTTCAACCATGGCCAGTGACTAAATACCCTCATGCAAAGAATTGACTATATCTCAAAAAGTTGAATAGAAGTGCCTTGTGGAGCTCCATTAAAGACATAGCAGACTTCGCAGTGCTTGTACTGGCAAACTGAAACCTATATATATATATATATATATATATATATATATATATATATATATATATATATATATATATATATATATATATATATATATATATATATATATATATATATATATATATATATATATATATATATATATATATATATATATATATATATATATATATATATGTGTGTGTGTGTGTGTGTGTGTGTGTGTGTGTGTGTATGTATGTATGTATGTATGTATGTATGTATGTATGTATGTATGTATGTACGTATGTATGTATGTATGTACGTATGTATGTATGTATGTATGTATGTATGTATGTATGTACGTATGTATGGATGTATGTACGTATGTATGTATGTATGTATGTATGTATGTATGTATGTATGTATGTATGTACGTATGTATGGATGTATGTACGTATGTATGTATGTATGCATATATATATATATATATATATATATATATATATATATATATATATATATATATATATATATATATATATATATATGCCATGAAAAATGAAATTGACTACACAGTCACTATGATAGTTCGTTCAAAGGTTGAAATAGGTTCAAATCAAAATTTCAACACCACACAACAGAGTTGTTTTAAACTCCTAATTGCCCTTAGTAATTAAGCTCACCAGTTTTCATGCGATTTTGAGAATGTGACTAGAGGGCATCCATGACACCCTAGATGAAGCAATGATTGTTGTTGGAGTTTGAGGTCTGTAGAAGCATAAGAACAAGACGAAGAAGAAGAAGAAGAAGAAGAAGAAGAAGAAGAAGGAGAAGAAGAAGATTGGAGTAGAACACAATACAAAATGTATTACCATGTGAATGTACAAAAAATGAGTGACCCGTTAGGATTATAGGCATATATACAACCCAAGGGAAAAAAGCCTCCTAAAGAGGAAAATAAGTGCCCCGATAGTCCTAAGTGTTTTCATACACATCACTACCAAAATATATCAACATAATATTGATATGGAACTTGTCACAAACAATACTATTCTTTAAAAGCTTAATTAAGGGTTTGGATTGAGGTTCTCCATCACCAATGCATCGAAAATAAGAAAAGTAAGAGTGTTCAAAAGAGCTGATTCGAAGAATAGAGTAGTAAACATTTTATACATTTTGGCGAATAATAGGAAACAATTAAAATTGATTAAGCTCGGATGCACACAAACTTTGAGGCACATTATTTTTCATGACTTCCTCATAAAATTTCTCTCTCTTCCAAATCTGATATATTCATGAACGATACATTTTAAATGAACTTCCACGAGCACTTTGACAGATGATTTGACAAGTTTAATTTAAATTAAGCACAACTAATGAAAATTCTTACACTACAGTTATTTTGCTGTTTTCGGCCCTAATGGAATCAACAATGAGTACAAAAAGTATTCAGTAGATTCTATCATTGAGTTAATCTAATGTTTGCATTTCAGAATTGGTCCAATGTTTCTATTTTCGAAGTGCTCCCTCTTTATCCGTTTCATCTTCTCTACCAGGAAGATTACTCAGAAAGACTTCAATCTACAAGCTTGTATGGTCTCATCATCATGTTGTCCTCATGATCAAGGATCTGCACGATCAGAAAACTGAATATTTAAATTTAAGTAAGTAGATAAATATCTATCTACATAGTGGACAAGAAAATGGTACTTACATGGCAATGATACGCATAACCAGGCTTGCCAGTTGGATCAAATGGAAATGGTTCTGAATTGACCATTGCAAAGTGCACAAGAATGGATGTAGCATAGAAAGGCTGCATCTTAAACACATTCTTCCAGCCTGCCTCATGTAAGGGGGGAGGTACAGGATCACCATCAGCATGGCTTGTGAGATTGCAAGATCCAATGCCTCTATACATGACCACACAAGCAGAGAGTTCATCTACATCTTTGAGTTTCTGTTGACGGAGAACTTGGAAGGCAGCTAGATGGATATGGAATGGGTGGTTATCTGGGGTTAGGTTGACAATGTTCCAAAGCTCAGTAGTTCCATGCTTGGGAAGCTCTGTAACAGGAGCACTAAAGTTGGCGAAGTTGATGAGGAGACGCACAGGATTTCCAGACACGCTGTCAAATTCGAAGAGCACGACATTGCGGCTTGCAGCGACATGCTTCTCTGAAAGCTTCTTTACTGTTTCCAACTTGGCTGGAATATGTGCTCGATCAGTGACATTTCCATCTCCAACGATGAACTTCAAGACCTTGCTGTCTGCTAAACCTGGGCTATCTCCGTCTGGAAAAGGATATGGAGCATCATTCGTCAAAATCACCGTCTTCTTCTTTGATTTCGAGAAATCGATTACAATGTCCATGATCTCTGAGGGCGCCAACAGACCAGATTTGAGATGAATTGGTGCTTCCAGATAGAAGCTATCTGAGCCAATCTGTGAAAAGCTGGAACCATCATCCAAGGCGAACCTGAAGAAGCGGGCATTGCTGGCATTGATGATCCTGAACCTGTACTTCCTCCTCTCCACCTTCATATATGGCCATGCCTTGCCATTCACCACAATCATTTTGCCGAAGTATTCCGGCTGTAGACACAAACGAAAAGATTTTTGTGAGGTTTTCTTGACAGTACAATGAATTCGAAACACATTTTCACACCCGACGTCGTAAGGTAGAGGCACCCATCTTTGAAGAACTCATAGATATGTCCAACCAAGACTTGAACTCAGGACTTCCTCCCACAGATTCAAGGCGTCAAACCACTAGGCTGCACAGGCTTGGAAAACAAGTATACATCACAACGAATTATTATGACTGGCAGCTCATGTGTATAATATGCAATTCTGCAGTTCATTCCCCCCAGCCAAAGCTAGCTCCAAGATCTGCGGTGCCTTGTTTGTGCACACAAGGTAGGGCTTCCATTGAGGCTGTGTCAGTTACCTACTAGTGTTCTGTACTTGAGGCAGGACAATGAGAACCCTCTAGTGTCAGTTACCTTCTATTGTTTGTGCACACAAGGTAGGGCTTCCATTGAGGCTGTGTCAGTTACCTTCTAGTGTTCTGTACTTGAGGCAGGACAATGAGAACCCTCCATTCACCTCATCCAACTGATAAATGGCAAGCACAATTCACTGCTCCAGTACTTTGAGGTGGTCGATGAAGAAGCTCTATAGCACTAGTTATTGAAGTTGATGGCTCCTCAGAGAAGCATCTCCTATTCCAGGGGCCCTGTGCCATTTCTCTATGAATCCCCCGCCCCCGTATAACAGCAAAAGCCTCTTAAACAGAAAAGAAAAATGATTACAGACATACACAACCTTCAAGGGAGAGAGGCATGCTTGCCTGCCACTCAGGATGCAAGCCAGGGTTGTCCCCAGTGGAATTGATGTAGATGGCTCCACTCTCCGTGAAGCTTCTATCCATGACGACAAGCTGTCTGTCGTATTTCCCCTTGGGCAACCTGAATCGGCTCTCAAGCCTAGGATTAAGGACCTTATACGCTCCTAAGAGGCCGGCCAGCAGATTCAACCTTGTGTATCCGAGAGCATGGTCATGGTACCACAAGCTGCTCGTTGCCCCTGCATTGTGATAGACATATGTCGCCTTCTTCCACGTCTCTCCTCTGTCACGAAATCGACGAGTGAACCAGGCGCGTGCGTTGCCATCGCTGTGAGGTTCGCTCACTCCGCCATGGAGATGGACCACAGTGGGAACCCCTGCTCCTGGTCGAGCCACCTCCAAAGTCTCGTCAATGGGGAAAATGTGCCTGTCAGGCAGATGATTCTCCCAGCGTATGAACGTCTTTATGCCGCTCATTGCCACGATGCTAGGCCCTGGAACGGTTGCTTCTTCTTCAGACTGCCCGAACGCGAAGACCCTTGAAGGAGGCAGATCTCTGTGGAATTTCTGCAGGTTTTCAAAACCTTCTGATGAGTAACTTATGGGTTAGAGCTCATCCTGAAGCAAATACTCTCCTCACCGGCGCACATAAACACGTATTCTTAGACATAAACATGCTCTCTCCCGCAATTAAAGAATATTTCAATTACGAAAGAGTTCATTAGGAACATGTTGTGGCAGTATACCCAGAACTTCATGTACATGCCAATGGTGAGCTTGCGGGGAATATAAGCACCATCACGAGAAAGGTTATAACCCATAATTCTGGGCATTCGTGGCAGTTCGTCTACGAACATGGGAAGCCGCTTGACGGTACGCTCTAAGCTCTCTCCTGTCTCTCCATCTCCGGAAGTGGTGGCTGCCGCTTCCGTAAGCAAGTAATATGACGATGCCGACAGCATCAACCTTGCGATCATCACCATTATCGCCCAATCCTTCATTACGCGCATGGGAATCGGTTTCTTGCCTTTCTCCCTTTCTGTCATTTCCTATTAATGGAAACGATTGATGTCAGTCATTCAATCCGTAGTGCACTAGCTCATCAAGGATGTGTTCTACTGTTTTGATTCGATGGTAATATTGAGAATAGAAATTTAGTGACACATCTGGAACGAAATGATATGTGCATATTTCAATCTCTCGGCAGCAAACTGGTTCCTTTTGTATCTACATGGCTCTTCTAGTCCAACGCTGAAGATTGTGAAATCTGTAACATGTCTATGGTGATATACATCTTTCATCTAATGTATATCTGAAGTAGCTGACATATGTTACTGCATTAGCTACAATGAAGTAGCAAAGATTATATTACTGAAGAAAGCTGCGCCATGTTTCTAAGCACTCCTTGGTCCAATTGAGTATTCCTGAGCACAAATTATGTTTTGATCTCTTCTTACCTTAAGGACTTCTTCCACCGCGCTGCTTGCGCTGCAGCGAATTGCAAATGTGGAATATGCAGACTGGATGTAAAGGAATCTTCGTTGTGCAGAGACACTACTTCTGCTACTGAGTTGCTTAATAAATAATATCTCTTCGATTTCGCCTGCCCAACTTTCAAACGTCAGTGGTCTCCATCTTCGATCACCGTCGATTTCAACAGCTAAAATGTGTTTTTTTTTTTTGGAGAAGTAAAATTTAAGAATCAGGAACAGGAATGGCGGTAACAGATCACGCATAATGCAACGAACTTCTTAATAGTGGTCTCCATCTTCGATCACCGTCGATTTGAACAGCTAAAATGTGTTTTTTTTTGGAGAAATGATATTTAAGAATTAGGAACAGGAATGGTGATAACAGATCATGCAGAATGCAACGAACTTCTTAATCCTTCAATCGGTCGTGCAAGACTGTTTGTGTAGATAGGCACAAATATCTCCATGCTCTGAAGGCGGGGATGGTCCATCCAGCGTATATTGTGCTTCTCGCTGTCGAAATACAAGGACAGATTGTTCCCAATGTCCAGTCAAATACAAGGACACAGTTTTACGGTGCTTTACTAGCAATATTCAGACTTTTGCAGCTCTAGATGTAGATGTGCCCAAGAGGACCGCGGTGGCTTGAAAAAACAGACAAACAAAAGTATTTACATGCTACAGAGACTCTGATGATCACACAGTGCTTTACAGTATTTTGTGTATTTTGTGTGTAATATGTGCAGCGATCGACATGAAATGTGGGTTCTTCGAAAGGAGAATTTGCTACAGTGGTCATTCGTTTATCGACTTACCCACCACATCACAACGAAAAGGACAGTCAGCGAGTTGTTCCCCTTCTTTATCCATACTCTCTCTCTCTCTCTCTCTCTCTCTCTCTCTCTCTCTCTCTCTCTCTCTCTCTCTCTCTCTCTCTCTCTCTCTCTCTCTCTCTCTCTCTCTCAATGCTCAAACCCACGCTCCCGTAGCGCCTATGCTCTTATGGCGAATTGCTTGCTGATTATGCATGCAACTCGGATTGTGTACTCTCTCTTCCGGTGGTGAACCAATAGTGGGTTTGAATTTTAAATCGTGCGTCTTCGAGCTGCAGACCATTGGGCCTTCGAACTACCCGTGAAGACATGGGATTATGAGGATGGATTCGAAACAGAATACACATTAGCAAGCAGTTACGCGAGTACTGCTTATTTTCTTTGTCTATTTTGCCATTCTTGTGGGCGCCATCAACTTCGATACATTTGAAGGCAAACACGCTCACTACGCAACAGTAATGGTACGAGGCAGGTATACATCATCATCATCATCGTAGTACAAACAGCAGTCTCTATCTCCAGTACCAACAACCATCTCCGTGTTCTCCTGCGGCAAATCTTTCATGACAAAATGCTTTTTTGCTTTGCCCCCTTCAGCATGCATTGAGATTACTGTTGAAGTCTGGTGCAAGCGTATTGAAAATACGATTTGCGACATACAGAAGACATTTGAGAATCATGGAGCGCTAATGCGCTCTCAGTTTCAAACCATGGCGCTGAAATAGATTTGTAAAGCACCCATTTGTTATTCGAAAGCTTGGACCTGTCTCGGAGCTTTTGTGACCGATTAATTCAAATTGTGGTGTGATAAAAATAGATATGTGATACACATTCCCGATTGGAATTCTTGAGAAAACTGTTTGGAGCGCTATGGCGCTCTCAGACTTATTGCATGGCGATGAAAAATGGGCATGAAAAACAAGTATTCAGCGTTGAAAAGACTGGAAAATCCCCCTGGAAATCTTGAAAAGATATCTTTACAATTGTCCCTGATGAAATGTTGAACGAAGAGGGCTTCGAGACATAGCCATGAACTTCAAACAAAGCATAATGGTGACTGTAGTGGAGCATATGTAGATAGTGCTTGGTAGATCATCGATCACAATCAAGATCTTTGAAGCTCTTGTCTTCTCAACAAGCAAACAGAGAGCGTAAGGCTCCTCTTTTCATGCCATTGTGCTAAAAAAAGTTTGTAACACTGAAACACAACAAACGAGAGACACATCAACGTACTTGGGGCACCACTCAAGCACTCTCATGTCACTAAGGAGTTTTTCAACTCTCAAATGCTCCTCCTAGTAAGCTTGACAAAGGCACTCTAAGTTTCTTGTTCTTTCAGAGGAGTATGTCAATATACCCATCTTTGACTTGTCATCTCATCCAAGGCCACCTTATTTGCCACAAGTTTAAAAACCTTATAAATAAAAATACCAATAGGCCCTTTCCAACACAAATATTATGTTAGGTAGATTAGTTCATATGAAAAGCAAAAGAAAAGAAAATTATCTTAGATGATTGATAAACCATGTGTGGTTTAGAAAACCAAAATAGATACTTCAAGCCCTTAGATAAACCTGGATCAATCTTTAAAATGGAAAACAATAATCTTTGATATGTTAGGCATGGTTAAGACACATTACTTTGTCCAAAAGATTACTGAAAAATCCATAATTAATTGGTAGATTTATCATTTAAAACATTTTTCTTTTATCCCAAATTCATTCGATAGTGGATTCCCCCTTAAGATCTCTATGAAGATTCCTCAAATGCTCTCTTCAATGCTAACCATTAGTTGCTTTAGTCAAAACATATGCAGCATTATCTCGGGTATGAACCTTCTCAAGAATAATGTGCTCAGTGGCTAAGCAGTCTCTAATGAAGTAATATGGCACATCAATGTGCTTGGTCAAAACATCTGCAACATTATCTCGGGTATGAACCTTCTCAAGAATAATGTGCTTGGTCGTTAAGCAGTCTCTAATGAAGTAATATGGCACCTCAATGTGCTTGGTGGTAGAGCTTTAGTCAAAACATCTACAGCATTATCTCGGGTAGAACCTTCTCAAGAATAATGTGCTCAATGGCTAAGCAGTCTCAAATGAAGTAATATGGCACCTCAATGTGCTTGGTCTTTGCATGATAGACCGGATTGTTAGCCAATGCAATGGCACTCTGACTATCATTGAGCAAACGAGGTACATGCTGAGGTAGAACTATATCACAAGCAATATGGGAAAGCCAAAATGCCTCCTTACATGCTTCACAATTGCAACATACTCTGCTTCTGTAGTGGAAACAATTGTATATTCTTGAAGATGAGATCTCCAAGAGATAGCACCTCCAACAAAATGAAAAATGTACCCTGATGTAGACTTATGATTGTCTACATAACAAGCATAATGAAAATCTGTGTAACCAATAATGGATGCTTTCCCTCTACCCAAGCATAGACACTTTCCCTTAGTGCCACTCATATATTTCAAAATCATCTTGACTACTTCCGAATGCTTCTTGCCAGGATTAGACATATATCTGCTCAAAACTCCCACTACAAATGCAATGTCTAGTCTCATAGCTACCATAGCATACATGAGACTACCAACAACATGTTGATCAGGAATTTCGGTCATGAATTCCTTTTCCTCATCTGATTTGGGGCAATCATCCTTGCTCAATCTAACATATGTGGGTAAAGGCATACTCAATGCCTTAACACCCTGCATATTGAACATGTGAAGTACTTTGGATATGTACTCACTTTGAGACAAGTATATGAATCTTTTAATCCTATCATGAGTAATGTGCATGCCAAGATATATGTTTGGCATCCCCCAAATCCTTCATATCAAATGCCTGACTCAACTTCTTTTTGAGAATTGAAAATTCATAAGAAGACTTCCCAACAATCAACATATCATCGATAAAAAGTATCATGCATATCAAGCTACCATCTGAGCATCTCTTTGTGTAGAGACAATGATCCTCATTGCTTCAAGAATAGCCTTGAGACTTCATAAAAGGATTGAACTTCTAGTACCATTGTCTAGGGGACTGTTTAAGCCCATATAAGCTCTTCTTCAACTGAGAAACTAGATGTTCTTTGCTAGGAACTACATAACCCTCTGGTTGTTCCATATAAATCTCATGTATAAGATCTCCATGCAAGAAATCAGTTTCACATCCATTTGTAGTAGCTCTAAGTCCTCCATTGCAATGAATCCAAGCAACATTCAAAGGGTACTCATCTTGACTATCGAAAATAAGATTTCCTCAAAATCAGCACCATTTTGTTGCTTAAAACCTTTGTAACAAGTCGTGCTTTATACTTTGGAGAAGCACAATGTGATGTGAATTTCAGCTTATATACCCAACCCCCATTATGTGACAAGTGAAGAGAACCACCTAATGGCCTTATGGGCATTTGACTGCACATCTCTATGAATGAGATCTGAAGGCAAAATCGAAGATTCAAGGTGCATTTTAAGCACATTCTTAGTTTTCTTTCCATATTGACAATGCTCACAAAATGAAAAATCAGAGAAAAATAACACAGGTAAGTAGCCAAAACAAGAAAGAATTTTCATTCCACTATGAGATATGTGGCCCAAACATCCATGCCAAATAAAAGCCATAGGTTGTTTGGTAACAGCTAACAAGTTTTCTCTCTATGATACAAATAAAGTATAAAGTGAGCCAACTTTGCTCCCTTTTTCAATAATCATATTGCCTTTGATATGAAAAAGGACTGAGCATAGAAAATCACCTTGTAACCAAGGTCATCAAGTTGATCAGTTGACATCAAATTTTGTGATAAGTGAGGTACATGGAAAGATAGCAAGTCTCATAGTACCAAGAGAATTTGTTGCATAAGTACAGAACCATTCTCTATGTGGTGTCACATGGAAAGAAGCACCAAAATCTAGTTGCCACATGTGGGAAAGAGAATCAACCATAAGATGCCTCACTAGGCACAGTACTATCAAGTTTGAACACATGAGCATCATTAGAAATAGCATTGATTTCTTCAATCTTCATGGTTGAAGTAGATTGTGCAAGTACTTATTTAACATGCCCATCAATTTGCCCTTTACCTTTAGCATTCTTTAATGCATAGCACTCTTTCTTCATGTGTCCTTTCTTATGACAATTAAGGCATTTGATATCCCTCTTCCTTGATCTACTTCTACTCTAATTTCATTGACCATTTTATTTCCTTTTTCTTTCTCCTACCATGTTGCTGATTCTTTCCTTGGTAAGAATCATGAACATCATACACATCTCCACTTTGAGTGCCAACCATAGATTTTCTATGAATCTCCTCACTCAAGAATGCTCCACATATATCATCATAGACTAGTTTACCATCAAGTGCACTATTGCTAATAGTTGTGCAAAATGTATCCCATGATGATGGCAAGATGCATTGTTGGGAAAGATGGATGGATCCTCCAGAAGATTAAGTAGGTTCTGCTAATCCTGCTTTGCACGAGCCCTCAGTGACTCCAGATATGATTAGTAGACACCCTTAGCTTCCAAATGATACCAAGATATGCTATATGTACTTTGGAAAAGGTTTGAGTAATGACTTGATCAAAACAGATGAGTTTGTGAATCACAAAGCTAGAAAACTTTCTATTTTGGTGTTGATACCTGCTCAATCTTTCACTCAGTATGACCAGTACACTTACAATTGGCAAAATTCCTTCTAGAGGTATTCTATTAGCTTAGTAAGCTACCATTTGCAAGTGGAATCATTCAAAATGATAAACTATACTAGGAGAAATCACTTTAGCAAAATTATGGACACTCCCGACTTTTTAGGAAGTATGCAGACAAATACCAGTGAGCACTTCGACGGAGATTTCTTGAGATTGGCTGAACCAAGTTGCTTCAAACTTTGTATGCTTGTAGCATGCTTTGCGCTGGATCCACAAAGCTTTGAATCACTTGATTTGGTGAAGTAGGCACTGAGATATGCCTCTTTGAAGTTGACAGACTTGGAGGTAGAAACTCAGAGTACACAGAAGTGATAGATGTAAATGTATGTATTAATTCACATTGGTTTACAAACTCATTGGCATGCCAAGCATTGCCTAATGAGGTAGAGATGTGTGAGCTATGGTGTAGCTCTCTCACACACTCAATGATAGCATAAATGAAGCTCGGGAGAACTCACCCTGCCCCGCGACTTTTTGATCACCTTTTTTATATATGATGACTAAGACTTTGCATTCAAATTCAAATCCTTGATCCCTTCAATCAAGCATCTAAAAATATGGAGATATTCTCTCAATCATGTAATCTACTTTTTCCTCGAATCCATCAAGTAGGTGTGACATAAAGAAATGTCAAGTAGGTGTGACATAAAAGACTTTTTACAAGGAGTAAAATGGTAAGAACTTATAAGCATAAGTTCCTATGGTCCTTCCTTCAAGTGATGTCTTCATGAAATAATCCAAGCCAAATTGTGAAGGCTTGAATTGCACCAACAGCTCCCCCTCAAGCCAAACACTTTGGCTTAAGTCTTCATCTTCAATCTTCAATCACATCCTGCAATCCAATCATGGATTTGAATCTTCATAATTTGTTTCCATCCAAAGCTTTAGTGAGTAAATCTGCACATTGCATATTAGTAGACACATAGGTCAACTGAATGTCCTTGCTTAGCAACTTCTCTCTCACATAGTGGTAATGAACCTCTATGTGTTTTGTTCTAGCATGATATATTGGATTAGCTGCAAGGTGAAGAGAGCTTGTGTTGTCTCCAAAGATAATTGGGGGCCTAGTGTATAGGCCTAGCTCTGTATACAAAAGCTTTAACCAAATAGCTTCTTGAGTGGCATTGGCTAGCCCTCTATACTCTGCTTCAGTGGATGACAATGCCACTCTTGGTTGTTTCTTGGCTGACCAAGAAATAGGTTTATCACCTGCAAAAGATAAGTATCCTAATGTGCTCCTCCTATCATCCTTGCATCCTGCCCAATCTGCATCTGAATACACTTTAATATCAATATCTGATGTATAAGGAAAGTACAAACCATGGTTCTGGGTTCCCTTTAGATACTTCAAGATCTTCTTTGCTGCCTCAAGGTGAGGTATCCTTGGTTTGTGCATGAATTGACTTAGCACACTAACTCCATATGCTATGTCAATTCTGGTTAAGGTAGCATAATTCAAACTACCTACCGTACTTTGATATCTTGTAATGTCTTGGACTTCATCCCCTTCATGAGCACTTAGCTTTAGGTTGAATTCCATTGGAGTACTTTCTACTTTAGCATCCTGCAAGCCAAACTTTTTTAACATGTCCTGCACATACTTCTTCTGAGTGATATATATACCTGAATTAGTATAAACTAATTCAAGTCCTAGAAAGTACTTCAATAATCCAATTGATCTTGAACTCCTTCATCATCTGGTTTTTGATGCTTCTAATTCCTTGGACATCATTACCTGTAATGATGATGTCATCAACATAAACACAGAGATAGATTACCTCTGAATTGCTCCTTTTGATAAACAATGAAGTATCTGCCTTGCTCATAGTAAACCCTTGGTCTTGGAGGTATGTTGTCAGTCTATAGTTCCATGCTCTAGGTGCTTGCTTCAATCCATATAGAGCCTTCTTCAATTTACAAACATAATTTACCTTCTTGGGATCTTCATAGCCAGGTGGTTGTGACATGTAGACTTCTTCAGATATCCATCCATTCAAGAAAGCATTCTTGACATCTAATTGGTACATGTTCCAATTTTTGGATGCAGCTATACTCACCAATACTCTGATTGTTGGCATCTTAGCCACAGGAGAAAATGTCTCCTCATAATCAATGCCTTGGGTTTGTGCAAAACCTTTGGCTACCAACCTAGCTTTGTACCTGTTGATTGTACCATCAGAGTTCCTCTTTAGTTTGTAGATCCATCTGGATCCTATCACCTTCATAGAGTCCTTCTTGGGTACCAATTCCCATGTGTCACTCTCCTTGAGAGCTTCTATTTCTTCATCCATAGCTCCTTTCCATTCTGGTTTGGTGATTGCCTCTTCATATGAACCTGGTTCTTCACTTAACAAGTCGTTTGCAAGATAAATTGAATGCTTAGTAACAAGAGATTGAACCCTTTATTGGTTGGGTTGTAGAATCTGTACCCTTTTTTATTCAAGTCATAACCAATGAAAATACATTTTTCTGCTTTAGGGTCTAGCTTTCCCCTTACCTGTGAGGGAATATGCACATATGCTACACAACCAAAAATTTTGCAATGATCCAATGATGGTCTCTTACCATGCCAAGCTTCATAAGGTGTCATTCCATCAAGTGACTTTGATGGCAACCTGTTTATGAGATAGGTGGCAGTAGATACACTCTCTGCCCAAAGATAATTTGGCAACTTCTTTTCATTAAGCATGGACCTAGCTGTTTCAACAATAAGTCTATTCCTTCTTTCAGCTACCCCATTTTGTTCAGGTGAGTACCTTGTGGTTATCTCCCTTTTGATGCCTCTTTCCTGCAAGAAGTCCTCAAACTCATTTGAGAAGTATTCACCTCCTCCATCTGACCTTAGCTTTTTCAAGTTCCTTCCTGTTTGATTTTCAACTAGTGCAAGATATCTTTTGAAACAATTAGACACTTCATCCTTGTGCTTCAAAAAGTATAACACAGTCCATCTACTATAATCATCAATGAAAGACACATAGTACCTTGATCCTGAAATGGAGGGATCCTTACTAGGTCCCCAAACATCTGTGTGTACCAAGTCTAGGTAGTCTTCATGCATAAAACCTTTCCTTGAGTAGGGCAATCTGTAAGACTTACCAAACTGACAAGCACCACATTTATAAATCATGTGTTGCTTGGATACATTAGGTATCCCAAGCACACATTGGTCCCTGCACATTTGCTTTAAGGTCCTTTCACCTATGTGACCTAATCTCTTGTGCCATATTTCTAATTTTGAAAGTGTTTGATCCTTGTAATTGTATAAAGCAATGTTTTTTGTGTCTTCTAGCTCAAAAGTAAATAATCTACCTGATTTTTCTCCCTTGGCTATCCTTTTGAATCCATGTCTTGGGTCCTCCACATATGCTCCATGTTGATTGAACCTGACCTGCAACCCTTTCTCCACAATCTGACCAACACTCATTAAGTTTTTGGTAATGGTTGGTACATAAAGTACCCTGCTCAATAGGTTCTGGTTACCATCACAAGTTTTTACATTTCCAATCTTTACTACAGAATGCTTAGTATCATCACCTGTCTGTACTTGATGTTTACCCTTGGGTTCCTCAAGATCAGAGAGTAGTGCCACATTGCCTGCTACATGATTAGAACACCCTGAATCAATATAAAACAGATGATCATCATTGATACCTGACTTGGAAGTCATATTCATGATCAATAGGGAGTCATCTTGCTCCTCTGTGTAGTTGTTGTAGTCTTTCCTATTTCTGAATCCTCCTTGGTAATTACCATTATGGTTATTGTTGTAATTGTTGTTGTAATTATTGTTGTAGCCATTGTAGCCTTGGTGTTGGTTGAACCTTCCTCTACCTTGAGAGTATCCACCTCTTTGATAGCCTCTTCCTCTCTGATTTTTGTAGTTTCTGTAGCACTCATCTGTGGTGTGGTTAGACAATCCACAAATGTTGCATGGTGATGAATTGTAGGGTCTCCCCCTACCTTGCTTACCTCCTCTGCCCCTGCCTCTTGAAGATCTACCTCTCCCTGCATAGTTGGCTTGGGAGGTAGAGCCTTCATCCTCTTGCTTTTTACCTTTACCTTTGTCTTTAATCTTTTTATCAATATATAGGGCAGAAGGAGTGTTACCTTTAGATGTATCTCCAACCTTTGTGAACTTTGCTTCATGTGTGAATAGTTGGCCCATCAGAGTTGTGAGATCTGGGGTATGCATGTCCATGTAGAGATCCATTGCAGTGGTGAAGCTTTCCCACTTATCATCTGCCTTTAGTCCATTGGTTACTTGCCTTACTATTTGTTCCTCTTCAATCTCCTCTCCTATGCTTGCTAATTGGTCTGCCACATCCTTGATCTTGGTCACAAATTCTGAGATTGATTGCTTTGGTTTCTTCCTAAGGGTTGTGAATTCAATCCACAATTGATTCTTCCTGGCCCTTGTATTAGATGAAAAATATGATGACAAGGTTTCCCAAGTTTCTTGGGAAGTCTTACAATTCCTGATGTGAGGTAAAAGGAAATCAGATATAGAGTTAAGAAGATAAGACCTTGCCAATGCATCTTTTGCACACCATGTATTAAGCCTTTCTTGTTCTTCCTTGGTGGGTAGACCCCTTGCTTTGAATGAGGGCAATTCCTCATCTCCTGAGATGAATCCAAATAGACTTCTTCCTTGTAGATAGGTCTTCATCCTCAGATACCAAGCTTGATAATTGTTCCTGTCCAATTTATCAATGAATGAAGGAAAACCATCTCCCATGTTACCTTGTTTGCTCTGATACCACTATTGGGAAAGATGGATGGATCCTCCAGAAGATTAAGTAGGTGCTGCTAATCCTACTTTGCACCAGCCCTCAGTGACTCCAGATATGATTAGTAGACACCCTTAGCTTCCAAATGATACCAAGATATGCTATATGTACTTTGGAAAAGGTTTGAGTAATGACTTGATCAAAACAGATGAGTTTGTGAATCACAAAGCTAGAAAACTTTCTATTTTGGTGTTGATACCTGCTTAGTCTTTCACTCAGTATGACCAGTACACTTACAATTGGCAAAATTCCTTCTAGAGGTATTCTATTAGCTCAGTAAGCTACCATTTGCAAGTGGAATCATTCAAAATGATAAACTATACTAGGAGAAATCACTTTAGCAAAATTATGGACACTCCCGACTTTTTAGGAAGTATGCAGACAAATACCAGTGAGCACTTCGACGGCGATTTCTTGAGATTGGCTGAACCAAGTTGCTTCAAACTTTGTATGCTTGTAGTATGCTTTGATTTGGATCCACAAAGCTTTGAATCACTTGATTTGGTGAAGTAGGCACTGAGATATGCCTCTTTGAAGTTGACAGACTTGGAGGTAGAAACTCAGAGTACACAGAAGTGATAGATGTAAATGTATGTATTAATTCACATTGGTTTACAACCTAGCCATTTCATCCAACTCATCCCAATCATCTTCATCCATGTTAGCAAGCTTCTTTGAGACTCCATTTACTGGCTTCCATTGCCTCCTCTTAATCAACACATCTTCCATTTCCATGATGATAGAGAACTAAATAGAATGATAATGGAGCTAGAACATTCCGAACACCACTAAAGCTCAAAAAAGATGACCAAGTGTTAGATTCTCAAAAAAAAATCAGCAAACTCTTCCTAGAAAAATGAATTAATGAACAATAATGACCAAACAAAATGATTATTGAGAATAAATGTGCTCACACTAGTAAGTGTGTCAAGGAGTAAATCAACCACTGTATAGCTGACAAAACCAAAAAATCTAGAAAAATTTTGCCAAAGTATCCTGTATGAAATGAGCATATGACCATTGTCAAAATCTCATAAAATTGCAAGTACTAACATGCTAACCTACATAGTGAATCACTAACTCCACTATATGTGATCAGTTACTCCAAAGAAGCCAACTACACTTATCAAGCACCTATGAACAACTAGCATACATCTCTTATGGCAATGTTGGGTAAGTCTTCCACCTGCATCATCAAAGAAACCCCAACATCTAGGTGTCTGGCAATTAAGAAAACCTCACCACGACCCTCTTTATCAAACATAAAGGGCTTTATGCAAAAAACGTTCTGATATATCAATGAAAACATGGATGTACATGAGTGATATCCACAAAAGCCTATGTAGTGTGTATGTGCTCAATATATGTATTAAAATGGCACTAAAAAGGCTAAATTCACATCCCAAATACTAGCCAACCATACCTGCAAGTGTCTATCAACTCTGTTCTTTAGGCTCAAGAAACCTGCATATACTTGTGGTGGTTGCTCGCGCCACAACTTAAACCTTTCAAGAAACTTATAGATTTAGTAGTGTGGCAGGAAACATAGCCCCAAAGGTGAATATTTGTTGTCAAAGAAGTACATAGATCGCTCTTCTTGATGTTCTTGAACTTGACTAAAGAGAACTATGCACAAAACTACTCCAAAATGGCTCCAAGAATCACCCCTAAAATGCTTCAAAACAAGCTTTGAAAGCAAACAATGAAGCTTTGAGGGCCCAAAACATGTTCAAGGTAATGTTAACCTTATTCTTTCCCTTTCTTCAAATACCACAAGATTGTAGCTGGTGGCAAGAGATTGCTGCTTAAGTGAGCTTTGGGGGGAACCGTACTAGGATGGGTGACCTCCTGGGAAGTACCGAGAACCTCTCTCTTCCTTGATCATTGAGGTCCTCCCTTGCATGTAGCCAATAGTGCCAATGGTGACTTTGGTGACTCGGATGACAAGGTATATGCCTTGATCGCCGCCTTAGTCTTAAGCCTTGGGTGGACGAGAGAATGCTCGCTTCACTTGCACAAAAGGTACAAAGTTTTTGCATCCAAAAGCTCTGATACCAGTGAAGTATTTTGAAGTGATGCACCTCAATGGACTCTCCTTATTGAGAGCTCCACAAGGATAGCCTTGATGTAGAAAATGTAGATCTAAATGGCACACATAGCACTCCGCATAGAGCCTGTAGAATATGCAAAAAACACAATACATAGAGAGCATGAACACTGATTTCTAGGGTGTTACAAATGCGGTCCACATTACAATCCATGGCTGACCAAGCCACTATATGTTTTATTAAAGGACATATACAAAACTGTCCGATGGCCATTTGGCCTTTCACATGGACACTAACAGTAACAGTAGAGATCCTAGTTATCCTAGACAAAACTTTCATCAAATGACATATGATCAAACATGTTGATGAGGATGGCTATCATCTAGTTGATAGTATTAGAGTGCTAAGAACATAGAAGACCATGAACAAGGAAAGAGGTATACTTAGTATAATTGAATGAGTTTAAAGGAGAAACATTGGTGATGACGTCCGAGTTCTCCAAAGAACAATTCTTAGAACATATGGATGCTATAACCTTATAAGACAAATGTAAAAGAGAGTTTTTAATATCAAAAAAAAACTTCAAACAAAAATTCAAAGAAGGAAAAAAATTATTAAAGTACCTAATATTTTCAAAAAATATGAGGTGAATGAACAAAAACTATGCATATTATGCCTAAATGGGTACCCACCTCAAGAAAAGAATATTAAAATAGAGAACATACTAAGAAAGTGGTAGTTATAGTTGAGAATGGAGAAGAACGGTGCATATACATAGGGGGTAATGGGGCTATTAATGAAGAAGAAGAATTGATATATTTGTTTTCAAAATATTGATGTATTTTCATGGAACTATACAAATTGAACAAGGTGGATCTTAGTATATGCATACATAGGATTCCTAGCCTAGTAAGCAAATCCATATGCATACAACAATCCTTACTCGATGAAAATCAAAGAAAAAATTGAAGAATTATCACGTGTGATTTTATCTACAAATAGAGCACACTAAGATATCTCCCATTCTAGTAGGACCTAAGAAGAAAGAAACACTTAGGGTTTGCATCAATTCAAAGAAGGTCAATGCATGATAATTATCCACTTCCAATTACTGATCATCTCTTAGGGAGTGGTGCACAAGGAAATTTATAGCCTTCTTGATGGGTTTTCAACTTAAAGCTAGGTAATGATTACTCTTGAGGATTAGCATAAGGCTATCTATTCTACATAATCGAGGACATATGCTTTAAGAGTAATGTTTTTTGGGTTACAAATTCGACAATAGCTTTCCAATGGCTCATGTTCCATGCCTTTAAAGAATTCTTTAGGAAGATTCTAGAAGTCTATTTCAATTATCTATGCTCTCTTTAAAAAAAGATGGGTCCACATTACTAAGCTTGAATAAATAATCAAAAAGTATCAAAACTATATTGTTATGTCTAGACCCAAATGTGAGATAAGGTAAGGTCTTAGGATATATTGTGCCGAACATATTGACAATAAAAGATAAGGTAAGAGCTATAATGGACATGCCCAAATCAAGACATAAAATATGTTTAAGCAATTATGGGCCATTGTGGATATTACGGAAGATCTTTAAATATGTATGCAATTATAAAAAACTAGCCTACACTCTTATAAACAACTTTGAGTGGACATAGAAGTGTTAAAACGCCTTTGAGGAATACAAAAAAGGTTAAGCTCTACTCCTATCAAATATTTTGTATACAAGTAGATGCATCCAACCATGCAATAGGTTGTGTATTGGTGCAATGTACAAAAAATGAATAATATACTTACTAATAGTCTATGCAAGTCATCGGCTCAGTAGCATGGAAAGGAAGTGCACCATGATTGAGAGTGAGGATTAATAATGGTTTATGCAATGAAGAATTTTAGGCACTAATTATTGGTGAATAAGTTCAAACTTTTTTAGATCATCAAGCATTATTATATTTAATAAACAAACCTTGTAGTATAACATGATTGGTGTGGTGGTTCCTACTCTTCATGGAGAAAAATTCATTTCTATTGTCAAGAAAGGAAACATGAACATATACTTTGATCACCTTTCTAGATTGAGTAATGGGGAATCACCAAAAGGAGCCCTTGATGAACCACCTAATACATGTCTATCAGGGATAATTCCAACCTGGACAAAAATTTAGTACTAGTTCCTATATATGGACCAAGTCATACTTGGATTTCCACAAGTGAGAAGAAACAAAACAAGTCAAATAAGTATCATATCATAGTAGGAAATATATAAAGAAGATACTTTGGGGATACTATCCTGTTATGTGGGGGATGAGAAAAGAGAAAGTCTAATAAATATCACTCACAATGATGTCTTAGGTAGACACAATTCCAAGGTCAAAACCATTCAAGAACTAAAACATTAGCAATATCCAAAAGGAACCACATCTATGAGAAGAAGAGGATTAGTGGAAGAAAATTGAGACTACATAATCATTGGAGATCAATTATACAAGAGAGGATGGGATACTTTTTGACAAATATGTATAAATGGAAATGAATACCTCTTGATCTTAGAGGTTGCATACTCAAGCATGGTGGAAGACCATTTATTTGTAGATAGAACTACAAAGATGATCATCACACTTCACATGGATGTAGGATCATATTGCACGAGATGTAAACTTTACTACAAAACAAAGTATCCATTTTGAAAAGATCAAATGTGCAACAAACTAATGACTAAGACCACCACGTGTTAGAGAGATGATTTTCCTCCCAACCTTATGTCTGTATATATAGTTGCTCGAATCAACAAGGACCATAAATATAACTAGAGTCCACAAGTGCATGTGCATTGTTCCTCCACTCCTTTAGTACCTTACACTAGATTCCACTAGTGGTTGGTGTGCTTGTCACTCGAGTTAAGTCTCTCTGGACTCAAGTTAACTCAATTGAACTTGAGTTAGAAGGCTCTTTGGTCAAAACTCTCTTCCCATGCTCCCCATGGGGGTGGAACCCAAGACCTCCTCCTTCAGAACCTTGATACTTAACCAGTAGGCTAAGTGGATCACGTGTCCGATTTCATATCTGTTTAAATTGGCAAGACACTCAAATCATACACTTTATTACATTTTTCCTCCCTTGGGAAAGATTTTCAACCTTGAAAATGAAGCCATATATAGTAACTATAGGAAATCCCCAAGCCTCATGTTCTAATCTAGAAGAACATTTTCCATCTGTGTGGTGGGACCTCTACAAAAATGATTCAAACACCATCTAGTTTTTCACTTGATAAACTGATATGAGTACAAAGTAGTGAATGAATAATAAGGGTGGATCAAAAAACATCCCTGTCTGATTCACTATTGGTAATACATTCTCTTGGTAATGCATTTAGTATTGTGCATTGTGCTCCAAGCTTCTTATTCTTCCTTGTGCTGTTTGCATGCTTCTGCAGACCTCCAACTCCAACAATTGGTATCAGAGTAGGTCATCGCTTCATCTAGGGCATCGTTGACACCCCCTTTGATCGCAGTCTCAAAATCACACCAAAATTGGTGAGCATACTTAGGGCGATTAAAAGTTCAAAATAGCTTCATTTTGTGGTGTCAAAATCACAATCTGAGCTTGTTTCAGTCTTCGAATGCACTATCACAGTGCTTAAGCAAGCAATTTCATCTTTTTGTGCCAAAGATACATGCAGGTTCTGATTTGCCATTATAAGAGCCTTGAAGTCTCCTATAGGTTTAGTAGAAGTCAACAGGGTAATTTTGTTCAACTTTTTGAGATATAATCATTTTTTTGCATCAAGGTATTTTAGTCAGCAGCCATGGTTGAAAGCAGTGATGTATTCCGTATGTTGGCTATTGAGGATAAGTTGGATGGTACCAATTACCCATTGTGGTCTTTTATGATGCATCATTGTTGGTAGTAGCCAGAGGCATAGAAGACGCGGAAGCATGTAAAGACAGAGCAGGGAGTCAATCGAATCATTTTTTCAAAGACTTATATTTTATATTACTTTTTCAAACACTCAACAGTGATTTTCATCACTTTTGTACCATATGTAACAGAGAAAAACCCTTTTTGCAATTTATAGCTCCATTTTGTGCAAGCTGAGGAGTCCTCGAGCTTGAGGAGCTTAGATAGAATGAGTGTACCAATTTTGGTTATTTTTAGACACCGTTTACCCTTTCAAATAGCTAGAACCTATTTTTTAACTATGCCGGTCACTATATGTGAAACCGGTCAAAACTAGTCTAGAATCTATAAAAAGAGCTAGAGAGCTCATTTTTGAGGTTACTTAGAGTTATCTTGTTTGAGTAGAGAAGAGCTTAGAGCTATATTGAGCTTGTAAGAGTGTTCTTGAGTAATAGAGTTGATTTCCTACCTTCCATTGTGTCTTGCTTGTCTCTTTGTTGTGTGTGTGTATGTGTGTGTGCATCTTTATGCTTCTCACCTTCACTCTCACTTCATCTCACATTCACGATCTTCATATCACTCCTATCTCTTCCGTGGATCGACATTAAGGAGGTGGAGCTTCTTAACGTGGTCCTCAACATTGTGCTAGAGCAACACCAAATTTGGCACCATTGCCAGGGATCGAGTTTAGGACGAATGTGTGATGGTAAGAGTATAGCAAGAAGTGGCATTGGAAGGTAAAAATTTCAGTTTTTGTTGTTGTTTTTAGTTATTTCTTAGTGTTTTTCACCTCCCCCACACTCCATCTTCATCATCACATCATCATCTTCCACTCCAAAAAAATCAGAAAATTCACCATATCCACCCATTCTCCTCATTTCCCCTCATTTGTGCATGCGAGGGAGAGAAAGAGAGCTTTTGTGCTTGCATGTGCTATTGTGTTTTTGAGTTTTCTTGCAGGTACAGTGCTCCAGAGCATCAGGAAAGCTGCAAAAAGGTAAGAAAATCACTTTCTGTCAGAAAATGCCAACTGTGTCAGACCATCGCGATGGTCTGCCAAGTTCAGAATTTGAGGTAAGCGAGTTCACCACCGTATAGGCGACCCTTGCGCATATAGGAATCCATTGTTGAATTTGCAAAATTTGCATTTTGGTGGACCATCGCGATTGTGTCACACCATCGCGATTGTGTCATGCCATCGCGATTGTGTCACACCATCGCAATTGGCTCACACCATCGCAATTGGCTCACGCCATCGCGACGGCTCGGCTAGACCATCGCAACGGTTCACTTGAACCATCGTGACGGTCCTTGACCATCGCGATTCGGGACGATCCCGTCAACCCATGTCATCGCGATTGGCTCATGCCATCACGCCGACGCTGCCACGTGGTAAGCTAGACCATCGCGACGATACCCTTAGACCATCGCAATGCCTCGAAATTTGAACCATCACGATTGGCTCAAGCCATCGTGCCTCGTGACCATCACGACGGGCTCATGCCATCGCGACTATCCCGTTGACCGTTGACCGACGCCATCGCGATTGCTCGCTGATCAGACCATCGCGACGGTTCATTCACACCATCGCGATTGCTCACATTTACGCCATCGCGATCATTCATTTTCAGACCATCACGATCATTCATTTTTGGACCATCACGACCATTCATTTCCGACCATCACGATAGTTCGCTCCTTCGGACCATCGCGATTGTGCCACGCCATCGCAACAGTTCACCTGGACCATCGCGACGGTCCCAGACCATCGCGATTATCTCAAACCATCGCGATTGCTCACCCCAAACGCAATTATTTTTTGACCAATTTTGGGGCTATTTTTGGCAAATTTTTAGGTGGGTAGACTCATAGGGGACCCCTTAGCTCATATTTGGAGAAAAACTTGTTTGCCACAGTTTTCACCCCCGAGGGCCTGAATGGTCATATCTTTTTCATCCGAAGTCCGTTTTTTGAGCTTTATAGCTCGTTAGAAAGCTCTTGACGAGTACTACATGAGCTCAACTTTTTTTTTTCAAAAAGAATACGTTGATTTTTAGATAAGCTAATTTGAGTTTGACATAGTTGGGACTAGGAAAACCAGGGGACATTGAAATTTTGGGCAAAAGGGAAAGGACCTTTAAGGGTGTATATACTCAAGTGCTTGATCATCCATTTGAGAATTGGTCTAATATTGGATTTTTACAGGTCTAGCAAGGACAATCAAGGGCAACCAAGGCAAGGTAGAGAAGAACACAGGGCTTGGGAAGCGCGGCTTCTTGGGCATCAGAGCAATCAAAGCAGCTGACTTGAGGTTGGAAGATTACTCAACCCCCTCAGTCAATTCTTAGCTTAGGCTAAAACGGTAGCATTGAGGATTAACGACGATAGGAACGCCTCAAGTGCAAGAGATTTAATTTTTTAAGTTCAAGACTAAATTAAAGGTGTGTGATACGAAAACCTAAAGGAAAAGAACCTAAGTCTGACGGAATGAGAACTCAAAAATATAACGAAAAGTCGATTCCTGGCGCTTACAGTAAGACAAAACAAGAACTTAAAGACATTTAAAAAGAAACAAGCAAGAAAGATCAAAGAATCACTGACGATCTGAGTGTGTATTGAGTTTTCCGATTCGGACACTTTATTTCTGTATCATAGCCATTTTTTAACATATTTTCCGATGTAAATGCACTAGAGGAGTCCTCTAGATGCATACCCGTGGAGATTAGTAGCTTACCCATGTAAATTAATAGGAAATTAACCTTTTAGTGAATAAACTGCCGGTCTCTTGTGTGAAAGGACCATTTTTAGGGCACATGTATATAAGTCAATTTGTGACTCTTTGTAAGGACTTTTTGGCCATTGTGAGAATCAAGAGCACAGAATTTCAAATTTTTGTCTTCTCCTCTCTGTATCTTCTTCTTTGTGAGCTTGTGTGCATGTGTGTTGCTTGAGAAGAGTGCTAGGAAGTGTTTTCTATCCATGAAAGTGCTTGTTTGTTGTTGTTAGGGTGTGTGTGAAGTGTAGGAAGTGTTGAAGTGTAGGAAGGTAATTCCCGCGACTCAGTATTTTGCTCATAACTTGAAGTAGGAGTGTCAGAATTGAGTGAAAAGACCAGCATTGGATGCGTCTTCTCGAGAGCTTCGAAAGAACCCACTATCCGCTATATTCAGAGTTCGGAGCTGAGAGAAAAGCTTGATTTACTGTCAGCTACTGCTCCAAGTATCGTAGCATCTCCACA
Organism: Ceratopteris richardii; assembly: GCA_020310875.1. Lineage (NCBI taxonomy): Eukaryota > Viridiplantae > Streptophyta > Polypodiopsida > Polypodiales > Pteridaceae > Ceratopteris > Ceratopteris richardii. Next base: position 121,683,448 of record CM035424.1, read on the forward strand.
AAATCTTGACACTTGTTTGGAATAGGCTTGGACTTGTTTGCACTCTTTGGGAAGCTCATTTGCATTGATCAGCATTCGAATGCATGTCTTCATACACTCGGCTAGGTTTTGATACTCCTCCGATTGATAAATAAATCGTGAATCCCCATTATATGCACTTGAGGGGGATCGAGGTATAGTCTCTTTCTCCACAAGTCCCTAAGTTGGTACTTAGGTACACCGTGGTCCTATGCAGACACCTCCTTTTGGAAACTATCTTTACTTTGTGACTCTCATTGATGATTTTTCTAGGCATGCATGGGTAAATCCACTCAAAGCAAAGTCCGAAGTGTTTATGTGTTTCAAAAATTTGTTGGTTTTGGCTGAAAATCCATCAGCATGTAAAATGGGCACCGTCCATTCTGATCGAGGGGGGAATATATGTCTTCTAACTTTAATGCATTTTTGGCCAAATGTGGGATAAAACATCAATGTACAGTGTCGTATACACCTCAACAATGGAGTTGTTGAACGAAAGAACATGTCACTCATGGAAATGGCAAGGTGTATGGTCAAGAGTCAGGCTTTACCACATAGTTTCAAGCTTGAGGCTATCATGTGTGCAACATATGTGCTTAATAGGTATCCCACTAAAGCACTGCATTCTATCACTCCATATGAGGCTTGGCATGGTTGCAAGCCATCTGTTGCTCATCTGCGTGTTTTTAATTGTCTGGCATATACATTATTGCTTGAACATCGCAAAGAATTGGATGATAAAGTAGTAATATGTATTTTTGTTGGATACAGTTCAAAAAGCAAAGGCTATCGTCTCTATCATCCATAGACTAAATGCATTTTGGTTATCCATGATGTTTTTGTGGAAGATGTTATTCAGCCTTTACTTTCATGTACGAGGAGACATGTGTTAGCTCCAAAGACATGTATGATACTTTGTTGCCTCTTTTTACAGGTGGACAGTCTAGTGATGGTCCTAATGAGGCAACTTATGAGACTTTGTAGGTTCCAGGTGATGATGCATATCATTCCATTTCTTATGCAGATTTACATGATGCACTTATTGATGAGAGAACTAATATTAAGGAGGCAAAAACTATGCCAAAATGGCTAGTGCAGACTTTGCATGTTAGCAAATTGGATGCACCTCTATCATACCATACTTGTTTAGGCTGTCATAGTGCCTCTTTTGCATCAGATTGCTATGTTATGGCTGCCTCTAGCCTCTCTCATGAGACTGAACCTATTTCGTTTGATGAAGCACAAAATCCTGCACATTGGATGGCTGCAATGCAATCGGAATATGATGCTATCATGAAAAATGGTACATAAACCTGATGGAATAGTTGACAGGTATAAGGCTAGGCTTGTTCCAAAGGGTTATGTGTAGGAAAGATGCATTGATTTTCATGAAACCTTTGCACCTACTTGCTAAATGACTACTATTCATAGCATCTTTGCACTTGTAGCTCATCATGGTTGGAATGTTGTTGGAAGCAGTCAGAGGCACAGACGCCACGGAAGCATGTGAAGACGAAGCAGGGAGCCAGGCGGATCAATTTTTTAAACAAATATAATTCTTATTAATTCTCCAAAACATTCAACAGTGATTGTTATCACTAATTGTAACATATGTATCATAGAAAACCCCATTTTGTAATCCATAGCTCCATTTTGTGCAAGCCGAGGAGTCCTCGAGCTTGAGGAGCTTAGGCAGAACGTGCGTACCAATTTTCGTTATTTTTAGACATCGTTTACCCTTCCAAATAGCCTCTAGGACCTATTTTTTAACTAGGCCGGTCACTAGATGTGAAACCGGTCAAAACTAGTCTAGAAACTATAAAAAGAGCTAGAGAGCTCATTTTTGAGGTTGGTTCATTTTGGTTAGTGTGAGCATAGAGCTAGTTTGAGCTTGTAAGAGCATTCTTGAGTAATAGAGCTAATTTCCCACCTTCCATTGTGTCTTGCTTGTCTCTTCATTGTGTGTGTGTATGTGTGTGTGCATCTTTGTGCTTCTCACCTTCACTCTCACATCATCTCACGTTCACGATCTTCATATCACTCCTACCTCTCCCACGGATTGACATTAAGGAGGTGAAGCTTCTTAACGTGGTACTTACCATTGTGCTAGAGCAACACCAAATTTGGCACCGTTGCCGGGGATCGAGTCTAGGACGAATGTGTGATGGTAAGAGTATAGCAAGAAGTGGCGTTGGAAGGTAAAAATTTCAGTTTTTGTTGTTGTTTTTACTTAGTTTTTAGTGTTTTTCACCTTCCCCATACTCCATCTTCATCATCGCATCATCATCTCCATTTCCAAAAAAATCAGAAAATTCACCATATCCACCCATTCACCTCATTTCCCCTCATTTGTGCATGCGAGAGAGCAAGAGAGAGTTTTTGCGATTGTATGTGCTTGCTTTTTCTTGAGTTTTCTTGCAGGTACAGAGCTTCAGAGCATCAGGAAAGCTTCCAACAGGTAAAAAATGTACTTTCTGTCAGAGATTTCCGAGTGTGGCGGACCATCGCGATGGTCTGCAATTTTCGGTTTTTGAGGTAGGCGACCACACCACTAGATAGGCGATACTTGCGCATCCACGGAACCACAATTACATTTTGAAAATTCGTTATTTGGTGGACCATCGCGATTGGCTCGGACCATCGCGATTGTGTCGCACCATCGCGATAGGCTCACGCCATCGCGACGGCTCGGCCGGACCATCGCGACGGTTCGCTTTTTCGGACCATCGCGACGGTTCACTTGAGCCATCGCGACGGTCCACTTGGACCATCGCGATTGTTCAGTTGACCCCGGACCATCGCGATTGGCTCATGCCATCGCCACGATAGTGCCACGTGTCTCGATAGACCATCGCGACGGTTCAATTTTTCGGACCATCGCGACAGCCCAAAATCGGACCATCGCGATTGGCTCAAGCCATCGCATCGCGGACCATCGCGACGGTTCACTTCGGACCATCGCGATTGTCCACCGTTGACCGTTGACCGCACCATCGCGATTGTCCGCCTGATCACGCCATCGCGACGGTTCATTTTTCGGACCATCGCGACGGTCCATTTCCACGCCATCGCGATCGTTCACTTCGGGCCATCGCGACGGTTCACCTTTTCGCGCCATCGCGATTGTCCAACTTTGACCGTTGACCCGCGCCATCGCGATTGTTCGCCTTTTCGGGCCATCGCGATTGTCCAAATCCCACGCCATCGCGACGGTTCGCTTGGACCATCGCGACGGTCCCAGACCATCGCGATTGTCCACCCCCATCGCAAATTTTGGACTTCAATTTTTGACCAATTTTGAGGGTATTTTTGAAAAATTTTTGGACCATTAGACTCATAGGAGACCCCTTAGCTCATATTTAAAGGAAAACTGGATTGTCAGTTTTTACCCCCCAGGGCCTGAACGCGTATAACTTTTTCATCCGAAGTCCGTTTTTTGAGCTTAATAGCTCGTTAGAAAGCTCGTGACGAGTACTACGTGACCTCAACTGTTTTTTCATAAAGGATACATCTATTTTTGGATATGCTATTTTGAGGTTCATCTAGTTTGGGACTAGGAAGCCAGGGGGCACACATTGAAAGTTTGAGCAAAAGGGAAGGGATTTAAAAGATGTATGTGCTCAAGTGTTTAATCATCTTGTGAATTGGTCTAATATTGGAATTTTCCAGGTCTAGAAAGGGCAATCCAAGGCAAGCAAGCGAGGCAGTGAAGACAGCAGAGCTTGGGAAGCACGGCTTCTTGGGCAACAGGGCATCAGAGCAACCAGAAAGGTCGACTTGAGGTTGGAAGATTACTCAACCCCCTCAGTCAATTCTTAGCTTAGGCTAGACGGTAGTTGTGGATTAACGACGATAGGAACGCCTCAAGTTCAAGATACCTAATTCTTTCAGTTTAAGACTTAAAGTAAAGGTGTGTGTGACGAAAACCTAAAGAAAAGAACCTAAGTCTGACGGAACGAAAACTTAAAATCATAACGAAAGTCGAATTCCTGACGCATAAATTAAGACAAGAATCCAGAGAAAATTAAAAAGAATCAAGAGAATAATCACAAAGGACCATTGACGATCTAAGTGTGTAATTGAGTGAGCAAGGAAGGAAATTAATGAACCTTAGATCGGGCAAACATATAGGTAAGTCGGACAGAAGAAGCCTTAGATCATCAGAGGCTAGTGTAAGAACTACCGCTCGATCTTGGGCTCAACAATTGAATAGTAATTACCAGACTAGTGAATCAGAAATGGCATTTAGCACAGACAGACCAGACGGAGGGTCGAATGTAGCATATCTAGAAAAACCTGAAGGACCCTATAGAACGCAACTCGAGTTTCTCCGAACCAACCGATTAGGTGCTCGCATCTATGAGGATGGTTTGCGAAGGCAAGTGGTGCAACTGCACAACCCTGATCAACCCATTGGATTGGAAAGACCAGTGGTGAAATTTGAGAGAGACGCTTACATAGACAAAGAAGGAACCATGTACGTACTAAGTACGCAGCCAAACGATACTAATGAGTTTGGCACAATTCAATTAGAGACGGAAACAAAATTTCAAGGAAAAGAACCGTTAGAAGAACCTAGGACACCTAGAGGGAAATCCGTATTGACAAGAGTAATCATCCCAGAGTGGATCCCTCAAGATAACAGGAGCACCGAGTTGTTTGTAAACAAGGAGACAGATGAAGCCTTTTGGAGGTACAGAAAGGAAAACCCTGGCGAGGTAGGCATCATTACAATTTATGAATTCAAGGACCCAGATACACCTGGAAAGGTTGTATACCTGGATGAGACTTCAGAAAGAGTCTTTGTGGTGCCTGAATGCGCTAAAAACACATACACTTGGAGAGGTGAATTGATATTCCCTCCATCCAGAACAAACATGAATGCAAATCAACAAGGGGCAGGAACATCCTCAGCCCATGGAAATCAAAGAGAAGGAAATAAAGAGAGATCGGAAGTAAGCTTTAATCACCCCATAGGGAGAGATAGAACAACCACGAACACTAATAGGACGGATAGACAAAGAGAACATGGAATACCAGGTGGTAGAGATGATTTTCCTCTACCTAGACCACGTGAACACGCAAGAGTATTGAGACCCACACAGTTGGTAAAATCAATGAAAAAATTATTTTGATGGGACAGGAGATCCCTATGACCATGTCGCAGAATTCAAGCAAGTACTAAGAGCAGAACAAGTCGAGGACATGTTCACGCAGTACAACGCATTTGGACTAACGTTAAAGAATACCGCTTTAACTTGGTTCCAACCACTGCAACAGAGACAATTTAGAGACATCCATCACTTTTTAGAGTCATTCATCACTGAATTCTCTAAAAGTGGGGTTAGACATGACACGTCTTCGTTGATTCATAGCTTTAAACAGACCCCTCAGGAAACAGTTAGACTGGCAGGACGTAGATTCAGACAATATGTTGAACGATGTCCAATGCAAGAGCTACCCTCACAAGCTAAGCAAGTGTCCTTGTTTTTAGATGGCTTGTTGAGCACTAAACTACGCTCCTATGTGTACCTAAAAGAACCCAGAACGCTAGACGAGTGTGTAAGAATATGTATAGACATCGAGGACAACCTAGGAGATGAATTAGAACTCTCAAAGGTCTATAAGGACTCAGATTGTTCTTCTCTAGCATCCACAAAATTGTCTACTTCGATAGAGGACCTAGCAGAAAAAGTGGCCCAAAAACTAGGAGTTTCTAGTAAACAGGTGCCCAAGCTACCAACTAACGTACGTTGTTACACTTGTGGTGGAAATCATTTGGCAAACATGTGCCCCAATGCACCTCAACCTCACGCCAACCCTAGTGGCCAATATTGCACAATTGAGAGAAGATATACGAATCATACGGCTCAGGACTGCCCATACAACAAACAAACCGTGAGACAAAACTACCCGCAAACATACCAGCAGCCAGGTAGGTATCAAGGCCAATACAATGCTCAGCCTTATTACTATAGGCCTCCTCAGAACTACCCATATCAGGCTCAACAGAGACCTCAACCCGTCTTAGCTCAGCAGCCACCCCCACCAGCGAATGTCATCTCGGTCAAATACGCTGCTGCAGAAGAGAACCTAAGTAGGGCCTTAGTGCCTTCTTCACCTTTGATCACCGAAAGTGACCCGAACTCAAACAGTTTTGACTCTACACACGTAACTAGTCCACCCGCTTATTACACGGAGTCACCAGAGCATGTGGAGACATATCATTATGATAGTCCTCCAATGGAACCTAGTTGGGAGCCAGACTATGCTAATGTGATGTACGCAAACCCAAACCCACGGCCCCAACTGAGACAACAGAGACCACAGGGCCCTAGAGGACCATGCTTTAGGTGCCAAGGAGATCATTTCATTAAGGATTGTCCACATCCCCCAATAGCAAGGCAATCACAGTACTATAGCATCCAAGGCTTTTGTGCCGATTGTGGCAAAGAGCACATAATCAAAGATTGTCCTAAGAACCCAGTTAACACTTCAAATGTGACACCGATCAACGTGATAGGTATTGTAAACAATGCAGATGGATCCAATACTACGTACGTGCCTATCCAAGCTATAACCAGAGCCCAGGCGCTCTTACAAAACCAACAGCTCAATCCAGAGAAAGTAACCGGAACTAGTGAAGTTGCAGAATCGAGTAGTAAAAAGACAAAATCTTGGAAAGATTCCAGAGAAAGGATAAAGAGAAAATGGAGTAAAAAGATAAGTGAGTTGGAAGGAAGTCTAAGAGAATCTAGAGCCAAAATACAAGAATTGGCTTCACAAGAATTAAATCAAGAAAACCCAGCTCAGAAATCAGGATCGGTTTTAGCGGAACCCATACCAGAAGATCTAGACATGATGTTTCGTGCATATCAGGCCAGAATAAAAGAGGGACCTCAAGTCACGGAAATGAGTAAAAACTACCCTCGAGCGGATCTAGAAATTGAGAGAACTAAACTGTGCATGAAAATGGTAGAGTTAGCACAAGCTTTGTTCGAAGCCTCTAGATATCTTAATTGGAATAACATGGCAAAACCGGAATTACACTTTCAAGGACTAATGGAGAGGCTAGAACACTTGATAGAAAGCAAAGAGAAAAAGGATCAGTCTAGGAACCCTATTATCCCAGAGACACAGGAAAGGAATGCACCATCCCTGTCTCAAGTACCTAATACAGAAAGTCAAGACAACTTGTCTTCCATACATAGGTACTCGCATGAATTTTTGAGAGAAATACAAGAAGAGAAATGGAGAAAAGAACAAGGAACTCATCCTCCTATTCAAGAAATAGACGACTTGCAGGAACAATTTCCCCAAGATATCCCCTCTATATATGATGATGTAGAGGTGGAACAACTGAGTGAACCCACAGGATTTGAATCTAATTCTCTACAAGAATTACCTCAGTTCACCGGACCTTGGGAAGCTAAGTCTATTAGTATGAGAGCACCCACGATAATAGTGAGGAATGAAGATTCAGTGATCCCTAGGAACACGGATGTGATCAAGAACACTAAAGTACAGTGTAATCTCACTCTGGAGGAATTGTTAAAGGTAAAACCAGAATTGTGGAAGCACGTAGCAAATCAATTCCCTGAGCTAGCTACCACACCCTCTCAGAGAGGATCACATAAGAAGGTACCAGAGATACCCGTGGAAAAGATTGGAGACGTAAGCGAAGGAGAGGAAGGTAACACATATCTTCCAATAACCCATCAAGGCTACACCACGAAAGCCATCTTAGATTCAGGAGCCGGAGTAGCCATCGCTACCACCGCTTTATGGAAACGTTGGGGTAAGCCAGCACTCAGACCCACCAGGATGAAACTACAAATGGCTGATGGACACATAGAAAAACCATTAGGCTTACTAGAAGGCATATCTCTCACCACTTGTGGTGTAGAATTTGAGCATACCTTTGCCATTTGTGACTTCGCAAAAAATCGTGCTTATGAGATGATATTGGGACGACCATTCATGCGTCAGTTGCAAATTGTACAGGATTGGGGAACTAATTCTTTGTACTTGCAACATTTAGGAGTGACTACCAAAGTCAATCTTAAAGACTATTCACACAGAGATGTACCCCCAATACAATGGAATACCATCCATAAAACACCAGTAGAGACGGAATCCATGCACTCATTAGAATCAGATCCTTCTTGGTTGCATGAGGATACCCATTTATGGATGTGTAAAGTAGCCAAACAAGAGGAAGAGCGGTTAGAAGCCAGGACCTTAGGTGCGGAACAACATCCACGAACCCTTCAAGATCCAGCCTATGCACCTGTAGTATTCCCAGACGAGGAGTTTGAACCCCATGGTTGGGCAGAGATTCTAGCAACCATGGATGTAGCCATCAATGAAGAACAATGGACACCCCACTGTGACGAGGATGGCTATGACATTTCAGTTTTCACGATAGAGCCAATCGTGGGCGATGCAATTTTAGAAGAGTGTGAACCAGACACTGATGCATTTGAGGATGCAAGCGATTTTGATTTAGAATCAATTCTCATGGACCCACCCTTTGCATCAGAGGAAGAATATTTCTACGAAATAGAGACTCACACTCAGAGACACGAGGACATGACGAACGAGGTGAGGTTAGCCACACAAGTGACTGATAAGAGTGAAGGCAAGAAAAGGAAGAAGAAAGAAACCATGTCAGAAAAAGAAGAATCTTTATTTGAAGTACCCGAGAACTTCAAGAAATATGAAATCGACGATAGAAGAATCATGGTACGAATGCCTAATAGAAAGGTAAATGATGGATAAGTATATGATAACCGAGAGAAAACCAAGAAAGTAATAGTTGACATAGAAGGAGAAGAAGAAAAATGTACATTCATAGGGCATGATTTGACGACAGAAGAAGAAGAAGAGCTAGTTGCCCTATTGCGCGAATATAGAGATGTTTTTGCTTGGAGTTACAAAGATTTGAAGGGAGTAGACCCAGATATATGTTCTCATAGAATCCCTATGACTCCAGATGCAAAACCGACAAAACAGAAACCTTACACGTACAATGATAACTACGCTGCGAAGATTAAAGAGGAGATAGATCGCTTGATAGAAGCAGGATTCATTTACGAAATTGAGCATACCGAATGGGTATCCCCCATTGTGGTTGTGCCCAAGAAGAATGGAAAATTGCGTGTGTGTATTAACCTTAAAAAATTTAATGCCGCCACGATTAGAGACAGTTATCCTCTTCCTATCACGGAACACCTATTGGAAAGAGTTGCGGGCAAGGAAGTTTACAGCTTTCTTGATGGATTCTCAGGCTATAACCAAGTAGCCATTGCTCCAGAAGACCAACACAAGACGGCTTTTGCCACAGAATGGGGCATATTTGCATTTCGTGTAATGCCATTTGGCTTAACAAATGCACCCGCCACTTTCCAGCGACTTATGTGTCATGTTTTTAAGGAATTCTTACGCAAGAGCTTGGAAGTTTATGTCGATGACTTATGTGCTCATTCAAATGTAAGACAGACACATATTCCAGAGTTAAGACAAATATTTGACAAATGTCGAGAATATCAGGTTTGTTTGAACCCAGAAAAATGCGTTTTCATGGTCAGACAAGCCAAAATTCTAGGACACATTGTGTCAAAAAATGGAATCTCTACGGACGAGGAAAAGGTGAAGGTAATTGCAGAATTACCAAGACCAACTAATGTGAAAGAGGTACAGGCATTCATGGGCCATTGCGGTTATTACAGGAGATTCATACACATGTATGCAATCATAGCCAAGCCTCTGTACTCTCTTTTGACCAGTTTTGAGTGGACAGATGAATGCGAAAATTCATTCAATGAACTTAAAAGACGCTTGTGCTCAGCACCTATATTGACTACCCCAGATTGGAGTAAGCCATTCCATGTACATGTGGATGCATCCAATTACGCCATAGGATGTGTGTTAGCACAACCCACGAATGAAGGTAACATCGATCTCCCCATAGCCTACGCTAGCAGACAACTGAACGCAGCAGAAAGAAATTACACCACGACGGAACGAGAAGGACTAGGGATGATCTACGCGGTAAAGAAGTTTAGGCACTACTTGTTGGCCAACAAATTCAAGTTCTTTACAGATCATCAAGCCCTATTATACTTAGTCAACAAACCATGTAACACAGGACGCTTGATACGTTGGTTTCTATTACTCATGGAGTATGATTTTGAAGTGGTAGTCAGGAAAGGAAAGACACATCTTAGAGCCGACCACCTCTCAAGATTAACCTCAGGAGAAGCTCCTCAAGGAGTAGCGGATGATCTACCAGATGCATACTTGTTTAACCTTGAGATAGCACCAGAATGGGCTAAGCCGTTAGTCCCTATTCTGACATACGGACCCAAGAGTCCTAGGATAAAGATCAAAGAAGGAGAGATTACCAAATCTCAGAGGTACCAAATAATAGCAGGAAGCATATATAAACAAGATAATCAAAAGATTCTTGCTTGTTGTGTAGATGAATCAGAACATGCGAATTGGTTGCAATTAGCACACTTAGGTGCACTAAAGCAACATCATTCAAAACCTAGAACACTACAGACTCTGCAGAGATTGGGAGTATATTGGCCTACGATGGAAGCAGATGTCTACAAGTTGTGTAAGGAATGCAGTGTTTGCTGTGAAAGACCACCGGTAGAGCATGCGACGTTATATCACGCGTCCCTCACACCAGACTGGAGTGAACCTTTAGTGACATACTTGAGGACGAACACATTCCCTCAAGGCATGACCTTAGCTCGACAACGCAGTCTGGAGCTGGAAGCTCAAGACTATTCACTCATTGGTGATAATTTATACAAAAGAGGACGAGATGGATATCTAAGACAGTGCGTTCATGAAAGCGATTATCTGAGCATACTAGAGACTGCACACCAAGGTGTTGCAGGAGGTCATTTTGGACCAGATAGGATAATCAAAGCCATTCTCTTTGCAGGATTATGGTGGCCCACTCTTCACCTGGATGCTCATACCTATGTAAAGAGATGTGACGTGTGCCAAAGAACTCAGTTTCCTACACGCAGAGATGAAATGCCATTGAAACCCATGATGGGCGGACGTGCATTCTCTAAGTGGGGTATAGACTTTGTAGGACCCATCAACCCCCCTGCAAAAGGTACACATGCGGAATACATTATTGTTGCCACAGATTATCTCACGAAATGGGTAGAGGCAAAGGCCACAAAAAAGAATGATGCTCACACGACTGCAAAATTCTTATTTGAAAACGTCTTTACAAGATATGGATTGCCTATAGAGTTAGTGAGCGATCGAGGCACTCACTTTCTAAACCAAGTCATTGAATATTTGTTACAGGATTTTATGGTGATTCACAAGAAATCTGCACCATATCATCCTCAGGCCAATGGTCAGGCTGAAAGCACTAACAAGATACTATGTACCGTACTGACGAAACTCGTGAATAACAAACGTTCAGATTGGGACAAACAGTTACACCACGCTGTTTGGGCATATCGAGTGGCCTACAAGACCGTACTCAATGCAACTCCCTTTCAGATGGTTTTTGGTCAGAATGCAGTGCTTCCCTTGGACTTCTTGATACCGACCCTTAAGGTTGCACAAGAACATCAGTGGACCGGCCATGAATTATCAGCGAGAATAATGGACTTGGAACGATTAGGAGAAACTAGGCTGAAAGCAGCAGCAGGAATATACGCAGCGAAGAAGCGACAGAAAGCATATTTTGATGCACATGTGAAAGATAAAGGCCTAAAAGAAGGAGATTTAGTTCTAGTGTATACGCTGAAACAGCATGCACGCAAGTTAGAAAAGCGAGGTTATGGACCTATGATCATTAACAGACTCTCGACTAGTGGAGCAGTACAGTTAGCCACCTTAGAAGGAGATATAATGCCTAATTACATTAGTGGCTATAGAGTCAGGTTATATCAAGAGCCTCTTACTGAGGATATGCTTAGACGACTCACGTTGGCAAAGAAGCGTAAGGAGGAAGAAAACCGAATACGAGCCGAAGCTCAGGCAGAAGCCATAGAACGCATTAAGCGCATGAAGCTAAGAAGACAAGGACTAGGGAGAGAACATTATAACCATCTGGAAACATCACCCAGATATCCCATGGCCATGTGTCAAGTAAAGTCAACCACTCATCCTAGCATAGTGGATAGGAGACCATTCGTTAAAGTTAGGCTAGAGCACGGTAACCATAGCCAAGAACTCAGGGCTTTGATAGACTCAGGTGCTGCGACTAGTGCGATTAGATGGTCCCACTATAAGGATTCAGGAATAGAAATGCGGCCAATTGAGGCATACCTCATAGGCCTAGGAGGCATGGAAACCCCTTGCATGGGTGAGGTGGACCTTCCTATCCTCGTTAAGGATGTGACCATGACAGCGAAGCTATTAGTGTGCCATGATGACGACCTGATAGAACCCCTAATCCTTGGCCAAGATTGGCTATACGATCACTCAGTGGACCTAAATCTTAGACAAGGCTCCTTACAGATTGGAACCTTAGAGCAGAAGCGAGTGATACCGCTTGACTTCCCTAACGGCATTCCGCTTGACGGTTGTGACCCTAGACCCTATGAAACGCATGCGACGGAAGACCGGAAGATCCTTCATCAGCTCAGTCACGTTACGCCCACACCAACCCACTCGGGCTGGGCTATGGACAAATGTCAATCAGAAGGACGACAGGAGATCTTCCCTGGGACTTCCTGCAAACTAGAAGAGACAGTTACCCACCCACAAGGGCAGATGGACACAATCAGCGGTCAGGTGGGTTGCATCAGCGGACAAATGAGCACGACACCCTGCGGTGCTCACCCTTCCAAACTTGTTGCGGACTGGCCTAGATTAAAGTTAAATAAGGCATCACTTCCTAATGGGCAGGTCACGCAAGTGTTGGATCTCCCTTCTTTTCCAAAGCAGAGTGTCCATCCGACCTCTCAACCCCAGCAACAACAGAGTCAACCACGACAAAGGAACCCAGACCGACAGCAGTATCAGAAGACACAACAAGGAAGGCAGTTCAGGCCACCCAAAGGAAGCGGCACCAGACAAATATGGGTGCCAAAAGGACAAAAAGCACCAAAGAACTCCAGCCAAGCAGAAATCGACAAAAAAAAGGCAGTACAGAAACAGAATCGATATCCACCATCCCCTCGACCTTCTTCTACAGGTCCGAGCATCCGACAAATGTGGATCGCCAAGAAGTACCTTACCCATAGACCCACGCCCACGCAGATTTGGGTACCCAAACCATGTATCATAGCTCAACCCATAAGCCATGTAATATATAACCCCCATAACTCATCTCATCCCTCGATACCACCAAACCCGACACCACCTTTTACCCCTCAGCAGAAACCCACCACCCACTCCAAGATCCTTAGGAAATGGATACCGAAACGTGTCCAACCGTCTGCCCCTAACCCCATGTCTGATAAAACTACCCCCCCGACTAACATACAACCTTGTACTAAATCACTAACCTTTACACCTTGTATAAATTCACCCACCGTCATCACACATCACTCGTAATCTCATCTCATCAAGAAATGTATGCATGATCTGAAACGTGTAGGTGTCTAGAGACCTGCACTAGTGCTGCAAGAACATTGCATCCATCACATCACAGCACTTGGCTACACGGGTTACGCATCAGTTATGGAAAGGGATTGCGGTCTCACTTTAATGGGATCATAATTAATTTCCATGCTAATGTGTTAATCTTTTGTAGCAGATCTTTCTCACTAGCGCACCAATCACCATGCAAACCGACGAAGGAACATCAGGAGCAGGCCCCAGTGTAGCGGCTGTGCCACTCAACGTGCTACGCACAGAATCCCACCCGACTGCCCCACCGCCGGAATTTCAGGGATTTCCAGGGCCAATGCCTATCGACAACCCACCCATGGGCTATACCGAAAAAATTCACAGGAACTCTCATTGGTTTCAGGGCCTCGCAGGACCCCTTGCGGACGCGGACTTTATATTTGAATCCTCTCTGACATTTGATGACCGCACATGGGGAAAATACCAGTTTTTCTCCCGAGAGTTTGAAGCCCTACAGAGCACCCAGGATTTAACTCATGTTTGGGCCAGAGCAGGCTTCACAGAGTATTTCAGTGACCCCCTGCCCAAACCGGATTTTTACAGGTGCTATTACTTAATCACTACCCTGCTGGCATCAGAGAATAAGGACATCCCAGGAACCTTCATATTGCCTACTCTAGTGGATGATCCACCTTACAAGAGATTTTATCTCTCTAAGGACTTAATCAGAGCAGCCATCAAGATTCATGGAACCCACACACCCACAGATCGAGAGAGATTAATTCCAGAACCGATGAAACGTGGGGACGTCACGAAGTGGGAGGAGATCTCTGCCATTACCCCTGAGCTGTCAAAGCCACTAAGGATATGCATGCAACATTTCGCATTCCCAGCTCAGGACAGATTTACTATGCCCCATAAACGAATCTGGTTTGGATTGTATTTGGCATGCACGGGACCTCAAACAGTTGATCTGGCAAGCTGGATCATAGATCAAATGTATCTGGCACAGCATAGATGGGAGTGCAAGAAGGTGCTTAACGGATGTTGTGCGCTCACTAGAATTGTGTATATGTGTTTGGCTTATGACTTGCCCATCGAGCGTGCATTAACAGGAGAGGAATTGAAGGCATTCAAGGGCACAACGAAGAAAGCCAGGAAGCCCAGTAGGACACGGGCAGGTAAGCGCATGCGAGGCACCATCCCCTGCCTTCAAGTGCCAGAGTCGCCATCACCACAACCATCTCCAGAGCGACCACAGACAGAAGCCGCTCCCACTGTACAACCTATTCGCATACGGTTGTCCAGACCAGTGATTACAGAAGCCACCACTAGTACCGCTGCACCTCAGGCAACTGCCACCTCAGAACCCACCACCACAACAGCAGAAGCTCCCACCACTATTGGTGCGGAAGCGTTTTCTTTCCCGATACCACATATGGAGGCCGACCCCATAAACACGACATTTGATTTTGAGATGCCCGATGCATTCTCAAACGAATTCCAGTATTCAGAAGCGCAACTGTTCTCCCAGGAATATGAACGCCCCAGCTACCCTACCACGCCGCGAGACTTGCCACAGGGACAAGCTGTGTCAAGCTCTGAAGAAGAGAGAACCGAAACAGACAACGAGGAAGGCAACGATGAAGCCAGCGAGGGCTCACAAGAGGGACAGACAAATGGCCAAGGCCAACAGACTGACACACACGGCGACACCAGCACATATGAAGATGAAACTTTCGAAGCCGCAGCATACACGCTGGCCATCAAAAATTTATATCGTACCATGGAGAAAGTCTGGGCACGAAAGAAGTTAACTGAAGAGGAGAGCCAGGCATTAATTGAACAGGAACTCATCTCTGGAGGATTCGAAGACGCATACATCAGAGGGTTCAGAGAGTTAGTCCAATCAGTAGGCTCCCATGAAGCGCTCAGGTTTTTACAAAGAAAGCAACTACCACAGTTTGATCCCCGTCGAGTGCGACTACTTTCAAATCCCGGAGAGTATATTCGTGTACCAACAGGAGCCCAATCTTCAGCACAAGCCAGGGAGGCACGCCTCGCCCCAGAAAGTTCATTGACCGCAGAAACCATCCTTGTAGATTCGCCACCCCGTACCACCATTGTACATACCACTACTATCCTCGAAATAACATCCACCCCTTCGACTCCTCTCTCACCTCATCTTTCACCAACCCATCCTGTGTCCCCCGCACACCCACCTGCTTCCCCCACATCCACACCTGTACAAGGCAACATAGCCACAACCTTTTCCTTACCCATTCATACCACCATGCCCACACCCAACCCTCCGCATCCATATGTTAACCCCTTCACCCCTTCATCCTTCCCAGCGTTTCCCCCACCTCTAAGACCCCCATTCCCCTTCCTAACCCCCCTAACCTTCTCACCAGTCTCACCCCCCCAACCTACCATAACCCCTATTTCCCCATTTCACCAAGGTGCTCCTACCATCCCCCCTGTAAACTACTCTACATTTGTAAATCCTGTATTCACACCTACACAACCACCCACAATCACACCACTTTTCACAGTCACAACACTAAACACGTCCAATGGCATGGACATATCACCATCCACCTCACCACCACCCACTCCACTCACAGCACCCTCATATTTAGGCACTTCACAATTTTCCACAATCACCACTGCATCCACTGTCCCAACCCCATTTCCCATTCCCACTGCATCCACTCCCACTGCATCCTCATTTAGCACTTCACTACTACTATCGCCCACCATAGACACCGCATTTCAACACATGTTCACATGCATGACGCAAGTCCGCGAGGAGTTTGCATCACTCGGCACCAACTATCAACAGCTGCAGAAAACGACGAACGAATTACAAACGCAGCTTAATTCGTTATCAATTGAGAACGCCTCACTGAACAGCCGATACCAAGATTTACGAGAGGCCTATCACAAGTTAGAACTAGAAAGTGAGGAGAAAACCAAAGAGGCCACCGCGGATTTGGATAACCTACTTAGAGCCCAGACTGTCCGCAATGCAATGCTTACTAGAAATATGGGCTTACTAAGAAGACACTTAGCCGCAGCAAAAGAGGAGAACCAGAGACTCCAAGAGCAAAATAGAGAGAACTTGGAAGCGGCTTTAGATCATCCAGAACAGCCACTAAGTCCGAGCAGATTCAAGGCAATTCCATCTGAGTCGATGCGGATGTTGCTAGACGACCATGTTAGATTGCTCGAGGACTATGATCGTATGAACGAAGAACATCAAAAGTTAAAGGAAGATCACAAACTGCTGCAGCTCAGAGAACCAGCAACACAACAAGTACAAGTAGCAGCAGAATTACCAGCGCCTGTGGACCCTCCCCCTGAAGTTTTAGAGGAACTCAACGCACTTCGGGCCCAGGTAACAAATCTTGAATCTAGGATTGCCATCTATGAAGCACCACCAAGGCCAGACTCCCCACCTGAGCTACCAGCTGAGGAAGAAACCGTCACTATCCCGGTGGAGGAGACATTTGAAGAGGCATATGAACCGATACCCATCCCAGGCGGACGTGTCACGGCCGAAGGCCAGATGACCTACGAATTACCTACCCCCGCGTGGATGAAGACAGTTGAAGAACTCGGAACGACCCACTCGGCCAGAGTAGAGGCACAGCTACATGCCATGGCCATAATTGAAGAGAAAATTTTACAATCACCATTCTTTGCTCAAATGGCCCCGCGACGATACATATCTGGGCATGAGCTCCAATATAAACCGTACTTCATGTTAATGGCCGAATACCAATTAGCCATCGAGAAAGAAACCGGCATGAAACCAACGCATGCAACTCAATTCGAGCCAGAGGACTTGCCACCAAGGGCGCAGAGAGGTGAAATCCTTCAACCAGACTGGCGCAGAGCTTTATTGCAAAACTATCCCGAGATGATGAGCACATGGGTAAAAGCGCCGCTACATTTAAAATTTAACCCATGCTGGGGACCAGTCCCACGACGCCGCTCTTGGACTGCCTTCGCCATTAAGGTACAGAACAATAAGCAGTGCCAAGACTGGCTGAACTATCCCTATTTCAGGCCACCAATCGAGTTACCCACAGTAGGCTACATGATGGCGACGATCCGCCACTGGCTCCCTAGATTAAAACATATGGATGATATTGCCGCGCACATGACTGTCAAAATCTTTGACATGATGCAGATGGTCTTTAAAGTCTTCCGACGCATCAAGGCTCCCCATGTTAACACCCCGGGCTTTGAGCATGGCAACTTTGATTTAGTCTATGATATGAGCACAACGCCATCGCTACGGGTGTGTTACGCCTGGCACTGCAGGATCAAATATCTACCGGCATGTTACAAGCAGACATTCGAAGAAATGTTCACCACCGGCTTTTGGGAGTACCATTCAGAGGTATTTATAAGCAGGCCCACACACTTATTGCAATTATTCGCCTGTGAACGAATGGTGTACTCCACACATTATCAGCTCCCACCACCAGACGAGCCACAACCTATCGACTGGGAGAAACTCGAGGCTGATCTAGCCCGAGGTATTCGTATATCAGAGCACACCCTCGCTCAAGACCTCCTACAGAACTACATCCGGCAGACCTCACAACAAGGTTCTGTCAGGGACGACAGAAGCGAGAGGGAGGGGGGTGTTGGAAGCAGTCAGAGGCACAGACGCCACGGAAGCATGTGAAGACGAAGCAGGGAGCCAGGCGGATCAATTTTTTAAACAAATATAATTCTTATTAATTCTCCAAAACATTCAACAGTGATTGTTATCACTAATTGTAACATATGTATCATAGAAAACCCCATTTTGTAATCCATAGCTCCATTTTGTGCAAGCCGAGGAGTCCTCGAGCTTGAGGAGCTTAGGCAGAACGCGCGTACCAATTTTCGTTATTTTTAGACATCGTTTACCCTTCCAAATAGCCTCTAGGACCTATTTTTTAACTAGGCCGGTCACTAGATGTGAAACCGGTCAAAACTAGTCTAGAAACTATAAAAAGAGCTAGAGAGCTCATTTTTGAGGTTGGTTCATTTTGGTTAGTGTGAGCATAGAGCTAGTTTGAGCTTGTAAGAGCATTCTTGAGTAATAGAGCTAATTTCCCACCTTCCATTGTGTCTTGCTTGTCTCTTCATTGTGTGTGTGTATGTGTGTGTGCATCTTTGTGCTTCTCACCTTCACTCTCACATCATCTCACGTTCACGATCTTCATATCACTCCTACCTCTCCCACGGATTGACATTAAGGAGGTGAAGCTTCTTAACGTGGTACTTACCATTGTGCTAGAGCAACAAATGTACATCAGTTGGACATTAAAAAAACATTTATGAATGGTGACTTACATGAAGAAGTGTATGTTTTTCAGCCCCGTGGCTTTGTGCAGAAAGGGCATGAAAACTAGGTGTGCAAGTTAAAGAAGGCATTATATGGTTTAAAGCAACCACCATGTGTTTGGTATGAAAAGATACATGCCTATCTGATTGCACATGGTTTTGAGAACAGTCCAACTGAAGCACCTTATATGTTAAGTGTGCTAATGATGTGCTTCTGATCATTGTTGTGTATGTCGATGACATGCTGCTCACTAGTGCTCATGAGAAGCACATTGCTGATTTCAAGGCTAATTTGCATGCCTCATTTGAGATGTCTGATTTGGGGCATTTGCATCATTATTTGGACATTCAGTTTATGCACGTTGATGGTGGAATGGCCTTGTGTCAAATGAAATATATTGACACATTATTGTAGCGTTTTGGCCTTGAAGACTGTAAACCTATTACCATTCTTATGGAGACAGGATTATGATTGAGTCTTCATGATGGTGGAGATGCATTTGATGTTGTTCTTTATCAAGAGGCTGTTGGATGCTTGATTTACTTATGCATAACTTGGCGAGATTTTTAGTTTGCTATCTCATAGATGAGCAGGTTTATGCATTGCCTAGGTGTCAAGCATTGGCAGGCGATTAAGCGCATCTTTCGCTACTTGAGTGGTACCCGGCTACTTGGGTTGTTTTATCCCAAGGGGGGATCACTACTACCAGATTTGCATGCTTTTTCTGACTCTGACTGGGCTGGTTGCTATGACACCCGTGTGTCTACTACTGGTCTTTGCTTCATGCTTGGTAGCTCATGAATATCTTGGCTGAGCAAGAAGTAGCCTATTGTGGCCACTTCCAGTTGACGCTAAGTATAGGGAAACTTTCACAACGATTGTTGAGTGTATGTGGCTCAAATGCCTTATGGCTGATTTGGGTGTTGGTCAGGATTTTGCCACCACCATCTTCACTGATAGTCAGAGTGCATTGGCAGTTGCAAGAAACCATGTGTTCCATGCTCGCACTAAGCACATTGAGGTGCATTATCATTATGTCAGGGAGAGGTTCTCTGCCAGAGAGATCAGCTTGGCATATGTGCCCACACAGGAGAACATTGCAGACCTTTTCACGAAGGCTCTACCTAGGGAGAAGTTTGAAGCTTCCACAAAGCTTTGGGCTTACTTCCTTTTGTCGATTGATTCCACATAGCTTGGCATTTCCTTATACATGAGTGCTAGTTCCTTGTTCATCGCATCACTCCCAGGGGGGATTTGTTGATATATTTAGGTAGTGATGTGTGTGAACACACTAGGACTACCTGGGCACTTTTTCCCTCTTTAGGAGGTCTTTTTTCCCCAGCTTGTATATACACCTATAGCCCTAACGGGTTACTTATCTTTGTACATTCTAGTGGTAATACATTCACTATTGTGTGTTGTGCTCCAAGCTTCTTCTTCTTCCTTTGTTGTTTGCGTGCTTCCGTAGATGTCTAACTCCAACACTAATGTCCTACAACCAAGTTTCACATGTTAATGATAGTGTGATTCTCTAGCGAATCTCATGGTTTTAAGTGAGGCTTTGTATTCCAGTCAAGATACAATACATATCAAAATAATACTATGCACTTTTACATTTTGCTAAGATCAAGAATAGACAGATTATAAATTTGTTTCAAAGACTAAATACTAAGATCTACTAGAAGAAAAATAAAAAGGATAAAACAACTAAAATAGGTGCCTAATTAATTGCTTATATTCATATGTGAAGAACATGTTAGTCTTGAGGAAGCTTTGAATCCTCATGTCAACTATTCAATAGGACCATACAAAGTTTGGAAGAAAATATGAATAAACTAGTATCAAGACAAAAAGAAGAACCAAGAAGCAATAGGATAACCAATAAAGAGAATTTTATAGTGCACAATCTATTCAATACTGATTTGAACTTAAATAACATTAAAAATTAACTACACATGTACAGAACATGAATTAAAGCATAATGATTTGGTCAAAATAATAAAGCCATCAACAACTTAAAGTGGAAGATGCTAGAACCAAACATAAACTCCAACATCATCAACTGATAAGTTACTTGCTTCACCATTTCTTACCAAACTTATCACAATTTCATAAGAAGAGGCTAAGAGAGCATTTGAAGTAATGGAACCATTCCATAAAACAAAAAAGGATGGGGTTGTCATTTTGAAGGGGGGAAATGTAAAATTGCATATCACTATTTAGGAACTAAAAATTTATGCTTCCATTTTTAGTAGAATGCCAAGCACAAATTGATGAATTCAATATTCAAGTTAAAAGTTTGAAGGACAAATTAGCTAAAGAAACAACATGACCAGTAATTCATTGACCAAATAAGGGACTGAAAACAAGACTAGTAACAATTGCCAAAAGAAACGATTTATTTATTCATGGATACTCGGATATGAAAGTAGACAATGTCTTATTCCATAATAGAATTCAAGGATGTCAAGAATGAGAATTAAAATTGAAAGATTTATTAGATGATTTCGACCTTGAAGGTTGGTATATTTCATAAAAACGATATCAGTAAATTAAAGCAATAGATGGTACCCCATGGCATTTTTAAAAATAAAAAAATTTAAGAAAGTTCATTAGAGAATCAAGTTTAAGAGTTTTCCATATGTTTGAAGTGGATCCATTAAAAAAAATACTCTCCAAAATTTTTCCTCCAAAATGTTGTGCTAATGTTGGACATACCTAGTGGAGAAATTTACTTTTCGAGATATACTCTTGAAGAATCTACATTTTGTAAAAGCTTTATTTTTAATCTTACATCTTCTAATGCATAAATATCACACCACCTACAAAAGAAAATGCTACTTTGATGGCCAAAAGATTGATGTGCAACCTACAAATTCTTTGAAGTAACAACCAAACCATCCGATGAGAGTACTACCATTAGGGAGGTGCTTATAATCTAGAGGTGAACATCCACTCAAGCTTGTCCTAGGGAGGAGTCCCACTAGTGCCATCTCTACCCTATGGAAGGAAACAAGTGGCATGACCACCTTTTTATTACAAGATAGAGTAGAAATGTTCCAACCATAGCACTAAGAGTTGTTATTATAACATACAATAGGTAAGCAAACCACCATAGTACCATCGTAGGCCATATCCTTGCCAACCTAGATATCAGTACAGAAGAGGTTCCCAAATACCCACCCTACCAACCACCATATCATGCTCCTAGGGCTTTTGAGTAGTAATGTCCTCTACCACATCCAATGTTAAGACAACAACCCCCTCATCCACATAATTTAGTTCTTATAGAATATGCAAACCTTGATGAGAAGCCGAAGCAAACAATAGTTCTAGTAACATCATCACCTACTTCTGAACCCACCAACTCAAGATAAGAGATTCAATACTCATAATATTATTATTATGAAGATCTTGCTATAGATTATGGAAGTTGTTATGAGCAACCATACTATGATCAAGGAGCTTACTATGTACCCTATCAAGTTGAGTATGCCAATCTTATGTACACAAACCCTCAACCTACAAATAGGCCAACACAAAAGCCACCTCCAAAGGGAAGTTTCTATAGATGTGGTGATGATCCCTTCATTCAAGAATTTCTAGTCCCTAATCCAACACCAAGACAAAAATGGGAATGTGCTTATTCTGTTGACTATGGAAAAGAACTCTTTTGAGATTTCTTGAAAAATCTTAACAATAATCAACCTCCCATTAGAAATTGAGGATCCATCTAATATTGAATTCAAAAGTCCAATCCCAATTCAAATAGTTACTAGGGTTCAAACCAAGATATTAGCACAAGAGGAAAGTATGAAAGAATCCAAAGAGTTTAGAATAGAGGTACAGGTACCCAACATAGTTGATGATGGCATATGAGCAATCATTAGATTGTCATAGATCTCCCATATTGTGAGCTAAGAAATATAGATCAAAAGAAGAAAGATCCTGTACTATGAAGGAGTTGAGGAAGAAAAACATTGAAGATTGCTCACCCATCTCAAGAGGAGACTAATTTAGCTAAAGAAGGATTGCCAATGGTGAAAAAATTCCTTTGATAAAATTGGATATTATAGTGGGGGAGATGAAGGTAAAACTTGTTTTCCTATCACCTTCAATGGTTACACAAATCAAGCTATCTTGGGTACAAGAGATAGATTTGTGATAAAGATAGGAAAGCCTAGCTTTATGATCAACTCAAATGAAATTACAACTATCAATTTGGACATATAAAGAGATCAACAAGTTTGCTAGAAAACATCACATTGAGCACATGTGAAGTAAAGTTTGAGCTCACATTGACCATCTATCTATTTGGGATAGCTCAGAACTAATATTAGCCGAGCCATTCATGAGACAATTTAAGGTTGTTCAAGATTGCATAAAGGAATTACTTTATTTGAAGCACTTAAAGATCTCTATTAAGGTTAATATGCATGATTTTTGATATAGAGACTTGCTCCCACGACAATGGCATCCTATTCATAAAGAGGTTGAAAAGTTGTCCATCATAGCATTCACTCAAGTGATCCATCATAGATGCATGAAATGCACATGTGTGGATATGTAAAGTATTAGAAAAAGAGGAAAAGAAGTTATTAGCCGAAGTTCCTTAGTGCAAAAAAGATATACGAACAATTGGTCCATTTTATATGCCTCAACACTTTAATGACGAACTCTTTGAGCCATATGGTTGGTAAGAAATCTTAGCTACTATGGATATCTCTATTAAAAAAATAAATGATAACCATGATCGAATGCATAGATGAGGGTAGATATGAAATTGATATATTCATGATCATGATATGGGAAAAAGAATGAGAAGCATAGCAAATGGAATTGGATAAAAGTTCCATAATAATGGAGCCAAAAGTTTGAATCTAGAGAAGTATATTTCAAAGAAATGGGAGTTGAATACGACATTATCCCAAAATATAGCCCATCTATCTTCAGGATAGAGATTCAATCCAACATGATGATGAAGAAAGAAGTAGTGAATGAACAAGAGGTCCATCTCTGTTGAGCCCATAAAAGTCATGTTGGTCAAAGTCAATTGCAGTCAAAGTCAACTAGTCAAAGTCAAAGTGCTAAAGTGCAGGTGTCAGAAGTGCACAGGTGGTGCACAGTTAATTGTCCACAAAGGGTAAATTGGAGAAAGTGGGTTGCAGGTTGCAGAGGTATTTTCTCTAATTTTCCTAAGGTTCAAAATGTGTTTTAAAGTGTTTTGGAAGGTTCAGGTGAACCCCCCCCTTATGTGCAAAAGTGAAGGCTTAAAAGGAAATGTGAAGGTATGTGAAGTGGCGGCAGCGTATGCACAGGTGGAAATATGGCCCCCCAATTAAAATTTTTGGTTTTAGTTTAAAGTCACTACAGGAAAAAACAGTGAGTCGTTGGCTGCCACTTGTAAAGTCAATCGTGGGACATCAAAGTGAGCACCAAGATGCTATTGCAGTTAGGAGCGTACTGATCGACACACTCAAATCAAGGCAAGGTCTATTCTTGGACCAATCTTAGAGTAAGCAAGAGAAGCATAGGCTAAGTGAAGCAAGAGAGAGAGTGCAACAATCACCAGTGTGCGACGCAGAGAAGTGGAAGTGTAAGGTGCATGGAGAGTGACTAAGGATTTGTGCAAAGAGTGCTAAGCTATACTCCCCCAAGGATCTCAAGGTCTCACTGTAGTGTGCGCGTGCCGACAGAAGGTATTCACTCCTCCCCCTTTGTGGAAGCTTGGTGCAAGGTGTGCACAAGGATAAGCTTGAAGCAGGTGGAGGTCTGGTGCAGAGGAGGCCGGCGGCAAGAAGACTTTGGGATATTTGGTATTTTGTAAGTGGGCACTCTGTGGGATTGTGCACAGAGGTATTGGCTTGTCTTGTACTTCAAACATTGTAATTGTCTTACTGTAATCAATCGGCAGAAGCTTCCAGGTGTATTTTCTCTTCTTGTTTCTTCCCTTTTTTCCTACAAACCCTCAAACTCCTTCTCGTCTAAGAATCCCCCAACAAAATTTGGCACGCATGATGGCACATCCAAGGAGATTTGAGCTTAGGAGAAACCAAGTGCAAAGCATAGAAGAGATCAAGTGTCGACAGAACCACAGTGCTACTTCATCAAACAAAAGGTAAATATTCTTATCAAGTGCCGCATATTTAGTGGGCTATGAGCTGCTCATGACCGCAACCCGGTCCCAAGTATTGAGGGTCACCTGCAAGCAGACAAGAAGGAAGGTTTTAGAAGGTCCCCCAGTCCACTATCTTCAACATCATCAGTCAAGAGCATGGCGGGTCAGGTAGACTTGGAAACTTTACTCTCTAGATTAAATATAAAGTTTCCTTCTTTCAAAGGCCTAGCTCAGGAGGATCCGGATGAACACATTAGAAGGTTCTTGGCACTATGTAAGACTAGAGGCCTAATGGCTAGGGAGGATTCCTTTTTTATTCTCTTCCCTGCCACATTAGAGGGATTAGCTGATAAGTGGTTCAGCCAGTTTGCTGAAAACCATTTTACCACTTGGGATGTCATGAAAGATGCTTTTAAAAATCAGTTCCAGCATGGCAACACTGCGGAGATTATCATAGAAGAGCTAGAAAATTTAAGATTAGGTCCAGGAGAAAAGTTCCCAGAGTTTGTGACTCGGGCCAAAGCACTAATGGCTAAATTGCCAGATCCACCACACGATTTTTTTGTTAAGAAATGGTTGGCTAAGCCCCTACCAGTGGCCACCCAATGCAAAATAAAGGAATTAGTGCTACCTACAGCCTCCATAGAGGAGTTCATCAGCATAGCCACACGCTTGGAGCAGATAAGGTACCAGTATGGAGCAACTTCTTCCCAACCAACATATGGTACAGAAATGGAGGATCCAGTGATACAGCTAAGGAAAGAGCTGGAGGGCTTAAAAAGAAATAAGCCCTACAAAGAGGAGGAGAATGTTGTTGCTCAATTGAGAAGGGAGATTGAATCACTAAAGCTCCAAAAGGAGGAGGAGGCCCAGGTAGAGGAATTGGCTCAGCTGCGACAGGAGTTGCAGGAGCTCAAAGGAGGTGGCATCAAGAGTGGACTTTGGTGTTCCATGTGCAGCAAGCAAGGTCACATAGTAAGTGAATGTCCTCTGTTAAGTGTGACTTGTCAATTATGCAGGAAAGTTGGCCATGAGGCCCATGAATGCCAATCAAGAGGAATGCCTGCAACGACATACTCGACACAAGGGGGACCCCCAACACCAGCAAATGTGATAGCTGCTGCACCAAATCAAGGTAACAACTATAATCCTAGACAGAGGAATAACTTTGGAAATGGGCCTAGGAGGCCAATCATTTGTTTCAGCTGTGGAGAATGCGGGCACTATCAAAGTAGGTGCACCCTACCAGAAAATGCCCCTCCTTGTAGGAACTGCCCTGATGCAAGAGACCATTATACAAATTGTTGTCCTAAGAATCAAGCCTCTTCATCCGGGCTCATATTCAAATGATTTCGGTGCACAAAGAAGAAGTGTGTGATCTGGTCAATGAGCCATCACCATCTACCAGGGTGGTGCAATTAGAAGAAACAGAATCTTTGAATGTGCAGACAAGAAGCAAGGGGAAGGCTCAAGCAGACATAGGACAAGGGTCAAAGATTAAGGAATGGAATCAAAACAGAGGACCATTTGAAGATAAAGTCACCACAGGTGCAGATACAAGTCAACAAGGAGATCTCATATGCACCAGTGATGCCATTGGGCATGCCTTCAACAGGGCTCATGAGGAGTTTGATAAGTCAACCGGAGCCTATGCTCTCAAGGAATCAGAGGCTTCAAAACTACTCAAGTCCATGAAAAAGGAGGTTATTATTTTTTATTTAATAAAGCTAGATGGGAAATTCAGGTCAGAGTTATTACAGATAATTGATGAAGCTTCCACTACAAGTTTGGTGGCAAAGACTGTTGTTTTACATAAAGGAAAAATTGTAGGGGAAGCACCCCTTACAGATTATAAAAGTCCTCGGCTGACAGTATCTATCCAAGGTCATGAATTTCAAGGACTTATTGTGGATGGTGGTTTTGGCATTAACTTGATGCCTAAACATACGATGGAAAAGATTGGACTCCACCCTTCAAGGCTTGCAAATTTCACTGTTACTTTGGTAGATCAGAGCAAAGTAAGGCCCTTGGGAGTGATCCCAAAAGTTCCACTTGAAGTACAAGATAATCTATTCATTCTGGATTTTGTGGTTTTAAGATTGCCCCAGGTTGAAGGAGGATTTCCTCTCTTAATTGGACGACCATGGTTGAGGCATGCAAGTGCCATTCATGATTGGGGCAAGGACACTATGTGGGTACAAAAGAAAGGGCGGGAGCTGACACAGATTCATTGAGAAGAGGGCCCAGATAATCAAGGAAACACTAGCATGATGCAAACAGTTGGCATATGCATGGAAACAGAATCGGAGGATCAACCCCAAATAGATTTCGAGGAAGAAGAGGATATTCTAAATTGGCTCCAAGCAGGCAACTCTTCCTCTTGTTTTGGAATTTTTCTTAATAATTCTTGCACGACTGAAGGCTATGATGAAGATAAGGAAAAAGTCCAGGTTGATGGATTGGGAGAGCCCATCACAGACCACAGAAGGGGCAGGAAGACACACCTCAAATATAACTTGGAGGAGGATATGACAACCACAGATAAAGAGGTTACTAAAGCTAAAGGCAAGGTAAAAAATTCTAGTGAAGAATGTTCTTTCCCAATTCAAGAAATCCTTGCAGGATGGATGCAGGACAAGGAGGAACACATTGAAGTCCAAAATACACCTGCTTATGAAGCAATGCACGAAAAGCTAGTAGAAGAAAACAAGGAAGAAGATGAGCACAAAGATAATATGATAGAGAGAAATCGTTTCCAAGAAATATAATTAGGCACTCAAGACAATAATCGGCCAGTTTTGGTGGCCACTTGGTTGTGGAACCACCCAGGGCTCCTTGAAAAGGTAAAATCATTCTTGACCCATTATACAGATGTTTTTTTCTGGCATTATAAAGACTTAGAAGGAGTGCCTGCAACTTATGGAGAGCACAGAATCCCTCTGGTTGATGGAGCCAAACCCATAAGAGGGAAGAGTTATAGACTTAATCCGAAATATGCTGAAGCTGTCTATGTGGAAATACAGAAGATGGAGGATGCAGGAATCATCATTCCTGTAGAACACTCAGAGTGGCTCTCACCTATGGTTATAGTACCAAAGAAGAATACTAATAAAATTAGAATTTGTGTTGACTTTAGAGCACTCAACAAGGTGATCATTCCAAATGGGTTCCCAATGCCTTTTGCAGAGCAGGTCATTGAAGAAGTGGTTGGGCATGCATTATATAGCTTTATGGATGGATTTAGTGGCTATAATCAAATATCAATACACCCAGAGGATCGTGAAAAGACTGCTTTTATCACACCTTGGGGAACATATGTGTATGTAAAAATACCATTTTGGCTCAGAAATGCTCCAGCCACCTTTAACAGAACGGTCAATCTCATTTTTGGCCCCCTATTGCTGGAATCACTTAGAATCTTCATGGATGACTTCTCTTCGTTTTTAGGTTCTCACAAAGAAACTCCTCTAGATTGTTTGGACCATCACTTGAGGCAGCTGCAGAATGTTTTCAAAAGATGCAGGGAGACTAAGCTAAAGCTCAATCCAAATAAATGTCATTTCCTTGTGACAAAAGGAACTCTCTTAGGACATGTGGTGTCGGCTAAAGGTATGGCCCCAGATCCTGACAAAATCATTTCTATATTAAAGTTGCCTAAACCTAAATCCCCTAAAGAGATTCAGAGTTTCTTGGGGCATACTGGATACCATAGAAGATTTATAAAAATGTATGCAGAGATAGCCAGACCACTGGCTAGACTTACAGGTAAGGAAGTACCTTTTAAATGGGAAGAAAAGGAGGAAAAAGCATATCAAAAATTACGGTCAAGGTTAGTGTCTGCTCCTATTTTGATCACACCTGAGTGGTCAAAAATCTTTCATATACATGTAGATGCCAGTGCCTATGCAGTGGGGGCAGTTTTGACCCAACCCAGTGAAGAATTTAAAGTGGACAGACCAATTCAATATGCCAGTAGAATCTTGACCAAGGCTGAAAGGAATTACAGTACTACAGAAAGGGAAGCCCTAGCAATGGTCTTTGCTGTCCAAAAGTTCTGTCATTACTTACTGGGAGTAAAATTTATTATTATAACAGATCACCAACCACTAAAATACCTACTCAACAAACCACAAGCCACTGGTAGAATATGGAGGTGGTTATTGTTGTTCCAAGAGTTTGATTTTTCTGTAGTCCATAGACCAGGTAAAGATAATGTTATGGCGGATCACCTATCCAGAATCAATATGATGAATCAAACTAGTGGAATCCATGATGATTTTCCAGATGCTCATCTGTTTGCTGTACAAGCTCAAGGTTGGTATTATGATATCAAAAATTTCATTAAAACTGGGTTGTATCCAGAAAAGGCTAGTGTTGTGCAAAAGAAGAGACTGCTAATCAAGAGTAGACCATATACCTTCATTGAAGATAAATTGTATAGACAGGGCAAGGATGACAGGTTTAGGAAGTGTTTGGAAGAAGAAGAAGTGAGGGAAGTCCTTCACTCTGCACATGAAGGAACAGGTGGTGGGCACCTTCCAGGGCATATTATGAGTCAGAGGATACTGGATGCTGGTCTATGGTGGCCTACACTATTCAAGGATGCAGATGAATGGGGAAAGGCATGTGACATTTGCCAGAGGTGTGGACCTAAGCCAACAAAGCAGAGGCATAACCCCTTGATTGTTTCCACTTCCTGGCAACCATTTGAGAAGTGGGGGCTAGATTTTGTAGGGCCCATCTACCCTCCCGCAATTCCAAAAAGAGAAAAATATCTCCTGATAGCTACATATTATGCGACAAAGTGGGCAGAAGCTATTGCCTCCCCCGACTGCACTGCCCAAACTGTTGTTGATTTCATTTATAGTAGCATCATTTGCAAGTTTGGATGCCCACTTGAAATTTGTACAGATCAAGGTACCCATTTTGTCAATAAGGTCCTGCAGGAAATTTTCAACAGGTATAGAATTCTACATAGGACCTCTTGTGCTTACTATCCAAGAACCAATGGACAGGCTGAATCGACAAATAAGGTTTTAATCTCAATGTTAAGAAAGGAGTGTATGTTACAGCCCACTTCCTGGGGCATTGCTTATCAAGGTACCCTATGGGCATACAGGTTAGCCTACAAAGAGGCCACAGGATATTCTCCATTCCAACTAGTTTATGACATATTGCCCATTGATCCCTTTGAATTTTTACATGGATCACCTAAGATAGCATTCATGCAGGGCAAGAAGGATTGTGATGTTTCTCAAAGGCTCAGAGCACTACATAAAGTGGAGGAGATTCGTCTACTAGCAACAAAAAATTTGATAGAGACTCAGATGAAGAGGAAGGAGGCACATGATCGACATCTGTGGAACAACAACATTGAAGCAGGCACGTTAGTTCTTCTCCATAGACCTCATCTTCATACACAACTGAGAGGAAAATGGCTTCCACATTGGGAAGGACCTTACAGAGTCAAAACAATGCTAAATTGGGGTGCTGTGGAGTTAGAGACGCTGAAAGGAGAGGCCTTGCCACTGGTCAACATATCCAGGCTCAAAGCCTATCATCAACACACTTGAAGAAGTATGGATCACCTGGAACTGCAAAATTTGTCCAGGTTGTACATAGCTTTCTCATCTCATTTTGCTCAGTTTTAGTAGTTTTCTTTAGCAATTTCATTCTTGTTCCTGGTGTTTTTAGCAAACCTAGAAGGCATTTCATAACCTCTACAAACGAAAAACTTTTGGGTATTTTTGGAAATTTTTCTAGCATTTTTTAGCATTTTTATAGCATTTTTATCCCTTTCCGATGTCATTTTCTTGCCAATTAGGAGGAATAAAAGTCGGCTCTCTGTGGTTTGATGAAAGAAATTGAACTTAGCCCTGTGGAAAATTTAATGAGAAATTTTTCAGAATTTTTTGGCCATTTTTTGGCATTTTTTTGGATTTTTCCTTCATTTTTTCTCTATTTTTGGGTTATATTTCAAAAAAAAAAAGGCCCCCCAGGGCGTTTTTTTTGTTTTTTGCCAAAAAAAAAAAAAAAAAATCCCCCCCACCGACACCACCGACCACCGCCCCTCCCCCCCCCCCTCCGACACCACCGACCACCATCCCCCCTCCCCCCCATATATATAGTTTATCTTCCCTTCCTCCAGCACACAAGCGGCCGACGCATTCCATGTAATTTTTTTATTTTTTTTATTATTTTATTTTTTTCATTTTTTTTTTCTTTTTTATTTTTTTATATATATTTTTTATTCTTTTATTATTCTTATTATTATTATTTTCTTTTATTTACAAATTAATTATTTTTTGTTTTTTCATTTTCTTTTGTCTATATTTCCATTCAGTATTGTCCATTAGTCTTTCTTTTTCCTCTTAAAATTTCTCTTCTTTATACATATTGTAATTCCTCAAATAGCCCTCTGTTTTTTCCATTCTAGCAGTCGTTTTTAGGGTAATCGCGCATGCCGAACACAAATTTTGGGTTAAGACCTCTCAATTTGGATGTTTTTCTGCTGTTCTATATTTGTTCGCTATAGAGTTCCCTTCATAGAAACTTGCTCTATGTGGTTGCAGTACTTTTGTGCCCGCGTTCTCGATCTGCATTTATGGCGGCTTCCGCTCCCCAGCAGGATTCATCCATGGCTACTGAGGCATACTCGAAGCTTGCTCCTTCGGCCTTGGCTTTCGGTCCTATCCATCCCGAGGTAGGCCCCCTATTTACTATGACCTCCTCCCAGTCCGTCCCTCCAACCCGACCGTCCCTGTCGCCACCCTACAACCCACCCCTAGGGCCCCCCTCCCCTCCATAGTCCACCCCGTCCCTCGCGCACCAGTCCCACGCCCTACCACCCCTTCCACCCCTACCCATTTACAGGGTAGTCAGCCTTTCGCGGTTTCCCTTCCATGTTTCTCCCTATCTGGTTCCTCGTTGCATAGCCCCGGAACTCTTCCCACTAGTCACCACCGTCCCGTTGCAGCGCCCCCCACAGCCGTGCCGACGCACTCAGATGGTTCTAGTGGACACCCCGCCCGCAGCTCTGGTAGTCATTCCACCTCCCCTGTTCCACGTCCACCGTCGTCATCCATAGTTGACCATAGAGACTCATCTTCGACCCTATCCCTCCGCCTGCATTTAGCTTTGCCTCCCATCCCACTCATCGATCTCCTTCCCGAGGGTTGCCTCCGTCAGGCCGGTCTTTGGCGACTGGCCTCCCTCCTCTTATCCGAGGCAGAGGGGTCCGATATTCGGATGGCGCTGCTTGACTTCCCTCATTTTCCATGTGGTTCACTGACCCCTGCGGTCGTCACTGCAGGCATAGGTTCGAGCCTCTCTTCATTTCATGCTCCACAGACACTCTACTCGGGGTTATCTCGGGAAGATACCATCGCTTTTTGCATATCATTATATGGTGTTGATGCCATCCCCACTAACTACCAGCTCGCCGTCCTTCATTCGTTCATTTTCTTCTTCTTATTGCGTAGTCCCTCCTCGGACCTTCCATTGCACGACATCCATATAGCTGACCCTCTTTTCTGTTTTTTACATGGCCGGCCTTTTCCCTGTGGAACACTCATGTTCCAATCATTCCTACTTCGCTCTAGACGATTTCATGATGCCCTACATCGCGGCACTCGTTCATTCTCTGTTTATTCTGCCCCGGTTTTAGCTTGGCTCTTCCATCTACCTGGTACACACACCATAGCATCCAGCCATTGTCTTGACCCTTCTCATCTTACACATTCTATTGCCCATTCTCCCCACCCCGCTCCTCAGCCGTTCGTCGCATTCCCCTCGGCCCCTAGCACTCTTCCGCAGCCACCTCCTCCCATGGCAGCCTCCACTCCTCCTCCAGCTCGGAGAGTCTGTACCCGGTTGATGGATTCTTTTCCCACCTCGGTCCCTAACTCACCCATTCCGTCACCCCCCCCCCAGCCGGTGCCTCACAGCCTCCTCCATCTCCTGCCATCTCCATTAAGTCTGCCTCCACATCCCATCCGCATCCCTCGCCTCCGGCTTCTCCCACTTTCCCCTAGCCTATTCCGACCCCACCCCCACCACCACCCACCTCGAAGCCTTCCATCCCTGCTAGCCTCGACGATGATCCACCTTTCTTGGGCCTCCTTCGTGATGCGAGCGTAGTAGCGAGTGATGGAGCTGATGCTGTCTGTCTCTCCCTTGATTCTGTATCCGCAACGGCTGTGCTTCATCAACAGTATGCTCTGACGATCGATCGTATTCGTGCTGCTGCAGCGGCTCAGTGGCAGACGTCGGGCGAGGCGTTGCGGGCCATGCAGTAGGACAGAGACCGATATCGAGATGAGGCTGATGCTGCGACTCGAGCTCTTATGGAGATCCGCCAGCGTGCGTCCTTAGGCATTTGTGATAGTCCTGCGTGTCGTTTGGTCCGACGAGAGCGCGATCATCTATGCAGGTACAGGAGCAGGATTGCTGCATGGACTGAGGAGGCAGCCATCATTCCACCCGCCTCACCTGACTTACCTCTACCTCGGGATGATGGTCCTCCTGGGGAGAGGTCCCCTTCTCCGCCGATGCCTTAGCTAGTCACTCGTTCTGTGTCTATCCCCTAGGCTCTTGGTATTCAGACACACTTGGGTTTCCCTAGTTTCATTTGCTTTATCCTAGCCTCCTTTTGTTGTTGAGGCAGTTGTAGGATGCAGCTATTTATCTTTTTTTTGGTTCGGTTGCCATTCCTTGGCACTTCATGTACTTATCATGGACAGCTATTTCCTTGTACTTTTCTGCTTTTATATGATATTTGGGTTCGGTGTTCATTGTGTGTTCCTTGTGCGCTATCTAATTGATTGCTGGTTGTTTTATTACTATGTCTGTGTATAGGTTGGTCTCTCTCTGGTTGGGTATTTCTTTTAGTGCCACCCCTCCCTATACTTCCGTCTCCCCACCCCTCTTCCCCACCCCGCCCCCCCCCCCCCCCACACACCACTTTTCCCCCCCTTCCCCCCTCTTCCCCACCACGCCGCCCTTTCCCCCATATTACTGATTACTCTCTCGTGCTTTCTCCGCTGCTCTTCATGGACCTGGTGGCTGCTCTAGTGTCTTTTTTGCAATCTTGCAGCTCCATTATCATGGTGTCCTCTATGCTCCGAGTTTTGGCTCTAGCTCTCCGGGACGGAGAGCACATTAGGTGGTGGGCAACTGTTGAGCCCATAAAAGTCATGTTGGTCAAGTCAATTGCAGTCAAAGTCAACTAGTCAAAGTCAACAGGTGCAAAGTCAAAGTGCTAAAGTGAAGGTGTCAGAAGTGCACAGGTAGTGCACAGTTAATTGTCCACAAAGAGTAAATTGGAGAAAGTGGGTTGCAAGTTGCAGAGGTATTTTCTCTAATTTCCCTAAGGTTCAAATGTGTTTTAAAGTGTTTTGGAAGGTTCAGGTGAACCCCCCCCTTATGTGCAAAAGTGAAGGCTTAAAAGGAAATGTGAAGGTATGTGAAGCGGCGGTAGCGTACGCACAGGTGGAAATATGGCCCCCCAATTAAAATTTTTGGTTTTAGTTTAAAGTCACTACAGGACAAAACAGTGAGTCGTTGGCTGCCACTTGTAAAGACAATCTTGAGACATCAAAGTGAGCACCAAGATGCTATTGCAGTTAGGAGCGTACTGATCGACACACTCAAATCAAGGCAAGGTCTATTCTTGGACCAATCTTAGAGTAAGCAAGAGAAGCATAGGCTAAGTGAAGCAAGAGAGAGAGTGCAACAGTCACCAGTGTGCGACGCAGAGAAGTGGAAGTGTAAGGTGCATGGAGAGTGACTAAGGATTTGTTCAGAGAGTGCTAAGCTATACTCCCCCAAGGATCTCAAGGTCTCACTGTAGTGTGCGCGTGCCGACAGAAGGTATTCACTCCTCCCCCTTTGTGGAAGCTTGGTGCAAGGTCTGCACAAGGATAAGCTTGAAGCAGGTGGAGGTCTGGTGCAGAGGAGGCCGGCGGCAAGAAGACTTTGGGATATTTGGTATTTTGTAAGTGGGCACTCTGTGGGATTGTGCACAGAGGTATTGGCTTGTCTTGTACTTCAAACATTGTAATTGTCTTACTGTAATCAATCGGCAGAAGCTTCCAGGTGTATTTTCTCTTCTTGTTTCTTCCCTTTTTTCCTACAAACCCTCAAACTCCTTCTCGTCTAAGAATCCCCCAACAATCTCGAAGGATTTGAAGCCCCTACATGTTTCAACAAATACCAAGTGGAAGAATGAAAATTTTCTATTTAGATGTCAAAGAGAGAGGATGTCAAAAGAATGGCTTACGATAACAAAGGACAAACAAAGAAGCTAATAATGACGATCAAGGATGGAGAAGAGAGATGCACTTATATTGGAAAAGGTGTATCATAGCAAGAAGATAAGCAACTACTAGAATTGCTCAAGACATATCAAGGTATTTTATCGTGGACATACAAAGGTTTAAAAGGAGTAGATCTTGAAATTTGTACGCATAAGATACCAATGATTGCAAAAGTGAAGTTTCGGAAACAAAGGCCATACACATATAATGACATTTACTCTACCAAGATAAAAGAGGATATTGACAAATTATTGGCAGTGAGATTTATATACAAGATACAACACACAAAATGGGTGTCATCCATAGCAATTGTCCCTAAAACAATGATGAATTATGAGTTGGCATCAATTTGAAGAAAGTAAATGGAGATACCATCCATGATAGATATTCTCTCCCTAATATTTTACATGCATTGGAAATAAATTCTCGCAAGGAAATGTATAGCTTCCTTGATGGATTCGCAAGTTAGAATTAGGTGGCTAGTGCTCCTTGAAGACCAGCACGAAATGGATTTTTCCATTGAATAAGGAATTTAAGCATTGAAAGTTGTGCCCTTCAAACTAACAAATACCCCTACTACTTTCCAACAACCAATTTGTCATGTCTTTTATAGATTCTTGAGAAAAAGCTTAGAAGCATACATAGATAATCTCTACACATACTCCTTACAAAGGCATTGATACATGTTGGAGCTGCAAAAGATCTACGATAAATGTAGATAACACCAAGTCTGATTGAGTTTTGAAAAATGTGCTTTTATGGTGCATCAAGAAAAGATCTTGGAACACATCCTCTCTAATTATGGAATTCACATAGGTGAAGACAAGACCAAATCATCTTATACCTATTTGTTTCAGAATGTGGTTTATCGTTGTGGCTAGTACCCATCAATTCAAAATTGGCATCTGATGGAAAGTCATAGTTGGTCTCTAAGGACGAACGTTCGCTTTTCTAGAAACCGAAAGATGGTCTTCCTGACGATATGGAAGTAGTTTACATTCGCTTTCTAAAGTGTGATGTCAGCCCTGGACAACAAAGATAATCTCCTCACACTTGATTGAGATGTTCAATTGTCTGTGCCCACTTCGGTTGTGATCATGGCTGTCATTTTGATCATGCCATGTGGCAAAGTTATGTATCGGTCAATAAAACCTTCTTGTCGAAAGTTATGGAAGTTATTACTCCAAAAAATGACTATGTCTGGATTCAGGAACAATGCTTCTTCCTTTGCACTTGCGTATAGAAGAGAGCCACTCAAGAGTGTTCAATGGGAATGCTAATCCAAGATTTTTCCATTTTGTCTATTTCTTGCTTGACTGCCTCAACCTATTTGGGGTTGAATCGATAAATTTTACCTTTGACTAGAGTAGCCTCACTTGCCAAGGGGATGGTTGCATGCCAAGTTCCAACAGCTTCTAAGATGCCTTCCACATCCTTGTAGCTCCAAGCAAATACATTCGCATAAGTTTCTCATAAACTTGATGGTCCTTTCCAATGGCAAGGACTCCTCCCACAACCAGGCAGCCAATGGTATAGGTATGGGCACCTGTGGGGTGCCTAGATTGACCTCTTTCACGGTCTCTAACATTTCCAAGCTTTCTTGTTCTTCCTCCATGCCCTTTCTTGTTCTTTCTTGCACTCCACTCTAAGCAGGTTTGCATTTATCTCGTGATCCCCTTCTTTGGCTTGGAGCCACTCCATGGGAATTTCATCCAGATGAAGTTCTTGATCCTCCCTCCTCTACTCCCTAGCTTCAATGATGGGTGATGGACTCAGCTAGCCCCACCACTTCCACTTTCTCATCCAAATTTTCGTTGTCGGTTTGGTTGGCTGGATGCCATAATACATGGGGAACTCTAACCCTGAACCACTGTAAAAGGTCACAGTCCTTAGAGAAAGAGACTTCACCTTCTGGCTCATCTACCTTTACTGATTGCAATACTCTGAAATAGTCGGCGGGGCAAATCTTTGGCTGAATTTTCTTCATGTTCTAGTCTTCCCTGTCCTCCACCCAGTGTCCTTTCCCCATTTATGGCTGGCTCTCAAGTATTATAGCCCCAAAGATATAAGGGCAGTAGCGTGTAAAGATACAAGGGGGGAAGTCATTTCTACTCCGTAATGCCCCAAAGACACGATGGATCCATAAATCTCCTATAACAAGACTGAGACATGGTTGTAAGGTAGATGTAGTGGAATTTATGCAAACAAGATACTTGAACATGCACTTTCTGCTTTACTCTACGTGCCTTTGACATGATATGGCAGGCAGTTGAACAAACACTAGGTCCTTCCAACTCTCAAGGGCCTACCGTCCCATCAGAAAATAGGTATTTGTTTGCATTGCACAGAATAAATAATTAGAAAGATGATTCACAAGGATGTAAATTCTGAATGCTACTTAAATACATCAATGAATATGCACACAACTTGTTCGAAATGGGGTGAATTGAAACGTCTCCATATTACTGTAGATTCTTTGGTTA
The DNA here is from genome assembly GCA_020310875.1 of Ceratopteris richardii. Lineage (NCBI taxonomy): Eukaryota > Viridiplantae > Streptophyta > Polypodiopsida > Polypodiales > Pteridaceae > Ceratopteris > Ceratopteris richardii. The sequence goes on from CM035424.1 coordinate 121,721,296, forward strand.
ATGTAGTTTGGTAATGGCCAACATAGGGAATTGATTCTGGCCAGAAAGAGACCCCAAAATGGTGTATGCCGCAAATGATGATGCAAGCAAGAGATCCAAACAAGAAAGAATCCGATCCTGTCTAGATTCGGACAGAAATCTTTCCTATCAAGACAAGTATGAACTTAATCCTTGCCAGAGACACTCTCTAACTGTGTTATTCATCACTTTAAAATATAAGCACTGCCTTTCAAGACAATACTTAAGATGCAATCATACCAAACAATCTTGATTATAAGAAGTACGATTTCAAAGCACAGGCAGGAAGTCCAGAAAATGTCCCACCACCTTCACAATGAGAAGTTGAGCGATTTTGTTGCAAGAGACCCCACTTTAGATGGCTCTTGCGGACAGATCTGAATTTATCGTTCGAAGAGAACAAATACCTGTCCCACTTTGAACGAAAAACAAATAGTCACTTGTGTGCTTGGTATGCCAGCTAGGGAATCACTATAAGTTTCAGATTTATGACACCATGTAACAAAGTGCACCCATTAGCTCTTGCAGAAGAGAGAGAACTCCTTATTGGGAGCAAGACTAGGCCTCGTCCCTCAAAGAATATATATATATAAGGTTATACACCTGACCTATAGGTTGCACATACTGTATATTAGTTGAGAACAGGAGGCATCTTTGTGTGCAAGCCATCTCTGAGCCTTCTTTAGCCTCTATTAAACACGGACAGCATGGACACTTATTCTCCACTGACTTCTTGTAGAAGAAGATACATTGATTGTCTGTCAAAGAATATCATTAACTGTGGTATCAACATACTGCATTTTGAACAACTTGAGGCTCGAGCAATCGAAAAAGAGCAGAAAGTGAATGAGCCACGTATTTGCCCTTTGAGGTCTTGTAAAACCATTCTTCAAGGAGGGTCCAGATATTGCTTATAAAGAGGTTTCAGTGCACAAGGCATGCCATTTCACTTTGGAAAAGCTGACAGAGATGATAATGAAGGGATACCCATGTATTATGAGACTCTTTCAGAAACCAACAATGGCCATAATGTACAGTCAAGCTGTGGTTTATAGCCATTTTCATCCAAGCGTCTTCTTAAAAGCATCTGTTTGCTGAAAAGTTCATGTACATGTGTACAGGGACTACTATTCACAACAAACTCATGCACCTTTTGACCTACCTCAATCCATGCTCTACCAGGTTTCTTCCAGATGTTAGTTTGCTTCCTCATCTTTCTGATTCTGGCAGCTTCATCCCACATGCATGCCTTGACATATAAATCATGCATCCATTCATATGCTGCAGGGAAATCTGGATCAAGTTGTATAACCTGTTCAAAACAACGTTTTCCCATGTCGAGATTGCCATGTGCTCTACAAGATGAAAGCAATGATATCCACCCACTTACATTTGAATGTAGCTTTTGTAGAAAATTTTCTGCCTCTTCTAAGCATCCTGAGTGACTAAGAAGGTCTATCATGCAGGCATAGTGCTCATTAGTAGGTACAATGCTGTAGTCAGCTTCCATGGACCTGAAAAATGCACGACCTTCATTAATTAGACCCATGTTGCATGATGCTGCAAGTAGACTAGAAAATATCATTTCATTTGGCTTCAATGAGTCCTGCTTCATCTTTTCAAGACATTTCCATGCAAGCATCCAGTTGGCAGAGCGTGCATAAGCAGAAATCAATGCACCCCATGACACAATGTTCCTTACAAGCAAACCGCGGTGTACATTCTCTGCCTCATCTAGGCTTCCACACTTGGCATACATGTCGACAAGGGCACTCCCAATGACCACACCTATTACTGATACATTCTTGATGCATTGATTGTGAAGCATTCTTCCATTTCCTATAGACCCAGAGCTACCACAGGCTTTCAGGAGACTTGGAAAAGAGTCTTCAGCCTGTGATTCTCCAAAAAGTTCTAGGGCAGAAGCCACATATTCATTGTCAGCGTATCCAGCAATCATGGTGTGCAAAACTATTCCGTCTCTGTTAGGCAAAGAATCAAATACCCTGCGTGCCTCCTCAATGTTCCCACACTTTATGTACATATCAATAAGACTGCCTCCTATCACTGCATCAAGCTCTATATGGTTTCGCAAGATTTTGTCATGTATAAGTTGACCACATGTTATAGCCTTTAAGCCACCACATGCCTTGCATATACTAGAGTAAGTGACTTTGCTGGGTTCAATGCCTCTTTCTAACATCCTTTCAAACAACTCAAGCGCAGGGAAACAATCATGCTGCATCGAAAAACCTGCGATGAGTGCATTCCAGCAAATAATGTTCGGACTACACAGCTTATTAAACACATTAAGAGCCTCCTTGGTGCACCCACATTTTCCGTACATATCAATGAGTGTGCTCCCAAATTTGGCGTCTACTAATAGTCCAGTTTCAGTGAGATCACAATGTAAAAGCATGCCCTCTATACGTGATGATGCTAATGCGCATGCTTTAAGAGCAGCAAGAAAAACGCACCTGTTGCTTCTGATGTTCAGCAAACGCATTTCATGATAGAGTGCAAGGGCTTTCCTTCCTTCTCCATGCCTTGCGTTGGCCAAGATAATCGAGCTCCATGAGTATTGAGTAGGGCAACTGATCTTCCAAAAGACTCTGTTAGCTTCAATAAGGCAGCCGCATGAAGAAAATAACCGAATAAGGTAGTCCGCGAGCACAGAAATGCCTTCAAAACCTTCCCTGATAATGTTTGATTGAATTTTTCTGACAATGTTAATATCCACTTTCTCGCCACATGCTTTCAGAAGCTCATAGAAAAAGTCTCCAGATGGTGGGAAATAATTTGACTGGAGACTTTTAAGCATGTCAAGCAGACAAGAGTCGGAATGTGCATCAGTCATGCTTCCTTTATACTCGTGAAAACACAAGAGTTCTGAATATTAACATTACATGAGTTTTTTGTACTCCAAAATAATTGGTGCTACTAAGTGCGAATTCACACTAGGCGGCGGCAGCAGGAGAGCGAGGAACCAGTTTCAGATGGTAAAGTCTGATTTGTTAAATAAAAATTGAGAGTGTTCCAGACCCACTAAACTCTGACGGACCTCAGAACATGAGGGTGTGTTCAGGTAGGGCGGTAGTGTTTTCTTGGTTTAATTGGAGTTCCATTGTGTATCCTCATATAAAGTGGTGGTACGATCTCAAAATCAAAGTTTACTTGTGATATTATTCGTTGAACAAGATGAATAACCAATCAGAATGGCTTGTCCAAGGGGAGAAGCCCATCTCAATTCGTGGTGGAGCCGAAACACCCTTCCTTTTTTTCTTCAAATGAAGTGCTTCCATTTTTGTATAGCACCCTTGTGTCGTCGGGCTGTCTAAACCCAGCCTGAGACAAATGCCTGGAACATAAAAGATCTATGGCTAGAAAATCTCACACTCCTAATTCAACGATCCCGATAAAGTGTACTGTATAACTAGCCTCAGCTTTCTGTGAATGATAAAGGTGGAGGAACAGCCCGTCGAGCAAAAAACTCTCTCTGTTCCTCCGGAACAGTCTAAAGCCACCCTAAAGCCACTAGAAGCAGAGGTGTAGTATGGATCCACGCGATGCCCACGTTAGGCTGTGTGGTTGAGCTTTTTGCCTCTTTAGCTTAGGCAAAAGTTCAACGCTTCCTTACAAGAGTTCAACCTTCCTTACAACAAGATAGTTGACCCTTTACAACATGATAGTTGTGACCTTAACACCAATATATTGCCTTCGGGTACATTTAAACCAATTTTTAAGTATCACCTTCAGATAATCTAACCTCTATTTCGTGGGATAACCTCTTCTTTGTGAAATATAGGGTTCCATAGGTATTATGTCCCTTCATTTTTACAATTGTTTCTTCAATCAAATTTAAACTATAAAGAGATTAAGAACTTTCTCTTTAAACAAATAAAACAAAAACAAAAAACAATGGTGTTCCACTTAAAAATTCCGATTACGTGCCTCTCCAAGAAGGAAGGGGGTCTGGGAATTATTTGCCCTCTTAAGATGTCTGCCAACTTAGATGCCAAATGGGTCTAAAGATCATTTGATTCCACTGACTTTTGGGCTTTACTTATTAAAAGGAACATAAACAAATTTTCCTTGATGGATTATAAATCCTAGAAAGACCATTCCCTGTGGGACATCATAGCCTCTCCCAATATATACTCCCCTGTTGGTACTAAACTTTGTTGCAGATTTTGGGACTCCTGGATGCTGGCCAAAAAAGGGTACACTCTGAACTCAAAATTCTATAACTCAGCTGATTTTTGTAGGAAAGTATCTGGAATGGTTGGCTCTCTCTTTGGAACAATGGCAATATTGGGATCTGAGAACACAAATGCTACAAAAAAGGATATTCCAGATGGCATGATCTTATAGTTGGTGGTGAGATCATGACAGTGGATCAAATTTCTAGCAACACTCACCTCTCTCCTGGTTGTCTCCAGGTACTCTTGTTGCACAAGGAGATGCTCTAGGTCAAGCTGCCTAGCTGTACATCTCATAGGAATGTGCTGCTGAAAGATGTCGCAAAGGACATTCTTCAAAAATTCAAAAGAAGGAAAGGATATGTTCACCTGATCATTCAAGAACTTAACTCTAGGTGGAATGCCAACTGGAATCCCAGACAGTGGCACCACAGATTTAATTGCTTATGGGCATTTCCCATGAACATCAAGCAATTGTTTCTTCTCTGGGTGATAATCCATCATGGTGTCTGGTGTGGAGCTAAAAACAGGAAGCTTAAGATTAATGATGGAGTTTGTGTCTTTTGTGGCACTGTGGAGGATCTCCCCCACCTATTTTACAACTGTTATCATGTTCAGGGATACTGGAAATTTTTGCAACCTTTTTGTCAAAAGTTTAACATTTCATTGTCCTACAGGGAAGTCCTACTTGGATGTTGTAACAAAATGGATATTGTTATGTGGAATTTATGGAGGGCTCTGATTCGCTGGAGCATCTAGAAGAGAAGGAATGATGTTGTGTGGAGCAAATATAGAAAAGCCTCTTTGTACTCTTTTGCTCAGAGTTTCAGAGTTTCAGGTCTTTGGCTATGAAGAGTATCAATGGTGTCAAAGAAGCCCTTCCCGAAGCTTTTTCTGTATTAGGAAATCTCCAGACTACCCCTATTAGTCAATGGAGAGATTCCTTACTCAAGCTGTACTCTGTACCTAGATTTGAAATGGCCCTTATATGTACTTAACTACTAAGGACTACTTCTTGGTCTATAATTGCAGTTGTCTACCCTCTACAGGCCTGGTGGCCCTTGTATTGTACTGTCTTATGGACTTGATCCCTTGATCTTGGTGGGGGCCCTACCCTTTGTACATTTTCACAATCCATCATTAATCTAACTTTCTGTTCACTTCAAAAAAAAAAAACAATCACAAAAGAGACTAACAATTTTTGCTCGAAGGAAAATGATCGGTTCATTTTTATTCCACGTGTCATATTCAATATTTTTTGTCAAAAAGTTTCATGATGTGGTTCTCCTCAAGAGCATACCAAATGGCAATCACTGATTGGCTAATTTTTAGCCTTCCTCCACACTATATGAGATGATCTCTATTTCCCCTTCGAGCGATTACTTCAGCTCGCTTCAGACTGAGGCTCCGGAACAAGAGTCTTGCATGAGTGAGTTCCAGGTGGACTCACAGAAATGCTACCGCTCTTTTGCCCATGCATTCACATAGGGTGACGGAACCTTAGAGTTTTCATGTAGTGCTATAATACTTCTCCATTGTTTCAAGTGCACAGACATGCATCTCTAGATATTAAATTAAGGAATCCTTAGTTTATCACTCGTAAAATTTACAATAAGACTTGAAGGATCTAATATACATGAACAAGGTTCAAAACAAAACCTAATGAAAATGTTTTTATTCTAGCTTTAGAGTAGATGTAAAAGAAAATTATATAAAGCCTATTACAGAGCTCACAAGAGGTCTAGGAACACTTGTACATGGGACTTAAAGCATACCTTAGACTTCATGGTTCTTGGGTAGATAGTTTGAGGGCTTACCACCTCCCAAAAAGGACAAGATTTTTCCAATTTATAACAACTCATAGAAGAAACTAGAATTGCGAAACACCTTGGTAAACATTCCAATACTATTTTCTTCAAGTGGGCTTAAGTTCTATGAAAAGGAGAAAGATACAAGAGAGTTAGGAATAATTACAAAGTAAGATTAGTAATCTGTCCCTTTTGTGAGGGATCCATTTCATTTTGATTTTATTGTATTTATTATAAAGATCATCATAATAGTTCATTTTTTTCTTTTTGAAAACAAATTTTAATATGTTAAAAGAGAATTAGACGAGAATTATAGAGACATAGACGACAATCTTAAGAGCTTTTCATTTGCGTCATGTGGGATCCATCTTTTTTTAAGTTGATTTTGTACAAACACCTTCTTGTGTCTAAATGATAAGTGATAATCATTAAAAAATGTTAATGGTAAATTGGAAGGAAAGTTTAGAACTCAAGACTTTAATATGGAAGAGATGTAATACAAGGGATATGGTAGGCATTTGATGTGATAATCAACTTTAGAATTTACTCGCCTTGTTCTTCAAGAGAAATATGGAAAAATACTCATATAAAGGCATGACCATCTACTAATTAGATCCTCATTCTATTCCATGCCGATGTTCTCCTATCCTATTTTTCCCACAATTCTTTGGTGTCTCTAGCTACATCTTACCTAATGTCTAAGATAGCTTTTTTTTTTGTAACGATTGAACTAGATGGGTGAGTGAGTATGTTCTTAGAGCAAAGGAAGGTTGTTTCCAAAGCTAAAAATCCAGTGGACAAAAAATCACGAATCCTTATCCATTTATGTTAAATGAAAATCCAAAAGACAAGCCAAGGCTAGATGAAGAGCCAAGGCTCACACAAGGGTAGGTGAAGAGTCACAAGGAGGTATATATACACTCATTCTCATAGAGAAGGTGCAACAAGAGCCATTCAAGCATGTCGAGTGAAGGAGAGAACCTGTGCAGCAAGCTTGAAGGAGTGGTAAGACTTGTCCAAGCAAAGAGGAGTTCATACCAAGAGCTCCAAAGCTCATACCCCTTTTAGGAAGAGTGTTTGGCAAACATTACCTACTTCTATTTTAGATTTCTCTATTTAGATACCCATTTAATGCATATGATATCTTGTTGGAAAGCTTATCTCTTGTACTTTCTCTATTCCAAATATCTATGTTCTAATAATTGCGAGGAGCAATTCTAGTGAATCCCTGTTTCTATCATAAGCTAGCTATCTACATAGTTGGTTTTGTATAGTTTGGTTGCTTGAACTAAATGAGTCCATTCAGAGTGATTTGGATATGACGTTCTCGGTCAAATAGGTACAAAGATATTAGCTATAGAAGGGGGTGAACTAGAGGGACCTAGGAGGGCCTACTCATGTTTCTTGTAAAAATCTGATAGTAAAATCCCACAATTGGTGTCAAGCTAGACTTGAGATCTATAGAGGATCAGTATAAGGATATTTTCACAAAGGAAAAAGGACCAAGGACTCATGAAGATAAAAAAAAAGGTATCTTTCATAAACCATATCAGTATATATGGCAGATTTGGGACAAAAGGTTGAAGTTTTGGACAAAGATGACTATCAGCCATGGAGATTTAGAGTATCCAACTATCTTATTAGAAAAGGTCTCTAGCCTATTGTGTGTAGAGCTACGGGCCTTGAAGGAATGGGAGAAGAGGAATAGGAGAGCTATCTTCTTGATATTTCAGGTAATCTCCAAAACTATGATTAAGCATATGTCAAAATTTGATCATGCTAAGGATGTATGGGAAGCCATTGAGAATTTCTATGCTATTTACATAAATGTAGAGCTACGGGCCTTGAAGGAATGGGAGAAGAGGAATAGGAGAGCTATCTTCTTGATATTTCAGGTAATCTCCAAAACTATGATTAAGCATATGTCAAAATTTGATCATGCTAAGGATGTATGGGAAGCCATTGAGAATTTCTATGCTATTTCCATAAATAGTAGAAAGATGCATCTCAAAAATGAGCTTCACATCTTAAGAAAGCTAGTGGTCAATCCATAGTTGACTACATGAGCTCATCCCTCATCTACTGGCAAAAGAAGTTGCAATGGGAGATGCACCAAGGAGCAAGGATGCACACAGACAAGCACTCTATGCCAACAAAGGGAAGGGAAAGGAGGCAAGAAGGTAAAGGTGGCAAAGGCAAAGGAAAACAACGAAAGGAAGATGATGAAGAATTAGATTTAGACTCCAAAGAGAAATGCAAGGTATGATTTGTTATATTTGTGGCAAGCCCAATCACATTGCTTTAAATTGTTGGTTCAAGGATGGCAAAGGTGGTAAGAAGAAGGACCAAGGGAATTATGCTAGCACCACTTCAAATAATGAAGGCAATGAGCAATGCCTAGCCATGAGGCATCAATATGATGGTGGTGCCATGAGAGAAAAATGGTACATAGATTCTAGTTGTAGCAATCACATGTCATGGCAAGGAGATGTGTTCATCAATATGCAGATACCACAGAACAAGGGTTGTGTGGAAACATGTGATAACACAAAACACCCCACAGAGCATGTGCGAGATATCAGATTGGGAGAGGACAAGTCTACAAAGGTATTACAACAAGTGTTTCATGTTCCTTCCATCACTAAAAGCCTTATTTCTATAGGGAAAATGGTAGAAAAGGGATTGGTGGTCGTATTCAATGACAAGGCCTACCTTGTGAAGGATGGAGGAAAGGTTGTAGCCAAGGGAGGAAGAGAAGGTAGGCTATTCACTCTTGATGTTACCCCCACACATAGCCAGGTATGTTATGTCATGTTTGGGATTAGGAAGATTGCAGAGATTGATCTTCGACATAAAAGAATAGGGAATGTGAATATTCCTAAGCTCAAGAATATAAGCGGAGTAGGATTGGTGAGAGGTTTACCAAAATTTGATGGAAAATCCATGGATGAGTTTTGTGATGCTTGCCAACTAGGTAAGCAAGCTAAACAATCTTTCAAGAGGAGTATTCACAGATCAACAAAGACCTTGGAGCTCATAGTATCTTCAAAAAATAATCCTCTCTACTAGTAGATACCTAACAACTTTTAGACCATGTAAAAAAGTAGCCATGCAAGAAAACGCAAGAGCAATGGTAGATAAGAGACCAAATATAGTAGGATTAAAAAATCCATTACTAATAACAAGTAGAAAGATGATGGCATTGTCAACCCATGCATGCTTGAGTTAGAGATTAATTGGTGATATAGACAACTCTAGATAGGGGATTACAAGGTAGATGTATGTTGGATCAATTTAATGTCTCAAGTAGTGTTGAAGTCATGTATATATAGGCCAATAGAGAGATGTGGCCTTCCATGGATGGCTAGATATGGGTAGTAGAACTTGGGTAGCCACCACCCACGTAATCCCCATACATGGTCGGTTCAACCAACCTAATAAATATGAATGATTTATGAGTCCAATAGAAAATATTCCATAGAATATTCTTGTTACTATTAGGATGGGCACACTAACCTTGGACCCTTGAAAGTGTTGGTGCATTTGTTAATGTTAATGATGCACCAATTTTCATTCTTCCACACATTCATTGCAAGGAATCTTAATGGAACAAAGTACACACATTAGAAGTTCAAATTTTCTATAATTTGGCCTATTATGAGTTATTGGATAATGTCATGGGGTCAACAGGGCATGATCTAGAACCAATTTTATGGAAGATCCATCAAATCCTCGAGTGAAAATCCAAACTTGATCTATATCTTCTTTGAGCTTTGAAGAGGTGAAATGCAAATGTTTCATGTGCCATTGTTAGAGATTTAAGTGATTTTGTGATTGCTCTAGTCCAACACACTAATAAAGCACATGAAACTTGGGGAGGATTGGATTGCCAGTATGAGACTAAGAATCATATTCGGATTCAAAACCTTGAGAATAAATTAGCAAATGAGAAGCACTCTAAGTTGGAGAAAGGTGAAGACTTCATGAAGTGAATTATAGATTTACAAGATCAACTAACTACTATTATTTTTCTAATAACACTTGGAGAAGTAGCTCACACATGTGTTTGAATTCTTCCTATAAAATATGATGGTCTAGTAACTACTCATAAAAATGAGGTTAGACCCTCCCCTCTTACCTCTGAAGAGTTTTTTGCAAAGCTTCTAGAAGAAATGCACTTGAAGAATAGGAAAGACTCAAATGATGCAATATTTTTAGCAAATGCAAAGGGCAAAGGCTTTTTTGTAGATCAAAGAAGAAGCCAATCACAGGTTACCCTTCTCCAAGAAAGGATATATGCATGAAGACTATCTAGAGCTTGTACACACAGATGTATGGGGACCTAGCAAAGACCCCTCAGTCTCAGGTTCAAGATACTATGTGTCTTTTATTGATGAATATAGCAGATGGACTGTATTATACTTTATGAAGCACAAGGATGAGGTATTTAATTGTTTTAAGAAATATCTTGCATTAGTTGAAAATCAGACAGGAAGGAATTTGAAGAGGCTAAGGTCAGATGGAGGAGGTGAGTACTTCTCCAATGAATTTGAGGACTTCTTGCAGGACAGAGGCATCAAAAGGGAAATAACCACAAGGTACTCTCCTGAACAGAATGGGGTAGCTGAAAGAAGAAATAGGTTAATTGTTGAGACAGCTAGATCTATGCTTAATGAGAAGAAATTACCTAACTATCTATGGGCAGAGAGTGTCTCTACTACCACCTATCTCATAAACAGGTTACCATCAAAGTCACTTGATGGTATGACACCATATGAAGCATGGCATGGTAAGAGACCATCATTGGATCACTGCAAAATTTTTGGATGTGTAGCATATGTACACATTCCTTCACAGGTAAGAGGAAAGCTAGATCCAAAGGCTGAAAAATGTATTTTCATTGGATATGATTTAAATAAAAAAGGTTACAGGTTTTATAACCCTACCAATAAGGGATTTATGGTAAGCAGAGATGTGATCTTTGATGAGAATGATTCTTGGTATGAGAATGAATGAAGGTCAAACTACCCTATGATTTGGAAGAAGAATTTCCAAAACTTACAAACGAGGAACCTACTCAGGATGGAGAGTCAAGTTCAGATGATGAAGATACAATCAACCTTGAAGAGTTCAAGGCATGGAAGTCCAAAGGCAAAATGAAGATGAAGAAGCTTGAGGACATACCATAATCTTCAACTCAATCAATCAGAAGGTCTCAAAGAGAAAGCAAAAAACCTATCAGGTATGGGTATGATACATCTCTTGTTACTAAACATTCAATTTATCTTGCAAAGGATTTGCTAAATGAAGAACCAGGATCATATGAAGAAGCAATCACAAAATCAGAATGGAAGGAAGCTATGGATGAGGAGATTGAAGCACTCAAGGAGAGTGATACATTGGAGTTAGTACCCAAGAAGGACTCCATGAATGTAATAGGATCTAGATGGATCTATAAATTGAAAAGAAATTCTGATGGCACAATTAACAGGTACAAGGCCAGATTAGTAGCCAAGGGTTTTGCACAAACCCAAGGCATTGACTATGAAGAAACATTTTCTCCTGTGGCCAAGATGCCAACAATCAGATGGTGAGTGTGGCTGCATCAAAGAATTCGAACATGTACCAATTGGATGTCAAGAATGCTTTCTTGAATGGATGGATTTCAGAAGAGGTTTATATGTCACAACCTCCTGGCTATGAAGACCCTAAGAAGGTAACTTATGTTTGCAAATTAAAGAAGGCTTTATATGGATTGAAGCAGGCACCTAGGGCATGGAATTACAGGCTAACTACATACCTCCAAGACCAAGGTTTTGTCATGAGTAAGGCTGACACTTCTCTGTTCATTAAGAGAAGTGTTCACAGATAATCTATCTCTGTGTCTATGTTGATGACATCATCATTACAGGTAATGATGTCAATGGAATCAGAAGCATCAAAAGCCAAATGATGAAGGAGTTCAAGATCAATGATCTTGGGCTATTGAAGTATTTTTTGGGACTTGAATTAGTTTACACTAATTCAGGAATATACTTTACTCAGAAGAAGTATGTGCAGGACATGTTGAAGAAATTTCACTTGCAGGATGCTAAAGCAGCTAGTACTCCAATGGAGGTGAATCTAAAGCTAAGTGCCCATGAAGGTGATGAAGTCCAAGATATTATAGGTTATCAAAGTATGGTAGGTAGCTTGAACTATGCTACTCTTACAAGAATTGATATTGCATATGGAGTTAGTGTGCTAAGTCAATTTATGCACAAGCCAAGGATACCTCACTTAGAGGCTGCCAAAAGAATCATGAAGTATCTCAAGGGTACACAGAACCATGGTTTGTACTTTCCTTATACTTCAGATATTGATATAAAAGTTTATTCAGATGCAGATTGGGCAGGATGCAAGGATGATAGGAGAAGCACTTCAGGATACATTTCTTTTGCAGGTGACAAACCAATTTCATGGTCTGCAAAGAAGCAACCAACTGTGGCATTGTCTTCTACAGAAGCAGAGTATAGAGGGCTAGCTAATGCCACTCAAGAAGCAATTTGGATTAAGCTTTTGTATTCAGAATTGGGCTTATATACTAGGCCTCCAATTATCTTTGGAGATAATACAAGTTCTCTTCACCTTACAGCTAATCCTATCTATCATGCCAAACACATAGAAGTTCATTATCATTATGTGAGAGAGAAGTTGCTAAGCAAGGACATTCAGCTGACCTATGTGTCAACCAACATGCAATGTGCAGATTTGCTGACTAAAGCTTTGGATGGGACCAAACTTTGCAGGTTCAAGTCTATGATTGGATTGCAGGATGTACTTGAAGATTGAAGATGAAGACTTAAGCCAAAATGTTTGGCTTGAGGGGGAGATGTTGGTGTAAATCACAAGCCTACACATTTGTCTTGGAAGTTATCATGAAGACTCTACATACATAAAGAACCATAGGAACATATGCTAGTAATAACTTACCACTTTACCTCATTGTAAAAGTATAATTTGACTGAGAATCTTTTGTAATCACCTACCTAAGTGATTCGTGGAAAAGTAGATCACTTGATTGAGAGAATATCTCCAAACTTTTAGATGCTTGATCATAGGAAGCCAAAGATTTGAATTTGAATTCAAATCCTAAGTCACTTCCTATAAAATTGGATGTGAAAAAGTCGCGGAAAGATCACTCCATTCCCGAGGCTCATTTTGTTGAGCTTGAGTGTGTGTAAGGACTATACCATAGCCTACTCCTCTCTACACCATTTGGCAATGCTAGACATGCCAATGTGATTGTACACAATTGTTAATCAATAGATACATTTACATCATTCATCTTTGTGTTCTCTGCTAGTCTACTCAAAAGTCTATCAACATGTCAAGGGCATATTGTTGGAGATAGTCGTCTGCGGAAGCACGCGAACAGCACAAGGAAGAAGAAGAAGCTTGGAGCACAAACACACAATACTGAATGTATTACTAGAGAATGTACAAAGATAAGTAGCCCATTAGGGCAATAGGCATATATACAAGCCGGGGGAAAAAAACCTCCTAAAGAGGGAAAAAGTGCCCCGGCGATCCTAGAGTGTTCACACACATCACTACCTAAATATATCAACAAATCCCCCCTGGGAGTGATGCGGTGAACAAGGAGCTGGCACTCATGTATAAGGAAGTTCCAAGCTATGTGGAAATCACTCCACAAAAGGAAGTAAGCCCAAAGCTTTGCGGAAAGCTTCAAACTTCTCCCTAGGCAGAGCCTTCGTGAAAAGGTCTGCAATGTTCTCCTGCGTGGGCACATATGCCAAGCTGATCTCCCCAGCAGAGAACCTCTCCCTGACATAGTGATAATGCACCTCAATGTGCTTAGTGCGAGCATGGAACACAGGGTTCCTCGCAACTGCCAATGCGCTCTGACTGTCAGTGAAGATGGTGGTGGCTGAAGATTGGCCAACACCCAAATGAGCCATAAGGCGTTTGAGCCACACACACTCAACAGTCGTTGTGAAAGCTGCCCTATACTCAGCCTCACAACTGGAAGTGGCCACAGTAGGCTGCTTCTTGCTCAACCAAGATATACATGAGCTACCAAGCATGAAGCAAAAACCACTGGTGGACACACGAGTGTCATAGCAACCATCCCAATCTGAGTCAGAAAAAGCATGCAAATCTGGCGGTAGTGATCCCCCCTTGGGATAAAACAACCCAAGTAGCCGAGTACCACTCAAGTAGCGAAAGATGCGCTTAACCGCTTTCCAATGCGTGACTACTGGGCAATGCATAAACCTGCTCATCTGTGAGACAGCAAAATGAATATCTGGTCGAGTAATGCATAAGTAAATCAAGCATCCAACGGCCTGCTGATAGAGAACAGCATCAAATGCATCTCCCGCATCATGAAGACTCAATCGTAAACCTGTCTCCATAGGAGTGGCAATAGGCTTACAGTCTTCAAGGCCAAAATGCTGCAATAATGTGTCAATATATTTCATTTGACACAAAGCCATTCCACCATCAACGTGCATAAACTGAATGCCCAAATAGTGATGCAAATGCCCCAAATCAGACATCTCAAATGAGGCATGCAAATCAGCCTTAAAATCAGCAATATGTGTCTCAATAGGACCAGTGAGAAGCATGTCATCAACATAGACAACAATGATCAGAAGCACATCATTAGCACGTTTAACATATAAGGTGCTTTCAGTTGGACTGTTCTCAAAACCATGTGCAATCAGATAGGCATGTATCTTCTCATACCAAGCACGTGGTGCTTGCTTTAAACCATATAATGCCTTCTTTAACCTGCAAACCTGGTTTTCATGCCCTTTCTGCACAAAGCCACGGGGCTGAAAAACATACACTTCTTCATGCAAGTCACCATTCAGAAATGTTGTTTTAATGTCCAACTGATGTACATTCCAACCATGATGGGCTGCAAGTGCACAAATGCTCCGAACAGTAGTCATACGACATGTAGGTGCAAAGGTCTCATCAAAATCAATGCCTCTTTCCTGTGCATAACCCTTTGCAACAAGCCTAGCCTTATACCTGTCAACTGTACCATCAGGTTTACACTTCAGCTTGTATACCCACTTAGTGCCAATGGCCTTCTTGCCAAGAGGCAAGTCACATAAAGACCATGTACCATTCTTCATTATAGCATCATATTGCATAGCAGCCATCCAATTTTTTGAATTTTGTGCTTCATCAAAAGAAACAGGCTCATTCTCATCACAGAGACTAGATGCAGCCATAGCATAGCAATCTGATGCAAAGGAGGCACTATGAGAGCCTGAACGAGTACGATATGACAAAGGTGCATCTAATTTGTTGTCACGCAAAGTCTGCACCAGCCATTTTGGCATAGTTTTTGCCTGCTCAATATCAGCTCTCTCATCAACAAGTGCATCATGTAAATCTGCATCAGAAATGGAATGATCTGCATCATCATATGAAACATGCAAAGGTTGAGAAGTTGCCTCATTAGGACCAGCACTAGCTTGTCCACCTGTAAAAAGAGGCATCAAAGTATCATACATGTCTTTGGAGCTAACATACGTCTCCTTACTCCATGAAAGCAATGGCTGAATAGCATCTTCCACAAAGACAACATCGCGGCTAACCAGAATGCGTTTAGTCTATGGATGATACAGACGATAGCCTTTACTTTCAGAACTGTACCCAACAAAAATACATTTTACTGCCTTATCATCCAATTTTCTGCGATGTTGTTCAGGCACTAATGCACATGCCAAACAACCAAAAACACGCAGATGAGCAACAGATGGCTTGTGGTCATGCCAAGCCTCATATGGAGTGATAGACTGCAACGCTTTAGTGGGACACCTGTTCAGTACATATGCTGCACACATGACAGCCTCAAGCCAGAAACTATGTGATAAAGCCTGACTTTTGACCATGCACCTCGCCATCTCCATGAGTGACCTGTTCTTTCGTTCAGCAACTCCATTCTGTTGAGGTGTATACGGCACTGTACACTAGTGTTTTATCCCACGTTTAGCCAGAAATGCATTAAAATCTGAAGACATATATTCCCCCCCTCGATCAAAACGGAGGGTGCCCATTTTACATGCTGACAGATTTTCAGCCAAAACCAAAAACTGTTTGAAGCACATGAACACTTCGGACTTTGCTTTGAGTGGATATACCCATGCATGCCTGGAAAAATCATCAATGAAAGTCACGAAGTAAAGGTAACAATGTCCTTATGATAAACTCCTTTATTTACAATTTACTATATTTCATTTTGATATGACCACTTGATTTTGTTCCAAGAATGTGATGAATCATAATATCTATTTTAGTAGATGTCTATGCTTGTAAAACACTAGGAAGAAATTAATTCAGCTTGCAACATTTCCAATTTTTTAGTCTTAATATCATATTCTTTCTTTAGCTACATGTATTTTGTCTTAAAGTTATCATTGGAGAAATATTACCATCTCTAGTTAAATAAGGCCTGTATTATTTTCTTCAAATTATTCCATAGATTCTCAAAAACATCTGCTATGTTGGAATTCGAGGTGAGTGCATGAACAACACATAGAAGAAGAAGAAGAAGAAGAAGAAGAAGAAGAAGCTTAAAGAAAAACACAATATTGAATGTATTACCAAGTGAATGTACAAAAGAGGGAATAAGTGCCTCATCACTCCTAAGTGTGTTCACACACATCACTACCAAAATATAACAACAAATACCCCATGGGAGTAGTGATGCGATGAACAAGGAGTCGGCACCCATGTATAAGGAACTACCAAGTAATAAGGAAAGAAAAGAATCCACAAAAGGAAGCAAGCCCAAAGTTTTTTATGAAAATCTTCATAGGCAGAGGCTTTGTGGAGATCTCTACAACATTATCCTATGCAGGCACATAAGCCAAATTGATCTCTCCAACAGAGAGTCTCTTGCTCACATAATGATGGGGAACCTCAATGTGCTTTGTATGAACATGGAACACAAGATTCCTCACAACTACCAATGTGCTCATGTTGTGAATAAATATGGTGGTGGTAGAAGATAGACTAATACCCAAATCAATCAAAAGGTGTTTGAGCCACACACACTCAACAGTCACCGTGAAAGCTTCTCGATACTCAACCTCACAACTGGAAGTGGAAAAAGTAGGCTTCTTCTCACTCAATCAAGATATGCATGAGCTACCAATCATGAAGCAAAAACCACTAATGTGTTGGAGTTTGAGATCTGCAAAAGCCCACAAATAACACAAGGAAGAAGAAGAAGAAGCTTAGAGAACAACATAATACAAAATATTACCAAGTGAATGTACAAACTTAAGTGACATTTTAGGGCTATATGCATATGTACAAGTTGGGGAAAAAAACCTCCTAAAGAGGGGAAAAAGTATGGTAAGTGTATTCCAAGCATCCTTTGTTGTTTTGCAAGAGTGAATGTGAGGAATAATGGAATGTTTGACAGATAAAGCTATTAATGCATGTGCCTGAGCATCTCTTCCATTGCAACAAAGTTTCTCTATGGTAGGTGCAACTAGAAGTGCAACATGATCAGAAACTTGAAGAATACACCATCTTCAATGCCATCTACATCAGCTTGAGTAACTATATTTGCAAGTATAATAGGACATTTTCAACACCCTACATAATATTCCACAGTCCTTTTGTAACCAATACATGATTGTTGCTCTAGCACAATGGTGAGGACCACGTTAAGAAGCTCCACCTCCTTAATGTCAATCTGCGGAAGAGATAGGAGTGATATGAAGATCATGAATGTGAGATGAAGTGGGAGTGAAGGTGAGAAGCATAAAGATGCACACACACATACACACACACAACGAAGAGACAAGCAAGACACAATGGAAGGTAGGAAATCAACTCTATTACTCAAGAACACTCTTACAAGCTCAATATAGCTCTAAGATCTTCTCTACTCAAACAAGCTAACTCTAAGTAACCTCAAAAATGAGCTTTCTAGCTCTTTTTATAGATTCTAGACTAGTTTTGACCGGTTTCACATCTAGTGACCGGCATAGTTAAAAAATAGGTTCTAGATGCTATTTGAAAGGGTAAACAGTGTCTAAAAATAACCAAAATTGGTATGCTCATTCTACCTAAGCTCCTCAAGCTCAAGGACTCCTCGGCTTTCACAAAATGGAGCTATAAATTGCAAAAAGGGTTTTTCTATGTTACATATGGTACAAAAGTGATGAAAATCACTGTTGAGTGTTTGAAAAAGTAATATAAAATAGAAGTCTTTGAAAAAATGTTTTGACTGACTCCCTGCTCTGTCTTTACATGCTTTCGCGTCTTCTATGCCTCTGGCTACTGCCAACACCCCCCTCCCTCTCGCTTATGTCGTCCTCGATAGAACCTTGTTGTGCGGTTCGTCGGATGTAATTCTGTACGAGGTCTTAAGCGAGGGTGTGCTCTGATATTCGAATGCCTCGGGCCAGATCTGCCTCGAGTTTCTCCCAATCAATGGGTTGCGGTTCATCTGATGGCGGGAGTCAATAATGCGTGGAATATACCATCTGTTCACAGGCGAATAATTGCAAGAGGTGTGTAGGCTTGCTGATGAACACTTCTGAATGATATTCTCAGAAACCGATTGTGAACATTTCTTCGAAGGTTTGCTTGTAGCACGCCGGTAGGTATTTGATTCTACAATGCCAGGCATAACACACCCGGAGCGATGGCGTTGTACTCATATCATATGCAAGATCTAGGTTACTATGCTCGAAGCCCGGGGTGTTTACATGAGGTGCCTTAACACGACGGAAGACTTTGAAAACCATTTGCATCATGTCAAATATCTTGACAGTCATGTGTGCTGCTATATCGTCCATATGTTTCAAGCAAGGGAGCTAGTGACGAATCGTTGCCATCATGTATCCGACTATAGGTGGTCCTGTGGGTGGAGTGAAATATGGGTAATTCAGCTAGTCCTGGCATTGCTTGTTATTCTGTACTTTAATCGCAAATGCCTTCCAGGAGCGGCGACATGGAACTGGTCCCCAACATGGGTTGTACTTTAAGTGTAGAGGTGCCTTAACCCAAGTGCTCATCATCTCTGGATAATTCTGTAAGAGATCCCTGTGCCAATCTGGTTGATAGATTTCTCCTTGCTGTGCGTCTGGTGGCAAATCGTCAGGAGGGTTTCTTGCCTGTTTCTTTCTCTATGGCCAACTTATATTCTACCATTAACATAAAATAGGGTTTGTATTGTAGCTCGTGCCCTGATATGTATCTACGAGGGGCCAAATGAGCAAAGTAGGGAGACTGTAAAATTCTTTCTTCAATCATTGCCATTGTGTGTAACTGCGCCTCTACCCTTGCTCAGTGGGTTGTTCCAAGTTCTTTAATTGTCTTCATCCATGCGGGAGTTGGAAGTTCGAAAGTCGTCTGGCCTTCAGCCGTGACTCGTCCGCTTGGGATGGGTTGGGGTTCATATGCTTCTTCAAAAGTTTCCTCCACCGGAATAGTGACTGTTTCTTCCTCTGCTGGTAGTTGAGTCTGGCCTGGGGGTGCTTCATATACCGCTATCTGTGATTGGAGCATTGATACCTGGGCCTGTAATGCGTTGAGTTCCTCTAGGATGTCAGGAGATGGGTCCGCAGGAGCTCGTAGTCCTTGTAGTATTGGTGCTCTTAGTTGGAGTAGTTTATGCTCTTCTTTCAGCTTCTGATATTCCTCGTTCATGCTATCGTACTCATCTAACAATCTGACATGATCATCTAACAACATTTTCATAGATTCGGAGGGCACTGCTTTGAAGCGGCTAGGGCTTAATGGTTGGTCGGGTTGATCTAGGGAAGCTTCTAAATTTTCTCTGTTCTGTTCTTGTAAACACTGGTTCTCTTCTTTTGCGGTTGCCAAGTGTCGTTTGAGTAAGCCCATGTTCCTGGTGAGCGTTGCATTGCGAATAGTCTGTGCCCTTAACAAGTTATCGATATCTGAGACAGCCTCTTTGGTTTTTTCTTCACTTTCTAGTTTCAGTTTATGATAAGCCTCTTGTAGCTCTTGGTAGCAGGTATTTAGTGAGGCATTCTCGTTGGTGAGTGAATTGAGCTGCGACTGTAAATCGTTGGTTGTCTTCTGCAGCTGCTGATAATTAGTTCCAAGAGATGTGAAATCATCTCTTACTTGAGTCATACACGTGAACATCTGTCAAAATGCTATGTCTATGGTGGGTGATAATATTAGTGACGGAGTGAATGCAGTTGCGGTGTGTGTGGGTGTCGATGCAAAGTGTAAGGGAAGTGGGGATGGGAATGTGCACGCAGTGGTGACAGTGGAAAAATTGGAGGTGCCTAAATATGGTGGTGCCATGAATGAAGTGAGTGGGGGTGCAGTGGGCGGTGATATATCCATGTCATTGGATGTGGTATCAAGTACGGTGACTGTGAATAATGGCGTGAGAGTAGGTGCGTGCGTGGGTGTAAATACAAGATTTACAAAAGTTGAAGAGTAATTTACAAGGGGGTTCTCTTGTACTGCTTGGTGGAGAGAAGGAAGAGGAAAGGCGGTTGGGTGGGGAGGTGAAACAGGTGAGAAGGTTAATGGAGGTGGGAATGGGAAAAGGGATCTTGGAGGTGTGGGGAAGGACGGGAAGGATGGAGGGAAAATTGGACTGGATAGAAAGGTGGATGTTCGAGGAGGAAAACTAGGTTGGGTGGGTGCGGGAATTGTCGGGTGAATGGAAGTAAAGAAGGCTTTTGCTACAGCGCTATCCAAAGATGTGGATGGTCTGGGAGAGATCGGATGTACAGGGGAGATTGGAGATACGGGAGGTGAAAGAGGAGCGATTGGGGTGGCGGGTACTTCGGTCACAACGGTGGTATGTACAGTAGTAGTATGGGGTGGGGAGTCGACGAGGATAGCCTCTTCGGCCGCAGATCTTTCAAGAATTAGGTGTGCTTCCCTGGCCTGTTCTGAAGATTGTGCACCTGTGGGTACACGAATGTATTCACCAGGTTTGGTTAGTAAGCGAACTCTGCAAGGGTCATACTACGGTAACGGTTTCCTCTGCAAATATCTTAAGGCTTCGATGGATCCCACTGATTTGACAAGTTCCTTGAAGCCTCTGATGTACACTTCTTCGAAACCGCCTGAGACAAGTTCCTGTTCTATAAGTGCTTGGCTCTCTTCCTCCGTTAACTTCTTACGTGCCCAAACTTTTTCCATAGTGCGATATAACTTTTTGATGGCCAATGTATAAGCTGCTGCTTCAAATGTTTTTTCTTCATGTGTGCTCTGTCACCTTGGGTGTCGGTTTGCTGTCCTTGTTCATCTGTCTGTACATTTTCTTGGGATTCATGAGTGCCCTGGCTGCCTTCATCATCTCCGTCATCTTCATCGGTTTTTGTTCTTTCGTCTTTGGAACTAGATACTACTTGTCCTTGTGGTTGATCTGAGGGAGTGGTCGGGTAGCTTGGACGTTCATATTCTTGAGAAAAGATCTGTCCTTCTGAAAACTGAAATTCATTTGAGAAAGCATCCGGCATTTCGAAATCAAAGGTTGTATCTATGGGTTCTTCTTCCATGTTGGGTATTGGAAAAGAAAACGCTTCCGCACCGATGGTGGTGGGAGCTTCTGCTGCAGTGGTGGGAGGTGCCTGGACTGATGTTGCCTGTGAGGTAACCGCACTAGTAGTGCCTTCTGTAACCATAGGTCGAGATAATCGTATGCGAATAGGTTGTACAGTTACAGGGGCTTCTGTCGGAGACTGTTCTAGAGAGGGTTGTGGTGACGGTGATTCTGGGACCTGTAGGCATGGAATGGTTCCTCTCATGCGCTTTCCTGCTCGTCCTTTGCCAGACTTCCTAGCTTTCTTTGTTGTCCCCTTGAATGCTTTCAGCTCCTCGCTTGTCATTGCATGCTCGATTGGTAAATCGTATGCCAAACACATATATACAATGCGCGTGAGAGCACAACATCCATTGATTACCTTCTTTCTTTCCCATCTGTGTTGTGCTAAGTACAACAGATCAATTATCCAGCTTGCCAGATCAACTGTTTGTGGCCCAGTACAAGCGAAATCTAATCCAAACCAGATGCGTTTGTGGGGCATGGTGAATCGATCCTGAGCTGGGAAAGCGAAATGTTGCATACATATCCGCAACGGTTTAGAGAGCTCAAGTGTGATTGCTGAAATATCTTCCCACTTAGTAACATCCCCACTTTTCATAGGCTCTTGAATTAGCCTTTCTCGTTCTGTCGGCGTGTGTGTTCCATGTATCTTAATAGCAGCTCTAATCAAATCTTTAGACAGATAAACCTTCTTATATGGCGGATCATTTACCAAAGACGGCAAAATGAATGTTCCTGGCAAATCTTTGTTCTCTGAAGCTGTCAATGTTGTTACCAACTAGTAGCATATGTAGAAATCCAGTTTAGGCAAAGGATCACTGAAATATTCTGTGAAGCCTATTCTTGCCCAAACATGCGTTAAGTCTTCTGTGTTCTGTAGTCCTTCGAATTCTCTTGAGAAGAATTGGTACTTGCCCCAAGTACGATTATCAAAAGTTGAATTGGCCTCAAAAATGAAATCTGCATCCGCCAATGGGCCTGCTAGACCTTGAAACCAGTGAGAATTGCGATGAATCTTTTCAATATATCCCCTAGGAGGGTCGTCAATTGGCATAGGTCCCGGAAATCCTTGAAATTCTGGTGGTTGAGTCGTAGGATGGGGCTCAGCTAATAGTTCACCAATATGGGCCATGGGTACACTGGTGCCAGCTTCAGATGGTCCTTCTGCCTGCATGATGAGTGATGCGAGTGTGTAGCAGATCTGCTACAAAAGATTAACACATTAGTATGGAAATTATCATGATCCCATTAAAGTGAGACTGCAATCCCTTTCCATAACCGATGTGTAACCCGTGTAGCCGAGTGTTGTGATGTGGTTTATGGAATGATTTCTTGCAAACTAATGCAGGCCTCTAGACACCTACATGCTTTAGATGATGCATACATTTCTTGATGAAGTGTTATTACAATTGATGTTGGGTTAGAGTGTGTGGATTTGTACAAGGTTTAGGTGTGGGTGAATTATTACAAGGGTCTTGTTTAGTCGGGGTGGGAGTAATGTTAGATAAGGGGGTCGGAGAAGAGAGCTGGATACGTTTCGGTATCCACTTCCTAAGAGTTTCTGAGCAGGTGGAATGTTTCTTTTGAGGGACAAAAGTTGAGATCGGATGTGGTGGGGTTAAAGGGTGAAGAGATTTCTGAGGGTTATATATTACATGGCTTGAGGGTTGAGCTATGATACACTGTTTAGGTACCCAAATCTACGTGGGTGTGGGTCGATTCATAAGGTACTTCTTGGTGATCAAAATTTGTCGAATGTTCGTACTCATAGAAGAAGGTCGAGAAGACTTTGGATATTGCTTCTGCTTTTGTTGAAACTTCTTCTGAGCTTTGTCTACGTTGTTGAAATCGGTCGGTGGTTTCTGTCCTTTTGGCACCCATATTTGTCTCGTGCCTCTTGCTTTGTGATGCGGATACTGCTTTCATCTTTGTGTCGTCTGATATTGTCGTTGGTCTGGGTTCCTTTGTCGTGGTTGACTCCTTTGTGGTGGAGGTTGAGAGGTCGGATGGACACTCTGTTTTGGAAAAGAAGGGAGGTCCAACACTTGCAAAACCTGCCCATTAGGAAGTGCTCCGTTTTGTACTATTAATCTAGACCAGTCCGCAGTAAGTGTGGAAGGATGGGCACTACAGCTGATAGTGTCCATTTGGCCGCTGATGCAGTCCACCTAGCCTGCAAAATGTCCCATTTGTTCGCTGATGTAACCCACCTGACCGCTGATTGTGTCCATTTGACCAAGCGGTTGGGTGGTTGCCCCTTCTAGTTTGCACGAAGCCCAAGGGAAAATCTATTGACGTCCTTCTGATTGACAATTGTCCATCGCCAAGCCCGCGTGGGTTGGTGTAGACCTAACGTGACTCATCTGACCAAAGATCTTTGGGTCTTCCTTCGCATGTTGTTCATATGGTCTAGGGTTACATACTTCAGGCGGATTGCCGTTAGGGAAGTCAAGCGGTATCACTCGCTTCTGATCTAAGGTTCCAATCTGCAAGGAGCCTTGTCTAAGATTTAGGTCCACTGAGTGATCGTATAGCCAATCTTGGCCAAGGATTAGGGGTTCTATCAGGTCCTCGTCATGGCACACTAGTAGCTTCACTGTCATAGTTACTTCGTTTATGAGGATAGGAAGGTCCACCTCACCCATGCAAGGGGTTTGCATGCCACCTAGCCCTATGAGGTATGCCTCAATTGGCCACATTTCTATTCTTGAGTCCTTATAGTGGGACCATCTAATCGCACTAGTTGAAGCACCTGAGTCAATTAAAGCCCTGAGCTCTTGGCAAGGGTTGTCGTGCTCTAGCCTGACTGTAATGAATGGTCTCCGATCCACTATGCTAGGATGGGTACTTGACTTTGCTTGACACATAGCCATGGGGTATCTGGGTGTCGTTTCCAGATGGTTATACTATTCTCTCCCTAGTCCTTGTCTTCTTAGCTTCATGTGCTTAATGCATTCTATAGCTTCTGCCTGAGCTTCTACACGTATTCTATTTTCTTCCTCCTTACGCTTCTTTGCCAACGTGAGTCGTCTAAGCATATCCTCGGTGAGAGGGTCTTGATATAACTTGACTCTGCAGCCACTAATGTAATTAGGCATTATGTCTCCTTCTAAGGTGGCTAATTGTACTGCTCCACTTGTCGAGAGTCTGTTAATGATCATAGGTCCATAACCTCGCTTTTCTAACTTTTGTGCATGTTGTTTCAGCGTATATACTAGGACTAAATCTCCTTCTTTTAAGGCTTTATCTTTCACATGTGCATCAAAATATTCTTTTTGTCGCTTCTTTGCTGCATATATGCATGCTGCTGCTTTCAGCCTGGTTTCTCCTAATCGTTCCAAGTCCATTATTCTTGATGATAATTCATGGCCGGTCCACTGATGTTCTTGTGCAACCTTAAGGGTCCGTATCAAGAAGTCCAAAGGAAGCACAGCATTTTGACCAAAAACCATATGAAAGGGAGTTGCATTGAGTACGGTCTTGTAGGCCACTTGATATGCCCAAACAGCGTGGTGTAACTGTTTGTCCCAATCTGAACTTTTGTTGTTCACGAGTTTCGTCAGTACGTTACAAAGGATCTTGTTAGTGCTTTCAGCCTGACCATTGGCCTGAGGATGATATGGTGCAGATTTCTTGTGAATCACCATAAAATCCTGTAACAAATATTCAATGACCTGGTTTAGAAAGTGAGTTCTTCGATCGCTCACTAACTCTATAGGCAATCCATATCTTGTAAAGACATTTTCAAATAAGAATTTTGCAGTCGTGTGTGCATCATTCTTTTTCGTGGCTTTTGCCTCTACCCATTTGGTAAGATAATCTATCGCAACAATAATGTATTCAACATGTGTACCTTTTGCAGGGGGGTTAATGGGTCCTACAAAGTCTATATCCCACTTAGAAAATGCACGTCCTCCCATCATGGGTTTCAATGGCATTTCATCTCTGCGAGTAGGAAATTGAGTTCTTTGGCACACATCACATCTCTTAACATAGGTATGTGCATCCATGTGAAGAGTGGGCCACCATAATCCTGCAAAGAGGATGGCTTTGATTATCCTATTGAGTCCAAAATGACCTCCTGCAACACCTTGGTGTGCAGTCTCTAGTACGCTCAAATAATCGCTTTCATGAACACATTGTCTTAAGTATCCATCTCGTCCTCATTTGTATAGATTATCGCCAATAAGTGAATAGTCTTGAGCTTCCTGCTCTAGATTGCATTGTCGTGCTAAGGTCATTCCTTGAGGGAATGTGTTCGTCCTCAAGTATGTCACTAAAGGTTCACTCCAGTCTGGTGTGAGAGACACGTGATATAATGTAGCATGTTCTACTGGTGGTCTTTCACAACAAACAGGGCATTCTTTACACAACTTGTAGACATCTGCTTCCATTGAAGGCCAATAGACTCCTAGTCTATGTAGAGTCTGCAATGTACGATGTTTCGAATGATGTTGCTTTAATGCACCTACATGTGCTAATTGCAACCAATTTGCATGTTCTGATTCATCTGCACAACAAGCAAGAATCTTTTGATTATCATGTTTATATATACTTCCTGCTATGATTTGGTATCTCTGAGACTTGGTAATCTCTCCTTCCTTGATCCTTATCCTAGGATTCTTGGGTCCATATGTGAGAACAGGGACAATAGGCTTAGCCCATTCTGGTGCTATCTCAAGGTTAAACAAATACGCATCTGGTAATTCATCCGCTATCCCTTGAGGAGCTTCCCCTGAGGTTAGTCTTGAAAGGTGGTCAGCTCTAAGTTGTGACTTTCCTTTCCTGACTACTACTTCGAAGTCATACTCCATGAGTAATAGAAACCAACGTACTAATCTTCCTGTATTACAAGGCTTGTTGACTAAATACAATAATGTTTGATGATCTGTGAAGAATTTGAACTTGTTTGCCAACAAGTAATGTCTGAATTTCTTTACTTCGTAGATCATTCCTAATCCTTCTCGTTCTGTAGTGGTGTAATTCCTTTCTGCTGTATTCAACTGTCTGCTCATGTAAGCTATGGGGAGGTCTATATTACCGTCATTCATGGGTTGTGCTAACACACATCCTATGGCATAGTTGGATGCATCCACATGTACATGGAATGGCTTACTCGAATCTGGGGTTGTCAATATAGGTGCTAAGCACAAACGTCTTTTAAGTTCATTGAATGAATTCTCACATTCATCTGTCCATTCAAAATTGGTCAAAAAGAGTACAGAGGCTTGGCTATGATTGCATACATGTGTATGAATCGTCTGTAATAACCACAATGACCCATAAATGCTTGTACCTCTTTTACGTTACTTGGCCTAGGTAATTCTGCAATTACTTTCACTTTTTCTTCATCTATCGAAATTCCATTCTTTGACACAATGTGTCCTAGAATTTTTCCTTGTCTGACCATGAAAACGCACTTTTCTGGGTTCAGACAAACCTAATATTCTCAATATTTGTCAAATACTTGCCTTAACTATGGGATATGCATCTGTCTGATATTCGAATGAGCACATAAGTCGTCGACATAAACTTCCAAACTCTTGTGTAAGAATCCTTAAAAACATGACACATGAGTTGCTGGAAAGTGGCGAGTGCATTTGTTAAGCCAAATGGCATCACACGAAACGCAAAAATGCCCCATTCTATGGCAAATGCCGTCTTGTGTTGATCTTCTGGAGCAATGGCTACTTGATTATAGCTTGAGAAACCATCAAGAAAGCTGTAAACTTCCTTGCCCGCAACTCTTTCCAATAGGTGTTCCGTGATAGGAAGAGGATAACTGTCTCTAATTGTGGCGGCATTAACTTTTTTAAGGTTAATACACACACGCAATTTTCCATTCTTCTTGGGCACAACCACAATGGGGGATACCCATTTGGTATGCTCAATTTCGTAAATGAATCCTGCTTCTATCAATCAATCTATCTCCTCTTTAATCTTCGCAGTGTAGTTATCATTGTACGTGTATGATTTCTGTTTTGTGGGTTTTGCATCTGGAGTCATAAGGATTCTATGGGAGCATATATCCGGGTATACTCCTTTCAAGTCTTTGTAACTCCAGGCGAACACATCTCTATATTCGCGCAATAGGACAACTAACTCTTCTTCTTCTTCTTCATTCGTCAGATCATGCCCTATGTAGGTACATTTCTCCTCTTCTCCTTCTATGGCCACTATGATTTTCTTGGTTTTCTCTCGATTATCATATACTTCTCCAAGGTCAGCTTATCTGTTAGGCATTCTTACCAGTATTCTTCTATCTTCTATCTCATACTTCTTGAACTTCTCGGGAACCTCAAACAAGGATTCTTCTTCTTCTGACATGGTTTCTTTCTTCTTTCTTTTCTTACCTTCACTCTTAGTGGTCACTTGAGTGGCTAACCTCACCTCATCCATAATCTCTTCGTGTCTCTGAGGGTGAGTTTCTACTTCGTAGAAGTATTCTTCGTCTGATGCAAAGGGTGAATCCATAATAATTGACTCTAGGTCGAAATCACTCATATCCTCGAATGCATCAGTGTTAGGTTCACATTCTTCTATAATTGAATCACACATGATTGGCTCTATCGTGAAGATTGAAATGTCATAACCATCCTCGTCGCAGTGGGGTGTCCATTGTTCTTCATTGATGGCTACATCCATGGTTGCTAGGATTTTTGTCCAACCATGGGGTTCAAATTCCTCATCTTGAAATACTACAAGTGCATAAGCTGGGTCTTGAAGGGTTCGTGGATGTTGTTCTGCAGCTAAGGTCTTGGCTTCTAACCTTTCTTCCTCTTGTTTTGCTACTTTACACATCCATAGATGAGTATCCTCATGTAACCATGAGGGGTCTGATTCTAATGAGTGTATTGACTCCGTTTCCTCTTGTGTCTTATGGATGGTATTCCATTGTATTGGGGGTACATCTCTATGGGAATAGTCTTTAAGATTGACTTTAGTAGTCACTCCTAAATGTTGCAAGTACAAAGAATTAGTTCCCCAATCTTGTACAATTTGCAACTGACGCATGAATGGTCGTCCTAAAATCATCTCGTAAGCATGATTTTTTGCAAAGTCACAAATGGAAAAAGTATGCTCGAATTCCACACCACAAGTGGTGAGAGATATGCCTCCTAGTAAGCCTAATGGTTTTTCTATATGTCCGTCAGCCATTTGTAGCTTCATCCTGGTAGGTCTTAGTGCTGGCTTACCCCAACGTTTCCATAAAGCGGTGGTAGCAATGGCTACTCCGGCTCCTGAATCTAAGATGGCTTTCATGGTGTAGCATTGATGGGTTATTGGAAGATAAGTGTTACCTTCCTCTCCTTCGCTTACATCTCCAATCTTTTCTATTGGTATCTCTGGTACCTTCTTGTGTGATCCTATTTGTGAGGGAGTAGTAGCAAGCTCAGGGAATTGATTTGCTACATGTTTCCACAATTCTGGTTTAACCTTCAACAATTCTTCTAGGGTGAGATTACACTGTACTTTAGTATTCTTGATCACTTCCGTGTTTCTAGGGATCACTGATTTTCATTCCTCGCTATTATCGTGGGTGCTCTCATACTAATAGACTTGGCTTCCCAAGGTCCTGTGAACTGAGGTAATTCTTGCAAAGAATTGGATTCAAAACCTGTGTGTTCACTCAGTTGCTCTTCCTCTACATCATCGTAAATAGAGGGGATATCTTGGGGAAATTGTTCCTACAAGTCATCTATTTCTTGAATAGGAGGATGAGCTCCTTGTTCTTTTCTCCACTTTTCTTCTTGGATTTATGTCAAAAATTCATGTGAATACCTATGTATGGAAGACAGGTTGTCTTCACCTTCCATGTTTGGTACTTGAGACAAGGATGGTGCATTCCTTTCCTGGGTCTCCGAGGGAGTAGGGTTCCTATGCCAATTTTTCTTCTCTTTGCTATCTATCAAGTATTCTAGCCTCTCCATTAGTCCTTGAAAGTGTAATTCCGGTTTTGCCATGTTATTCCAATTTAGATATCTAGAGGCTTCAAACATAGCTTGTGCTAATTCTACCATCTTCATGCTGGTTCTCTCAATTTCTAGATCTGCTCGAGGGTAGTTCTTACTCATTTCAACTATTTGGGGTCCTTCTTTTAATCTAGACTGATATGTGCGAAACATCATGTCTAGATTTTCTGGTATGGTTTTGCTAGAACTGATCTTGAATTTTGAGCTGGGTTCTCTTGATTCAATTCTTGTGAAGTCAATTCTAGGATTTTGGCTCTAGATTCCTTTAGACTTCCTTCCAACTCAGTTATATTTTTACTCCACTTTCGCTTGATTCTTTCTCTAGAATCTTTCCAAGATTTCGTCTTCTTACTGCTGGATTCTCCAACTTCACTGGTTCCGGCTATTTTCTCATGATTAAGTTGTTGGTTCTGTAGGAGCGCTTGGGCTCTGGTTATAGCTTGGATAGGCATGTATGTAGGGTTGGATCCATCTACATTGTTCACAATACCTATCATGTTGATGGGTGTCACATTTGAAGCATTCACGGGGTTCTTAGGACAATCTTTGATTATGTGCTCTTTACCACAGTCAGCACAAAAGCCTTGTATGTTATAATATTGTGATTGTCCTGCTATTGGAGGATGTGGACAATCCTTTATGAAATGATCTCCTTGGCACCTAAAGCATGGTCCTCTAGGGCCCTGTGGTCTTTGCTGTCTTAATTGGGGCCGTGGGTTTGGGTTTGTGTACATCACGTTAGCATAATCGGGCTCCCAACTGGGTTCCAATGGTGGACTATCATATTGATATGTCTCTACGTGTTCTGCTGACTCTGTGTAATACGCGGGTGGACTATCTACATGAGTAGAGTCAAAACTGTTAGAGTTTGGGTCACTCTCTGTGATCAAGGGTGATGAAGGCACTAAAGCCCTATTTAGGTTCTCTTCTGCAGCAGCATATTTAACTGAGATAACATTCGTTGGTGGGGGTGGCTGTTGAGCTAAGACAGGTTGAGGTCTTTGTTGAGCCTGATAAGGGTAGTTTTGTGGAGGCCTATAGTAATGAGGCTGAGTATTATATTGACCTAGATACCTACCTGGCTGTGCATATGCTTGCGGGTAGTTCTGTCTCACTGCCTGTTTGTTGTATGGGCAGTCTTATGTCGTATGATTCGTGTATCTTCTCTCAATTGTACAGTATTGGCCACTAGGGTTGGCTTGCAATTGTGTTGCATTAGGGCACACATTTGCCATATGATCACCACCATAGGTGTAACAACGCTTGTTTGTTGTTACCCCAGGCATCTGTTTACTAGAAACTACTAGTTTCTGGGCCACTTTTTCTGCTAGATCCTCTATTGAGCTACACAATTTTGTGGATGTTAGAGATGAACAATCTGAGTCCTTATAGACCTTTGAGAGTTCCAACTCATCTCCTAAGTTGTCCTCAATGTCTATGCAAATTCTCACACATTGCTTTAGCGTTCTGGGCTCCTTCAAGTATACATAGGAGTGTAGTTTAGAGCTCAACATGCCATCTAGAAACAATGACACTTGCTTGGCCTACGAGGGTAGCTCTTGCATTGGACATCTCTCCACATATTGTCTAAACCTACGTCCTGCCAGTCTAACTATTTCCTGAGGGGTCTGTTTGAAACTATGAATCAATGAAGATGTGTCATGCCTGATTCCACTTTTAGAGAATTCAGGGATGTTTAACTCTAAAAAGTGATGGATGTCTCTAAATTGCCTTTGTTGCAATGGTTGGAACCAAGTTAAAGCTGTGTTCTTTAACGTTAGTCCAAATGAATTATATTGCGTGAACATGTCTTCTACTTGTTCTGCCCTTAGTACCTGCTTAAATTCCGCAACATGATCATAGGGATCTCCTGTCCCATCAAAGTAGTTTTTCATGGATTTTACTAACTGAGTGGGTCTCAATATCCTTGCCTGATCACGTGGTCTGGGTAGAGGAAAATCATCTCTACCACGTGGCATTCTTTGTCTATCCACTCTGTTCGTGTCTATGGTGGTTCTATCTCTCCCTATGGGATAATTGAAACTTACTTCCGGTCTTTCTTTGTTTTTCTCTCTTTGATTAGCATGGGCGGAGGATGTTCCTGTCCCTTGTTGGCTCGCGTTTACATTTGCTCATGATGGAGGGAAGACTAAATCACCTCTCCATGTATATGTGTTTCTTGCATGGTCAGGTACCACAAATACTCTTTCTGAAGTTTCATCCAGGTATACCACCTTTCCAGGTGTATCTGGGTCCTTAAATTCATAGACTGTGATGGCACCTACCTCACTAGGTTGTTCCGTTTTGTACCTCCAAAATGCTTCATCTGTTTCTTTATTTACAAAGAACTCTATGCTTCTGTTATCCTGAGGGATCCACTCTGGGATTAGTACTCTTGTCAATACAGATTTCCCTCTAGGTGTTCTAGGTTCTTCTAATGGTTCTTTTCCTTGGGCTCTCGCATCCATCTCTAACTGAATTACACCAAACTCATTGGTATTGTTTGGTTGAGTACTTAAGATGTACATCGTTCCTTCTTTGTCTATGTATGCCTCTCTCTCGAATTTCACCACTGGACGTTCCAATCCAATGGGTTGGTCCGGGTTGTGCATTTGCACCACTTGTCTTCGCAAACCATCCTCATAGATGCGAGCAACTAATCGGTTGGTTCGGAGAAATTCTAATTGAGTTCTATAGGGTCCTTCAGGTTTTTCTAAATATGCTACATTTGACCCTCCTTCTAGTTTTTCCGTGCTAAAAACCATTTCTGATTCACTCGTATCTGTGCTCGACTCGTAGGGATAACTACTATTCAATTGTTGTGCCCACGATCGTGTAGTAGTTCCTATGCTTGCTTCTAATGATCTAAGGCTTTGTCGGTCTAACTTACCTATATGTTTGCCCGATCTAAGGTTCATTAATTTACTTCCTTGCACACTTGTTTTCCGCATGCCTTTCTTGGTCAGTTTTGCCTACTTGTCAGACTGGCATTACTTTTTAATGGCCCTGTTCTTGATTCTTCTTTTACATCCTCTGGGCCTGATGCATTCGTTTTGCATGTTCGTTTCTTTTCATCGTTCGCAACCCGTGGAGATGGACTACCTGAGATTTGTAGTCTAGCTCACCAATAACCTCTTTAAATCTGGGTTGCTATGTTAAGTCGGGCTGCCACACACGCCACAAGTGGAAGGTATGAAGGTGTGGTTCTTCAGCCTTTGATCTGGACCTTCCGAAGATTAAGAGGTTGAAGCACCTTCTTAGGGTTTTGGAACCACCAGATATCTTCTTGCACTTCTTCATGGATACTTCCTGGCCCTAGTCCGTCCTTCCCTCCTATGTGTTGTTCCTTGGTGTGTGCCCCTGCGGGGCTCTGTGCAAAGATGGGTTTGTGTGCCCCTGCGGGGCTTCTTGCAGAGATATATCTTCAGATATAAACTTTTTAGTGAAGCTTCTTTCTTTGTCTTCTTCTTTTCTTCTTTTTGCTGGACTCTCCCTTAACACTGCCCCCCTCCTGAACTTTGTTGTCCCCGATAGGCTTTGGAAGTCGGTGGGAGTATGTTCTATAAACTTTTTGCTCTGTCTCATTTAGCAGATTAGCTTCACGTATCATAAGTTGCTTCCACTGTTATGCTTTCACACCGTCATGTGGTGGCTATCTGTGGTCATCGAAGAAGCTTAATTCATATGCCACTAATCTGGCATTCAAATTGGATGACATCTTTAAGAAAATTTCTGAATCAATTTCAAAAAACCCTGTGAAAAAGGCTTCCTCGAAGGTTTGCATATATATACTTGGTAAAAACATGAGCCTAGAATAATATGCCATTATTGTGGGTCGGCTAGGCATAACATACAAATAAAAAATGAGGATATCTTGTCCTTGATTAATACCAATGAAATTTAAAAATGTATAAGCCGCATGCTTGAACACCTTCAACACTGTAAGTATCATGCTGAGGATTTTCTTCGTCATCTTGATGGCTAAATCGGGGACTGTTGCATAACAATGCAGCCAAAATTCAATGGTTTTTACCATGTAATCCTCCGTCGGTAAATAATTATGAGGTGGACTTGGAAGTAGCGGATAATTCAGCCACTATTCATTGATCACTCCACTCTTTTGCATATACAAAAATTCTCTTGCTTCTCTTCAACGTGGTGTTGGACAAAATGAAGGATTTACCTGTAATAAATATGGTGTTGCTTGCCAGTGCACCCGCAAAGTAGGATTTTTCTCCAAAATTTTTCTTCTCCAAACAGGTTGTGCTGCTTCAAATTCCTCTTGAGTATAATTGAATGTATTATCTTTGAAATGCAGTTGCTCACTGGATCTTTCTTTGTGATCTTCTTTATGTATTGCGTTGTTTTCTCTTTCAATAGTCCATACGGAACATTGAAAGGATTCATTATCGCATCCAGATCTTTTCCTTTTATCTTGGCCTCTTTCATAACTTTGACCACTTCATTGTCAAAATTTTCTGTCAATCGGGACACCAATAGTGCCCGTTCCTTCTGACCTATTTCTGCAGTATATTGCATGGGATGATCATCACATGGTTCCACCATCTTCTCTTTTATTGGAGAATTAGAGATCGGGGGAGATAGAGGACGTACCTCTACCTCGTCAATAGGACTCTCTTGTCTTGGATCTACTGGTGTCCCGATGGATACTTTTTGTTCTGCTTTAGGTTCTAATTGGGCAAGGCGTTCAGTCTTCTCTTTAACTTCTTGCAAAGCTGCCTGGAGTGCCTCTTTTGTAGCAAGTAACTCCTCACCAATCTCTGCTACCTGATCCATATTTTCACTGTAACTCACTGCAAGTTCTTCATTGGCAATGTTCAGCTGTTTCTTGAGCTCATTGGTTTTGTTAATGTACCGGCGTTCCCATTCTTCTATTCGGGCTTGCTCTTGTTTCAGTAGATCTGCGTATTTCTCAATCTGATCTCTTAGTTCCTTCTGGTCAGTAGCTGATGTCTCTTGTTTTTCGATAGGTTGGTCATACAATAATGCCTTCATCAGTTCTTTATTTCTGTTGCGTAAGTGATCATTTTCCTCCATATATACTTTTAGTTGTGTTTCGAGCAGATTGCTTCGCTTTCATCCTCTCTTTGTCTACTTCACTAGCTTCATGTTGTCTTTGTAAATCTGTCAGTTGTGTTTGGAGCTGATGATGTTGTTTCATCAATGTATTACATTGTTCTTTGACTGCGATTATCTCCATTTCCTTGGTTGAAACCTCTTGTTGTCCTGGATGAGCTGTGCGGACAATTGCTCACTCATTACTTGAAATTGATTCTTTTCCCGTAGGGCCTTGTCGTAATCTGCATCCGTTTCCATCATTTGTTGTTGCGTATCCATGGCCGTTTGTATCATCTGCTTAACAACAGGTTTCAATTGAGTAACGTCAACATTCAGCCATGTGGTGGGGATGCTAGGTTCTTCACCCGTGGTAACATCTTTCCCCTGTGCCACATGTAGCGTACTACATGGGGCTGCCGAATATGGAGTTGTATCCATGGTTCAGCCTCCCTGTGGTCAATCTTGCCTTGTGGCGTATCGTCAGGTACTTCAATCATAATTTGTTCCTTATTTTTTTGTACACTGTCTTCTTTGTCCATGTATGTTTGCATTTCCTCTTTTACCGGTTGCACTACATCTTTATTTGTGATTGGAACTTCCTTGATGCTGATTTTGGACTGATGATTCAATTGAATAATGTGTACTGGTTCAGTGGTTGCTTCTTGGTTCCTTACCTGTGACTGTTGATTGTAAGGTGTAACCTCGACCTGATTTATCTCTGTCCATTCCTCATTGTTCATTTCCGTTCTTATGTCAGTGTCTAATGTATCTTTCTCAGGGCTAGATTCCTCATTAGAGCTCGAATCTTCTAATCCCAGTTCTTTATATCTCGCGGTTTGTTCTGGGGTATGTTCTTTATTCTTTTGTTGCTTTCCTTGGTTTATCTGTCTGTATTGATGGCCTTGAATTAAGTTCACTTGCCCCTGCATATACATGTGCATCTCCTCTAGCGCTGCTGAGAGGTCTCTTTTCGTGGTTGGTTGTTGTGTCAAAGGAATCTTTGGCAATGTATGGGTCCTCTTTGATTGTGGTGTCTCTTGAGCTTCTTCCTCTCTAATGCGTTTAGTCCCTCTCATGGGTTTCTTTGAACTAGTCCCACTTCTTCGATGGAGATGACTGTTTTCTTTCTCTTCGGAACCGTTGCTGACTTTGCATATTTTGCAATCTCTGTTGAAGTTGGCATCAAGCGTAAGCAATCCTTCATGTCAAGAGCCTCATAAATGAGCAAGGTCAATGCCGAACTTCCATTCAAAAACTTTTTCTGACCCCACTTTTTCTTTGCTTCGAATAGGCGGTCTTGAATATATGGAGTCATATTTACTTTATTTCCGACTTGCCTCATAGCATGTGAAAGCAATTGCACGACAATTTTTTGAGGTGTTGTATATCTATGCATACTAGGAAAACAAAAATGTTGGTGTACCAGTCACACATAGTTTTCAATATCGGTTTTGTTGATTTCCAAAAAGGTTCTCTTTTTGGGATCGTGACATTCATCTTTGACATTAGTGAGGCATCTTGATTCTAGCCAAAAGCTCTGTTGATTAGCTCATGAGTTAATCTAATTGTTTTCCATGTACCAACTTTGTCGAGCACTCTTGCTTCCGGGACTGATGGCTTATCTGATGCAGGCTGTAGTGTATTCATCACTTGTGTACATCTCTGAAAATCAGGCAAGTATATTGGAAGTTTTAGGAATGCATCAATTCTTGCTGTGTCTAGACGTCTGTCATGCGTGGTAATCCTTGTATGATAGTCTGGAAATCTTGTGACATGATAGGAAAGTAGTGATCCCTATCCATGATCTTAATGGTAGCCATAAAAAGAAGCTCGGACACTGGTTGATCATCAAGAAACCAATGACCTCTTGCTTTCGTGATTGATTCCAAGAGAAGAAGAAGGATCTCTTCCTCTTGCATAGCCTCAGAATTAGAGGATGCCATCTACACTCAATATATATCAGTAATTAGTGGCACAAATCATCCTTCATTTATTCTTCACAAATTTCAGCAACTCTCCGAGTGGATTGTGTCGTCCCTTCCCAATGGGTGTGAGAAAGGTGATACCTGGGATTTTTTTATACTTATTTATATTTTTATGTATGTGTCTGAAAGAAAACAAAAATGTTAGTTCATAGCCGAAGCAGTTATTGAATCATTAGTTATTTTCTTTTGGATTATTTTACAAGTGCTCTCCTATTTCCCAAGAGGAAAGTGTGCTTTACTATCCTGAAGTGGAAGAAGAATGTGCCAAATGCTTGGCCTTGTAATGTGGCCCTATTATGCATACTTTGGATTCTTGTGACTCCAGATGTGTGCAACTCGAATTACTTGGTTGATGCATACAGATTGTCTTGCCTTTAGGCATCCAAATCTGCTTTACTCCACCGGGGCAAATTGTATTCTCAGCACTCCTGGTGAATGTAGTGCTTTCCATGTTGTGCTTTTGCTTCGTCTTCCGTTTGAATCTTTGAATGATTTTTGTTGTGTATCTAGGCTTTTGCGTTGTCCTGTAGGTGTTTGTCTTCTGTTGTTTCGCCTTTAGATCGTACTGATTCTCCTCATGTCTTGACTTGTCCTTTTTGATGATTGTCACTTGGGTACATGACTTGGGAATCCATATTTGCATTCGGGTCGACTGTGCGGCTATCAACTTCTTTGGAATCCATACTCTAGCAATCCTTTGTGGAACTGGGTGTCCAACGTGACTTGCATTCTTGTTCCATGGTTCCTTCTGATGTCGATAGTGGTTCTGTTGTTGAAGATATGCCGTCACTTGATCTTTTCTGATCCAAGCCTGTCTAGTGTAAGGAATGGGGTATATTCTAATGAGTGCAGGTTTTTGATAGTCTTTCTCACTAATCCCTTTTGTGCTTGGTTCCTCACTGAGGCTTTTATTGGCTAAGATACTAATCAGGTGTTTTACTGGGCTAGGAGATTGTGTGAAAGCGAGATTTGGTGCATTCTCACATGAAGTATTCGATGGTGGGGTTTCCATGGTGTGAGTGAACATACATTCATCATCGTGCTCATTTGAATGATCTCTCGGATCTATACATTTGGCTTTGATTGGTCGTTCGTCTAACAGGATGAATACCTCATGATGTCTTATCTTCGCTGAGATGTATCCTAGGGCCAATTCAATAGTCACGTCATATTCATATATCCAATCTTGACCTAACACGAGCTCTTCTAATAAGTTTTGATCATGACATACTAAGAGTTTTTGTTCCATCATGTTGTTTCCGAGATGTAGAGGTAAGGTAATCTCGCCTATACATTGAGTAACTTTTCCTCATATTCCTATCAGTTGTGCCTTAGAGGGTCGTAATTCTTCCTTGAGTTTCTGGGTCAATGAAAATTTGATACAACTTATGGCTGCTCCTGTGTCAATGAGAGCATCCACTAGGTGATACTCTTCTGTTCCAGCACCCAAGTTCAAATAAGGTTGTTTTATTTGCTGTCCTAGGTTTTCAGTGGCTCTAAAGTTAGCCATTGGGATGAGTTCCTCTCCTTGTCTATATCTCTCCTCTCTCTCTCTCTCTCTCTCTCTCATCCACTCTTTTCGTTTCTTGATTCGTTCTAGCACTTCTTGTCTAGCTTCTTCTCGTATTCTTTCTTCCTCTTTGCGCCTATTCTTACCCATTATTAGTCGTGACATTATCTCTTCTATCAATGGCTCTAAATATTTTTTTACCCGGCAACCACTGATATAGTTTGGTAATACTTCTCCATCTAGTGTTGCTAAGTTGATGGCTCCGCTGGTAGATATACGATTGATGATCAATGGGCCATATCCTCTTTTTTGCAGTTTCTTTGTATGTTGCTTCAAAGTATAAACCAAAACTAAATCCCCTTCCTTCAGGATTTTGTCTTTAATATGAGCATCAAAATATGCCTTCTGTTGCCTTTTAGCCGCATAGATCCCTGCTACCGCTTGTAACCTAGTTTCGTGCAACTTTTCTATTTGATCCAATTGAGCCGATAGTTCATGTCTGATCCACTCATAAGTTGTTGCTACTCTGAGAGTGGGTACTAAAAAATCAATTGGCAAGATGGCATTCTATCCGTACACTAAATTAAAAGGGGTAGTTCATATGGTTGTTTTGTAGGCTACTCGGAATGCCCATAAAGCATGATGTAATTGCTTATCCCAATCAGATCTACCATTGCTAACAATTTTAGTGAGGACTGTACACAAGATTTTGTTTGAAATTTCGGCCTGTCCATTGGCTTGTGGGTGATATGGGGCTGACTTCTTATGAATTACTAAGAATTCATTCAGTAGGGCTTCTATCACTTCATTCACAAAGTGTGTGCCTCTATCACTCACAGTTTCTATAGGCAATCCAAATCTAGTGAATACGTTCTCAAAGAGAAACTTGGTCGTAGTCCTCGCGTCATTTTTCTTGGTTGCTTTGGCTTCAACCCATTTGGTCAAATAATCTGTGGCTACGATTATGTACTCGTCATGGGATCCTTTAGCTGGTGGGCTAATAGGACCTATGAAGTCTATTCCCCATTTAGTAAAGGCTCTGGCACTCATCATGGGTTTCAGCGGCATTTCATCTCTTCGAATTGGATATTTTGTTCATTGGCAGGTATCACATCATTGAACATAAGTGGCTGCATCTTGATGTAGAGTTGGCCACCACATTCCTGCAAAGAGAATCATTTTTGCAGTTTTATCTGCAGAAAAATGTCCTCCTGCAGCTCCTGTATGTGCCATCTCTAAAGCAGCAAGATATTCGTCTTCATGAATGCACATTCGTAAATGATTGTCTCTTCCTCGCTTGAAGAGCTGTTTTCCTATAAGAGCATAGTCCTTTCTTTGTTCTATCAGTGCACGTTTCCTTGCTAGCATAGCTCCTTCTAGGTACTCTTGGGTCTTCAAGAATTTTACCAGGGGCATGCTCCATCTTGGTGCCACTGTGGAGTAGCATAGAGTAGAGTTCTCTTCTGGATTTCGTTCTTGACAAGTTGGACAGGCTGATACGTAGTCATGTGTATCCCTCTGCATGGTTGGCCAATATATGCCCAATCTCTTCAGTGTTTGCCATTTTCCGTTCACATTTAAATGAGTTTTCCATTGATTCACATGTGCTTTTTGAAGCCACATTTCTTGTTCCTCTTCTTCCACGCATCTCATAAGTAATCCACTTGAGTCTTGATGATATAAACTTCCAGCAATGATATGAAGGTTTTTTGTCTTCAATAGGTCTTGGTTTCAGTTTGGTGTGATCCCATGTCTAGGTCCATATGTGAGGATAGGGATCAACTTTTCTGCTCATTGGGGACATATTTCGAGATTAAAAAGGTAAGTGTCTGGCAGATCGTCCGGGACTCCTGTGGGGGGTTCTCCATGTGTCATTCGCGACAAGTGATCTGCTCTAATGTGTGTATTCCCTTTCTTGACTACTACTTCAAAATCAAATTCCATCAACAATAGAAACCATCGTACTAGTCGTCCCGTATTACAATGCTTATTGACTAAGTACAGTAGAGCTTGATGATCGATGAAGAATTTGAATTTACTTGCCAATAAGTAGTGTCGAAACTTTTTTACTGCGTACACCATCCCTAAGCCTTCTCTCTCAGTCGTGGTATAATTGCACTCCGCTTGATTCAATTGTCTATTGGCATAGACTATAGGATGGTCTAACTTCCCTGTATCCGCGGGTTGAGCTAAGATGCAACCAATGGCAAACTTGGAAGCATCCACATGGATGTGAAATGGTTTGTTCCAATTAGGTACTCGAAGGATTGGTGTTGAACTCAATCGACTCTTTAATTCATTAAAGGCCTTTTCACATTCTTCTGTCCAATTGAACTGAGACAATAATGCATAAAGAGGTCTAGCAATTATGGCATACATGTGTATAAATCTACGGTAGTATCTGCAGTGTCCCATAAATGCTTGCACTTCTTTAGCAGTCTTTGGTCTCGACAAATCCAGAACCACTTTGATTTTGTCTTCATCAGTTGAAATTCCATTTTTAGAGACAATGTGTCCTAATATCTTCCCTTGTTGAACCATGAAGACGCACTTTTATGGATTGAGGCATACTCTATATTGTCGACATTCGACAAAAATCTTTCCTAGTTCAGGGATATGTTCTGATCGTATAGCTGAATAAGTGCACAAATCATCCACATATACTTCCATGCTCTTCCTCAAGAACTCCTTGAATACATGGCACATCAATCTTTGGAAAGTGGCTAGGGCATTGGTTAGACCAAAAGGCATAACCCTAAAGGCGTATACTCCCCATTCAGTAGCAAAGGCTGTTTTATGTTGGTCCTCAGGAGCAATCGCCACTTGATTATATCCTGAAAAGTTGTCTAGAAAACTATAAACTTCCTTCCCTGCCACTCTTTCCAAAAGATGATCAGTGATGGGTAATGGGTAACTATCTCTTATGGTGGCAGCATTCACTTTTTTCAAATTAATGCATACCCTTAACTTGCCATTCTTTTTCGGTACAACCACCAAAGGTGACACCCATTCTGTGTGTTCGATCTCATAAATGAACCCAGCTTCTAACAACTTATAGGGATTCTATGGGCACAAATAGAAGGATCTACTCCTTTCAAATCCTTATATGTCCAAGCAAAGACATCCCTGTATTCTCGTATGAGTCGTATTAACTCTTGTTCTTCCTCCATTGAGACATCTTGTCCTATAAAAGTACATCGTTCTTCTCCTTCCTCTAAGGTTACTACTATTTTCTTGGTCTGTTCTTTGTTGTCATATGCTACTCCTGGTTGTGCTTCTCGTTTTGGCATTTGAATAGCAATTTTCCTCTCTTCTACTTCATATTTTTTGAAGTGAGCGGGCACTTCGAATTGATCCTGAGATTTATTTACATCATCTTTTTCTTTATCTTGCCCATGCTCTTCTTCCTGTGTCATTTCTTGATTTATTTCATTAGCTATGACACTTACTCTTTGATTTCCACTTCCGGTCTCCATTTGTTCATGCTCCATTTCAATGCTCTCATAATCCTCCTTCCATTCTTTTTCAATTACTTCTCCTTCTTCAGCCTCTTGAAGAACTACCACGTATAGACTTACGCCGTATCCTTCCTCATCAATGCATTCGTTCATGGTTATTACTTCCTCATTTACACATACATCGAGAGTGGCTAATATCTCCATCCAACCATGAGGTTCGAATTCTTCATCTAGGAATATTTGAGGCATGTAAGCTGGATCTTGTACAAACCTAGCAACTCCTTGCCTTTGCTACCATCCTTTCCTTCTTTCCTCCTCCTTTTCTGTGGTCTGGCATATCCATGGATGAGTGTCTTCGTTCATCCATGATTGGTCACTTGAACCTATACTATGAATCGATTGCTCGTCCTCCTCCTTATGAATTGGATTCCATTGCAAGGGGGGAACATCTTGATAAGTGTATGTGTGGAGATTTATTCTGGTCGTGGTTCCTTCATGCTGTAGGTATACCGCGTCTTTTCCCCAATCTTGCACTACCTTCAGCTGTCTCATGAAGGGTCTTCCAAGCATCATCTCATAATTGCTAGCCCTTTCAAATTGACAGATTGCTAAAGTGTGCTCGAATTCAACTCCGCAGGTGGTGAAAGTTACTCTTTCCAATAATTCCAAGGGTCGCTCAGTGTGTCCATCTGCCGTGTTGGTCTTAAAGCTGGTTTTCCCCATTTCTCCCATATTTCTTTAGTTGCGATTCCTAATCCAGCTCTAGAATCTAAGATAGCTTTAGTGGTGTAACCCCTATAAGTAATTGGAAGGCATGTGTTTCCTTCATCTCCCTCGCTAAAATCTCCAACCTTATCGACTGGGATTTTGACTGTGGTCACTTCATCAGTCATCTCCTTCTCTTCTGACTTGGTCTCCAATTGACTGGTTAGCTTCTCCTTCAAATGTGGTTTGATCTTCAAAAGTTCTTCCAATGTCAGAGTACAAGGGATTTTTACCTTTCTAACATGTTGTATGATGTCCGATGTTTGGATTGATGGGTTTTGCTCTTTTTTTCTTATTGAAGGAATACAGTATAATTCAAAATTATGTTCGTACTCCCCAGTGTAATTTGGCAAAGCCTTCACACTATCATTCTCCTTGTTGCTTTGGTCGAATTGTAATATTCCTTCTAAATTCAGCTCAGGTATTGAGTCTTCTATTTCACCTTCTACTTCTAGCTCCTCAAAGGGTGGTTCAATTCCTTCCACTTTCTTCCATCTATCTTCTTGGACTCTTGCCCACAAGTCTTTAGGCCACTCCCCGTCTACTTCGGGGACAACGGATCCTTCTCCTTTATCCTCACAGTAATTTCCATTACAGGTCTTGCCTTTTTTTCCTTTCTCGGGATCATTAGGGATGACACACTCTTGGAATTCTTTTTCAGGAATTCGTGAATTGGGTAGTCGAAGAACAGGTTTTTCTAGGGTCTGTTGAGCTACTTCAATTAATTTCTTGCATATCTCCAACCTTTCTTTCTCTAAGTCACCTCTAGGATATTCTTTTTCATGTTGTTCAATGGTTGGTCCTGCTCTTATTCGTGCCTGGTATGCCTGAATCCACATGGCTAACTCTTCTGGCATGGGGTCTGCTAAAACTGATCCTACCTCTTTTTCTATATATTTTCCTTTCTGATTTTCTCCTTCAAGTTTCTGTTTTTCTTCTTGACCTTGTTCATTCTTTTCATTCTCCTTCTTTTGTTGTAGTTTCTTTTCCTTTATCCTGTCTCTACAATTCTTCCATCTTTGTGTTCGTTTGCTTGTAACACTTTTTCCCAAGCTCTTCCGAGTCTTCAACTACTTGGGGTGTAGGTATATTCATTTCTCTGTCGCCTTGATCATTCTCTCCAGTTTTT
Source organism: Ceratopteris richardii (assembly GCA_020310875.1). Lineage (NCBI taxonomy): Eukaryota > Viridiplantae > Streptophyta > Polypodiopsida > Polypodiales > Pteridaceae > Ceratopteris > Ceratopteris richardii. Next base: position 121,764,803 of record CM035424.1, read on the forward strand.
TCTGGTGTCTCCTTAGCTTTTGCTCTTGTTATTGCTGTCAATGGCACTGTGTACTCCTTATCACTCCCTGACGACTCTATTACTTCTATCACATTGATTTGCATGTTCGAGTTAACTTTGTTGGGGTTCTTGGGGCAATCTCTGAAAAGGTGTTCTTTGCCACAATCACTATAGTATCCTTCTCAGACTTGCTATGGTGGTGGTGGGTCTGGTGATGTACATTCTCTGATAAAACGATCACCTCCGCATCTGTAACGTGGTCCTCTAGGGGCAGGTGGTCTATTCATAGGTCGGGAGTGTATGGGTGCTCTGGGAGCTGTGTACATCAATGACACATAATCCTGCTCATATCCATGAAAACTATCTAGTCCTTCCATGCTATATGCATATGGCTCATAAGATTGTCCATATTCAATCATAGAACTCTCATAAGCGGAATAATTCCCTTGAACATGGTCATAGGATGGGTCATATGGTTCGTTACTTGCCAACGGTGTGGCTGGGACTATTGCTCTCTCTGGGTTTTCTTCAGGTTGAACTACTTTCACTGGGACAACATTTTGAGGGTGGGGTGGTTGTTGTCCTAACACCGGTTGTGGTTGAGCGTAACCTTGATAAGCATAAGGTCGTGGTGTTGGTGCCTGCTACTGATATGTGGGATATCTAAGGGCTTCACCTCCTTGATCTCTCTAAGGGTATCCATAAGGTCTCTTGAGGGGCTGTATTGGTCTTGGCTACCGATTGTAAGGATAGTTTTCTGTACTGTGATTTGTGTACCTTTGTCTATGCTACAATATTGTAGAGGGACCAGGACGGGTGGTCTATTGTAAGCATAAGCAGGTGGTGGGACTACTCCCCTAGTGCACAAATGAGAAGGATGATCACCTCCACATTGCACACACCTTCTAAGCATGGGTACTCTCATTGGGTTGTTGGGGTAGTTCCTCTGTCCTTGAACATTCAGTTTCTTTGCTATTAAGTCGGCTATTTCCTCTACATTGTTCTTGGATGGCGGAATCTTCACTTTTCACACTACCTTGAGGTATTTTCAAGTCTTCTGCTAGATTGTCCTCTAGGTCAATACATTCTTTCATACATTCTTGCAAAGTTTGAACTCTTCTCATATATACCAGAGATCTTAATGATCCGTTCACTAATCCTTCCAAAAATAATGACACCATTTTGTTTTGAGTGGGTTGCTCTTCAACAGGGCATCTATCCACATATTGCTTGAATCTCCTTGCTGCCAATCTCACTGATTTCGTTGGAGCTTGCTTAAACCCATGGATCAATGAGGAAGAGTTGTTTTTAATCCCAGATTTGGTGAACTCTTCAATTAACTCTTGATAGACTTGTTCCATGTTCTGAAAATTATTAGGGTCTAATGGCTAGAACCAAGCTAAAGCTGTCAGTTAGGGTTAAACCAAAGGATTCATATTGGATCAAGAAATCTTCCACTTGTTCGGCTCTGATTACTTGCTTGAATTCAGTTATGTGATTGTAAGGTTCACTAGAGCCATCATAGTGGTTTCTCATGCATTTAGCAACTTGAATAGGTCAATCTTCTTCCTGCTTCAGGTGGTCTAGGAATCACAGGAAAAATTGGTCTTCCTATAGGTATACCAGGTCCTCTTACTACAGGTGGTCTATCTGGGACAGGAATTCTATTCCTTGGTTCAATAGGTGGTTGATAGTTAGGGTTATTGCCCGGCATAACAAACTGTACATGTGGTCTGACAGGTATATGCGTTTGTTGTGTCTGTCCAGAATGCTGATATGAATTATCTTGAAAAGTTCCTTGGGGGTTTTGAAAAGTAGTAGCTTGATCCCTAGGAGGGAACACTGGGATGTTCTAGTATTTCAACCCTGCTCTTTCTAACTCCATTGGAGGCCAATATCTCCTCTGGTTTTTGTCCAAATATGTGATAATGGTGGGAAGTTCAGGGTCTTGTAACTCATAGATGGTGACTGGGTTATTGGCCACTTCCCATAGCGAAGAGTGGGCTCTGAGGAGATGTTCCATCCCATTGATCAAATAGACATCCATTAGGGAATCATCTTGTGGAACTAAGTCTCCTCTCCAGACCCTAACAATAGTGGATCTCCCTCTAGGGGTGGTTACCTGCTCTTCATGTCCCTCTTCATTAAGGTTGTGAGCATTACCTTCTTCCCCTTGTTCGTTGATGCTTTCAGGGTGTTCTGTAACAACATACTGAATATCTCTTTTGTCCATGTAGAACCCTCCTGCATATTTAACTGCTGGCCTAGGTACTATGTAAGCGTCTATAGCTTTCTTTAGTCTAGCCACTGATCGGTTTAGACCATCTAGGTAGATATGTATCCCATGTTGGTTGGTGTTCACATATTCTAAAGATGTCCGATATTCACCCTCAATAATTGACATCATGCCAATTATTGGTACAGAACTTTGCATATCCTCTGAAGCCATGGGAATTTCTTCTTCAGACTCACTTGAGGTTTTAGAGTAATGTGAACGACTACTTGGTTCGGCTACACTTCCTACAGAAGAAATCACACTTTTTCAGCTTCCTAGGATTCTTCCAGATCTTAGGTTCATTCACTTAATAATTATCGTCTCATTGTAGCCAACTCCCAACTTCCAATGTTTTTTACTGAGGTCCCAATTTACAGGAATTATTTGATTCATTGAGAGACTTTCACTGAATCCACGATACACGATATTCAACCCAAAAGAGTATGTCACGATACTCGATATTTGGCTGATTGGAAAAATGCCACGATATTCGATACTTGAGCCCACACGATACATGATATTCGACCAACTAGATAGATCACGCTACTCGATATCCAACAAGTATCGCGGAAGGACCCTCACGATATTCGATATTGCATAGGTATCGCCTAGAGGAATCCCACGATACACGATACTCGATATCAGGCGAGAGCTAGACTCATGATATTTGGCACTGAAGGTCACGATACACGATATTGGGTAGGTATTGCGAAAATATCACGATACACGATACTTGGAATTCCCATGATATTCGATACTCGTCAAGTATCATTTTCAGATCTCTATGATACTCGATATGTGACCAATATCGTGAGAAATTTTCTGACAATACTCGATATCTACCAGGTATCACGAAAGCTAACTCCACGATACACGATACACGATAGGGATCGCGATCAGAAGTTCACGATATACAATACACGATATCTGTCTAGTATCGTGAGTGTTTCTCAACGATACACGATACACGATATGTGACCACTACAAATATCGTGATACTCGACCCCAGGAGCTCACGATATCCAGGTATCGCGATATCTCAACCGCGGGAGAACACGATACTCGACATTTTTCAATTTTTTAGCTAGTGTTTTTGGATTTTAAGTGCATACAAATGTTCCTAGAGCTGAGCTTATCTACCCTCTCCTCTTAGTTTGTCTCCCAAGAAAGAACTTTCTTTACCCCTTAGCTAATCTTTCACGATACTTGCCGCAAGTCACTGTACTAATATAAGGGATCATATTGACTTGGTTTTCGATTTGTTTAATAGTGTGTGAGAGCAGCTGGACAATGGACAATGATCTTTTGAGGAGCAGTGTATCTATGCATGTTAGGAAAACAAAAGTGTTGATGAATGAGTCTGACTTCTTCTTCAATATCAATGCGATTAATGTCGGTAAAGGTCTTGGTCTTTGCCCCTCAACCTTCTTCTTTTAATACCGTATTTCCATCCTTCTCCCATCCAAAAGCTTCTTTGATTAAATCATGTGTAAACTGAATTACAACCGATTCACCTACAACATCCATGACTCTGGCCTCTGGCACCAATGGATCATGTAGGGCTGGCTGCAACGTATTCATAACGTGCGTGCACCTTTGAAAGTCAGGTTTGTAGATTGGCAATTCAAAATATTTATGGATGCCCACTTTCTTCATGATGTCAATGGTAGATGGAATCTCATGTACCACCTTAAAATCTTGGGACATAACCGAGAACTGATGATCCGTGTCCATGATCTTGATTGTCACTAGGAATAGATAATCGCCTGCTGGTTGATCTTCTCTAAACCAGTGTCCTTTTGCTTTAGTCACGCTTTGTAAAGGGAATTCCAATACTTCTTCCTGAATGGTTGCTTCAGAATCTTCAGAAGCCATCTACACTTGGAATGAAAAGAGCATTAGCTTCAATAGAAGGTATAGCATTAATGTTGTGTATTGTAGTGACATGTCATTCGTTTCGTCACTCCGTTCCCCTTGCTTGCATAAGTAAGATCTCTTACCGCATATTTTTCATTTTCTTTTCTGAAAGAAAACAAGGATTAGTATAGCCAAAGCATTTATTTTTTTACATAGTACGTCCATTCCTAAGGAAGTTGAAACTAGGACCTGTCCCCAATTGGAGAATGTGCACCACTAATTCTATGTTGTAGCTCATGTGTCGAATGCCTGGCCTCATAATGTGGCCCTATTGTGCATACTTTGAGTGCATTTGATACTTCATGAGTGCAATTGGAATCCTGATGGTTCTGTTGTTCAGGTTCATGCACTTTCTTTGGTTTCCATATCCACTAGACCATTGAAGTGTGAGCTTTCGTCCTCTCATTGTGTCACCTCATCCTTAGTGTTGCTTCCTGTATTGTCTGCGTCTTGCTAGCTTGGGTTCTATTTTTCCAATATTCGTGTTTAGTTTTGTTTGGGTTCACACTTCCATCTTGTCGGTAGACTGTTTCTTTTTGTTTGTTGATTTCCTGTCGTGCCACTTGTCGGATAATCTTTGGAATCCATATTTGTTGATGGGTCATTTGTGCTGCTATAATGACTTTGGGAGCCAAACTCTCAACAGTTCCTTTGATTCTGGTCTTCACGATGAGGAATGCGTATCCTTCTGCACCTTCCGATTATGATTAATTGACATGTGCTTGTGTTGCTCCCCTTGATCCATTCGTTTGATCCTTGCAAACCCATTTGAGGTTAGGATGTCTGGATTGTGGAAATCTGCCGATAGAATTCCATGTTGAATATTTTAGTTTGGCATTGTCCGGCTTTGTTCCTTTTTGTTCACGATTTGCGTGGAGTGAATCTGCTTCCTCCTTTATAGTTTTAAGACTTAAACTTTGTTCTTTCTTTGGTTCTTCTTCTTGCAGCTTATTGATAGGATCAATTGCTATGTCCTTCGCGGCGTTGTGCTTAGCTCTCGCAAGGATGTTTTGTTTATGAGATGGTTTCTCTTCTAAAAGGCTAAAAATCTCTTTGTGCCCCACTTTGGCTGAGATGTATCCCTGAGCTAGATGAATACTTACTTCATTCTCGATCATCCAGTCTTGTACTAGGATTAGATTCTCAATGAGATCCTCATCCTTACACACTAAGACTCTTTGTTCCATAGAGGAATTTCCTAGGTGGAGGGATACTATAGCTTCTCCAATGCATTCTATGACTTGACCTCCGATACCTATCATATGTGCCTTAGTAGGTGTGATATTCATGTGGAGAGGCATGATGATTGTATTCTGCACACAACTAAGTGTTGCTCCTGAATCTATTAATTCATCTATCAATTGGTACTCTATCTTGCCAAGCCCTAGGTTTAGGTAGGGTTTAGATATGCTATGGTTCTGCACGTTGGAATTATGAACTTGGTAGTTGGCCATGGGAATAGGCTCTTCACCTAGTAGATACCGTTCATATCATTGCCTAACCCAGTCTTTCTGTTTCCTACATCCCTTTCACATATTAGACATGAAGATGCATATTTATGGGCATCTACAATAATAGATGACCACCAACATCCATCTTGAAAAATCTTTCTTTTTGTAATATCACTTGAGAAATGTTCCCCTGAATGTCATGCAGGAGCTTTGGCTAAAATGGATACCTATTCCTAAGAACAAATGCATCATCTTAGTACCAATGAAGAAAAACGTCAACAAGATATTGCACAAAAAAGGCCTATTCAGGAAAAGTGGGAATTACACAGGATTTTGAGACAGTTATTTGTGTCCCAATGTTTTACTTTTTGAGTCATTCACACATTACAACATATTATTCTCTCTTGATAGGGGTATTAATAAAATGAGACTTTACTATTCAACATAATTATATTATAAATGGAGTATCAGGTTGGGCTCAAACTTAAGAAGTCAGATAGTAAGTAATATAAATGGGACATGAATAATTCCCAAATTTCTTGAATAGGCCTTAAAAGGAAAATATTTCTTTCATAATCATTGTAATATTGTTTTTGGAGAATAAAAAAAATTATCCTCCACCAAAGACTTCAAGTTTTCTTGTAGTATAAATTTCCCTAATGATGTTCACCAAGTTTTGTAGCAATATAATAAAAGTGGTCGGGATGTGTTGGTAATGTGCCTCATGATGTAATGGTGTGATCTAATACCACTTGTTGGCGCTCAAGGAGAATGAATGCACACAAAAAAGGGAAGAAAGTGAAGCTTGGAAGCATACCAAATAGTGTTTTATTAATTGTGAAATGTGTGAAAACAAGTACCCCATCAAGATTATGGATGTATATACAAGCAAGGGGAAGGGAACCTTCTAAAGATGATAAAAAGTTTCTTGGCGATCCTAAGTGTGTTTTTGCATGTCGCTACCAAAGAATACTAGTACATCACACTTTTAACCTTTCTTTCTACAACTCTATGAGGATGTGGAGTGTGGGCCTATGTTACTTCCCTTTTTATACCTTTCTTATTCAACTACTTGGTGAACATGAACCTTCTAAATAATAAGGTGTTTAGTGGCTAAGAAATCTCTAATGAAGTGATACCTTACCTCCATATGCTTGATCTTTGCATGATAGACTGGATTCTTAGCCAAAAAAATGGCACTCCCCTATCCATAACTCTTGTACCACTTTCAGGTCATTTGCATTACTAAGTGAAAGGTTAATAACATGAACTAAAATCAACATTGCTTCTGCCCAAAATCCTTATGAAAGTTTTGCATGATGCAACATAGAAAATAATATATCATGAATAATTTTATTCATCCTCTCAGTTATGCCATTCTTTACTGGAGTGTAAGGAGTTGTAAACTCTCTACAAATTCCTCTAGAATGATAGAGAAGGTTGAATTCATGAGAGGTATACTCACCTCCATTATCTGAATGTAAAGCCTTAAACTTAGTTCCCTTTTTAGTCTTGACTAAAGCAAGCCATTTTTTGAAAGTAGCAAATACCTCATCTTTTGACTCGATAGGATGTACCTAGACTTTTCTATTTGCATCATCTATGAAAGTAACAAAATAAAGAGAACCACATGATCTCCTCATGGTTTTCAACAAAGAATTATCAAAATTATTGTAAATTTCTAGCCACATATGGCTAAACATTTGCGACAAAATATGGTTGAAAATGAGCATGAAATTCAGCCCATGCATGATATACATGTTGATGATGCATTACATAATGAATGCATGTCTATCAAGAGTGCACAAACTATGCCAAAGTGGTTGAAACAAACTTTGCAGGATAACAAATTGAGTGCACTCTTACTTTGTAGAACAAGATCAAGCTCTCACCATGCATCAACTAATTTTATGGATTATTCTCTTATTGCAAGAACATGTAATGAAGAGTCACTTACTTTTGAAGATGCATGTGATGATCCACAATGGATGAGTGCTATGCAATCAGAAATGGATTCCATACATAGAAATGGTACTTGGGAGTTATGTGAATTGCTGAAAGGAAAAAATGCCATTGGTACAAAGTGGGTTTACAATACTAAGAGAAAGTTTGATGGTAACATTGATCACTACAAAGCTAGATTGGTTTCCAAAGGATATGCACAACAATATGGCATTGACTATGAGAAAACTTTTGCACCTACTTCACATATGACTACCATTCATAGTGTGCTTGTATTGGCTACACATCGAGGTTGGAAAGTACATCAATTGGATATAAAAACAACTTTCTAGAATGGTGATTTGCAAGAAGAGGTCTATGTGAAGAAACCTCCTGGATTTTCCATGAAAGGTAAAGAGCATATGGTTTGTCACTTGCATAAAGAATTGTATAGTCTCAAGCAAACTCCTCGTGCATGGTATGAAAAAATCCATAAGCACTTGATTGCTCTTGGCTTCACATGTAGTCCAATTGAAAGCGCACTCTGTATGCAAAGATGGGGCTCATCTTACAGTGCTTGTTCTTTATGTCGATGACATACTCTTGACTGGGTCATATGATGCAAAACTTGACATTCGTATGGTTGATTTGAAACATACTTTTGATGTCACTTATCTTGGTTTTTTGAGCTACTATCTTGGCATCCAGTTTGTATCCGTTGAGGGGGGGAATTGTTATGCATCAAGCAAAGTACATTGAAAATTTACTTTAACATTTTGAGTTTGAGGATTGCAAGCCAATTTCCACACTAGCTTAGGCAAGATTTAGGTTCTCAATTGAGGATTCCAGTGATGCATTTGACACTTCTCTTTATCAGCAAGTTGTGGGATGTCTTATATATGCATGCAACACAAGGTTGGATATAGAGTATGTAGTTTCCCAGTTGAGTCGATTCATGCATAGCCCTAGCACTAAGCATTGGCAAGCAGTGAAACGTTTGTTTAGATATCTCAAAGGCACTTTGAGCTTAGGTCTCTTTTATGGAAGAGATATTCAGCCATGCTTGCATGCTTTTACAGATAGTGATTGGAATGGTTGTTATGATACTCGTGTGTCCACTAGTGGTAATTGTTTTTTCCTTGGAGACTCATGCATATCTTGGTTGAGTAAGAAGCAACTTGCAATGGCGACATCGAGTTGTCAAGCTGAGTACAAGGCAGTTTCACAACTACAGTGGAGTGTATATGGTTGAGATGCCTATTGATGGATCTTTGCATGGAGATTGATGCTGCTATGCATATTCTCGCTTATAGCGAGAGTGCATTGGTTGCTGCACGAAACGTTGTGTTTCATGCATGGACCAAACATATTGAGGTGCATTATCACTACGTGAGAGAGCACCTTCATACAGGAGATATTGATTTGGTATATGTGCCTACACACAATAATGTGGGAGACATATTCACCAAAGCTCTTCCATGGGAAAAGTTTGAAGTTTTTCGCAAAGCTTTAGGCTTATTAACTTTTGGGGCCTGATCTATCACTCCCTATATGTGTTCACATCATTTTCTCCAGGGGCGTTTGTTGCACTTATGCTTCAAAGATAAAAGATTAATTCCTTAACTATAAAGTGAAGGTTAACGAGGACATTTGATATCAAGTACCTAAGTGCATTTGAGATTTAAACTCAAACAAAGTAGGCACCAGATATGCAAGGATGGAATTCATGAAGGAATTCCAATTTAGCAATAGCCAATGTATAAGTTAGTCAAAGGATTGAAGCATATCCATAGCAAGATACTTGAGAAAACATTCAATTTGATAATATGACATAGTGCTTAAGGAAAAAGGGATAACGTAAAGTGTTTCATCTCTTAGAAAATAATTAATGTCCCAAAAACATCAATAGGGTGTTAAAAAGCATTAAGCAACATATAACTCATGAAGGTATGAGTTAAATATGCCATATAAATTTCATGGGTAAGTATTAACAATGAAGAAGGGATCTAAAAGAGAAAAAGTTGGTCTTATCTTGGCAAGAGGAATTTGGGATAGCCAAATGACCTAGATGGGTCAAAAGGATCAAACCTTTTATGGTTTGATAAATCATGCCAAGGAAAGGTTAATCGTCGATCAAATAAATCTTTGATTGGCATAAGGATTAGACAACTTATTTCTTGATCTCATGTATATGGCACTAAGGAAGTCAAAATGGAATTCAAGCTCATAGAGAATGATCAGAGAGCATTGAAAGGACAAAAAAACTCAAAAAATAAAGGATGTAGTTCTACTGGAAAAAGAACACATTGGCATGGGACACTGGGAATGTACTCCCTTTGAGAATTTTCTTTAATGGCGAGAGAGGAAATACACTCAATATCCGATAGGAAACATTGGCATACCTCTTAAAAAAAAATAAGACCATGGAGAGTAAGGTCTTAGGTTCATTAAAAGGTAAAAATATGTACCTTCTTAAACCATTTGAATACACTTTGTTGTATTCAAAAGATGGTAAATGGAACAAGGTGATGTCCACCTTAGACAAAGCTATCGTTTATCCTGTTAAAGAAAGATGTTTTCTTTTATATGGAATATTCTCTCTCATGTCCCGTCAACCCATGCATACGCGATTCAATTCATTGATATACTTTAAGATATGCCAAAAACAATCATATATATCTTTACTTAAATACGCCTAGTCATGCATAAGGCTCAAAATTGAACCCTGTTTTAAAGCATGCATGGAATTCCATTTTATGTATGAAAGAGCATCAATAAATGCTTGAGTTCCATTCTCGTTCATGTCATGCTATATTGAACTTATTATGTTCAATATCTATTCTTTTTTTTTTTAACGAGGTGAATCCATTCCATGCTAATAAAAAATCCATTTCTCTTCATATATGCTTTAAGTTAAAAAATCCATTTCTATTCATATATGCTTTAAGTGAATCATGTAGATGAGTAAACTCATGTATCCTTCTATGTGCATATGGACCACCTAATTCATTTGAAATGCATTCCTACATGCACCACTATAGCATGGGAAGATAAAACCAATATGAATGAGCAAAATGAAAAGTAGCCCATATCTCGACCATTGATACATCCATTGTTTGATCATTGCATGATGGAGCTTATTCATCCATTCACTTTTGATGTTGCAAGCTTGGGGTAGTTTTCTTGACCAATCTCCAATGTCATTCCATGGGAATCTTCATCCTTACTTGTATGCCCAAATATACACAAAAATTGTCATATGTTTGAATGCATATTTATAGTTTCTATCGTGAACAATAGAATATTCAAACTTCTTTATCATATCCAATAAGAAATGTTTCAAAGCTCTTTCAATAAATGCCACATTCATATATAAAATGCATTCTATGCATATTCAATGCATGTCGTTACTTAAATGGATACTTTTTGAAATCCATGATAATAAAAGTACCCCATGGATTATAAATCATGCATCCTTTGCATCACATCATATATTGAATTAATGACGAGTTCAAAGATATGTAGAAGAAAAAGTACTTAGCTTCAACCCATTCTTCAAAACTTTTCCTTATGTAGGCTGAAAGCCATCCACCACCTTCTTTTTTCAAGCTGCAAGACTTGGGTTAATCTTATGCATCCATAGGAAAGGGAGGCAATGAGCTAACTTATGCATCTCAAGCTTCGAGTTCCTTGGAGTATGCATATGTGCGCAAGATTTTTCTTAGAACACCTCTTCCTTCATCTTCATTAATGATGCCTCTCTTGCCAAAAATTGATCCAAAAAGAGAGAAAACAAAGGCTTTGTTCATGGGCAAGCAAGAGAAAAAGAGGCAAAAACATTCGAGTGGAAGAGGTGCTTCACGATTTGCTGAAGATAAGTTTATTTATCCCATATGCGATGATTTCTTATACTCTAAAGAGTACATATGTCAAGATAGATGCATTCTTTCATCATCAAGCAAGAGTAGGAAGAGCTCTTCCTCATGTTATCAAACTTGAGTTAATTGAACGAGCTCCACCTGGTCTGCCACCCGTGATTCTGTCCACGAGGCCTCCATTCAGCAATCATTGGACCCTATAAGGGCATGTTCCCACCTCCTTATATCTAGAAATCTTTCTTTTGAAGCTTAAAGTAAAGCATGAACTTAATTCAAACCATGCTACATATACACTTTAGAAATGAACTCCCTTCCACTAATTCAAAGGAGGAGCATGCATAACCTAGCTACTCTTAATACCAATGTTAAATAACTACTAAGTTCTACAAATAAATTATCCACCAAGAGTGTAAAATCAACTAACCTAGACCAATAAGATAAAGAGAGAGCATGTCTCCACCCCACCAACTTTACCCATATACATACACACACACACACACACACACACACACATATATATATATATATATATATATAAGCCAAGGGGGGAAATATTGAAGTAATTGAATGGCGATGCACCACGATGTGCTCTCCTTCACGAGAGCTCCATGACGATATCCTCGGAGTAGAAAACCGAGATCCTAAGGCCGCACACAGTACTCCGCGTAAAGGTTACCGAATACAAAGAAAAAAACACAGTACACGGAGAGCACGAAGATAGACTTCTTAGGTCTTACAAATGCGATCAAACTTACAATCTGTGACTGATCATGTCACTATATGTTTTATTAAAGAACATATACAAAGAAGTGTCTGGTGGCCATTTGGCCTTTCACATGGACACTAACAATAACAATCTCCCACTAAAGGCCAATATGGCCAAAGTAACTATGGGAGAAAAAATAAAGAATGATCAAGAATACCTAAGTGTATGTATACAAAATATACCTCCCATCTGATGGGTGTGTTACACAGTATACAAGTGACTGTGTAAGATCATGAATCAAGTAACCCCCATCAAGTGACAACAGTGTCGAAATCTATCATGTGGTAGATCTTTAATCAAAGCATCTGCATCATTATCTCGAGTGTGAACCTTCTCAAGAATAATGCACTCAGTGGCTAAGCAATCTCTAATGAAGTGATACCTCACCTCAATGTGCTTGGTCTTTGCATGATCGATTGGATTCTTAGCCAAAGCAATGGCACTCTGACCGTCACTGAGCATACGAGGTACATGCTGAGGTAAACCCATATCACAAGCAATACGAGAAATCCACAATGCTTCCTTACATTCCTCAATTGTTGCAACATACTCTGCTTTTGTAGTGGAAACAATTGTACATTCTTGAAGAAGAGATCTCCAAGAATAGCACCTCCAACAAACTAAAAAATGTTATACCTTGATGTAGACTTATGATTTTCTACACAACCAGCATAGTCAGAATATGTGTAACCAATAATGGATGCTTTCCCTCTACCTAAGCATAGACACTTGTCCTTAGTGCCACTCAGATATTTCAAAATCATTTTGACCGCTTCCCAATGTTTCTTGCCAGGATTAGACATATATCTGCTCACAACTCCCACTGCAAATGCAATGTCTGGTCTTGTAGCTACCATAGCATACATGAGACTACCAATGGAAGACTGATAGGGAATTTTGGTCATGAATTCCTTTTCCTCACTTGATTTGGGGCAATCATCCTTGCTCAATTTCACATATGTAGGTAAGGGTGTACTCAATGTCTTTCCACCCTGCATATTGAACCTGTGAAGTACTTTGGATATGTACTCACTTTGAGAAAAGTATATGCATCTTTTACTCCTATCACGAGTAATGCGGATGCCAAGAATATGTTTGGCATCCCCCAAATCCTTCATATCAAATGTCTGACTCAACTTCTTTTTGAGAATTGACAAGTCATAAGAGAACTTCCCAGCAATGAACATATCATCGACATAAAGTATCAAGCATATCAGGCTGCCATCTGAGCATCTCTTTGTGTAGAGGCAATGATCCTCATTGCTTCGAGAATAGCCTTGAGACTTCATAAAAGCATCAAAATTTTGGTACCATTGTCTAGGGGACTCTTTAAGTCCATACAAGCTCTTCTTGAGTTTACTAGAGTTTCCTTGCCAGGAACTACATAACCCTCTAGTTGTTCCATATAGATCTCATCTGTAAGATCTCCATGCAAGAAAGCAGTTTTCACATCCATTTGGACTAGCTCTAAGTCCTCCATTACAACAAATCCAAGCAACATGCGCATGGTAGTCATCTTAACCACTGGAGAGAAGATTTCCTTGAAATCAACACCATGTTGTTGCTTAAAACCCTTTGCAACAAGTCGTGCTTTATATTTTGGAGAAGCACTATCTGATGTGAATTTCACCTTGTCTACCCATTTACATGGTAAAGCTTTCTTGCCATTTGGCAAAGATATTAAGTCCCAAGTACCATTCTTGTGAATAAAATCCAACTCAGTCTTCATGGCTCACTCCCACTTGACATGATCCTCTATCTGTAAAGCCTCTTTGTAGCAAGAAGGCTCATCGACATCTGTTAGCATAACAAAATCTAAACCTGAAAGATATCTATGACGTGGATGTGAGACACGTGTAGAGCATCTCAATGGTTGTTGAATAGGAACATGTGCAGAATAATATGATCGGACATTCTCTTGAATGTCCCTATGTGTAGCATTTTATGCATGCTAACTGGAGGACTAGTATCCTCAAACACCACTCTTCTTACTTCAACCTCCTTAATGGGTTGTTTATGCATCTTAGACTCATTGAAAATGACATCACTACTTCTGATCATTGATTGTGTTTTAGGATCCCATAAGCAATATTCAAATTGTCCATCTCGACCATATCCAAGAAAAATGCATTTCTTTGACTTATGGTCCAACTTTTGTCTAAGACTCTTGAGTATATGAACATATGCTTCACACCCAAAAACTCGAAGATGATCATAATATGGTGGCTTCCCTATCCATAACTCTTGATCCACTTTTAGACCTTTGGCAATACTAGGTGAAAGGTTAATCACATGAACTGCAGTCAATACTACTTCTGCCCAAAAGCCTTGTGAGAGGTTTGCATGATGCAACATAGAAACTCCTCTATTTTGAATAGTTCTATTCATCCTTTCAGTTACAACATTCTATATTGAGGTATAAGGAGTTGTAAACCCTCTACGAATATCCCTATAGAATGACAAAAAAGGTTGAATTCATGTGAGGTATACTCACCCCCATTATCTGAACATAAAGCCTTAAGCTTAGTTCCTTTTTTAGTCTCAACTGAAGCAAGCCATTTTCTAAAAGTAGGGAATACCTCATCCTTCAATTTGATAGGATATACCCATACTAGCATCATCTATGAAAGTGACAAAGTAAAGATAACCACCTAAGGACCTAGTGGGCATAGGACCACGCACATCTATATGAACGAGCATTCTATGCACATTTCTGGTTCGCTTTCCGTATTGACAATGCTAAAAAATGAGAAATCAAAGAAAGATAACACATGTAAGTAGCTAGAACGAGAAAGATTTTCCATTCCACTATGAGATATATGGCCCAAACGACCATGCCAAATACAAGCCATAGGTTGTTCAATAACAACTAACAAGTGTTCTTTCTGTGATAGAAATAAAGGATAAAGTGATCCAACTTTGTTTCTTTTTGCAATAACCACATTTCCTTTTTATATACGAAAGGATTAAGCATAGAAGACCACCTTGTAACCAAGGTCATCAAGTTGACCAACTGACATCAAACTATGTGATAACTGAGGTACATGGCATACATTATGCATAGTGAATTTTAAACCATCAATGAACTGCACAACCATATCTCCAATCCCCACAACGTCACACTGGTAAGAGTCACCAAGTCTCACGGTACTAAGTGACTTTGCTGCATAGTTAGAGAACCATTCTCTGTGTGGTGTCACATGGAAAGAAGCACAAGAATCTACAGCCACGTATGGGAAAGAGAATCAGCCATAAGAGCCTCAGTTGTCACAGTACTATCAAGTGTCAACACATCAACATCATCAGAAATAGCATTAATTTCTTCAATCTTCACAGTCGAAGTAGATGGTGCAGGTAACTGTTTAACATGCCCATCAACATTCTTCCTTTACCTTTAGCATTGTTTAATGCATAACAGTCTTTCTTCATATGTCCTTTCTTATGAAAATAATGGCATTCGATATCCCTCTTCCTCAATTTACTTCTACTCTTATTCCGTTGACCATTCTTTTCCTTGTTCTTGCTCCTGCCAGGTTGCTGATTCTTTCCTTGGTAACAATCATAAACATTGTATGCATCTCCACTCCGAGTGCCAACCATAGATTTTCTATGAATCTCCTCACTCAAAAGTGCTCCACATATGTCATCATAGACGAGTTTACCACCAGGTGCACTATTGCTAATACCTATGCAAAACGTGTCCCATGATGATGGCAAGGTGCATAACAATAATACTGCTTTCATTTCATTATCCATATCCATTTTTTGAGCCTGTAATTGGGAGAATATAACATCAAAATCATTTAGATGAGCAACAACACTATCTGTGTACTTCATGCGAAGGTTGTATACTTTTCTCATTAGATACACTTTATTTGATGCTGTCTCTTTTTCATATGTATTGCATAACTTATTCCAAAGCTCCTCTGCACTTTCACAGTCTAATACTGTAAAATAAACATTATCTCCCAGGTGCAAGAAAATGGTAGACCTGGCCACTTCATCTAACTCATCCCAATCATCTTCATCCATGTCTGCAAGCTTCTTTGAAATCCCATTTACTAGCTTCCATTGCCTCCTTTGAATCAGGACATCTTTAATCTGATTCTTCCATAGAGCAAAGTTTGTGCCGTCAAAATTTCAGATCTCAAAATGGCCTTTGCCCTACAAGTTATAGCTCCTCCTCGGAACACTGGCACTAGACCTTGATCCACCAGATGTGCCTGAGACCTCTGATGCCATGATGGTAGATAGGTGAATAGAATGATAATGGATCTAGAAGAGTCCAAACACCAACGAATAAGTGTATCAAGGAGTAAATCAACCACTATATACTTGGCTAAACCAAAAATCTAGAAAAATTTTGCCAGAGTATCCTCTACAAAATGAGCATATGACCAATGTCAAAATATCATAAAATTGCAAGTACTAACATGTTTTCCTGCATAGTGAATCACTGACTCCACTGCATATAATCAATTATCCAACAGAAGCCAACTAGGCTTATCGAGCACCTATGAACAACTATCATACATTTCCTATGGCGAGGCTGGGTAAGTCTTCCACTTGCATCACCGAAGAGAACCTGACATCTGGGTGTCTCCCAGTTAAGAAAACCTCACCACGACCCTCTTTATCAAACGTAAAAGGCTTTATGCAAAAACATAACCGCTATATCAATGACCACATGGACGTACATAAGCCATATCCACAGAAGCATACATGGTGTGCATGTGATCAATATATGTAGTAAAATGACACTAAAAGGCTGAATGCACAATCCAAAAAACTAGACAACAACACCTCTAAGTGTCTATCAACTCTGATGTTTTAGGCTCAAAAAACCTCCATAATTTTGTAGTGGATGCTCCCACCAAAACTGAAAACCTTTCGAGAAACTTGTAGTTTTACGAGTATGGATGAAAACACAGCCCCAAAGGTTGATATTTATTGTCAGAGAAGTACAAAGAACAGTCTTCTTGATCTTCTTGGATCTGTGTGAAGAGAACTTTGTGCAAAAGTACTCCAAAATGGCTCCAAAAGACACCCCAAAAATGCTTCAAAAATAGGATTTGAAAGCAAAGAATGAAGCATTGAGGGACCAAAACATGTTCAAGGTAATGTTGACCTTATTCTTTCCCCTTCTTCGGACACCACAAGAGTGTAGCTTAGTGGCAAGAGATTGCCATGGTTAAGCGAACTCTAGGGGGAACAATACTGGGATGGGTGACTTCCCGGAAAGTACCGGGAGCCTCTATCTTCTTGATCGTTGAGGTCCTCCCTCGTGCATAGCCAACAGTGCCAATGGTGACTTCGGTGACTCAGATGACAAGGTATGCCAAGGTATATGCCTTGGTCGCTGCCTTAATCGTAAGCCTTGGAGAAAGCCAGGGGGGGTCTCAGTTCGCTCGCACAAAGGAACAAAGCTTTTGCATTGAACTGCTCTGATACCAGTGAAGTAATTCGATGGCGATGCACCATGATGCTCTCTCCTTCTTGAGAGCTCCACGATGATATCCTCGGAGTAGAAAACCGAGATCCTAAGGCCGCACATAGTACTCCGCACAAAGGCTACAAAATATGCATTAAAAAAACACAGTACACAGAGAGCATGAAGAGAGACTCCTTAAGTCTTACAAATGCGGTCAAACTTACAGTCTATGACTGACATTATATGTTTTAATAAAGAACATATACAAAGAAGTGTCGGGTGGTCATTTGGCCTTTCACATGGACACTAACGGTAACAAATTTGAAGAGAGCTTTCCAAGTGTTCCCTCCACATGGATTCTAATCCAAGAGCTTTTAACCTTGGGAGTCACATAAAATCACATGGCTCTCACATGGACTCTAAAAGGATCCCTCTCAAACTTATGCATGCAAGTCCAGAGGTTTGAGAGGCTTCTCTAAGGGCTAAACACCATACCTTTCAAAAATATCAATCTTAAAAGTCAAAACCCTTCAATTGAGAATAAATAAATAAATCGAGGGTTACTAGAACCCAAGGATCATTTTCAACATTCCCAATCCTTAAAATCCATATTTTAACGTTTTCGGATCAATGTTTTGTATAACATGCAACGTTAACATTATTTCCTCAAGTATGTGTAACCTCAATTTAGTATTACACTATTCTTATATTTAACTTGTATATCTAGCCTTTTTCCCTATTCTTAAAGACTTTATCCCATTGATTTTCCTTCCCTCCTCTACCTTCTATGAACCCCTTCTTTCAATTTCTTATTTTAAAATATTAAACTTGTCCTTAGTTGCACATTCGATCATGTAAACCCAATATCTGATCATGTTCCTTTGCTCTTACCCATCTTTTTTCTCGGTTTATATTCCGCTTCATTTTATTCTCAGAAATCGTCATTTTTTTCAAATTTAATTTAGGTTTTCAATGGTTTTTGTTTTTTTAATAAGAGAAAGCTCAACTTAGACTTATTCTCGTTTGCATGAATTAATTGAAAGAACAATTATACAAGTGAAGGGGCATAGCGTACATGGGATCCTCTTGGAATAAGGGTGGTAAACTATCCCCTCATGATTAACTACCACCTCATGAAAATGAACTATGCCAAATACCCAATGCCTTTCCTCTATACCATATGTGCATGTACATTTTCACTTCTCTATGTGAAGACCTTGACACACATTGTCTATTATCATTATCATATGGAGTGAACCTGCCCCATAGTTGGGGCACTGTGCTATCTAAACTTGCACTAATCAACTTGGAAACATAAGTGTGGTTTCAAATAGGGGCTTCAAAACGAGCAAGGAAAATATATTGTTTTGTATCCGACTTGGCATAGGGAGGTGTTGAACCCTCACCCCCGCCTCAAGAGGAAAAAGGCCCAACCAAACAGTCTAACATGCATAGAAATTTGTGGGACCTACGCTAGTGTATTGCCTTTAGGCAAAATTAAACTAGTTGCCTTCATATAGTCCTTTCCAAGTGTTGCCTTCGGGCAGTTTAACAACCCATGCTTTGTGGGATACGGGGGGTCACATGGGTACTATGCCCATTCACTTGTACATTTGGTATTTCAATCAATTCAAGCAAGAGAGATTAGGTTTCCGTTAAATTTCCTCTTAAAAATGAAAAAAAAAAAACTTCGAGGGAGGGGTTGAAACCACATATTCTAAATTGTTCCATGATAGATCTAATAAAAATAGATGGAACTCTGGTGAGTTTGAAGAGATCAGAAGAGGCACTACAAATGGCAAACAATGATTGTTCAACCATTATAAAATTTAGAGCCTACCATGCTATGTAAAGAGTCCCTAAAAATGGAAAAGTGGGTATCAAAGCGCCCTGCTTCAAAATGTTCAAAGAAGAAGCAGAAATGTTCAATGAGTTGGATGTTATGCAGCAAACAAGGTTCCACTCCTCGATGTGATAGGGGCACCCATCTCGGATACTTTGATTGAAATGGTTCGACAACAACACTTTGCCACAATAAGCGTGAGTCCACACAAAATTTATGGTCGTGTGGGTCTTTTGACAACACACTCATGAATTTTTAGGTCATTTGTAGTGGGTATTTAAAGCACTTATCAATTTCGAAGATATGTGGTGTAATGGAAAACACCTAATTTGGTCCCATTGAAGATCCAAAGTTCAAAAGCCGCAAATCAGTCTATGTGAATCCCCCACTATCAATGTGAATGCACACAAAATTATGGTCTAATGGGTTTTTTTAACAACACACCCATGACTTGGTCACGGTGCAGTGGGTACTTAAATTACAAAAAGGTATGTGGTGTAATGGTAAACACCTCTTCTTGTCCCATTGAAGATCTAAAGTTCAAAACCCACAAATCGGTTTGATGTGAATCCCCTCTAAAGTGAAAGAGGAATAGAGTCCCTAATTGATATCATCATCGAAGGTATGCGGTGTAATGGTAAACACCTTTTGTTGTCCATTGAAGGTCCAAAGTTCAAAACCGGCAAATTGGTCTCATGTGAATCCCCTCGAATGTGAACCAGGAAGTTAGGGAGGACACATACATATTTTTTTGTAGGTGACCGGATGACACTTTTTGAGTCACCCAACGGAACATTATGGGCACATGTATGTTAAATCCAGTGAACTTAGGTCATTCGAACTATGGACACATGCATCGTGGTACTCTAACTTCCGATGATCAAAATTAAAAGCACATGAATTATTTTCACTTTCAATTGATTAATAAAAACTTTACTATCAATCTCCTTTATTTGATCTATAACATTGTCGAAGTTATAAGTTTAATTTTTCGAATCTCTGGACTCGCCTATAAGCAATGCTAATAATGTAAAGACTCTCACGCTGTAAATGTGATTGTTTATCTTCATCACAAGAACCCTATGCAAGGAAGTACAAACCAAGTTTGAGTGCTTAAACCTTCCAAAGTTTGAGTCATTGTTTAATTTACTATTTGCAAATCAATCCAATGTTTTTTTAAGCAAACTATCTTTAAATGAATCTATATCACTTATGATGACATCATCATAACTCAGCATAACTGGGCAATCATGTATATATGTAAAAACAAGGAAATTGCTGTATAATTACATGAGTCTAAGAGGTACAACCTTTGTTTCTAGGTGTGCAACCCTTGGAATTTATGGTTTATTTACCCCTTTTAGATGGGTCTTGAACCTTAGGGCTAATTCTCTAAGGTCGAGTACCTTAAGCTTGATTGAAAGCTTCTCCTAACCATTTGGTTTGTACATGAGAGCTTCGAGAGTCTTCTTTTAGAAACCATGTGATTTCATGTGATTTCCTAAGCTTGGAAACCATGTGAACATCTTAGAGATCCATGTGATGGAAGGTACACGTACCCTTGAGAGAGACTTACTCCCTTGGACTTGGAGCTATATATTGGAAGAGTTGATTGGATGGAAAGCATATCTCTCTTCTTAATGTGAGTCTAGTTAGTCTTCTTAGTTTATGTGTGAAAGCTATGGAGTACTTCCACAACAAAAACATTTCCTTAAGCCATTACTTTCTATCGAACAACAACACAAAACTTTATCATAAGTTGCCCACCAAGTCCCTTACAAAGTTTTAAAACCAATAGTGAGTAGAAAAACGATTGTTATATATTTACTTTAAAACAAATTATTTATATCTTGTACTGCCACATACCTATAACACTCTCCGGTCAACAATTTGATCTTCGTGACAGAAGGTGGAATGTTTTTCTAATCAAACATACCAAATAATAGTGCACATATACCCAATCATGGATCAAACCATTAAAGACATCTTTTCACTATGCTCATACACAATATCTAATTAATATTGTCCATAAAAACTGTGAGATAAACAATCCATAGTTAGTCTACCGATAGACTCGATCTTTATCCCAAAAGTTCAACAATAATCTTTGACGAACTTAGAGATATGCCTCTACCTTATGAGGTTGGGTGTGTGAGTGTGTTTTTTATTCATTGTACTCTAAAAAAAAAAAAAGTCAACAACCATTTGGTTCACACAAATCCTATTCAAAGAAGTAATTTTTGCAAGTCCCACATAAGTGCAATCTATCCTATCCTCATTTGAGGCAGAAATGCATCAACTATAAGTATGTAGATAATCTTTTTAAGCCATGGGTGACCCAAATGGACTGACGCTTTAAGGTGCCAGTCCGTTCAGATCACCCAACGGCTAACCTTACATGTAAGATTGAAAAAGTACATGTCTGATGATGATGTGGCAAAAAGTACATAATTCACCACTCTTTGCATGGCCGTACTATCCATTTGCCCCTGTAAGAGAGTCCCTATGGTGGATGTTGTTTCAAAATTTGAAGCGTAACGAATTGGCTGAGACGATGTCCCGAGTTCAAGTCTTGAATGGCTCGACGTATCATACATAATCCTTACGTTGAGGGCTGCCCATCCCTTCATAAGTGGGTAATTTCAAATTTCGTGTACTCTCTAAAAAAAATTTTGAAGCGTAACTAGTAGATCGAGGATGGAAAACCTAGTAAAAAAAAATGCAATCCAAATTGTGTGACCGAAGTGTAGTTTCCATTTCCAACAGCACTAAAGAGAATTCCGCTTAGATTGACGGCAGGTATGTCGGCGAAGCACAGCTGTCATTTATCTTGCCTCAACAAGGCACTTCTGTGCGACCTTTTTTCCTTTGCATTTCCAACCAACTTCGCCGCTTCCTCATTTACTCAAACCTAACACTCAGAGCTCGTAGGAGCAACGCTTGTATTCTCAGAGCAAAGGACGGGCTATGGCGGACGATGCAGTTGACGTGGTGATTTTCGGGGCTTCTGGTTTCACCGGAAAGTATGTGATCAGGGAGCTTTTCAAGTTCTGCAAGGATGGGAGCATAAAGGTTGCCTTGGCGGGGCGCAGCAGAGCAAAGCTCGCTGCTGCTCTCGAATGGGCAACCGCCCCTTCATCATCTCCTTCATTCTCCCTGATCGAAGCCGATGTAAGCGATCCCGGGTCCATATTGTCCATGTGTAAGCGGACGAAGCTAGTGCTTAACTGTGTCGGGCCCTTCCGTTTATATGGTGAGCCTGTCGTATCCGCATGTGTAGAAGCGGGAACTGATTACCTCGACATAACGGGAGAGCCTGAGTTCATGGAAAGAATGGAGCTACGTTACCATGAGGCTGCACGTGAAAAGGGATGTCTGATTGTATCTGCCTGTGGGTATGACAGCATTCCTGCAGAAATCGGGCTCATTCATCATCTTAAGCACTGGATAGCCCCGTGTCTGCCTAATTCCGTTGACTGTTTCCTGCAAATTATATCTTCTAAGAAGTTCGTTGGTAATACTGGCACCTGGGAATCTGCCGTTCTTGGAGTCAGCAGTGCAAGTGATTTGCGCAAGTTACGTGCGCAGTCTAGGAAGTCAAGGGCTCGAATCACTGTTCCAGGGGCCCCTGCAAAGAAGCCAGCTCTTATTCATTGGAATAAGCACCTAAGTTTGTGGTCTGTGTTTCTTCCGAGTGCAGACTCTTCTGTTGTGCGGAGGACCATGTCTACAGCTGCTTCTGGAGCTCCCCCATCAATAGCCGAAGAAGAGGATCCTAATCTGGCCCCTGTCGCGTATGCTCGAAAACTAATCTACATGCCCGTACATTTTGGTGTGTACTCGGGTCTTCCAAACATATTTTCTGTCCTATGTCAGATGTGGATGGGGCTCTGGGTGATGTGCCTTGCCATGTTTGCATTCGGTCGGAAGCTCCTTTTGCGTTTTCCGGAGTTCTTTTCTGCTGGACTATTCCAGAAAGGAGGTCCAAATGAAGAACAAGTTGCAGCAGCAAGATTCACGATGTGGTTTGTTGGGAAGGGTTACAGTGACTCAACAATGGCCACTGCCTCACGTGCTGTGCAACCAGATTTGCAGATAACCACAGCTGTATCAGGACCTGAGATTGGCTATATAACTACTCCCATATGCTTGGTGCAGTGTGCCCTTATTGTGCTGAGTGATCGAAGATCTCTTCCACGTGGAGGTGTCTATACTCCAGGTACTGTTTTTGGCACAACAGATCTTCAACAGAGGCTTGAACAAAACGGCATTTCTTTTGATTTTTTGTCAAGGAAGAGCATATGAAAATACAAGACTAGTAGAGCTCAATCCTTCGGTTCAACCTTATTATGTAAGCGCCTGAGCCATTTCTTTCTCATAACCTGGAGCAAACAGAGTTGCTGATCCGGGGTGGCTTGTGTTTCACAATTGGTTCATGGCTCTTCGCTATGAAAATTTTATTGTCTTTTAGTTGTTTTAAATAACCGTTTCCCTTGAGAGCTATTGATGTTTACTATGGGTTTTTCATATAGTATCATAATTCAAGTGTCGAATAAAAGATTGAGTAAATCTGCCTTCACAGTTGTGTCAAGGTTCCTGATAGGTCTACTGTCTACTTCGTTGTTTTTGTTTCCATGTGATGCCAAAGTTGGAGGTGGGATTTGGATTCTGAGTTCTACTGAATAGCCAAAACTATAGACAGTCTTTGAATTGTCACTGTTACCAAATATTGCAGTGAACCAATAATGAATCCTTCTATGTTACTTGAAAGCTATCTGACTTCAGAAGGTTGTCTTCAGTTATCATAGAAAAGTTTAACGTAATGGACTTTTCAGCCTCTTCAGTTATCATGCTCCTCATTTTGAAGTTTAACGTAATGGACTTTTCAGCCTCTTCTAGATGGGAGTGTTGCTTGCTTGTTTGCTTTTTAATTTTTTTCACTCAATATAAAGTGTTAACCTAATCGACGTGTCAGCCTCTTCTGCTAAAGCGTGTGGGTTTCGATGAAAGCAGTAAATGTTTTCAGGCCATAAAAGAATTTTCATTGCTACTATTTGTGTGTGGAACATTAGTGTGCTACATTAATATTAGTATAAGGTACATTAGAGTAAAATGGGATCTCTTAAAAGTTTCCTACAGATCAATAACAACTTCTTAGCATCTTGATACATTGGATTTCTGATGTTGCCGATGAGCTGTGTTTCTATTCATGCATTCTCATATTTAGTCAAGACACTCTTGAAATAGGAGAATACGCAGAGGAGCTTGCATTTTGGCATATTCTTGTGAGGCACATTTGTGGAATGTATAAAGAGGTTACCAAGTGTTAGGTCACATTTTTACACAAGTGAACTCTCCTGTTCTATAACAAGCCAACTAAAAACTCTTTAACGTGCAGAAATTAGAAGTTGGCACTAGTGACGACTAATGCATGATAATTATGCATCCAGTTCGTGTGTATGCATGTATGTGCTGCGAGTAGTCTGCAATATGGCCCTGTCATTGTCTTGGTCATTGTATTATAAATCTGATCCTATTAAAGAACACTTTTGGTACAAGAGATTAGTCATTGTTGGAGCAAAAGAGCATTCTTTTCATATCATAGTTTTTCATACTTCATCTTCAACATATTCAGCCAGTCATACAAACAGTAAGTCCTTCGATATTTGAACCAATGCCCATGCACAATATGTAGCATCAATGACTGCTTGGTCTCCTTCCAGGTGAAAGATATCTAATGAATAGTATCTTTTATGACTAGGAAAATGAGGAGAGCTGTATTGTTACGTATTTTTCCTTTCCTAGCTCCATTGGATTCAGGACAAATATATATGCACTTGTGTATATTATTATGTCTTCTTCAAATGGATGATAGATCAATCTGATGTTTCTATTATTTAAGTTGCGAGTAGTCTTAGCTTTAGGTCATTTCCCTATGGAGGGTTTTCCAAAGAATGCAACTGTCGATCTCTCCAGGAGGATTGCAATTGATTCTCTCCATCCCCGGTTTGGGGAACCCAAACTGTTTACCTAAGATCTGCTGATAAAAGCACTATGAGTAAATGAAGACGTAGTTACTTTCACTGATCTGGATTTTCTTAGTAAGGATGCCCAGCATGTCCCCTGTTGTTGTAACCAGTGAGTGCTGGTCCATGGACGAGGGGTTAATTCATTGAATTCCTTTGCATTTAGATCTTCCAAGCGTTCTTGCAATTCTTCCAAGCTGAGGGTTTTTATTGGAGATGGCAGTTTCCAGTTTTATCCAGACCAGAATATTGTAGGCACGAGAGGGAGAAGCTGAGCTAGATCCTTGTGCTCTGGCATATTCTACAACATGTGTTTCCTATCCCTCTCCTTTTTTTTTTCCAATTGTTTTGCCTTGGGGATTGGTCCATGTGGGTTTATACATGATATATTGCATAAACGGTAAGTTCTTGCTACCAATTCCTGCTACATGTTTTGAAATTTCAGTTTCACCAATTAAGCTCCACGAAAGGATCCACATTTTTCGAAATTTCAATCTCACGAATCAAGGCTGGGTTCACCGAGAGATGCCTGGAATCAAGGCTGGGTTCACCCAGAGATGGTGGAACAAACACTTAAAAGTGCGTGCACTATTGCAGGTGGAACACTGAAAAATAACTAGTTCCACCATTCATGCCTTCACACAAGATATTTTTGTGCCGTCGCCCTATGTGAACATCAAGGGATGGCGGAACAACTACCTTTTTTTTTCACAAACTTTTAAAAATGCATAAAAAAGGATCAAACCATTAAATCAAAAACCCTTAACAATTACATAAACAAACATATCTTGTTACTGTACATTGCATTAGAGTGATACATAATATAATAGTTACAATACATTATGAAGAAGAAGATGATGATAATGTATCCTTCTCCTCTGTCACTTCATTTCCAAAATGCTTTCTAACATTCATTCTTGCTTGCTATTTGTACATTATGCTTGCAATCCTGTCCTGTCGCTTTAAGTTCATCCCAAGATCACTTGCTTCTTCATTAGTGCATTGACCATGATCAATTTGCTTCTTTTGATCCCATTTCATGTATTGCTTGTAGCTTTGCGAAGGACATGGATACTATTCTTTCATTCTCTTCTAATTGTCATTGTGACTTTGCCAATTTTGCTTATGCTTCTCCAACCCAATCCATATCAAAAGCATCTCCATGACAAATGCTAATGTTATGGAGGACAAGACATGCGGCAACAAGATATGGCATATAACATAGATCCATAACATCTTATTAATAAGATTCAGAATCTTGTTTTCAACATGCCAAAAGCTCTTTCAACTGGCACCCTTGTACTTGATTGGATGAAATTTAAATGGTATTTAAGATGTGACAATCCTTCTTTACAGCCTTTGAATGGGACTAACATGTATGGTCGAGAAGGATATGCTCAATCACCAACCACACAATACTTACCTAGTTCACCTCTTGCACATCTTTGTCTTGGTTCACTTCTTGTGAAATTAAGAGAATCATGCATTGGTCTTGCCCGTCCTACATCATATTTCCAAATAGAGCAATTGGTTGCTATTGTTATTTACAACAAGATAGAGTGAAGACCTTTGTGATTGATGTAATCAACATGGTTTTCATGTGGTGCAATTATAGGTACATGGGATCCATTTATTGCACCCACAACATAAGGTATTCCTCCGATTGCCTCAAAATCTTTTGCTAACATTGCAAAGCAAGATGTTGAAGGCCATCTAATGTACATGACTCTTAAGACCAGATGCTACAATAACTTTAATAAAATCGTGCACGATACCATAACATGTGCTTTTTGAGCAACCAAGTGTCCCCTATTCTTAAAACCCCATCTCTTGTTGCTAGCCTTGTTAATGCAATAGCTACTCGATCTTGTAAAGGTATAGTGTGACGATAGTTTGTGGTTTTCTTTTGCATAAAGGGTCCAAGCTTTCCACACAAGCAATGGAAGGTCTCCTTATTAAAACTCAAGTGATGTTTGAACATATTGTCACTATAAGCATTCAAAAGATAGCTTTTAGCAAAGCCATGGGGCCGTGGGTATGCCCATGCTTGCTTATGTTCATGACCCCTTCTTCGATTAATGACATTATTCATTATCATTGATTGTGCCATACATTCATTTAAGTGCAACCAAGCATGTAGCATGACATGTCGATGATTGAAGCTTGACTCTTGAAGTAACTCTATCATAGCTAAAGCGCATATCAATGCACAAGTTAATGTAACTTCCTTTGGCATGTCCATTAGACCCTACAAGAAAAACACAAGAGACCTTTAGAATATAGAATATATGCACATGCATACATGCAATATATGCAAATAAATACATGCATACATGCAACATATACACATACATACATGTAACATATGCAAATGCATACATGCAACATATG
This sequence comes from Ceratopteris richardii, assembly GCA_020310875.1. Classification (NCBI taxonomy): domain Eukaryota; kingdom Viridiplantae; phylum Streptophyta; class Polypodiopsida; order Polypodiales; family Pteridaceae; genus Ceratopteris; species Ceratopteris richardii. Next base: position 121,792,722 of record CM035424.1, read on the forward strand.
CACATGCATACATATTGCATTAATGCATATTGCAACATATGCAATTGCATACATAATTCATTTATGCATACATGCAACATATACAAATGCATACATGCATATCCAACATGCACATGCATACATGTAACATTCATTTATGCGTACATGCAACATATGCACATGCATACATGCAACATATGCACATGCATACATGCAACATATGCACATGTATACATGCAACATATGCACATATGCATACATGCAACAAATGCAAATGCATACATGCAACAAATGCAATTGCATACATGCAACAAATGCAAATGCATACATGCAACAAATGCAAATGCATACATGCAACAAATGCAATTGCATACATGCAACAAATGCAAATGCATACATGCAACAAATGCAAATGCATACATGCAACATATACACATGCATACCTAATGCATTAATGCATAATGCAACATATGCAAATACATACATAATTCATTTATGCATACATGCAATATATACAAATGCACACATGCATATCCAACATATACACATGCATACATGTAGCATATGTGAATGCATACATAATTCATTTATGCTTATATACATGCAAGATATGCAAATGCATGAATGCATACATAATGCATTAATGCATACATGCAACATATGAAAATGCAAACAAGCATACATAATGCATCATTGCATAATGTAATATATGCAATTGCATACATGCAAACATGATTCAAATGCAAACATAATGTAAAAAAGCTACAATTAGAATAACTTCAAATTTCATGAATAGGGCATCAAAACATGGCTCAAAAGAAATCTAATTACAAGTCAAATGTTAAGACTATAGTCCAAGATACTAAACATAAAGTTTTCTTCCTAAGGAAATGAAACGTGATAGAATCTAGTTACTTTTCTTAAAGCTACTTAAAAAATCACACATGCTCGTGTGAAGCCTAGTTACAAGTGCTTCAAGCATTCTTCTTCTATCAGAACATGTTTATTTTCCATCGCTTTGAAATGGTGAATAAGGCCCTTTTCGTTTTTTATCAAAGTGGCTAATAATTCATCCCACTTTGGAATGCTTCATCGAGAAGAGGATGAAGATAAGGGTACTAGTTCACCCTCATGAGGTTCACTTCCACTTTCGCTAGTTTCATTTGGAAGGTTTGCACTTGAAGATGTGTGACTAAATGGAGTTACAATTGGGATGAGTGTGGTAGTACTCATCTACCACGTCAAACCATTTGCACGTTATCTTCCTATCGTTGCCCGAAATGGATTTATGTGCCCTTATCTTGACGGTATTGTACCAAAACCTTTTGCCTATTGTTTTTGATATGCTTCACTATATTTATTGAAGGTAGGATGGGTAGAACCCAATTTCGTTGAGACTTTTGTCCATAAGTTCACTCCTTGCTTCGATGGGTTGTTGAACTCTTCACTCATTCCTCTTCATATGTGAATGAGTTAGTCCACTTAATGATCCTTTCATTTTCTCTTCTTGTCGTCATCTTCATCCCCTAAATGGACGACATTCTTCCTTTTTTTGGGCCCTTGCTATGGGTTGTCATGGTTCAGGAATTTCATCTTTCCTATTTTCTTTCATCTTCGTTGATTTGTTACGTGGAGGATTTTTTCTCAAATATCTCCTCCAAAGGATCTATATTATGTGAGTTATCAGTCCGAGAGTGAAGTCCAATTCTTCAGCATACCTGTATGGATAGGTAGTCTATTTTTGTCAGTTGAGTTTCCCGACAAAAAAAAAATCCAAATTAAGTGTTTTCCAACTTGTTGAAGCGCTCTATCTATCTACTTTGATGGACTAAACATTCATTTGAGTTTCAAATTGAGAGGACCAAGCAATGTAAGGTGTAGCTATTTGTTCAAGTGCTAGACCTACAAGGGCCAACTACATGCTTCTTCTTGTGGATAGGAGAACTCATTATCCACAATTGGTACCATAGCAAAATTGATGCGAAAGCTTCATCAACAAGGCTGGAGTTGAAGCAAAGCCAAAGAGGAGATACAAAGCTAGGGAGAGCTTCACAAATGCAAGAGAAAATGACTTTATAACTAGTCGAGGTAACTCTCAAAGTTTTTGATAGTCTTCAATGGATGAGTTGGGTCAACAAGTAGAGAAATTGGATAAAGATAACTATCCCATGTGGAAGTTTAGAATGACCAACCACTTGATGGGCAAAGGCTTGTGGGGTATCGTGAGTGGAGATGATGCTCAACCTCAAATCAATCAAGCTACAACCACTGAAGCCCAAAGAAGGCAAGCAAAAGAATGGGAAAAGAAGAATAGGAAAGTCATATTCCTCATTTCACAATCCATTACTAATTCCATGGTAGGTCATATTCAACATCTAGAAATAGGTAAGGATGCTTGGGAAGTTTCTTGAAAGAATGTATTCAACAAATATAAAAGCTAGGAAACTTCAACTCAAGAATGAGTTGAACACAATCAAGAAAAGTTCGACTCAATCCATATCTGAATATATTTTGAAGATTAAGGAGCTAAGTGCTGCTTTAGCTTCTATTGGCACAATAATTGAAGACAAAGATCTTGTGTGCTATACTCTCAATGGATTGAGAGAAGATGAAAGATGGAAGCATGTTATAACTTCCATTAGCTTGAAAGATGCATATCCAGATTTTGAACAACTAATCCCTCATCTTGTCACAGAAGAGCTTACTTTGGTGGCTCCAAAGGAAAGGACAACCACAACCAAATGTTATATGCAGGTCGAGGTAAATGAAGGAACTCAAGAGGAGGCTCTAGAGGAAAAGGAAGAGGTCACAACAACTCCAACTACAATAAAAACAATTGCAAAGTCAACCAAGATGGATCAAATGCTAACGCACAAGGAAGAGGTCGAGATAGAAGTAGAGGAAAAGGTCAAGGATCCTACCTTTCTCATAAAGGTATAACATTCTATCATTATGATAAAGTAGGACACTATGTTAGTGATTATTGGCTAAAAAATGGAAGAAAAAATGGAGGCAATCAAAGGAGTCAAAAGAAACTATTCAAGCACCTCAAATGAAGGAAGCAAGGACACATTACTTGCAATTAGACATGAATATAGAAGCTCTTTTGAAGATGACAAAAAATGGTACATTTATTCAAGTTGTAGTAACCATATGTCATGCCAAGGAAGTATTCACTAATGTACAGGTACCAAGTGGAAAAGGATGTGTTGAAATAGGTGATGATACTCAACACACGATTGAACATATTGGAGATATAAGGCTCAGAGATACAAGTAGAGCAAAGGTACTATCTAATGTTCTTCATGTTCCTACAATTTCAAAGAACTTGATTTCAGTAGGACAAATGGTAGAGAAGGGTTATCATCTCATATTCAATAAAAATGGGTGCTTCATAAAGAATCCAAAAGAAGGTTTCAAGGTCATTGCTCAAGATAGAAGAGAAGGAAGGATGTTGTTGGGGGATTCTTGGACAAGAAGGGATTTGAGTGTTTGTAGGAGAAAAGGGAAAAACAATAAGAAAGATACACACTGGAAGCCTCTGTCGATTGATTATAAGAAGACAAATACAATGGTGATGCACAATACAATCCAATGCTTCTATGCAAAATCCCACATAATGCTCAATCACAAAGTACCAAATACCCAAGGGTCTTGTTGCTACCGGCCTTCTCTGCGCCAGACCTCCACCTTCTCCAAGCCTACACTTGTGCACACCTTGCACCAAGCTTCCAATAAGGGGGAGGGATGGACACCTTCTGTCGGCATGCACACAGCTTCAATGGGACCTTGGGATCCTTGGGGGACTAGCTTAGCACTCTTTGCACACTTCCTTAGTCACTCTTCATGCACACCTTGCACTTCACTTCTCTGCGTCATACACTGTGTGTCTCTTGCACTTCTCTCTCTTCCTAGCTTAGACTATGCTCACCTTGCTTAGTCTTGCTTAGTCCAAGAATAGTCCTTGCCTTGATTTGAGTGTCGATTCATGTACGCTCCTAACTGCAAGAGTATCTTGGTGCTCACTTTGATGTCCCAAGATTGTCTCCAAAGTGGGCAACCAACGAATCCCTGTTTTGTCCTGTAGTGACTTTAGACTAAAACAAAAAATTTAATTGGGGGGCCATACTTTCACTTCGGCGTACGCTGCCGCTTCACATACCTTCACATTTTGCCTTTTAATTCTTCACTTGTGCACCTGAGAGAGGGTTCACCTGAACCTTCCAAAACACTTTAAAAACACCTTGAACCTTAGAGAAATTAGAGAAATACCTCTGCAACCTACAACCAACTTTCTCCAATTTTACCCTTTGTGAACCAATTAATTGTGCACTACCTGTGCACTTTGACACCTGAACTTTGCACACTTTGACTTTGCCCCTGTTGAATTTGACCTTTACCTTGTTGACTTTGATCAGTTTGACTTTGACCTTTTGACTTTGAATACGAGTGACTTTGATTGTAGTTGACTTTGACCAATATGACTTTTATGGGCTCAATAGTTGCCCACCACCTAATGTGCTCTCCGTCCCGAAGAGCTACAACCAAAATTGTGAGCAGATGTGACACCATGGTTCTTGTGCTGCAAAATCTTCAAAAGGACACCGGAGCAGCTACCAAGTCCACCAAAAGCATAGAGAACATACACCAGAGAAGAACCCAAAAGTGGATTTTTTTTCACGAAAAAGCAAAGGAGGACAATGGGAGGGTAGAAAGAAGGGGGAAGGGAGGGCTGAGGGGGCTGAGATGGATAGGGCAGGGAGGGGTAAGGATGGGGCTAGGTAGAAAGGTAAAGGGAGGATGAGGGAGTAGGATTATGGGGTCTGGAGAGTGCAGAAATGATCAAACAGTAGAGCTACAGAGGGTGCATATGGGAAATTTTGAAACATAAGGGAAAAGAAAGTGATAATAGACCATGTGGACCATGTGGTAAAATAAAAACATGGGATAAATGTGCTCAAAACATGTGGGTTTTGACCAAAAGACAGAGAAAAGGTGAGATTTTGGAAAAATTAAGGCAAAAATTGAATCCAAAAGGTGCCAAAATACATGTGAATGATCCCAAATTTGAAAAAAATTGCCATCTGAGGTGCGACCCAGAGCCAAAGGTTTTGAACTATGAAAAGTAAAAAAAAATATATATTTTTAAAATAAAAAAGAAAATTTTTCCTATTGGATGTTTTTTTAAAAATTATTTATTATTATTATTATTTTGAACGCCCACGGTGTGAAAAGCTGAAAGTAATAAAAAGTAAAAAAAAAAAAAAAAAAAAGAGAATCAAATAAAAATTAAATAAATAAATAAAAAAGAAAAATAACCAATAAAAATAAAAAATAAAAAATAAAGAGGGGGCCGGGGGAGGGGGAGAGAGAGGGAGAGAGAGAGAGAGAGAGAGAGAGAGAGAGAGAGAGAGAGAGAGAGAGAGAGAGAGAGAGAGAGAGAGAGAGAGAGAGAGAGAGAGAGAGAGAGAGAGAGAGAGAGAGAGAGAGAGAGGGAGAGATAGATAGATAGATAGATAGAGAGAGAGAGAGAGAGAGAGAGAGAGAGAGAGAGAGAGAGAGAGAGAGAGAGAGAGAGAGAGAGAGAGAGAGAGAGAGAGAGAGAGAGAGAGAGAGAGAGAGAGAGAGTTTTTTTGGTTCGAAATTTTCTTGATTCCTTTTTTTTTGGGAAAAATAAAATCCCTGGGGGCCGTTTTATATTTTATTTTAGTTTATTTTTTGGGGTGAAAATATCCTAAAAAATGGAGAAAAATACCGGAAAAATCCCAAAAAAATTCAAAAAAAATCCAAAAAATTCTCAAAAAATTCCCTACAGGTCTAGGCCAATTTCCTCACTCAAAACCACAGAGATCTTCCTTTATTCCTCCAATTCGGCAAGAAAATGACACCTAAAAAGGATGAAAAATGCTAGAAAAATTCTAAAAAATGCTTGAAAAATTTCCAAAAATTGTAGTAATGCCAAGGACTATGAAATGTTTGCTAAATTTGCTAAAAACTCAAAGAACAAGCATGAAAAAAAGATAAAAACTACTAAAACATAAGCAAAAATGACATGAGAAGGCTACGAACAACCTGGACAGATTTTGCAAGTTCCAGGTGATCCATAAATCTTCAGTTGTGTTGATGATAGGCCTTGAGCCTTGATATATTGAATCAGAGAAACTCCTCCATAATCTCAAATTGTACTGCACTTCATTTGTATTGTCTTTATTTTGGGCGTATTGACCATTTGATAGGGCCATCCTAAATCCTCTAGTAAAATATTTTCTCCTCCATACTGCATCTTCTGTATCTTTGTTTCAACAACTTTATAACTTAATCTGTAAAATCCCATTTTTACTATTCCAGCTTCTTTATCCAATGGAACCCTCTGTTTCCAAAGACATGTAGGTACTCCTTCCACATCCTTGTAAAGCCCTGCACTTACTATCATAAAAATTGACATAACAAATGATATCCATACCATCATCCATAACAAACTACCCCTTGATATAGGATTTGAAGTAGCTTCATCACTGCTACACTTAAGGGCTTTTCTTTTCTTCTCTCTTCTATAGCCTTTGATGGAGACTGTCTCACCTAAATCAGTAACCTGAATGATGTCCTCTTTTTCTTCATATGCTTCCTCTCTACTTGAGTTTGGAAAAATTCCATAGCAGGAAGATGGGTCTTCTGCATGGAGCCAAGCCAACATGTTTTCATCTTCATATAAATTTTCTCCTTCAAATAGATCTGCTTCTTGGTTGTCCAACAATTCTTCTTCCATACAAATACCAATTGTCTGCATCATGCTGGTATGTCTCTGATTGTCTGGTCCTTCTTCTAAAATTATCTGTTGCAACTCTTTTCCCTCTTGCTTTACCCACATTGTGTCCTTGTCCCAGTCATGTAGTACATTGGCATGCCTTAACCAAGGTCTCCCAATTAATAGAGGGAAACTTCCTTCTACCTGTGGCGACCTTAAAACAACAAAATCCAAGTTAAAGATGGTACCTTGTATCTTGACTGGGACTCCAGGGACCACTCCCATAGGCTTTACTATGCTTTGGTCTACCAGTCTTACAGTGAAGTTTGCAGGTTTTGAAGGGTGTAGTCCAATCTTTTTCATGGTATATTCAGGCATCAAGTTAATGCCAGAACCACCATCCACAATAATTCCTTGAAACTCATGACCTTTGATAGAGACTGTTAGCCGAGGGCTCTTATAGTCTGTTAGGGGTGCTTCCCCTACACTTTTATCTTTATGCATAATAGCAGCCTTTGCCACTAAACTTGTTGTGGACATTTCATCAATTATCTGCAAGAGTTCTGACCTGAGCTTCCCATCCATCTTTATTAAATAAAAAATACTGACCTCCTTTTTCATGGACTTGAGTAGTTTGGAAGCTTCGGATTCCTTAAGAGCAACATGGGCTCCAAATGACTTATCAAACTCCTCATGAGCCCTGTTGAATGCATGTCCAATGGCATCACTAGTACCTATGAGATTTTCTTTTTGCCTTGTGTCTGCACATGTGGTGATTTTGTCTTCAGATGTCTCTTTATCTTTGTTCAATCCATTAATCCTTGATTCTTGACCTATTTCCACTTGAGCCTTCCCCTTGCTTCTTGTCACTATAAAAGATTCAATTTCTTCTAACTGCACCACCCTCGTAGATGGTGATGGCACCCTAGCTTGCTCTACCATTTCTTCTTTGCACACAGAAATCATTTGAATGTGGGGCCTAGATGAAGATGTTTGGTTCTTAGGACAACAGTCCCACCGGGCGTGCCAAATTTTGTTGGGGGATTCTTGGACAAGAAGGGATTTGAGTGTTTGTAGGAGAAAAGGGAAAGACAATAAGAAAGATACACACGGGAAGCCTCTGTCGATTGATTATAAGAAGACAAATACAATGATGATGCACAATACAATCCAATGCTTTTGTACAAAATCCCATAGAATGCTCAATCACAAAATACCAAATACCCAAGGTTCTTGTTGCTGCCAGCCTTCTCTGCGCCAGACCTCCACCTTCTCCAAGCCTGCACTTGTGCACACGTTGCACCAAACTTCTAATAAGGGGGAGGGATGGACACCTTCTGTCGACACGTGCACAACTTCAATAGGACCTTGGATCCTTGGGGGACTAGCTTAGCACTCTCTGCACACTTCCTTAGTCACTCTTCATGCACACCTTGCACTTCACTTCTCTGCGTTGCACACTGTGTGTCTCTTGCACTTCTCTCTCTTCCTAGCTTAGACTATGCTCACCTTGCTTAGACTTGCTTAGTCCAAGAATAGTCCTTGCCTTGATTTGAGTGTCAATTCACGTACGCTCCTAATTGCAAGAGTATCTTGGTGCTCACTTTGATGTCCCAAGATTGTCTCCAAAGTGGGCAGCCAATGAATCCCTGTTTTGTCCTGTCGTGACTTTAGACTAAAACAAAAAATTTAATTGGGGGGCCATACTTTCACTTCGGCGTACGCTGTCGCTTCACATACCTTCACATTTCGCCATTTAATTCTTCACTTGTGCACCTAAGAGAGGGTTCACCTGAACCTTCCAAAACACTTTAAAAACACTTTGAAACTTAGAGAAATTAGAGAAGTACCTCTGCAACCTGCAACCAACTTTCTCCAATTTTACCCTTTGTGAACCAATTAATTGTGCACTACCTGTGCACTTTGACACCTGAAGTTTGCACACTTTGACTTTGCCCTTGTTGACTTTGACCTTGATGTTGTTGACTTTGACCAATTTGACTTTGACTAGTTTGTCTTTGAGTAGTTTGACTTTGATCTTTTGACTTTGAATATAGTTGACTTTTACTGCAACTGACTTTGACCAATATGACTTTTATGGGCTCAATAGATGCTCACTTTGGATGCCCAACATCCATATGGAAAGGTGATGTACATTCAATTTGGGAGTAAGAAGATTTTAGAGTTGGACTTATGGCACAAAGGATAGGACACATCAACATTCCAAAGCTAAAGGACATGAGAAAACATGAAGTGTAAGAGGCCTTCTTCCAAAATTTAATAGTGTTGGACTACATGAGTTATGTGAAGCTTGCCAACTAGGAAATCAAACGAGGCAACCATTCAAGAGGAGAGATTATGTAGCCCCAAATGTCTTGGACTTGATACATACAGATGTATGGGGACCTACCAAGAGGCATCGATGGCTAGTAATAGACTTTTTGTCACCTTCATAGATTATCACTCAAGAAAGGTATTGCTATTTTGTATGAAGCAAAAATCAGATGTGCTCTCTATATTCAAGAGATTCAAAACTCAAGTTGAAAAAGAAACAGGAAGGTCTATCAAAACCTTAAGGTTCGATGGTGGAGGGGAATACTTCTCCAAAGAATTATTCAATTTTCTACAAGAGAATGGGATCAAAAGGTAGTTTACTTGTAGGTATAAACCTTAAGAAAATAGAGTAGCTAAGAGGAAAATTAGGTGAATTGCTAAAGTTGCAAGATGCATGCTTAACGAGATGAAGGTACCATTGTACTATTGGGTTGAAGCTACCACAACTGCCATTTACTTGATGAATAGGTGCACAACATTGGGATACATCACTTGACACTAGAGGAGGTATATTCTGACAAGAGACCTTATCTTACACACCTCAAAGTTTTTGGATGTGCTTGCTTTGTTCACATTCCACAAGACATTAGAACAAAGATGGAACCAAGGTTAGAAAATGCATTTTTATCGGTTAGTTGACGGAACAAAAAGGATATAGGTGTTACAAACCCACAACAAAGGAAGTAAGAGTCTCACGAGATGTGATCTTTGATGAACTAAGATCATGGTATGAAGATAAAGGAAAGGAAAAGGTTCTTGAAGAAGATTGTGATGATTCTGTAGGATCTAATTAAAGAGAAGTTCAAAAATCGAGCAAAAATTCAGGTCTAGAGGCATCTACATCAAATGAAGAATGTTCAACATGGAGGGGGAGACTTGGAAGTCATTCTTTGTCTCCAAGTTGAGCTTATAGTAGAGTTGGAAGAAGCAAGTGCTGCTCCAAACTGTGAGATAGATGCAAGGGAAGGAGAATATGAAGAGATAATCAATCCAAAGGTAAAGCTAAATAGGTTAAAGAAGCAACTCTCTAAAGGCAATGAAAGAACATCTTCAAGGACAATGTATCCAAGTCAAAGACTGAGTTATGATAGTTTCATGGCAAAACATTTTGCATACATGATGCAGGTTGGGAAAGACAAAGAGCCTGAGACATATGAAGAAGCTTGCACACAAAAGGAATGGAAGCAAGCTATGAAAGAGGAGATCAAAGCTCTCAAGAACAATCACATATGGGAGCTAGTTCCAAAGAAAGAAGGTATGAAGATTGTTCAAAACAAATGGTTGTTTAAAGTAAAGGAATGCTAATGATTCACTCGCTAGACATAAAGCTAGATTGGTTGCAAAAGGATTTAAACAAACACAAGGCATAGATTATGATGAAGTTTTTAGCCCAATTGCAAAGATGGGAACAATTAGAAATTTAATAGCAATCAATGCATCAAGGAGATGGCCATTATACCAACTTGACACCAAATATGATTTTCTCAACGGAGAACTACAAGAGGAGGTATACATCAGTCAATCTGTTGGATTTGAAGATGAAAGCCATCCAAATTTTGTTTTCAAGTTGAAGAAGACACTTTATGGCTTGAAGCAAGCACCATGAGCATGGAATCAAAGATTGGTAGAGTATCTAACTAAGTGTGGATACAACCCAAGTAGTGCAGATCCTTCATTGTACATGAAGAAGGAAGAAAATAGAGGGGTATATATCTGCATATATGTTGATGATCTCATCATAACAAGGAATGATGTTACAAGGATTAAAGATATAAAAAGAAATCTTGGTAAAGAGATTAAAATTTCAGACCTCGAAGAGCTGAAATAGTTTTTAGGAATTTAAGTCTTTTATGGGAAAGGTGGCATCTTCTTGATGCAAAGGATGTACTTGTTGGATGTTCTTTTCAGATTTGGAATGAGTGAATGCATTGTATGTTGCTTCTTATAACACCAAGAGATTAACTTATCTCCCACATAACATAGATACCCATAGGTTGACTTCCTATCATCAAGATTACCTGCCCAATCTGTATCACTATATATCTTGATCTTTGTATCTGATGTGAATCCATAATACAAACCTTCTTTGAGTGTACCCTTAATGTATCTTAGCACCCTTTATCCTGCAATCCAATGTTTTGTAACATCCTTTGACACAAGGAATTGCTTTGTGGATGGACCCCACAATCTATAACCCATCTCCTTATCATCATAACCAATGAACACATACTTTTCAACTTTAGGTTCCAATTTATGCCTTAATTGAGATGGTACATATGCATAAGCCAAACATCCAAACACTTTGCAATGATCTAAGGTGGGTCTCTTACCCCACCATGCCATAAGGTGTCATACCATTCAAGGCCTTACATGGAAGTCTATTAACCAAATAAGTAGCTGTATTCACAGCATCAGCCCACAAATAATTAGGGCAATTTTTCTCCTTCATCATTGACCTTGCAAACTCAACAAGAGTTCTATTTCTCCTTTCTGCTACACCATTTTGTTGAGGAGAGTACCTGCAAGTAACTTCCCTTTTTATACCTGCATTCCATAAGTAATCACTAAAATCATTAGAGAAATACTCTCCCCCTCCATCTGACCTTAGTCTCTTCAATTTTTGCCCTGTGATTCTCTCTGCATACACATGATAATGTTTAAATGTATTGAACACCTCTGATTTATCTTTGATCACATATATAGTGATCCACCTAGTAGCATCATCAACATAAATCACATAATATCTTGAACCATTAATGCTAAAGTCCTTTGATGGGCCCCACACATCTATATGCACCAATTCAAGCTTCTCTAAATACATGAAACCATGCTTATTATATGATTGCTTATGAGCCTTACCTAATTGACATGCTTCACATCTATATGTCATGTGTTGACCTGCAACATTAGGCAATCCAAACACTGAACCATTGTTAATCATATCCTTAATACCTCTTTCATTCAAATGTCCAAGCCTTTTGTACCAAAGATCTAACTAAGAGATCTTATGTTCTCCATAAGTGAACAAGGCATGACCAACATTGCCTTGAATCTTCAATGTGAAAAGCCTTCCTTCTTTCTTCCCTAAAACAATTTGTTTATACCCATCGCTAGGGTCTTCCACAAAAACTCCATCATTAGTGAACCTTACTTCCCTACACTTATCAAGTTCTTTGGAATTGTAGGAACATACATAACCTTACTCAAAAGAGTGCTTTCATCCTTGGAATTTACTGATCCAATGGACTTCACATTGTGCTTTGTATTATCACCTATTTGAACTACATGATTACTCACCTTATTCTCCAAATCAATCATCAAAGCTATGTTGCCACTCAGGTGATTGCTACATCCTGAGTAGAAAACTCTTTGATCTTCACTTTGTCTTTCACAAGTTGCATAATTAAGGTTGAATCCTCTTTTTGATCTGAAGCATAGTTGTAGTAGGTATTATTGTAGAACTGACTTTGAAAGCCTCTACCTACATTTCTTCCAAAGAAACCTCTACTACCTCTACCTCTGAAGTTACCTCTCTGATTTCTACCACCTCTTCCTCTTGAATTGAAATTATGATTATATCCTCCACCATTCTCATTATTATGCCAACATTCATGAGCTAAATGATTAGTCTTACCACAAATCCAACAAGCTTTGACACCATCTTTATTTCTTCTACCTCTTCCTCTTCCTTTGCCGCCTCCTCTTCCTCTTAGGAAGTTAGCTTGAATAGTAGTGCCTTCATCTTCATTCAATTGTTGCTTGCCTTTGTTAATCTTCTTCTTTTCCTTTGAATACATTGCTTGACCTGTAATTTTATCAACATCACTGTTGGCAGTAGCCAGAGGCACAGAAGACGCGGAAGCATGTAACGACGGAGCAGGGAGTCAGTCGGATCTTTTTTCAAAAGAATTATGTTTTATAAATACTCTTCAAAACCTCCAACAGTGATTTTCATCACTATTGTAACATATGTAACATAGAAAAACCCTTTTTTGTAATCCATAGCTCCATTTTGTGCAAGCCAAGGAGTCCTCGAGCTTGAGGAGCTTAGGTAGAATGAGCGTATCAATTTTGGTTATTTTTAGACACCGTTTACCCCCTCAAATAGCACTTAGGACCTATTTTTTAACTATGCCGGTCACTAGATGTGAAACCGGTCAAAACTAGTCTAGAAACTATAAAAAGAGCTAGAGAGCTCATTTTTGAGGTTGGTTAGTGTGAGCTTAGAGCTATTTTGATCTTGTAAGAGTGTTCTTGAGTAATAGAGTTGATTTCTCACCTTCCATTGTGTCTTGCTTGTCTCTTCGTAGTGTGTGCGTATGTGTGTGTGCATTTCTATGCTTCTCACCTTCACTCTCACTTCATCTCACGTTCACGATCTTCATATCACTCCTATCTCTTCCGCGGATTGACATTAAGGAGGTGGAGCTTCTTAACGTGGTTCTCACCATTGTGCTAGAGCAACAGAGAGAAACCTATAGACAAATCACAAATTACATTTCTCTTTGCAAATCCAAGGGATCTATGCTCTATCAATACCACATAATACACTTGGAAAAGTGTGAAACTTATAGTAATCCCAAGTCAAAGGAGATTCTCAAGGCTAAGATGGTTCCACACAATAGGAATCAATCCCATTACTTTAAAAAGAAATAAGAGAAGTCAAATACAACCACAAGGCTTCACCCAATTTGAAATTTCATAATGATGATTACTCATTTTCTTAGGAGTAAGTTGACCTTTTGAAAGTGATGAACATGGCTTGCTTTGAAAAAATTGTACAAAGAAGTCTTAACATGGAGGGGAATCTCAACTTTGGATTAGGAATGTGGTTTCTCAACTCAATTGAATGAACACTAGAGCTTTTTCATGGAAATTAGGCTAGGTTCAGATAGGGCAGTGACTAATGTGGAGAATGAGTTCTCCTGTCCACAACAAGAAGGGTCTAGTGAGCCCTTGTAGGTCCAACACTTAGATAAATAGACACACCAGATATTTCTTATTGTTCTCAATTCAAAACTCAAATGGAGCTATGGTTTTGCTTCTTTAACGTAGACAAATAGATCTTTCCAACAAGCTATAACCACTTGATTGAGATAATTTTTGTTCAAGAAACTCAAGTGACGAAAATAGACTACCTATCCATATTGGTATGTTGAAGAACTAGACTTCCCTCTCGGATTGATAACTCACAAAATATAGATAATTTGAAGGAGATATTTGAGAAAAATAAATTATAAAGTACAGGCTTTTTTGGTTGGGAAACTAAACTTACGTAAATAGACTACCGCTCCATACAAGTATGTTGAAGACCTAGACTTCATTCTCAAAATGATAACACACATAATATAGATCCTTTGAAGGTGATATCTGAGATAGACAAAGTAAACAAGACAAACTTCCCACATGTACATTAAGCTTAAAATTAGTTCACTTATACCTTTGTAATGGTGACGAGTTTGTACATATATGCCTATATATAGAAGTATAGAGTCGGGACATATATGAGAAAAGAGATATAGAACAAGAATAGATGAGTAGGAGAAGAATATGTGTGATGAATGTATGAGATTCATCAAATCAGTTGTTTTCATGAAAATGAAAGAAAACTTCTGAAATCTGAGTCATGATCTTTTTTCCATCTCTCCTTTTGTGCTTGATCACTTCATAAATCCTTTTGTAGATGTCTAAGTCCATAGTTAATGCATCTATGGTGAAGATTTGAGAGTCTAGTTGTAATCAGGCTGAGAGAATTGAAGACAGGAACATTGACATGTGTAAATGTGAAGAAGTGAAGATATGAACAGGTGTAATCCCGGTGGTCAATGTTTTGATCAGATCTCCCTCCACAGTGTAACATTTTGAGCAAGTAAGCACACATTCCTTAAGTTTAAAGGTAAGCTACTTGTGAATAAGAGGATTTGAATAAATGGAGTATAGCTTGGGAGAACCATGCATTAGAAATTGCAGGCATCAAAGTCGACTACACAGAAGAACAGTTTCAAACATAGGTACATTGTATGGAGTAAATCTCAAGATCTACTGACTCTTTTGAGACGTTTTAAATTGGAGAAGGTGCATATACTTTAGATGACAGCTTATACAAAGTTTCATTGAAAACTTTACACATTTGGTCAGTCAATGAATGGATTAAGTGTAGCAAACTTTTTTGAGTAATCAATTTTCTCATAGTTAGTTCAAAGCTTGATAATTTGACAATAGATTTCCAAAATTGGTTGAGGTTTTGAGTTGTTCTTGATATAGAGGTGATCTAACATCAAGGATAGCTTGTTCTTTTGGAGATTAACACTCTCCATCAGTGGTATCAGAGCAGGAGTCATCAGAGTTGAAGAAAGGAGGATCCCAACTATTGCAGATATACAAAAATCAATTCTTGAAGATTCAAAAGATGAAAGTTTGAAGTGAAAGCTAGAGAAGCAGGCATGAAGCTATCAAGAAGATTAAAAAAGAACTACATTCGAAGTAAAGGTACATTCATTATTCACAAATCTTGAAGAATTCATTGCACAGGTGAAGAATGGATGGGAGATTCTCTTCAGATAGAGAAATTGGATAGAGAAAACTATCCTGTTTGGTGTAGAGGATGGAAGCTCATCTTATGAGCAAAGATATGATAGGATACATCACAAGTGAAGAAGAGAAACCAGAATTTAGGGATCCTAGTGTTCCAACTAAGGAAGAGCTCTCATATTTGAACACATGGATGAAGAAGGATGCTCAAAGGAGCATTATCTACATGGGAGTCAATGATTACTTTCTACCTCACATTAGAGGACTTGAAAGTGCAAGTGACATATGAATTCTTTGGAGGAGCATTTACAAAACACTACAAAGTCAAGGAAGGCATCTTTATGGGCAGAGTTCATCATATTCAAGAAGAAGGCTTCTCAATCTATTTCTCATTATGTAGCAAGGATGAAGGACATTGCAAACTAAGAGCAGTTGATGAAGACATTGAAGAGGACAAATTGGTAAGACAAATTTTCTCAGGTTTGAGAGGAGATTAAAAGTGGAAGCCTTTCATTCTATCCACTGAATTGTCACTAGATCATTTCACTCCTGATTTGAATTAGTTGCTAGGACATATGTTAACCTTTGATCAGGATGTCAAATGTGATTGTTGCTCTAGCACAATGGTGAGAACCACGTTAAGAAGCTCCACCTCCTTAATGTCAATCCGCGGAAGAGATAGGAGTGATATGAAGATCGTGAACGTGAGATGAAGTGAGAGTGAAGGTGAGAAGCATAGAAATGCACACACACATACACACACACTACGAAGAGACAAGCAAGACACAATGGAAGGTGAGAAATCAACTCTATTACTCAAGAACACTCTTACAAGCTCAAAATAGCTCTAAGCTCACACTAACCAACCTCAAAAATGAGCTCTCTAGCTCTTTTTATAGTTTTTAGACTAGTTTTGACCGGTTTCACATCTAGTGATCGGCATAGTTAAAAAATAGGTCCTAAGTGCTATTTGAGGGGGTAAACGGTGTCTAAAAATTACCAAAATTGATACGCTCATTCTACCTAAGCTCCTCAAGCTTGAGGACTCCTCGGCTTGCACAAAATGGAGCTATGGATTACAAAAAAGGGTTTTTCTATGTTACATATGTTACAATAGTGATGAAAATCACTGTTGGAGGTTTTGAAGAGTATTTATAAAACATAATTCTTTTGAAAAAAGATCCGACTGACTCCCCGCTCCGTCGTTACATGCTTCCGCGTCTTCTGTGCCTCTGGCTACTGCCAACACCCCCCTCCCTCTCGCTTCTGTCGTCCTCGACAGAACCTTGTTGTGCGGTCTGTCGGATGTAGTTCTGTAGTAGTTCCTGAGCGAGGGTGTGTTCTGATATCCGAATGCCTCGGGCCAAATCTGCCTCGAGTTTCTCCCAATCAATTGGTTGCGGTTCATCGGGTGGCGGGAGTCGATAATGTGTGGAATAAACCATCTGTTCACAGGTGAATAAATGAAGCAAGTGGGTGGGCCTGCTGATGAACACTTCTGAATGGTATTCCCAAAAACCGGTTGTGAACATCTCTTCGAAAGTCTGCTTGTAGCACGCCGATAAATATTTAATTCTGCAATGCCAGGCATAACACACCCGTAGCGATGGCGTTGTACTCATATCATATGCAAGATCTAGATTGCCATGCTCGAAGCCCGGGGTGTTTACATGAGGTGCCTTTATACGACGGAAGACTTTAAAAACCATTTGAATCAGGTCAAAGATTTTGACCGTCATGTGTGCTGCTATATCGTCCATGTGTTTCAAGCGAGGGAGCCAGTGACGAATCGTGGCCATCATGTATCCCACTGTCGGTAGTTCTATGGGTGGCTTGAAATATGGGTAATTTAACCAATCCTGGCACTGATTGTTGTTCTGTACTTTGATAGCAAATGCTGTCCAAGAGCGGCGATGTGGCACTGGTCCCCAACATGGGTTGTATTTCAAATGTAATGGTGCCTTTGCCCAAGTGCTCATCATCTCAGGATATTCTTGTAAAAGATCTTTACGCCACTCTGGTTGGTAAATCTCTCCTTGCTGCGCATCCAGTGGCAAATCATCAGGCTCAAACTGAGTGCGTGAGATGGTTTCTTGCCTGTTTCTTTCTCTATGGCCAACTGATATTCGGCCATTAGCATAAAATACGGTTTGTACTATAGCTCATGCCCTGATATATATCTGCGAGGGGCCAAGTGAGCGAAGTAGGGCGACTGTAAAATTCTTTCCTCAATCATAGCCATTGCATGCAGCTGCGCCTCTACTCGTGCTGAGTGGGTGGTTCCAAGCTCTTCCACTGTCTTCATCCATGCGGGGGTTGGAAGTTCATACGTCGTCTGGCCTTCAGCCGTGACGCATCCGCCTGGGATGGGTTGAGGTTCGTAGGCTTCTTCAAATGTTTCCTCCACCGGAATGGTTACATTTTCTTCATCGGCTGGGAGCTCTGGTGGGGAATCTGGCAGTGGTGGTGCTTCATATATAGCTATCCTTGATTCAAGAGTTGATACTTGGGCCCGTAATGCGTTGAGTTCCTCAAGGATGTCAGGAGAAGGGTCCGCAGGAGCTGGTAATCCTTGTGCTACTGGTACTCCTTGTGTTGCAAGTGCTCTGAGCTGGAGTAGCTTATGATCTTCTTTCAGCTTCTGATGTTCTTCGTTCATTCGATCGTATTCATCGAGCAATTTGAGGTGATCATCGAGCAGCATTTTAATTGATTCGGATGGCACTGCTTTGAACTGGCTAGGACTTAATGGTTGATCTGGATTATCGAGAGCAGCTTCTAAATTTTCTCTGTTCTGAGCTTGTAGCCGCTGGTTCTCTTCCTTTGCTATTGCTAGGTGCCTTCTAAGTAAGCCCATGTTCTGAGTCAGCGTCGCATTGCAAACTGTCTGAGCCCTTAACAAATTATCAAGATCAGCAGTGGCCTCTTTGGCTTTCTCTTCACTTTCTACTTCCAGTTTGTGGTATGCCTCTCGTAATTCTTGGTATCGAGTATTCAATGAGGCATTCTCAATCGACAATGAATTAAGCTGCGACTGTAATTGATTCGTCGTGTTCTGCAGCGTCTGGTAGTTGTTTCCTAGAGACGTGAACTCCTCTCGTACTTGAGTCATGCAAGCGAACATCTGTCGAAATGCGGTATCTACAGTGGGAGATAATATTACAGATGTTCCGAGTAAAGATGCAGTGGATGTAGATGCAATGGGGATGGGGAATGGGGGTGGGAGAGTGGATGCGGTGGTGATTGTGGAAAATTGTGATGTGCCTAAATATGGGTGTGCCGTGAATGAAGTGAGTGGTGGTGCGGTGGGCGGTGAGATGTCCATGTCATTGGATGTGTCAAGTGCGGTGACTGTGAACAATGGTGTGATTGTGGGTGCTTGTGATGGTGTAAATACTGGATTTACAAATGTTGACGAGTAATTTACAGGGGGGTTTTCTTGTACTCCTCGGGGGAAAGGGGGAAATGGAAATACGGTAGGTCGGGGGGGTGAGACAGGGGGAAAAAGTTAATGGGGGTAGATATGGGAAAAGGTGTCGTGGAGGTGTGGGGAAGGATGGAAAGATGGAGGGGGAAAGGGAGTAGATGGAAAGGTGGGTGTCTCAAGGGGGAAACCCGGTTGAGTGGGTGTGGGCATGGGGATGGAAATGGATGCGACAAAGGCTTCTGCTATGACGTTGTCGAAAGATGTGGCTGGTGTAGGAGATAGTGGATGAATGGGATAGACAGGAGGTGAAGGAGGAGTAGTTGGGGTGGCAGGTACTCCGATCACAGTGGTGGTCTGTACATTAGTAGGGTGGGGTGGGGAGTCGACAAGGATGGCTTCTGCCGCCAACGAGCTTTCAGGGATGAGACGTGCCTCCCTGGCCTATTCTGAAGATTGTGCTCCTGTTGGGACACGAATGTATTCGCCAGGCTTTGAAAGTAGTCGTACTCTGCGGGGGTCAAACTGTGGGAGTGGCTTTCTTTGCAAGTATTTGAGTGCTTCGTTGGAGCCTACCGATTTGACCAACTCTCTAAATCCTTTGATGTATGCGTCTTCGAATCCGCTGGTGACAAGTTCTTGTTCTATTATCGCTTGACTCTCTTCCTCAGTCAGCTTTTTGCGTGCCCAAACTTTTTCCATAGTTCTATACAACTTCTTAATAGCCAGTGTGTAAGCTGCTGCTTCACAAGTTTCATCTTCATGTGTACTTGTATCACCATGTGTTTTTGTTTGTTGTCCTTGGCCATCTGTCTGTTCATGCTCTTGGGATTCCTGAGTTCCCTGGCTGGCTTCGTCATCGCCTTCGTCGTCATCGGTTGCTGTTCTTTCGTCATCAGAGCTAGACACGATCTGTCCTTGTGGCTGATCTCGGGGTGTGGTGGGATAGCTGGGCCTTTCATGTTCTTGAGAAAACAGTTGTCCTTCTGAAAATTGGAACTCATTAGAGAACGCATCGGGCATTTCAAAATTGAATGTTGTGTTCAGTGGCTCTGCTTGTTCTGCTTCTAAATGGGGTATTGGAAAAGAGAAAGCTTCCGCACCAATGGTGGTGGGAACTTCTGCTGCTACTTGGCCCATGTGCGATAATCAAATGCCAAATTGGCTTCAAATATAAAATCTGCGTCCGCTAACGGTCCTGCAAGTCCTTGGAACCAGTGGGAATTCCGATGAATTTTCTCAGTATACCCTCTAGGAGGGTCGTCAATCGGCATCGGTCCTGGAAATCCTTGGAACTCCGGTGGTTGAGCCGTCGGATGGGGCTCCGCTAGTAAATCCCCAATATTGGCCATTGGTGCACTAGGGCCAGCTTCTGATGGACCTTCAGCCTGCATGATGTATTATGCGAGTGCGTGGCGGATCTGCTACAAAAGATTAACACATTAGCATGGAAATTAATTATGATCCCATTAAAGTGAGACCGCAATCCCTTTCCATAATCGATGTGTAACCCGTGTAGCCAAGTGGTGTGAGGTGGTTAATGAAATGATTATTTGCAAAACTAATGCAGGTCTCTAGACACCTACATGCTTCAGGTTATGCATACATTTCTTGATGAGCTTTTATTATGAGTGATGTGGGGTTATGGTGTGTGAATTTATACAAGGTTCAAATGTAAGTGATTTATTACAAGGATGAAGATTAGTTGAGGTGGTAGTGGTGTCAGACAATGGGTTAGGGGAAGTCTTCTGGACACGTTTCGGTATCCATTTCCTAAGAGTTTTTGAGCGGATGGTGTGTTTCTTCTTAGGGGCAAAAGATGGTATCGTATGTGGTGTTATTGAAGGGTGAAGAGATTTCGGCGGGGTGTATAATACATGGTTTGAGTGTTGAACTATAATACATGGTTTGGGTACCCAAATTTGCGTGGGTGTGGGTCTGTTCATAAGGTACTTCTTGGCGATCCAAATTTGTTGAAGGTTTGTATTCGTAGAAGAAGGTCGAGGGGATGTTGGATATCGACTCTGCCTTTGCCTTAACTTCTTCTTGTCATTATCCGCATTGTTAAAATCCATCGGTGCTTTCTGTTTTTTTGGCACCCATATTTGTCTTGTGCCGTTTGCTTTGTGCTGCTGAAACTACTTTCCGCTTTGTGTCGTCTGATGTTGCTGTCGGTCTAGGTTCCTTCGTCGTGGTTGACTCTGTTGTGGTTGAGGTTGAGAGGTTGACTGGACGCTCTACTTTGGAAAACAAGGGAGGTCCAACACTTGCGTGACCTGTCCATCAGGAAGTGAGGCATTCTGTACCACAGATCTAGGCCAGTCCGCAGTAAGTGTGGAAGGATGGGCACCGCAGGGTGTTTTGCCCATGTGTCCGCGGATGCAACCCACCTGACCGCTGATTGTGTCCATCTGCCCTAGCGGTTGGGTAATTGCCCCTTCTAGTTTGCAGGAAGCCCCAGGGAAAATCTCCTGACGTCCTTCTGACTGACAACTGTCTATAGCCAAGCCCGAGTGGGTTGGTGTAGACATAACTTGACTGATCTGACCAAAGATCTTTCGGTCTTCCGTCGCATGCATTTCATAGGGTCTAGGGTTACAAACCTCAGTCGGAATGCCATTAGGGAAGTCAAGCGGTATCACTCGCTTCTGATTTAAGGTTCCAATCTGTAAGGAGCCTTGTCTAAGATTTAGGTCCACTGAGTGATCGTATAGCCAATCTTGGCCAAGGATCAGGGGTTCTATCAGGTCTTCATCATGGCACACTAGTAGCTTTACTATCAAGGTCACTTCGTTTATGAGGATAGGAAGGTCCACCTCACCCATGCAAGGGGTTTCCATGCCTCCTAGCCCTATGAGGTATGCCTCAATTGGCCGCATTTCTATTCCTGAATCCTTATAGTGGGACCATCTAATCGCACTAGTCGCAGCATCTGAATCAATTAAAGCCCTGAGCTCTTGGCAAGGGTTGCCGTGCTCTAGCTTGACTGTAATGAATGGTCTCCTGTCCACTATGCTAGGATGAGTGGTTGACTTTACTTGACACATGGCCATGGGATATCTGGGTGTAGTTTCCAGATGGTTATAATGTTCTCTCCCTAGTCCTTGTCTTCTTAACTTCATGCGCTTAATGCGTTCTATAGCTTCTGCCTGAGCTTCAGCTCGTATTCTATTTTCTTCCTCCTTACGCTTCTTTGCCAACGTGAGCCGTCTAAGCATATCCTCAGTAAGAGGTTCCTGATATAACCTGACTCTAAACCACTAATGTAATTAGGCATTATATCTCCTTCTAAAGTGGCTAACTGTACTGCTCCACTTGTTGAGAGTTTGTTAATGATCAGAGGTCCATAACCTCGCTTTTCTAACTTCCGTGCGTGCTTCTTCAGCGTATATACGAGAACTAAATCTCCTTCTTTCAAGCCTTTATCTTTCACATGTGCATCAAAATATGCTTTCTGTCGTTTCTTTGCTGCATATATTCCTGTTGCTGCTTTTAGCCTGGTTTCTCCTAATCGTTCCAAGTCCATTATTCTCGCTGATAATTCATGGCCGGTCCACTGATGTTCTTGTGCAACCTTAAGGGTCGGTATCAAGAAGTCCAAAGGAAGCACAACATTCTGACCAAAAACCATTTGAAAGGGAGTTGCATTGAGTACGGTCTTGTAGGCCACTTGATATGCCCAAACAGCGTGGTGTAACTGTTTGCCCCAATCTGAATGTTTGTTGTTCACGAGTTTTGTCAGTATGTTACAAAGGATCTTGTTAGTGCTTTCAGCCTGACCATTGGCCTGAGGATGATATGGTGCGGATTTCTTGTGAATCACCATAAAATCCTGTAACAAATATTCAATGACTTGGTTTAGAAAGTGAGTTCCTCGATCGCTCACTAACTCTATAGGCAATCCATATCTCGTAAAGACATTTTCAAATAAGAATTTTGCAGTCGTGTGTGCATCATTCTTTTTCGTGGCTTTTGCCTCTACCCATTTCGTAAGATAATATGTGGCAACAATAATGTATTCCGCTTGTGTACCTTTTGCAGGGGGGTTAACGGGTCCTACAAAGTCTATACCCCACTTTGAAAATGCACGTCCGCCCATCATGGGTTTCAATGGCATTTCGTCTCTGCGAGTAGGAAATTGAGTTCTTTGGCACACATCACATCTCTTAACATAGGTATGAGCATCCATGTGAAGAGTGGGCCACCATAATCCTGCAAAGAGGATGGCTTTGATTATCCTATCTGGTCCAAAGTGACCCCCTGCAACACCTTGGTGTGCAGTCTCTAGTCTGCTCAAATAATCGCTTTCATGAACACATTGTCTTAGATATCCATCTCGTCCTCTTTTGTATAGATTATCACCAATAAGTGAATAGTCTTGAGCTTCCTGCTCCAGACTGCGTTGTCGAGCTAAGGTCATTCCTTGAGGGAATGTCTTCGTCCTCAAGTATGTCACTAAAGGTTCACTCCAGTCTGGTGTGAGAGACACATGATATAACGTCGCATGTTCTACTGGTGGTCTTTCACAACAAACATGGCATTCTTTACACAACTTGTAGACATCTGCTTCCATCGAAGGCCAATATACTCCTAGTCTATGCAGAGTCTGTAGTGTTCGATGTTTCGAATGATGTTGCTTTAATGCACCTACGTGTGCTAATTGCAACCAATTCGCATGTTCTGATTCATCTACACAACAAGCAAGAATCTTTTGATTATCCTGTTTATATATGCTTCCTGCTACGATTTGATATCTTTGAGATTTGGTAATCTCTCCTTCCTTGATCCTTATCCTAGGATTCTTGGGTCCATACGTGAGAATAGGAACTATCGGCTTAGCCCATTCTGGTGCTATCTCAAGGTTAAACAAATATGCATCTGGTAATTCGTCCACTACTCCTTGAGGAGCTTCTCTTGAGGTTAATCTTGAAAGGTGGTCAGCTCTGAGATGTGTCTTTCCTTTCCTGACTACTACTTCAAAATCGTACTCTATGAGTAATAGAAACCAACATATTGGTCGTCCTGTGTTACATGGTTTGTTGACTAAGTACAATAGTGCTTGATGATCTGTAAAGAACTTGAACTTGTTTGCCAACAAATAATGTCTGAATTTCTTTACTACGTAGATCATCCCTAATCCTTCTCGTTCCGTCATGGTGTAATTTCTTTCTGCTGCGTTTAATTGTCTGCTCGCGTAAGCTATGGGGAGATCTATGTTACCTTCATTCGTGGGTTGTGCCAACACACATCCTATGGCGTAATTGGATGCATCTTGTGTTGGTCCTCTGGAGCAATGGCTACTTGATTATAGCCTGAGAATCCATCAAGGAAGCTGTACACTTCCTTGCCCGCAACTCTTTCCAATAAATGTTCCGTGATAGGAAGAGGATAACTGTCTCTAATCGTGGCGGCATTAACTTTTTTAAGGTTAATACACACATGCAATTTTCCATTTTTCTTGGGCACAACCACAATGGGGGATACCCACTCGGTATGCTCAATTTCGTAGATGAATCCCGCTTCTATCAGCCGATCTATCTCCTCTTTAATCTTCGCAGCGTAATTATCATTGTACGTGTACGGTTTCTGTTTTGTCGGTTTTGCATCTGGAGTCATAGGAATTCTATGAGAACATATGTCTGGATCTACTCCTTTCAAATCTTTGTAACTCCACGCAAAAACATCTCTATATTCATGCAATAGGGCAACTAATTCTTCTTCTTCTTCAGCTGTCAAATCGTGCCCTATGTATGTACACTTTTCTTCTTCTCCTTCTATAGCAACTATTATTTTCTTGGTTTTCTCTCGGTTATCATATACTTGTCCGTCATTCGCCTTTCTATTAGGCATTCGTACCATGATTCTTCTATCTTCGATTTCATATTTCTTGAAATTCTCGGGAACCTCAAACAAAGATTCTTCTTTTTCTGACATGGTTTCTTTCTTCTTTCTTTTCTTTCCTTCACTCTTGCTAGTCACTTGAGTGGCTATTCTCAAGTCATTCATAACTTCTTCGTGGTTCTGAGGATGAGTTTCTACTTCGTAGAAATATTCTTCTTCTGATGCAAAGGGTGGGTCCATAATAATTGACTCTAAATCAAAATCACTCGCGTCCTCAAATGCATCAGTGCTAGGTTCACATTCTTCTAAAATTGAATCACTCATGATTGGCTCTATCGTGAAAACTGAGATATTATAGCCATCCTCATCACAGTGGGGTGTGCATTGTTCTTCATTGATGGCTACGTCCATGGTTGCTAGGATTTCTGCCCAACCATGGGGTTCAAACTCTTCGTCTGGAAATACTACAGGTGCATAAGCTGGGTCTTGAAGGGTTCATGGATGCTGTTCTGCACCTAAGGTCCTGGCTTCTAACCGTTCTTCCTCTTGTTTTGCTACTTTACACATCCATAAGTGAGTGTCCTCGTGCAACCATGAAGGATTTGACTCTAAAGAGTGTACCGATTCCATTTCTACTGGTGTCTTATGGATGGTATTCCATTGTATTACGGGTACATCTCGATGTGAGTAGTCTTTAAGATTGACTTTAGTAGTCACTCCTAAATGTTGCAAGTACAAAGAATTAGTTCCCCAATCTTGTACAATTTACAACTGACGCATGAATGGTCATCCCAATATCATCTCATAAGCATGATTTTTTGCAAAGTCACAAATGGCAAAGGTATGCTCAAACTCTACACCACAAGTGGTGAGAGATATTCCTTCTAGTAAGCCTAATGGTTTTTCTATGTGTCCGTCAGCCATTTGTAGCTTCATCCTGGTGGGTCTTAATGCTGGCTTACCCCAACGTTTCCATAAAGCGGTGGTAGCAATGGCTACTCCGGGTCCTGAATCTAAGATGGCTTTCGTGGTGTAGCCCTGATGGGTTATTGGAAGATACGTGTTACCTTCCTCTCCTTCACTTACATCTCCAATCTTTTCTACTGGTATCTCTGGTACCTTCTTATGTGATCCTATCTGTGAGGGAGTAGTAGCAAGCTCAGGGAATTGATTTGCTACATGTTTCCACAGTTCTGGTTTAACCTTTAACAACTCCTCTAGAGTGAGATTACACTTTACTTTGGTATTCTTGATCACTTCCGTGTTTCTAGGGATTACTGATTCTTCATTCCTCACTATTATCGTGGGTGCTCTCATACTAATAGACTTTGCTTCCCAAGGTCCTGTGAACTGAGGTAATTCTTGCAAAGAGTTGGATTCAAAACCCGTGTGTTCACTCAGTTGCTCTTCCTCTACATCATCGTAAATAGAGGGGATATCTTGGGGAAATTGTTCCTGCAAGTCATCTATTTCTTGAATAGGAGGATGGGTTCCTTGTCCTTTTCTCCAGTTTTCTTCTTGGATTTCTCTCAAAAATTCATGTGAGTACCTATGTATGGAAGACAAATTGTCTTGACTTTCTGTATTGGGTACTAGAGACAGGGATGGTGCATTCCTTTCCTGTGTCTCTGGGACACTAAGATTCCTATGCTGATCCTTTTTCTCTTTGCTTTCTATCAAGTATTCTAGCCTCTCCATTAGACCTTGAAAGTGTAGTTCCGGTTTCGCCATGTTATTCCAATTAAGATATCTAGAGGCTTCGAACAAAGCTTGTGCTAATTCTACCATCTTCATGCACAGTTTAGTCCTCTCAATTTCTAGGTCTGCTCGAGGGTAGTTCTTGCTCATTTCAGCTACTTGAGGTCCTTCTTTTAATCTAGCCTGATATGCACAAAACGTCATGTCTAGATTTTCTGGTATGGGTTCCGCTAAAACTGATCCTGATTTTTGAGCTGGATTCTCTTGATTCAATTCCTGTGAAGTCAATTCTAGGATTTTGGCTCTCGATTCCTTGAGACTTCCTTCTAACTCAGTTATCTTTTTACTCCATTTTCTCTTAATTCTTTCTCTAGAATCTTTCCAAGATTTCGTCTTTTTACTGCTAGATTCTGCAACTTCACTACTTCCGACTACTTTCTCTTGATTAAGCTGTTGGTTCTGTAAGAGCGCCTGGGCTCTTGTTATAGCTTGGATAGGCACGTATGTAGGGTTGGATCCATCGGCATTGTTTACAATACCTATCACATTGATTGGTGTCACATTGGAAGCATTAGCAGGGTTCTTAGGACAATCTTTGATTATGTGCTCTTTGCCACAATCGGCACAAAAGCCTTGGATGTTATAGTACTGTGATTGCCCTGCTATCGGAGGATGTGGACAATCCTTTATGAAGTGATCTCCTTGGCACCTAAAGCATGGTCCTCTAGGGCCCTGTGGTCTTTGCTATCTCAATTGGGGTCGTGGATTTGGGTTTGTGTACATCACATTAGCATAGTCTGGCTCCCAACTCGGTTCCACTGGTGGACTATCATAATGATATGTTTCCACGTGTTCTGGTGACTCTGTGTAATAAGCGGGTGGACTGTCTACATGAGTGGAGTCAAAACTATTTGAGTTCGGGTCACTCTCTATGATCAAAGGTGAAGAAGGCACTAAGGCCCTACTTAGGTTTTCTTCTGCAGCAACGTATTTCACTGAGATGACATTCGCTAGTGGGGGTCGCTACTGAGCTAAGATAGGTTGAGTTCTTTGTTGCGCCTGATATGGGTAGTTCTGAGGAGGCCTATAGTAATAAGGCTGTGCATTGTATTGGCCTTGATACCTACCTGGCTGCGGGTAGTTCTGTCTTACTGCTTGTTTGTTGTATGGGCAGTCCTGAGCCGTGTGATTTGTGTATCTTCTCTCAATCGTACAGTATTGGCCACTAGGGTTGGCTTGTGGTTGTGGTGCATTGGGACACACATTTGCCAAATGATTTCCACCACAAGTGTAACAATGCTTGTTTGTTAGTACCCTAGGTTTACTAGAAACTCCTAGTTTCTGGGCCACTTTTTCTGCTAGGTCCTCTTTCGAGTTAGACAATTTTGTGGATGCTAGAGATGAACAGTCTGAGTCCTTATAGACCTTTGAGAGTTCCAACTCGTCTCCTAAGTTGTCCTCAATGTCTATACAAATTCTTACACACTACTCTAGCGTTCTGGGTTCCTTTAGGTACACATAGGAGCGTAGTTTAGAGCTCAACAAGCTATCTAGAAACAATGACACTTGCTTGGCCTGTGAGGGTAGCTCTTGCATTGGACATCGTTCAACATATTGTCTAAACCTACGTCCTGCTAGTCTTACTGTTTCTTGAGGGGTCTGTTTGAAGCTATGAATCAACGAAGACGTGTCATGTCTGATCCCACTTTTAGAGAATTCAGTGATGAATGACTCTAAAAAGTGATGGATGTCTCTAAATTGCCTTTGTTGCAAAGGTTGGAACCAAGTTAAAGCTGTGTTCTTTAACGTTAGTCCAAATGCATTGTATTGCGTGAACATGTCTTCAACTTGTTCTGCTCTTAGTACTTGCTTGAATTCTGCGACATGGTCATAGGGATCTCCTGTCCCATCAAAGTAATTTTTCATGGATTTCACTAACTGAGTGGGTCTTAACATTCTTGCATGTTCACGTGGTCTAGGTAGAGGAAAATCATCTCTACCACCTAGTATTCCATGATCTCTTTGTCTATCCGCTCTATTAGTGTCCGTGGTTGTTCTATCTCTCCCTACGGGATGAGTGAAGCTTACTTCGGGTCTCTCTTTATTTTTCTCTCTTTGATTTCCATGGGATGAGGATGTTCCTGCCCCTTGTTGGTTTGCGTTTACGTTTGTTCGTGATGGAGGGAATACCAATTCACCTCTCCATGTGTATGTGTTTTTAGCGTGGTCAGGCACCACAAAGACTCTTTCTAAAGTCTCATCCAGGTATACAACCTTTCCAGGTGTATCCGGGTCCTTGAACTCGTATATCGTGATGATACCTACCTCACTAAGTAGTTCTGTCTTGTATCTCCAAAAGGCTTCATCAGTTTCTTTATTTACAAACAACTCTATGCTTCTGTTATCCTGAGGGATCCATTATGGGATTAGTACTCGTGTCAGTACAGATTTCCCTCTAGGTGTTCTAGGCTCTTCTAATGGTTCTTTTCCTTGAGATTTAGTTTCCGTCTCTAGCTGAATCACGCCAAACTCGTTGGTATTGTTTGGCTGCGTACTTAAGATGTACATTGTTCCTTCCTTGTCTATGTACGCGTCTCTCTCGAATTTCACCACTGGATGTTCCAATCCAATGGGTTGATCGGGGTTGTGCATTTGCACCACTTGCCTTCGCAAACCATCCTCATAGATGCGAGCACCTAATCGGTTGGTTCGGAGAAACTCTAGTTGCGTTCTATAGGGTCCTTCTGGTTTTTCTAAATGGGCTACATTCGACCCTCCTTCTGGTCTTTCTATGCTAAATGCCATTTCTGAATCGCTAGTATCTGAGCTCTCGTAGGGATAACTAGTGTTCAATTGTTGAGCCCATGATCGTGCAGTAGTTCTTACACTTGCCTCTGATGATCTAAGGCTTCGTCGGTCTGACTTGCTTATATGTTTGCCCGATCTCAAGTTCATTAATTTTCTTCCTTGCACACTCAGTACACGCTCAGATCGTCAATGATTCTTTGTTATTACTTTCTTGATTCTTTTTAAATTTCTTTAGATTCTTGTCTTAATGTATGCGTCAGGAATTCGACTTTCTGTGGTACTTTGAGTTCTCGTTCCGTCAGACTTATGTTCTTTCCTTTAGGCTTTCGTATCACACACCTTTACTTTTATTCTTGAACTTGATAAATTTAATTCTCTTGAACTTGAGGTGTTCCTATCGTCGTTAATCCACAATGCTAACGTTTATCCTAAGCTAAGAATTGACTGAGGGGGTTGAGTAATCTTCCAACCTCGAGTCAGCTTTTCTGGTTGCTCTGATGCCCAAGAAGCCGCGCTTCCCAAGCTTTATGCCCTTCACTGCCTTGCCTTGAATGCCTTTGATTGCCCTTGCTAGACCTGGAAAAATCCAATATTAGACCAATATCACAAATGGATGATCAAGCACTTGAGTTTATACACCCTTAAAGTCCCTTAACTTTTGGCAAAAATTTTCTTCCCAAGGCCCCCTTTCTTTCCTAGTCCCACAGATGGTCAACCTCAAAATAGCTTATCTAAAAATATACGTATACTTTAAGAAAAAAAAACAGTTGAGGTCACGTAGTACTCGTCAAGAGCTTTCTAATGAGCTATAAAGCTCAAAAAACGGACTTCGGATGAAAAAGTTATGACCGTTCAGGCCCCGGGGGGTAAAAACTGACAAACAGGTTTCTCTTCAAATATGAGCTAAGGGGTCTCCTATGAGTCTAATCACCCAAAAATTTCCAAAAATAGCCCCAAAATTGGTCAAAAAATAAAACCCTAAAATTTGCGTTTGGGGTGGACAATCGCGATGGTCTGAGATGATCGCGATGGTCTGGGACCGTCGCGATGGCGTGAAGGTGAACAATCGCGATGGTCTGAAGTGCATGGTCGCGATGGTCCAAATGTGAGCAATCACGATGGTCGGGGTGAGTGAACACTCGCGATGGCTCGATCAGGCGGACAATCGCGATGGCGTCAGTCAACGGTCAGTGTGAACAATCACGATGGTCCAAAATGAACCGTCCCGATGGTCACAGATGCGATGGCGTGAGCCAATCGCGATGGTCCAAAATTCGAGTTGTCGCGATGGTCTGAGTGTATCGTCGCGATGGCGTGATGTGCGAACCGTCGCGATGGTCTAGCTTGCCACGTGGCAGCGTCGGCGTGATGGCGTGAGCCAATCGCGATGGTGTGGGGTCAACCGAACAGTCGCGATGGTGCGCGAACCGTCGCGATGGTCCAAATGAACCGTCACGATGGCTTGAGACCGTCGCGATGGTCCGGCCGAGCCGTCGCGATGGCGTGAGCCAATCGCGATGGTGTGACACAATCGCGATGGTCTGAGCCAATCGCGATGGTCCACCAAAATGCAAATTTTGCAAATGCAAGTGTGGATTAGTGTATGCGCGTGTGTCGCCTCTCCTGTGGTGTGGTCGCTTACCAAAAATTCCGAACTTGGCAGACCATCGCGATGGTCTGACACAGTCGGAAATCTCTGATAGAAAGTGAAATTTTTACCTTTTCCAAGCTTTCCGGATGCTCTGGAGCACTGTACCTGCAAGAAAACTCAAGAACACAAAAGCACATGCAAGCACAAAAGTTCTCTCTCACTCTCTCGCATGCACAAATGAGGGGAAATGAGGAGAATGGGTGGATATGGTGAATTTTCAGATTTTTTTGGAGATGAAGATGATGATGCGGTGATGAAGATGGAGTGTGGGGGAGGTGAAAAACAACAAAAACTAAGTAAAAACAACAACAAAAACTGAAAATGTTACCTTCCAACGCCACTTCTTGCTATACTCTTACCATCACACATTCGTCCTAGACTCGATCCCCGGCAACGGCACCAAATTTGGTGTTGCTCTAGCACAATGGTGAGAACCACGTTAAGAAGCTCCACCTCCTTAATGTCAATCCGCGGAAGAGATAGGAGTGATATGAAGATCGTGAACGTGAGATGAAGTGAGAGTGAAGGTGAGAAGCATAGAAATGCACACACACATACACACACACTACGAAGAGACAAGCAAGACACAATGGAAGGTGAGAAATCAACTCTATTACTCAAGAACACTCTTACAAGCTCAAAATAGCTCTAAGCTCACACTAACCAACCTCAAAAATGAGCTCTCTAGCTCTTTTTATAGTTTATAGACCAGTTTTGACCGGTTTCACATCTAGTGACCGGCATAGTTAAAAAATAGGCCTAAGTGCTATTTGAGGGGGTAAACGGTGTCTAAAAATAACCAAAATTGATACGCTCATTCTACCTAAGCTCCTCAAGCTTGAGGACTCCTCGGCTTGCACAAAATGGAGCTATGGATTACAAAAAAGGGTTTTTCTATGTTACATATGTTACAATAGTGATGAAAATCACTGTTGGAGGTTTTGAAGAGTATTTATAAAACATAATTCTTTTGAAAAAAGATCCGACTGACTCCCTGCTCCGTCGTTACATGCTTCCGCATCTTCTGTGCCTCTGGCTACTGCCAACACTCTCAAATGGCTAAATGTAGAAGTCTTGTCTTTTTACTTGAGACCAACTTGCTCTATGAACCTCATATGTATTATCATTCCATTAATTTAAGATTACCACTCATGCTTACAATGTGCAACTCTTGTATTGCCCTTATTTTTAGGAAAACATACATCTCATTTCATTATCATAGCACATCTTATCAGTCATTTTAGTTGAGCTTACCAATCATGCTTACACTGTCCAACTCTTGTACTTCCCTCCTTTTGAGGAAAACATATATCTCATTTCATCATCATGGCATAGAGAAAATGACATACATTCCATTTCGAGTTGTGGTGCCTCTAATGTTTATTGCTAACATGGGCTTCCTAGAATATGCAACCAATATAAATGATTTTTAATGAAAGAGAAGAAGGTAGAAGAACTACTTAATGTTTATAATTTTTGCCTATTGTTTTTGGTGTATCATTTCTCTTTTGATCTTATTAATCTCTTCTCCATCTTATTCGTGCCCATGCCTATCTCACTTGGAGGGAAGCCTTGAATCCAATTCAGCTGATGTGGAGATTAGAGATACATTTTTCTTCAATAACATGACTTGAACCTTATTTTCTCATTTTCAATGTTAGATAATGAAACAATACATATTATTTTGTTCTCCAAAGCTCTAACGGTTTTGGTCTTTGTTCTTGGCTAGACTACTAGTTCCATATTAAATTGGATGAAACAAGGTGACCTTCCATCTTATAGGTCAAAATATGTGGGTTGGTGATGTGACATAGGGGATAGAGAAGCTAATTCATAGGAGGAGTCATCAACTTCCTAAAATCTCAACCATGGAACTGGGGGGGGAGAGAGAATAAAAAGGAAGAATAGCATCAAGCACTAAACACGAATAATGCAAATTTTCTTGCTTAACAAGTATGAAAATAAGTACACATAGAAATCATTGTTAAGCATCAATGCCATTGACATAGGAAAAGATGTGCTTTCATAAGTCTATACTTAGGGATGAAGATATAATATTGCCCATTTTTTGGGTTAGTTCGAATCAAAACTATTTTTAACGGCTTTCCCTTTCAATAAAGCTTGGCTCATGTAGAGATCAATATGACATGGTTGGTGTAGAGAGTACACCCCTGGAAGCAAAATGAAAAGAATATTGTACTCACAAAGTGAAAGAGTGTTGAGAGACTCAAAGTAAGTAGACCAAGAAATGGGTGAACTCACATGGATTAGAAATGAGCTTTCCAAGAGCATGGAGAAGGCTCTACAAGCTTCCAACCAATTATGAAGTGGGGAGAGTTCCTCCTTATATAGAGTTGGAGGAGGCTCTCCAAAGTAGATCATATGTGGGATAATTCCCCTTGAAGGAGAATGAATACATTGGTACAAGGAAATGGCAAGGTATCTAATTACAATGAGATACAATATAAAATGATAAAATGGAGTGTCTCTAGGGTGGAAACACACTCACGTAAGTACAAATGAAAATGAGGTAGAAGAACTCATGTTACCAACACACTCTTTACAGCTCCATTTTGGAGCAGCTGAATGCTATAGAGGTCACCAAGTGTTGGAGTGGAAGTCAAGGTAAATCCTTTGTGAATATGACCACTAGGTTCTCTGGAGAGGTACACTGCTCTAAAATAATCTCTTGTGATATGAGCTTCTCATGGATGAAGTGGTATTAGATCTCGATGTGCTTTGTCCGAGTGTGGAACACTGGATTCTTGGCGATGGCCAAGGCTGACTGGCTATCGGTGCAGATGGATGTCAGAATATCCTAGAAAATATCAATGTCAGATTATAAACATTGCAACCATATATGATGCAAAGCTAGATGCTTAGTACTTGGCCTCTGTGGATGACAGAGAAACTATAGTCTACTGGTTAGTTGCCCAAGAGATAGGGTACAACCAAGCAAGAATATCTAACAGAGAATCAAGATCATCAGCCCAATCTGAATCAGAATATCTAGCAAGTTCAATGCCCGTTGTGTACTAGACCATGATGTCGGGTGCTGGAAAGGTATGGAAGTAGTCTCTGAGTAGCATTCTAATGTGTCTGATGAGGTTGATGTGCAAGCTAATGCCAATTGCATAGGTAACATTTGGTCTTGTCTTGGCCAAGTAAAATAAAGATCCAACAAGCCGTCTATAAGCATGCACATCCACTAGTGATGAAGAATCCTACAATGTGAGCTTGATGTTTAGATCAAGTGGTATATTGCGCGATACTGCTATCAAACTGGTCAAATTCAAAGTGGTCAAAGTCAACTTGGTCAAAGTCAAGCTAGTCAAAGTCAAAGTGTTCAAAGTCAAGTTGGTCAAGGTGCACAGGTAGTGCACAAACAATTTATTCACAATGGTTATGGTTTGCAAAAACTTGAGTGCAGGTTGCAAATTGTCTTTCTATAAGGTTTTCAAGGGTTTTAAAGTGTTTGGAAGGTTCAAGTGGACCTTCCCTTAGGGTACACATATTGAAGAAATGAATGAAAAAGTGAAGGTGTGTGAAGAGGAAACAATACAAAAACGTGTATGGATGGCCCCACATTTAAAATTTTGTTTTTTTCCTAAAGTCATTCCAGAACAAAACAGGGAGTTGTTGGCTGTACACAATTTGAGACATTCTTGGGACAATCAAAAGTGAGCACCAAGATATGCTATCAGTTAGGAGTAGTGTACATAAGTGAATTGACACACAAGGCATGAGGATATTTCTTGGAGTTAGACTAAGGAAGAGAGATAGCCTACACTAGGAGAGAAGAGCAAGAGACATTCAACCAGAGTGCAACACAGAGAAGCAAGTGTGAGAAAAAGTGTGCAAGAAGGGTGATCTAGTGTGTGCAGAGAAGGAGTGCAGAGAACCAATAAGCAAGGCAACCAAGGTGGCACAAGGTACCATTGAAGAGGTGTGCACATTGACAGAAGGTGTTCCTCTCCCTCCTACCTTATTGGAAGCTCGAGTGCAAGGTGTGCACAAGAGCAAGCTCTTGGAGCAGGTGGAGGTATGGTGCAAAGAAGGTTGGCGGCATAAGGAACTTTGGGTATCTTGTAACCTTGTGTGTGTGCATTCTTTGGGATTAAGCACTCTGCACAAAGATCACTTGGTCTTGTTTGGACATCACCATTGTATTTTCCTAGTAGTAATCAATATACAAAAGCTTCTAGTGTCTATGTTCCACTTCTTCTTCTTCCTTCTCCTACAAATACTCAAGTCTCTTTCTGCAAAAGAATCCCCCAACAAAGTTTGGCATGCCTCGTGGACCACAAGGAGGCTTGAGCATGGGAGAACAAATATTTGCAAAGTGTAGAAGAAGTACAAGGATACCAACACTGCTGGTCTGAGAGGTAATCTTTCTTTCACTTGGATTTATCTTAGCCTAAGATGGAGAATGAGCAGCTCATGACCACAAGCCGGTCTCAAACTTTGAGGGTCCCTTCCAAAGCAACAAGAAGAAAAGCTATTCGAAGGTAAACAAGCCATCTATCATCATCATCATCACTAGTGAGGAATATGGTAGCTCAAGTAGACCTAGAAACTCTACTCTCCATATTAAATATCAAATTTCCATCTTTCAAGGGATTAGCACAAGGAGACCGAGATGAAAATACTAGAAGATTTTTGGCCTCATGGAATTGGACCATACCCTACTGCCCTTGGAACATCTCACTAAAAATGTTGTGGTATGGTGTCTCATCCGATGCACCTGCTGAGCAATCCTCCATGAATAAAATGATGCATGATGGTTGATGTTCTTCAATTACTTGATACTTGCTTTGACATGAAACTATTCTTGAGGTGCTTCTCCAATCCCCCTAACAAAAATTCATGTGCTAGGTGATGATTCCTATAAAAAAGACATCAAAAGAAATTGCCTGAACTGCACAAATACATGCTAGACACTATCCTAGGAGGTGTGCTACCCGATTTGCTTTAGAAAGCCATTTCATTCACCTATTCCCACAACAACTCTCCAAGAGGTGGAAATCTCCACATGCAACACTTCTTCAATGCTCCTTTGTTGTGAGAGCTTAGCAAAAGGTTTGGGATGCAAATCACAATAGGCAATGCTTTAATTGATGGTTTAGCTTTATAACTAAAAAGTTCTAGTCGATGATTCTCTAAAAAGACTTTTTTTTACTTAAATTTTGTGGGAATATCCCAAAGAATATGCCATGATAATTGTTTGATCCTACTCACAAAGTAATAAAAAAATTTCTAATCCAGAATATGTGATGCTCTCTAGTTGTTTAATGATGGCAAAGCTATAGATGGTTTGGATCCATGTGCTTCCTAACCTATGCTATTTGTTAACCCCCCAACATTGCTTTGCTAATCAATCCTTGTAGCATGATGTGTGATGATCTCGATAAGACTCACATTGGTTGATACTCCTTGAAAGTCAAGCTGATTGATTCTTGATATGAAGCTATTCCTTCAAGTATCTCGGAGCTAAGTAATTATTAGTAATGGTGATAGTTGACGCTTCGAAGGTAGAAGGGACCTTAGTTTTTAGCTAGGGAAATCAGATAGTTACCAAGGTGTCTTCCTATTAGATGATTAGATTGCTTTCTTAAATCTCACACTTGAACACGAGTTAGAGAGGTCTTTAGAAGCCCTTCATATCTCATACCAACTCGAATCACTCAAAAAATTGCTCCCTCTTAATGCTTCAAAGAGAGGATTGAGAGTCCTTTCATTATGAGACTATCTTCTTCAATGTGAGATGCCTTTGAAAGGCTTGAAACTACAAGGTGATTTTCTAAGATGTTTTCTTCACAAAGCTTACTTCTTCCAAGTGATTCAAGCTACTGGATACTCCTCCAAAGGTCTTGTATAATACCCAAGCTGTATGAGAGTAGATGAAATACACTAAAAAAGAATGAAAAGAGATGGTATGAAAGCAAAAACACCTATCTACACTAACTAACCACAATCACCAAATCTCACTCTTAGGAGCAAGAACGATGTTTAAGTTTCTCTTTGGTTGGAGAGTAAAGAGTCTCCTTTCACACAAAGTTTGGCAATCTTGTTGAGTGAGACTCATGCATGATAGTGATGTGCATCACACAAGTTACCTAGGTGCCCCTAGCATAGACGCGAAAATGTGTCAACCTATAATGTAGGTTACACTCATACACTTCTAATTTTTCAATCCTCGAAGAGTAGAACTCAACCTAGTTGTACCCGATGGCATAATCAGATGTGGTGGATGGGCATCAGGTATAGTGATAGAAGCATCTCCCCATGTTAGCCTCTTAGAAGATCCACAAGTGTGTCTTTCTCCAAGATCAAGGTATTATATACTTGATGAAGTTGAGTGCATGCATATTTGATGTTTCCAAATGCTTGATATCAGATGCATTCAAGGATGCATGCTATAAACATTTCCACAGGTGAACTATTGTTTGATGCTTCAAATAGGGTTGAACCACCAAATTGCTTGTAACTCCTTCAATACTTTTTCTTTGATGCGTGCCTTAGCTCAATTCAAAGCTCTCAACAAGCATTACATCTATAATGGACAAATATACAAAAGCAAGAGTTTTAAAGCACTGTATAGAGTTCAAAACATATAGAACTCCATCTCCTCAAGCACTACCACCTAAAAGAGGTGTTTAATCACATTTAATAACTTGCAAAATTATGCAAAAAAGAAAACATGATACTTCCATAACTCATAAATGTTGGAGACTTTTAATTCTCCAAATGTTTGATCTATCTTGACTTAAGAACTCCTCTATATCAAAATAAACCAAACTTGACACAAACTTTATATTATCTTCCATATATGTAAAGAAATACTTCTTTGCATGAAGTTTTCTTCATCTTTAAGAGTCTTCTTCAGAAATGGACTTCAATCTCTGCATATGACTTCGATTTTAATCATTCAAATGATACTTATGTATTTATATTACCTTTGTGCACTCACAATGACCATTAGTGCTTCAAAAGAACTACTAGATTCCTAATTTGATCACTTAGATCAAACTTGTGTCAAAAACTGCCCTCCAAAAATGACGACTTTGACATAGTCAACTTCTTAA
Organism: Ceratopteris richardii; assembly: GCA_020310875.1. Classification (NCBI taxonomy): domain Eukaryota; kingdom Viridiplantae; phylum Streptophyta; class Polypodiopsida; order Polypodiales; family Pteridaceae; genus Ceratopteris; species Ceratopteris richardii. The sequence goes on from CM035424.1 coordinate 121,830,818, forward strand.
GTTGATTTCTCTCAGAATCTAACTTGTTTTGCTAAATGCTTTTGTACAAAGCTTCCTTACCTTTTAACTTAGATTTTGAATGCTCATACATAAAAAACTTTACACTGAGCACTGAGATCCAAGCAAATCTTTGAAAAGAAAAATGCACAATTTTGAGAACTTCACTTGCAGATTTCTACATATGAATGTTCCTAGTTGTCATACACACAACCTGATGAGAGTTAGATCATCAAAATTTGGCCATAGCTTGTTAACTTTTGAATTATATGAGTACAAAAGATTTCCTGATCCACATGATCAAGCTGAGAGAATTCTAGGAAAGACCAGTCGCTAACTCACGAGAAAACTCTCTACACATCTATATCTTGAAAAACTTTTAATCTATTGACTATATTCTCATCTATTCTTCATCTCTCTTCTATATCACGACTATACATGAGCTTATATATACATGTGAGTATAAAGTCGTCACCACATCAAGTAATTTTGAGTATTTTTCCAAAGCTATTATACATAAATGTACAAAACATTTCTTCCTGATTCTTCACTTGACTTCATGCTTTGAGCTTGAGACTTTTCTTCACTTCTTCATTCCTAGGCTTCATGTAATCATCCATTGATGATTTTCTTGCTCCAATAGCTCCCCCTCAATCATCAATTTTGATTACCTGCACCTTCTTTATACCTGCCATCTCTTTAAACCTTTGTAACTTTGGTCCATCCAAGCTTTTTGTCAGCATATCTACCACTTGCTCTTTTGTTGGTGTATACATGACTTCAATTTCTTTGTCAACTTCCTTTTCTCTCAAAAAAAGATACTCAAGAAAAGGTAGTGAATCGCTATATATTTAGTCCTGGCATGAAAAACAGGATTAGCTGCCAAATATAATGAACTCATGTTGTCTCCAAATATGATTGGAACACTCTGATCAATTCCTAGAATTTTTAATAAAGTCTTCAACCAAATTACTTCCTTTGCAGCTTCCACCATTCCTTTGTATTCAGCTTCTGTGGATGACAATGCAACTGTATGTTGCTTCTTTGAGCACCAACAAATTAGCTTATCTCCAATATAACAAAAATAACCATGAGTAGATCTTCTATCATCTGAACTACCTGCCCAATCTGCATCACTAAACACTTTGAGTCTAGTATCAGAAGTGAATCCATAATACAAACCTTCATTCAGAGTTCCTTTGATGTATCTTAGCACTCTTTGTGCTGCAATCCAATGAGTTTGCTTTGGGCAATGTATAAATTGAGATAAGACACCAACTGCATATGAAAGATCTGGTCTTGTCAAGGTAGCATAGATTAAGCTACCTACCAAACTCTGATATGTCTTCATGTCTTTGAACTCTTCTCCTCCATACCTGCTTAGTTTATGAGTAACCTCCAATGGTGTGGTTGAGGATTTACAATTCTCCATGTTAAACTTCATCAGAAGATTCTTCAAATACCTTTCTTGTGTAACATACACTCCATGTTGAGTGTATATAATCTCCATCCCTAGAAAATAAGACAAATTTCCCAAATCACTTATCTTAAATTCATTTTCCATTTGCTTCTTTAGCTTCTTGATTCCTTGAGCATCTGTACCTGTGACAATAATGTCATCAACATAAATACACATAAATGTATCTATCTTCATTTGCTTTCACTAGAAAACTACTATCTGCCTTTGAAGCTTGATATACAAGTTCATTCAAGAACTTGACCAATCTGTAATTCCATGCTCTTGGAGCTTGTTTTAGACCATACAGAGCTCTCTTAAGTTTGCAAACATAATCTGATTCATTTGACTCTTTGAAACCTTCTGGTTGCTCCATGTATACTTCATCTGCAATACATCCATTTAGAAATGCATTCTTTACATCTAATTGAGAAAGTTTCCAACCTTTGCATGTAGCAATTGCAATTATAGTTCAGATTGTAGACATCTTAGCCACTGGACCAAAGGTTTCATCATAGTCCACTCCATGTGTTTGGGCATATCCTTTGACCACAAGTCTAGCCTTGTATCTAGAGACTTTTCCATCTACAAACCTCTTTGTCTTGTACACCCACTTACATCCAATCACCTTCTGATTCTTTGTCCTTGGCACCAATTCCCATGTCTCATTCTCAAGTAGAGCATCATACTCTTCTTGCATTGCTTTTTCCCAATTTTCTTTTCCTTTAGCTTCATCATATGTGGATGGATCTTCATCTCTCTTCACAATGTAAGCATAATCTTTGGTTGTCAAGAAAGAGGTATCATAACTATACCTGATAGGTTGTTTTCTATCTCTTGATGATCTTCTAATTTTTGCACTTCTTGAAGTTTCTCCTTCATTTTGTTCTGGATCAAACCTTGGTCTATCTTCATAATTTTCATGCATTTCATCTATACAAACATCATCATCAATATCTTCTTCATATACCTTCATCTTTGACTTACCTTTCCTTTTAATTTCTTCAAGATCTGTACACACATTATCTGATCCTGTAAACCATGTGCTTTGCTCATCAAATGTAACATCTCTTGAAACAAGAAATTGTTTTGTGGATGAACTCCACAACCTGTATCCCATTTGTTTATCATCATACCCGATGAACATATATTTTTCTGCTTTAGGTTCTAGCTTACGTCTCAATTGAGATGGAACATAAGCATATGCCAAACATCCAAATATTTTGCAGTGATCAAGAGTAGGGTTCTTACCCCATCATGCTTCATAAGAAGTCCTTCCCTCCAAAGCTTTGCAAGGCAATCTATTCACAAGATACATTGGAGTATTAATTGCTTTTGCCCACATATAATTAGGACACCTTTTTTCCTTCATCATTGATCTTGCAAACTCTACAAGAGTTTTATTTCTTCTTTCTGCAACCCCATTTTGTTCTGGGGAGTACCTGCAAGTCACTTCTCTTTTGATACCTGCATTCCACATATAATCATCAAATTCTTTAGGAAAATATTCTCCCCTCCATCTGATCTCAACCTCTTGAGCTTTTGTGCTGTAATTCTTTCTGCATAAGCATGATAGTGTTTAAATGTCTCAAACACTTTAGATTTATCCTTGATCGCATATAGAGTAATCCATCCGGTTGCATCATCAACAAATAGCACATAATTGATCCATTTATACTATAGTCCTTTGAAGGACCCCACACATCTGTATGAACCAATTCAGGCATATTTGAATACATGTATCCTTGCTTATTATACAATTTCTTGTGAGCTTTACCTAACTGGCAAGCCTCACATTTGTATATCATATGTTGACCTTCAATATTTGGTAGACCAAGCACAACACCATTCTTTGTCATTTCTTTTATTCCCCTTTCATTAAAATGTCCTAACCTCTTGTGCCATAGATCCAATTCAGATATCTTTTGACTTCCATAAGTAAACAATGCATGTCCCACATTACCTTGGACTTTGAGGGTGAATAATCTTCCTTCCATTTTCCCTGTGACAATGCTTCTATATCCTTGACTTGGATCTTCAACATAAACACGATCACTTGTAAATCTGACTTCATATCCCTTCTCAACAATTTGCCCTACACTTATTAAATTTTTAGGGATTGTTGGAACATAAAGTACCTTGCTTAGGAGTGTACTTTCACTCCTTGTCTTCACTGATCCAATGCTCTCAACTTTGTATTTGGTGTTATCTCCTGTTTGAATTGTATGTCCATTCACTTTAGCTTCCATATCAGTCATTAAAGAAATATTACCACTCAAATAATTACTACATCCTAAGTCAATATAAAACACCATTTGATCTTCATTGATTACTTCATGAGTTGCATTCAGGATAAGAGTCAAGTCTTCCTTCTGATTTGAAGCATAATTGTAATATGTGTTGTTATAGGATTGAGGTTGAAAGCTTCTTCCTCCTCCTCTAGCATATGAGGATCTACCACCTCTTCCTCTGAAGTGTCCTCTTTGATTTCTACCTCCTCTTCCTCTAGGATTGAAATTCTGATTATGACTTCCACCATTTTGATTATTATACCAACAATCATTTGCCAAGTGATTTGTTCTACCACAAATCCAACAAGCTTTAGTATTATCTTTGTTCGTACCTCCTCTTCCTTTACCTCTGAAATTCATCTTCCCTTTCATGAAGTTTACTTGATTTGAAGATCCTTCTTCATCATTTGTCTGCTTTCCTTTAGCATTCTTCTTCTTATCCTTTGAATACATTGCTTGACTTGAACCTCTGTCATTCTCTCCTTTATTGTCCTGTTCAAATGTTAGCATATGTCCTAACAATTGATTAAGATCAGGAGTAAAATCATAAAATGATCTAATGATAGTTCTGTAGAAAATATGAAAGGTTTCCACTTTTCATCTCCTCTTAGACCTGTAAGTATTTGCCTTACCAACTTGTCTTCTTCAATTTCTTCATCTACTGCTCCCAAGCTATCTGCAATGTCCTTCATCCTTGTAACATAGTCAGAAATTGACTGAGAACCTTTCTTCTTGAATATTGTAAATTCAGCCCATAGTGAAGCCTTCCTCGATTTGGTTGTGTTTTGGAAATGGTCTGACAAAGCATTCCATACATCTACTACACTTTCTAATCCTCTAATATGTGGTAGAAGATAATCATTTACAGCCATGTAAATGATGCTCCTGGCTTGAGCATCTCTCTTCATCCAATTCTTCAATGCTGCAAGTTCCTCTCTTGATGGAACACTTGGATCCTTAAACTCAAGTTTTTCTTCTTCTCATGTAATAAATGATATCAAATCTTTGCTCATGAGGTGTGCTTCCATCCTCATGGACCATGCTAGATAGTTCTCTCTATCTAACTTGTCAATCTACAAGCTTTCTCCCATCTCTTGACTTCTGTGTCTGCAATTACTAAGATTTATGATGATATAATGTACCTTTGATATGAAGCTTTAATCTTCCTTGATCCTTTGAACTCGTGCTTTGTTCTTCTTCAAGTTTTCTTCCAAAATTTACTCTTTGCTCCTTCAATTCACAAGATCTTTGATATCTGCAACAGTCAAAATTCTCCTTTCTTCTTCTTCACCTTGATTTGATCTTTCTGATCTGATACCACTGCTGGAGACCTTTAATTCTACAAATGTCCGATCCATCTTGACTTAAGAACTCCTCTATATCAAGAATAAACCAAACTTTACACAAACTTTATTTTATCTTCCATATATGTTAAGAAATACTTCTTTGTATGAAGTTTTCTTCATCTTTAAGAGTCTGCTTTAGAAATGGACTTCAATCTTTGCATATGACTTTGATTTTAATCATTCAAATGATACTTATTCATTTATATTACCTTTGTGCACTCACAATGACCATTATTTCTTCAAAAAAACTATTAGATTCCTAATTTGATCACTTAGGTCAAACCTGTGTCAAAAACTACCTTCCATAAATGGCAACTTTGACATAGTCAACTTCTTAAGTTGATTTCTCTTAGACTCTAATCCATTTTGCTAAATGATTTTGGACAAAGCTTCCTTACCTTCTAACTTAGATTTTGAATGCTCATACATAAAAAACTTTACACTGAGCACTGAGATCCAAGAAAATCTTTGAACAGAAAAATGCACGATTCTGAGAACTTCACTTGCAGACTTCTACACATGAATGCTCCTAGTTGTCATACACACAACCTGATGAGAATTAGATCATCAAACTTTGGTGATAGCTTGAATAACTTCTGAATTAGATGTGTACAAAAGAGTTCCTGATCCACATGATTAGGCTAAGAGAATTCTAGGAAAGACCAGTTGCTAACTCATGGGAAAACTCTCTACACATCTATATCTTGAAAAACTTTTAATCTATTGACTATATTCTCATCTATTCTTCATATCTCTTATCACAACTATACATGAGCTTATATATACATGTGAGTATAAACTCGTCACTACATCAAGTATTTTTTATGTATTTTTCCAAAGCTATTATACATAAATGTACAAAACATTTCTTCCTGATTCTTCACTTGACTTCATGCTTTGAGCTTGAGTCTTTTGTTCACTTCTTCATTCCTAGGCTTCATGTGATCATCCATTGATGATTGTCTTGCTCCAACAATAAACAAGATCCACATACCCACAATGAGTCATTAAGCACTCAAAAGACACAACAGAGCACAAATACGAATTTGCAAGAAGACATATCACAATTTCATTCCACCAAAAAGTCTACTAACAGGTGAGGTCTGTGCCTTTATATAAAATTCTCCCAAACACCTTCCCTTTTTTATTTGTAAAAGGTCTCGCGATTGCTTATCAATGCCGGGGCATCACCATTGCAGAAGGCCATTATGATTGTTCTAAGTCATTGCATTTCCTAGGGAAATCATGTATGTTGAAAGATTGTATTTTTTGCAAGAAGTTTTTCCAAATTTTTATATATTCCTCATCATTTTAACTTATTCTGTAGGGTCATGAAGTCAAAATTGGTGTGCAACTCTTGGATAAAGTCCAACTCCAAAATTAGGGTTCCCAAAGGAGGCTTCAAAGTACTACACACCTCTTGGGGACTTCAAATCTCTAGCAAATGATTAGGCATTCATTTTTAGCCATTTCAAAACTAAAGGAACAAATGTCACTTAATTTGTACACTTAAATCACTATAAACACAGTGGATACTATAAACCCTAATAATTAGATAACTCACAAACAAAAGCTCCAAACAATGCAAAATTTGATGTATGCACTTAAGATGAAGTCCCAAACTAGGAAAAGACTAGTGAAGACTCCCAAGAGAAAAGAAAGTAGATGGGATTGATGCCAAAAGTGGAAAATGGAGTTAGTTTAGGAAAAGGAAATCCTAATCCTCAATTTAGATCTCCAATGGGACAAAGATCTCCTAATCCAGGTGATGCAACAAAATGTCTTTCCATTCCCACTTGTAAAACCACAAGATGGAGGTAAAAGGCTTTGATTCTCTCAAGTTTCCAAATGTATGAAGAATCGTTATGAGGACGCTATCGATCCTTATGATCATGTAGTTGAGTTCATGCAAATGCTTCAAGTGGAGCAAGTGAATGATTTTTTCACTCAATACAAAGCTTTTGGGCTCACATAGGTAGAAAATACCTTGATTCGGTTCCAACCACTAGATGACATTTATAGATATTGAAGATCTTCTATATGAGTCTATTCATGCATTTTCAAAGAAAGGAGTCATACATGACACCTCTTCTTTAATCAATAGCTTCAAACAACATAGTCATCAGACTGTGAGGCTTTCTACCCATAGATTTATGCAACAAGATGTCGAGTTAAGGAGCTTTCTTCTCAAGAAAAGTAAATATCCCTCTTCTTGGGTGGATTGCTTAGCAGTGATTTGTGCGCATTTGTCCGCATTTGTCTATGTAAAACATTCACAAACACTTGATGCATGCTTCAAAGGATGCATAAACTTGGAAGGAAATATGGAAAAGACCTAAAGCCTCCACAAGTATACACTACGCCAGACTCTTTTATGAGTAATGGATCACACCTACCCTTTGTTGATGAACTTGTAAAAATGGTAGCTAAGAAGCTAGGAACTCAAAAACAATTAGGCAATTGAATATACCAAAGTGCACTTCAACATCTGTAACCACTTAGAAGATGTGATAAACACAAAGGAGACCATCGAATGAAAATTTTTACTTTTGAGAAAGCTCAACAACATGTGGATAAAATGGAACAGAAATATTATCAATATTATGATGAGGTCAAAAATCATACCATGGTTGATAGTCATACAATCGGCAATATGTGAGACAACCTCCTGCCTATCAACTAAGGTCATATACATATGTGACTTGCTTTAGCATGAGACTACAAAAATTGGCAATATTATCACGCACTAAGGCCACAAATGGGTCAACAAGATCCTAATCCACCTTAACCTATCCTAGGACAACAAACCCCTCCACCATAATTTTTTTTTCTTGTGAATACACCAATCTAGAAGAAAATTAAGAATGAGCCATCGTGCCTTATCATCAGCACCGCCTCTAGATGTGTACCCATGAATATCCTAGACAAGAGAAATACTATGAGGAGCCACAAATGGACTACTTTTCTTCTTACGATGCTCCAAAATATTTCTCTTATTTTAATTGGAATCAAGGATTGGAAGGAGGTTACTCTAATGTGTGGTACATCATCAGAGGGTATTGTTTCAGATGCAATGGGGAATATCATTCATGATTATCCTCATCCATCCAATTATCAACCTAGTACTAGAAGTAAGTGTGGATTTTGCACAAATTGTCAAAAAGAGCATCTCTTCAGGGATTTCCATAAAAATCTAAACAAAGGAAAGACCACTCAAATAAACACCATAGAGATAGTAGGACCTACCTATTGCAGCCAAGATCACTGGTGCAAGTTGTGACTAGGGTTCAAGCCCAACATAGATAAGTCCAATTGGAGTTTGAAATTCTCAACCTCTTATAAGAGTGAAGAAGAACAAAACCACAAAATCATAGAAAACACCATTGACAAGTGTGAAAGTTCATTGAAAAAGAGAACTCAAAAGCAAGAAAAGAGAAACTCATAAAGAAAATGGAAACAAACAATGGGTGAATTACAAGAAAATTTGTAGAAAGAACAAAAAAAAGGATCAGCTACTTAGCATATCTCTTAGAAATCATGCACAATCATCGACTCAAGTGAGGCTAGCTCCATACGAATCTAGGAGGAATCACACAAAGCAAAAGGCAAGATCGGTTCTAGTAGATTCTATGCCTGAAGATTTTTTTATATTGTTGATTTTAGGTCCTATTTTTGGGAATTCGGAAGTGTAAAAAAAGTGTAAAATAGGGACTCACAAAGGAAAAATAACAAAATATTATTAATATTTACTTTATAGTACAAAGTTGAAGTGGAAAAATAAAAGCTATGCTCATGGAATGTATTAGCCGGGGTGTCCTTTATTTTGTAAAAATCGTCATTAAGGTGTAAACCTTTATGGAGTTGAAAGGATGTAAAGTACCTAAAGGGTATGCTGAATTGATGTAACTTTTTTATTATGAAAAGGTAATAGACAAAGCATAGTAGCATGGTGTTGTGGCACCAAGGTTGGTTCATGTTTCATTTCTTCAAGTACTGTGTATTGTCTATCTAGTGTATATTGTGCAGAGTACAATGTAAGTGTGTTAATTAACTATGTATGAATTTCATAGAAGTTTGAAGATCTTTTGTGTTCAGTCTAAATAATTTGATCCTGATTAATGAAGTGTTGCATTGTTAATAGTTGATAATCGTACTATGTATCTAACAGTGAAAAGAAATAGTTATTTATTTCTTTCTGTTTGAATGTTAAGTAAGAGGAGAAAAGAAGTAAGATAGAAGAAAATTATTAAAGGGAACACTATGGGATATAGTAGATTTTTGGTTTCCTTCTAACCAAGAACCCACTGTATCTATTAGCTAGGGTCTTAATTTGAGTTTAATTGTCAAAAAGTTATGGAAGCAATTAGAAACTGGTTTTGTGGTGAAGTTTGATATTAAACTTAATATCTAGAAGACCGGAGGGTTAATATTAGCAATCCTATTGGGGACTAGTTTATGAGAACATAACAATCAATTAAAGAAGATGTGTTCCAAAGAACATATAAGAAAATGGGGTTAGAAATATCATATTTAGTGTATTTGCTTGTGCCCATTTTGCATTCTAGCATCAAGTATCTTGAGTATAAAGGAGATATCCAAGCAATGCAGATTCACAGCCATTTGGGTACATCAACTTCATCTCAAGTGGCAAAACAACTTATTAGTACCCTTATCTTTGATGAAAGATCCCTTTGTGTAACACTACTGACCTCTCTGAGCATTCTTAGCAAGAAAATAGAACCATAAGACCACTCGATTCTATCACAATAGCACTAGATTTTACCATAAATGTAACGGAAACCATCATGACAACATTGGAGTTTATCATAACCCAATAAAAAAGAATCATAGTTCTATTGAAACTTATCGTAATTGAGCACGGTGTCCCAATTTCCACAACATTTAAAAAGTTTGAGGACATAAGCACTAGAATCACTAACCACACTAGCCAATGACATCTCATCCATCATATTTCTTTGATTTTAAGCAGTTCTAGATTCCTAGTTTTAGCCCCTATTTTATCAATCTTGCAAGTTACCCATTACTCTCTAAGAATTTGGCTGATTCCATAGTTCTCAAAATGCCTTCTGATGATGATGATCTTGTTAGAAAATTGGTCCCATTGGGAGTGACTTACAAAAAGTTTGGAGGTTTTCTAGGTGGTGATCAGGATGCCCATGTACGGTACATAAATAAATTATAAGCTGGATTATTGGTGTCCACTCTTTCACACCTTTCATGCTCCTCATGAACCTTCACCTACTATATCAAAACACCAAAACACATTAACACATTAATAAATTAACACTCCAACAATTCCTTATTCAACACATTCCATAATTCATAACATGCCCCTCAGTTGAAAAAGCAACTGACCTCAGTTGATAAAATATAATAAACATGGATAGCCAATCACATGTTCCATCACTAAAAAAAAAAAAGCATGTTCCATGTAAAAACACATGCATGCAAATGTTCATGGAGTCGTTAAATTATTAAGATTATCTATGAGGTGCTGACATAGTCTTTAAATAAGTCAATAAAATAACATATATTACCAAAATCTTCCATGGTGTTCGTAGGGTCCATGAGTATGAAAAGAACAAAACCCTCTTGCAACAGACTTTCCTTGCTCTCAACCTCAGTTTCTTGAACCTAATCTCACCCAAGCAAGTATCTTGGATCCTCAATCTAGTACTTCCCTCTCAGGATGTACCCTAGGGAAATGTACCCTAGCAAGATGTACCCTAGAAGGATGTACCCTAGCACGATGTACCCTAATAGGATGTACCCTATCTAGATGTACCCTGATACACCCTGACAGGATGTACCCTGGGACGTGCTGTGTGGCATTGCATCATACTTGAAAAAGTAAGAAAGAGATGCAACTTGTGTTAAATATAAGAGGAGAGAGCTAGAGTGACAACACAAAGAGATGTTGTAGTGGCAAAACACTTCCCTTGTGTGAGTGAGGTTGTGGGTTCGAATCCTCCCACCTTGGTTAATATAGAACTCCTTATTACCACTAATAAATTAAAGTTGGTTCACATGTAGCCAAGGGTCACCAAGCAAGCCTTGGGTGCCAAAGTAATGCCTTCGTTATGCCTAAGTTCTATGCCTTAGTCGATGCCTTTGGAGTAAGCCGAAGGAGTAAATGTAGGTGTAAACGTAGGTTTTGGTTCTGGTTCAGGAACTGAATAGAAACAAAAACACAACCAGAAACTAGAAACTAAAACTAGAACTAGAACTGGAACTAGAATAGGAACAGGAAACAAAAACGGAACTGGAAATCGAAACCTAAATCATAATCAGAATCGCAAATAGAGAACAGGGAAACAGAGAACAATCACCAAAACGAAGAGAAACAGATCTCTCCGTAGTGATGCATGTAGAGCTCTGATACCACTGTTATCACGATCTTATCTCACATGCACATAGAGGTTACGGATGCTGAAAACACACAGAAAAATAGACATGACAAGAGACGAGACAGAACACAGTATTGGGTGCAATCTCCCCCTATGCACTCTGTTTCACAATCCACAGAGTGCATGTATTTATAGGAATTTTTTATTATTTCAAAAAGAGTGGTTACATGAGAGCGGCTTTGAAAAGCAAGCATGAAAATAAAAGTTGGTCTCTTTTGTAGAGAGCCTTTGCTTTTAATATAAGAAATTGCAGTCTACAATGACCCTTATTCTAACCACTACTTTTCTAGTTGTTTCTAACAATAGAACCTCTACACAGGTTTATTTACAAACTAATTAAATTATAAGTCAGATTATTGATGTCCACCCTTTTACACCTTTCACGCTCCTCACGAACCTTCAATTGCTATATCAAAACACCAAAATACATTAATACATTAATAAATTAACACTTCAACAATTCCTTGTTCAACACATTCCATAATTCATAACAGTGGGCACACATGGTGTGTCATGTATTGGTTGAAAAAAGATCGTGGAATATTATACAGGGTGTTGAAATACAACCTACACCTACAAACACTATGATAACAAGTGATAGCAACTTTGTTGGGATGGTAGAGATGCATGCACATGCATTGGTAGATATTTCTATCAAACATGCCACTACCCCTCACATTTCCTCATGCAAATCAACCAAAGATGCTTGGGATACTCTTATCACACTATATCAGGAAAGAAATGAGGTTTAAGTTGCTTATGTTCAAAAATATTTAGAAATGGCCTTCCAGATTCTTATCAGACTTTTTTTCTAGTCTTTGTTTCATGATGAAAGGAAATCCAAATGACCTGAATTTTGAGGATTTATTCTCAGTTTTGTTATAGAAGATCAATCTAAACAAAACAACTCAATTATATGTGTTGGAAATCAAGCTTTCTTAGGTAGATAGAAGGGCAAAGGTAAATTGAGCTCGTCTACTAGTAAGCATAAATATGCTAATGGTACGTTATCTAAGTAAGAAGGTAAGCACAATAAAAAAATACAAAATCAAAAATAGTTTTGTAAGTATTGTAAAGCAAATAATCATTTCATTAAGAGTTTTCCTAAACTAGCGACATGTTGGAAAACAATGTCCTATTGGTCAAGGATTGGTCAATTTTGTCCAGAATTTATAGCATATGTACAGCTTTACTATACTCCTTCTACACTAAACGGCGATTGGTGGGTTGGTTAAATCGTGGTACTCTCATCCAGACCACGAGGGTTCAAAACTCGTCTCCAGCAGCAGCGTAGCGCGTAGCTTTTTGAAACAGCAATCCACGAAATTAGCTTTTGGAACTCAGACGACGGACGGAGATGATCGCGAAGTTTTTTTTTAATCTTTCTACGATCGTGGCTTTCTTTGAGAAAAGTGCTTTATTATCTGCTTTTCAAGGCTACATAAACTACTATATAAGGAGAGTATTGGGCTCATTGTAAATTATCCTTCACCTAGGATCAACACAAGCTTTCTAGAGCTTGGACCTCAGTAGAGGTGGTGTTTCTTCTAGCACATGGGGCAGCCATGGTGCTAACTTGAAGCATGTTGAGGAGCAGCTATGGAGTTCTTCTTAGTGATTCTTCTTGGAGAAGATGAAGGGTGTGCTCACACTCTAGCTCATGGAGAGGAGGTCATCTCTTGTTCATGGCAAGAAGACTTGATTATTAGAAGCTTGATGGTGAGGATCGCCCATCTACATGATGTATTTGAAGATCATCTTCTACAAGAAGATGTTAGGTTGAAGATTATCTTCTACAAGAAGGTGTCTGGCTACTTCAAAGACATTGGATGGGATCATCTACATGATTTTGAAGATTATCTTCTACAGGAAGATATTAGGTTGAAGATTGTCTTCTACAAGAAGATATCTGGCTACTTCAAAGACATTAGATGGAGATTAACATAAGATTCACATCTTATGTTAAGTATTCAGGTACATATTCTCTTTATGCACACAGGTACTACTTGAAGTTTATGGAGGCTGTGGCGTTCATATCAGAAGGAGTCCTATTCGGCATAGGTACAAGAGAATCGGTACTTATATGCTTTATGCATATTTTTATGAGGTGTTTAAGAAGGTGTGTTCACATGAGTTTGAGGATTTCCGGCAACAATCTTGTTAGCATTCTATGCTACTTTATAAGTATGTGATCTTTTCACACACGTATCTAACTTAGGGTCTTCCATAGCCTAAGTTTAGATGTAGGTTTGTTGACCATCAGTTTCACACTGATCCTTCCTCATTCAGTCACTCATATTCACTCTTCTATAACCTATAAGGTCACACATCTCATGTATATTCAGATTACTGCCCACACATCTGAATATGTTTGTTACATTGTACATTCACTCATTCATCTATTTCTCATCACATAGAATGGTTGAGAATTTTGCTCCCACATTGTACATTGAACATTGGTATATATGATACTATGAGTAAGCGCTGGCTTACGTAACACCTTACACATGTCGTCTATTCTTTCTCTATCTTTGTCTCATCATCTATATGATTAAGTTGTGGTATGTTCATGTTTTGTCAATATGGAAGATTGCTGGAATTAATGTTGTACATGACTGGAACTATGGAACCATGGACCTGTGACATGAGCCTAAGGGCCTACCTCACTTCCAACACGACAAAAGAGGCAAAGAAGAGAGAGGTTGTAATGCTCGTTGTAGAGGCCTCTACTCATAAAATTGAGTCTATTAATCTTGTTCAAAATGAAGAATGGACATTTACCACTCATTGCATTGATGATCCATCTTCTCATCAACAATGTATGTTTACCAAAAAATGGGATGTTTCGAATCTTAATAGTGGTGCAACCAAACATATTACCCTGCAACACTGTTTCTTCATTTCACTTGAGCCTAATTTTTTAGGGAATATTGTCACATGTTCTAACAACTCCTCTTATCATGTTATAGGATTTGGGAAGACTATTATTATTATTGCAAATGGAAACAGAATTACTAAATGGGATTCTTTACATTTACCAAGGATAATAAACATCATTGTACAATGCCATATACACTTCAAATAAATGGATTTTTTGAGAGGAAAAATAGATCTCTCATACAAATAGCAAGGTGTACAGTCAAAAGTCAAGCTTTACCACATGGCTTCTATCTTGAGGATGTTATGTATGTGGCATATATACTTAATAGCATATATACTTAATAGGTGTCCCACTAAAGCATTGCAATCTATGATTTCTTATGAGGTTTGGCATGGTTGAAAGCCATCTATTGCTTATGTGCATGTTTTTGGTTGTCTAGAATATGCAATAATGCATGAAAAAGAATGCAAAAAATTGGATGATAACGTACTGAAATGTATTTTTGTGGGGTAGAGTTTTGAAAGAAAAGGTTATCCTTTGTATCATCCACATACTAAATGTATTCTCACTGTTCACCAAAATTCAAGTTACCAAGTAGAACATGTGTGACATAACAAACCAAAGCTTACATATATGTGGCTAAATAATTTATTGAAATCCACCAAAATTTTCACCTCTTTGGAACAACCAAGAATCTTTTGTTGTGTGGGCATGAACCAAATTCTACAGATAGAATCATGAATAGTTTGTGGACACATAAAAAAGCATGTACACTTATGGAAGTGTTCCAGTTTCTTCACATGAAGCAAGAAAATAAGACATCAAACAAGGTGTACACATAAGGGAACTACCAATCTGTGAAAATCAACCAAGTTTTTTAGATCTATGTACTCCAAACAAAGTAGGTATATGTGCGAACACCAACCAATATATTCACATATAAATATTAAAATCCAATTGAAATAATTCCAAATTACAAACATTTAGCCTGATATCCAAGAAAATAAACTAGTTCCTACTAAGAAACAAGAGTCACATACATATAGGATCAAAAGAATATATAGTTTTAACATATTTAGTAAAAATATTTTTTTGATAGTTGCTATATGCATAAACACACAATCCCTTGCAAACATCAACACATACTAAAAATAATACACAAAAGTCTTTGATATAATCTTCGATATCATAAAATGATAAGGATCATTTGCAAACATTTCATTATTTCCATCATGGGTGCCATCTTCTTTTTGTCAAATGAAATATGTATGTCAATTTGTTTTCATTCTTATCACAATCACCATTGCGGATCACATATTATTTGATGAGATTAGGAATGAAACATGGCATGAAAGCATATTTTGGAAGGTTTAAGACTTAGAATAACATTTAATAATTATTATTTTCTCATCATAATTTTTTATTCCATCTTTCGAGCTATGTTCTTTTCATGAACATAGAAATATATGCTTTGTCAATTCAACATGAAAGTCAGCACCAAATGCAATGGCTACTAGTTCAAAGCGGAGGCCATCTAACTTTGAATAAAAATATGCATTCAATTAGTATGAAGGTTATCCATTGATAAATTGCCAATTCTCTACAATCTCACTTACACATAAATTATAGTGAGCCATTCTTTAAAAGGTGCAATAAATGGAAGTGCTCTAGAAAAGACAAGTTTTGAGTCCATGTTTATCACTTATGGAAGTGTTCAACCTTCTCTAGAGATCTTTAGACACTTTCTTTACACTACCAAAGTCCATGAATAGCTTTCCATTTCCTAAAACATATCCAATTTGTCAAAATGTTTGAATTGTGTTATTTTTTCTGTTATGCTGAGTTTTTAAAAATTCCCATTTTTGCCTCAAGGGTTTCATCAAGAAAAATCAATCAATTTGGTGTAAAAGCAGGACACTAAAGTGTCCCAGGACACTAAAGTTGAGTTTGGGAGGCTAACTTCCCTCAATCACTCTCCAATCAATCAATGATTGATTTGATTCTCTACCTACCACAAATCACGAATTCGTGGCTCCTCTTTCCATTCTTGATCATGTGGACTCAACCACTTAAGATTCTCTTACTTTTACATTAAGTAAACTCTTCAAAAGTTACAAGAGGTAGTTCACAAGTGAACTTTACGTAGTCTTCATTTTAAGGCTTTTTCTATGACTTTGTGGGACTCAAGCCAATACTTAGGCTTGTCATAGACTTGCTCCAACAGCTCCCTCTCAAGCCAAGTATGCTTGAGGTCTTCAATCTTCCAAGATTACCTGCAAACCAATCATAGCCTTGAATTTGCAAAGCTTTGTACCATCCAATGCTTTGGTTAGAATATCTGCACATTGTTGATGAGTGGACACATATGATATTTGAATCTCTTTGCTTAGAACTTTTTCTCGTAAATAGTGATAATGAACTTCAATATGTTTAGTCCTTGCATGAAAAATAGGATTAGCAGCCAAATGAATAGAACTCATATTGTCACCAAAAATAGTTGGAGTTCCAAACTCCAATCCAAGATCTTTGAATAATGTCTTCATCCACATAGCTTCTTGTGTAGCTATGGCAAGACCTCTATATTCAGCTTCAGTAGAAGAGAGAGCAACTGTGGGTTGCTTCTTGGATGACCATGAAATAAGCTTTGAACCTGCAAAGGTAAGATAACCTGAAGTGCTCCTTCTATCTTCCTTGGAGCCAGCCCAATCTGCATCAGAAAATAGCTTCAAACCTAAATCAGATACATAAGGATAATAAAGTCCTTCATTTATGGTTCCTTTGAGATACTTGATAATCCTTTTGGCAGCATCCATATGTGGTTTCCTTGGTGTGTGCATAAATTGACTTAGCACACTCACACTGTAACATATATCTACTCTTGTCAATGTGGCATAGTTGATACTACCCACTAGACTTTGATATGATGTGATGTCCTCTATGAGTTCACCTTCATGTGAGCTCAATTTGTGATTGACCTCCATTGGAGTACCTGCAATCTTACAATCTTGCATCTTGAATTTTTCCAACATGTCCTTAATGTACTTCCTTTGAGTGAGAAACAAACCATGATCTTTGTAGACAACTTCCAAACCTAGGAAGTAGGTAAGTGAACCCAAATCACTTATCTTGAACTCTTCTCTCATCTGATCTTTGATCTTCTTCATACCATCTGCATCATTTCCTGTCAATATAATATCATCTACATATACACATAGGTAGATGACCTCGGAATTACTCTTTTTAATAAAGAGTGAAGGATCTGCCTTGCTTGGTTGAAAGCCTTTGTCCTGCAAGAATGAAACAAGCCTGAAATTCCAAGCTCTTGGAGCTTGCTTGAGACCATACAATGCTTTGTTAAGTTTACACACATAATCAAGATAAACTTGATTCTCAAAACCAGGTGGTTGTGCCATATATACCTCTTCTGTTATCCAACCATTCAAAAATGCATTCTTTACATCTAGTTGAAGTATCTTCCAATTCTTGGAAGAGGCAATACTAAGCAAAACCCTAATAGTAGGCATCTTTGCCACATGAGAGAAAGTCTCCTCATAATCAATTCCCTGAGTTTGTGCAAAGCCTTTTGCCACAAGCCTTGCCTTATACCTGTTAATGGAACCATCAGAATTCTTCTTGAGTTTATAGACCCATCTTGAGCCTATTACCATCATGGATGAAGTCTTGGGCACCAAATCCCAAGTGTTGTTTTCCTCAAGTGCTTCAATCTCTTCCTTCATTGCATGCTTCCATTCTGTTTTTGCTTTGGCCTCTTCAAATGATGATGGCTCCTCTTGGTTTATGTCATGTGTTATGTAGATAGAATGTTTAGTTACTAATGAGGTGTCAAACCCATACCTTTCTGGTTTTTTCTTTTCCCTCATAGATCTTCTTAGGCCATGATGTGATGATTCTGCCTCATGTCCAAGTTCTTGCAATTTTGCTTTACCTTTAGACTTCCATGCTTTGATCTTTTCCATCTGAGATTCTTCATCATCCTCTGAGGTGTCTTGTTCTTCAATCTTTGGTTGTTCTCTACCAAGCTTTGGAAAATCTTCTTCTAGATTATATGGTAAATTGACCTTCCTGCATGAATCTTCATACCATGAATTGTTCTCATCAAAAACTACATCTCTGCTTACCAAGAATCCTTTGTTGGTAGGGTTGTATAACCTGTAGCCCTTTTGATTGTTGTCATATCCAATAAATACACACCTTTCTGCCTTTGGATCCATCTTGCCTCTAACCTGTGAAGGAACATGAGCAAAAGCAATACATCCAAAAATTTTACAATGATCTAAGTTTGGTCTTCTTCCATTCCAAGCCTCATATGGAGTCATCCCATCAAGGGATTTTGAAGGCAACCTGTTAATCAAGTAAGTGGTTGTAGATACAGCCTCAGCCCATAAGTAATTAGGTAAATTCTTTTCATTTAACATAGACCTTGCAGCTTCAACAATTGTCCTATTCCTCCTTTCTGCCACTCCATTTTGCTCAGGAGTGTACCTTGTAGTTACCTCTCTTTTGATTCCTCTTTCTTGAAGAAAAGAATCAAACTCATGGGAGAAGTATTCTCCCCCTCCATCTGACCTTAGCCTTTTTAGTGATTTACCTGTTTGATTCTCCACAAGAGCCAAATATCTTTTGAAACATGAGAAAACTTCATCTTTGTGTTTCATAAAGAATAGGATAGTCCATCTGCTGCAATCATCAATAAAGGAAACATAATACCTTGATCCAGATATTGAAGCTTCCTTGCTAGGTCCCCATACATCTGTATGAACCAACTCCAAGAGATCTCCATGCATATAACCTTTCTTCATGAATGGTAACCTGTGAGACTTTCCAAATTGACATGCACTACACTTATAAATCATATGTTGTTTTGACAAATTAGGAAGTCCAAGTACACTTTGGTCCCTGCAGATTTGCTTTAATGACCTTTCACCAATATGTGCTAACCTTTTGTGCCATACTTCCAATTCTGTGAGTGTCTGACTACCATAATTAAAGAGAGCAATGTTTCTAGTGTCCTGTAATTCAAATGTGAACAATCTACCTGTCTTTTCACCTTTTATAATTTTTCTGAATCCTTGACTTGGATCTTCAACAAATGCTCCTGCTTTTGTGAACCTGACTTGCAACCCTTTCTCTACTATCTGCCCAACACTTATCAAATTCTTTGTAATGGTAGGGACATAGAGTACCTTACTGAGTAGGTTGATGTTTCCATCAGGTGCTTTGACATTGCCTATTTTCTCCACAGGATGTTTTGTATCATCTCCTGTTTGTACCTCATGCTTATTCCTTGGATCTTCTAAATCTAATAGGAGTGCCACATTTCCTTCCACATGATTTGAACAACCTGAATCTATGTAGAAAACATGCTCATCAGATTTACCTTGTGGCATAGCCATGTTCATGATCAATAATGAATCCTCTTTGTTTGAGTCTTCTGTGTAGTTATTGTAGTCTCTCCTTCCTTTGTAGCCTCCTTGATAGTTTGAATGATTGTAGTTGTTGTAGTTGCCATGGTAGTTGTTGAACCTTCCTCTTGAGTAGCCATAACTTCCTCTATTTTATCCTCTGCCTCTTTGATTCCTGGAATTCCTAAAGCAATTTTCAGTTGTATGATTAGGTAATCCACAAATAGAACATGAGTTGGAGTCTTGGGATCTCCCCCTGCCTTGTCTACCTCCTCTTCCTCTACCTCTGCCATTGTTGGAGTTAGACGTCTGCGGAAGCACGCGAACAGCACAAGGAAGAAGAAGAAGCTTGGAGCACAACACACAAGACTGAATGTATTACTAGAGAATGTACAAAGATAAGTAGCCCATTAGGGCAATAGGCGTATATACAAGCCAGGGGAAAAAAACCTCCTAAAGAGGGAAAAAAGTGCCCCGGCGGTCCTAGAGTGTTCACACATACCTAAATATATCAACAAATCCCCCCTGGGAGTGATGCGGTGAACAAGGAGCTGGCACTCATGTATAAGGAAGTGCCGAGCTATGTGGAAATCACTCCACAAAAGGAAGTAAGCCCAAAGCTTTGCGGAAAGCTTCAAACTTCTCCCTAGGCAGCGCCTTCGTGAAAAGGTCTGCAATGTTCTCCTGCATGGGCACATATGCCAAGCTGATCTCCCCAGCAGAGAACCTCTCCCTGACATAGTGATAATGCACCTCAATGTGCTTAGTGCGAGCATGGAACACAGGGTTCCTCGCAACTGCCAATGCGCTCTGACTGTCAGTGAAGATGGTGGTGGCAGAAGACTAGCCAACACCCAAATCAGCCATAAGGCGTATGAGCCACACACACTCAACAGTCGCTGTGAAAGCTACCCTATACTCAGCCTCACAACTGGAAGTGGCCACAGTAGGCTGCTTCTTGCTCAACCAAGATATACATGAGCTACCAAGCATGAAGCAAAAACCACTGGTGGACACACGAGTTTCATAGCAACCAGCCCAATCTGAGTCAGAAAAAGCATGCAAATGTGGCGGTAGTGATCCCCCCTTGGGATAAAAAAACCCAAGTAGCCGAGTACCACTCAAGTAGCGAAAGATGCGCTTAACCGCTTTCCAATGCGTGACTCCTGGGCAATGCATAAACCTGCTCATCTGTGAGACAGCAAACTGAATATCTGGCCGAGTAATGCATAAGTAAATCAAGCATCCAACAGCCTGCTGATAGAGAACAGCATCAAATGTATCTCCAGCATCATGAAGACTCAATCATAAACCTGTCTCCATAGGAGTGGCAATAGGCTTACAGTCTTCAAGGCCAAAACGCTGCAATAATGTGTCAATATATTTCGTTTGACACAAAGCCATTCCACCATCAACTTGCATAAACTGAATGCCCAAATAGTGATGCAAATGCCCCAAATCAGACATCTCAAATGAGGCATGCAAATCAGCCTTGAAATCAGCAATATGCTTCTCAAGAGGACCAGTGAGCAGCATGTCGTCTACATAGACAAGAATGATCAGAAGCACATCATTAGCACGCTTAACATATAAGGTGCTTTCAGTTGGACTGTTCTCAAAACCATGTGCAATCAGATAGGCATGTATTTTCTCATACGAAGCACGTGGTGCTTGCTTTAAACCATATAACGCCTTCTTTAACCTGCACACCTGGTTTTCATGCCCTTTCTGTACAAAGCCACGGGGCTGAAAAACATACACTTCTTCATGCAAGTCACCATTCAGAAATGCTGTTTTAATGTCCAACTGATGTACATTCCAACCATGATGGGCTGCAAGTGCACAAATGCTCCGAACAGTAGTCATACGGCATGTAGATGCAAAGGTCTCATCAAAATCAATGCCTCTTTCCTGCGCATAACCCTTTGCAACAAGCCTAGCCTTATACCTGTCAACTGTACCATTAGGTTTACGCTTCAGCTTGTATACCCACTTAGTGCCAATGGCCTTCTTGCCAGGAGGCAAGTCACATAAAGACCATGTACCATTCTTCATTATAGCATCATATTCAGACTGCATAGCAGCCATCCAATTTTCTGAATTTTGTGCTTCATCAAAAGAAACAGGCTCATTCTCATCACAGAGACTAGATGCAGCCATAGCATAGCAATCTGATGCAAAGGAGGTACTATGAGAGCCTGAACGAGTACGATATGACAAAGGTGCATCTAATTTGCTGTCACGCAAAGTCTGCACCAGCCATTTTGGCATAGTTTTTGCCTGTTCAATATCAACTCTCTCATCAACAAGTGCATCATGTAAATCTGCATCAGAAATGGAATGATCTGCATCATCATATGAAACCTGCAAAGGCTGAGAAGTTGCCTCATTAGGACCAGCGCTAGCCTGTCCACCTGTAAAAAGAGGCATCAAAGTATCATACATGTCTTTGGAGCTAACAGATGTCTCCTTAGTACATGAAAGCAATGGCTGAATAGCATCTTCCACAAAGACAACATCACGGCTAACCAGAATGCGTTTAGTCTGTGGATGATACAGACGATAGCCTTTACTTTCAGAACTGTACCCAACAAAAATACATTTTACTGCCTTATCATCCAATTTTCTGCGATGTTGTTCAGGCACTAATGCATATGCCAAACAACCAAAAACACGCAGATGAGCAACAGATGGCTTGCGGTCATGCCAAGCCTCATATGGAGTGATAGACTGCAACGCTTTGGTGGGACACCTGTTCAGTACATATGCTGCACACATGACAGCCTCAAGCCAGAAACTATGTGGTAAAGCCTGACTTTTGACCATGCACCTCGCCATCTCCATGAGTGACCTATTCTTTCGTTCAGCAACTCCATTCTGTTGAGGTGTATACGGCACTGTACACTGGTGTTTTATCCCACGTTCAGCCAGAAATGCATTAAAATCTGAAGACATATATTCCCCCCCTCGATCAGAACGGAGGGTGCCCATTTTACATGCTGACAGATTTTCAGCCAAAACCAAAAACTGTTTGAAGCACATGAACACTTCGGACTTTGCTTTGAGTGGATATACCCATGCATGCCTAGAAAAATCATCAATGAAAGTCACGAAGTAAAGGTAATTTCCAAAAGAGGGTGTATGCATAGGACCACAGACATCACTATGTACAAGCTGCAATTTCTGCATAGCCCGAACTGAACCATCTTTTGGAAAGGAAGAACGCTGCATTTTGCCCAAAATACAGTCTTCACAAACATGTTTTCCAGGTGCCTCAAGTTTGGGCAAAGAGGACACCATTTCAGATTTCTGCAGGCGTAACAAACTAGCAAAATTCAGATGACCAAAGCGTGCATGCCAAAGCTTTGCATCTGACATAGCCTGAGAATCATGAACTGCACATGCCGAATCATTCACAGATCTTTCATAGTCTATGAGCTTATACAGCCCACGACATAAAATGCCAGAAGCAATAATCACATCGCCATTTGAGAGATCATGGACTGTACACCTGTCATCAACGAATTTCACAACCAAGCCAATCTTGGCTAATGCAGAAACTGATAACAGGTTCTTTTTTATCCCTGGCACAAATAAAGCATCTGACAAAGTGAAAGAACTACCATCAGCAGTAGTCAAAATGATCTTACCAACTCCCATAACAGGATAAGAGGAGTTATTGGCGCATGTGACAGTATTCCCTGTAGGGACAGGCTCGAGTGAAGAGAAGAAACTACGCTGCGAGGTAATATGTTTGGTCGCCCCACTGTCAAAGTACCAAACATCTGAGTCTACTGCAGACATGCAGTGATCATGAGAAGATGGGTCAAAAACTGCAGACAGTAGTAAACGCCCATTCTTCTTCCTGCACAAGATTTGCAGACTCTGTTTTTGGTGTAGAGGCCTCTGCAACAACCATTCCAGCCTCTTTCTTCTTTGCCTCTTTAGCAGCCAGTTTTGGACAGTTCTTTATAATATGATCATTTCCTTTACAGTACTTGCAGAACAATTTCTGCTTTTCTGTTTTCTTCTCATCTTTATCCTGGTTCTTCGATTGTGCAGCATTTGCAGATTTCTACTTACTAGTAGAAGAGCTCCATTTTCCTTTGCCCTTCTGACTAGCCAGGAAAGCTTGATCTGCAACACGCATAATGGACCTGTTCTGCCTGGACTGATCTTCCTGCAACAGAACAGAGACTAATTCCTCAAATGACAAGGCATTCGATTGCCTTTCATCATCAATCGAAGAGTAGAGGCAAAACTCTGATATGAATCAGGAAGGCCATTCAGAACGGTCTGCACAAGTGAGCTATCTGGTATAACCTCATCAGCAGAAATCAATTGTTCCTTCAGGTCTTTGATCTTTGTAAGAAAACTGTCCATCGAATCACCTTCATTCATGTGCTCACTGTCCAACTGTTTTCGGAGGTAAGCAACACGAGCCTCATTCCTAGCCTGGTACAAAGTGGTAAGTGTATCCCAAGCATCCTTTGCTGTTCTGCAAGAGCGAATGTGAGGAATAATGGCACGTTTGACAGACAAAGCTATCAATGCATGTGCCTGGGCATCTCTGCCATCCCAACAAATCTGCTCTGCAGTAGGTGCAACAGAAACAATAGCACGAACAGGAATCTGCGGAATATCATCTTTGACACCATCTTCATCAGCTCCAACACCTGTATTTGCAGTACCTGTCGTTACAGGTGTAACAGGACGTCTTTCAACACCCTGCACAATGTTCCACAATCCT
The DNA here is from genome assembly GCA_020310875.1 of Ceratopteris richardii. Taxonomy (NCBI): domain Eukaryota; kingdom Viridiplantae; phylum Streptophyta; class Polypodiopsida; order Polypodiales; family Pteridaceae; genus Ceratopteris; species Ceratopteris richardii. The sequence goes on from CM035424.1 coordinate 121,855,390, forward strand.
TTTGCAACCAGTACATGTCGCATCATATAAGCCCATAATGGGTAGTTGGTACCATCCAACTTATCCTCAACAGCCAACATACGGAATACATCATTGCTTTCAGCCATGGCCGGTGACTAAAATACCTTGATGCAGAAAATTGACTGTATCTCAAAAAGTTGAACAGAACTGCACAGACGAGTTCTGCTAGACCTGTAGCAGACTTCGAGACGCTTAAACTGGCGAACAGAAATTGGTATATACCTTTGGCACAAAAGGAAGAAATAGCCTGCACAAGCACTGCGATAGTGCGTTCGGAGGCCGAAACGAGCTCAGATCGCGATTTCGGCACCACAAAGCGAAGTTGTTTTGATCTCGGAAACACCCTGAGTATGCTCACCAAATTTTGTGCGAATCTGAGACTGCAAACGGAGGAGTGTCGACGGCGCCCTAGAAGAAGCAACGACCTGCTCTGATACCAATTGTTGGAGTTAGACGTCTGTGGAAGCACGCGAACAGCACAAGGAAGAAGAAGAAGCTTGGAGCACAAGACACAAGACTGAATGTATTACTAGAGAATGTACTGATAAGTAGCCCATTAGGGCAATAGGCGTATATACAAGCCGGGGGAAAAAAACCTCCTAAAGAGGGAAAAAAGTGCCCCGGCGGTCCTAGAGTGTTCACACACATCACTACCTAAATATATCAACAGCCATGTCTTCCTCTACCTGCATAGTTAGCTTGATTCATCATCCACTTTCTTTGCCTTTCCTTTGTTATCTTTAGACTTGCTTTTATCCGTGTATAAAGCTGAAGATTGATTACCTTTAGAGCTTTCTCCATTTTTGATAAGCTTTGCCTCTTGAGTAAGTAGTTGTCCAATGAGTGTGTTGAAATCAGGTACATGCATGTCCATGTACAAATCCATAGCTGTGGTGAATGCTTCCCACTTGTCATCTGCCTTCAAGCCTCACATTTTGTTTGGGAGCCTTCTTGAGAGTTGTGAAATCCAGCCATAGTTGATGCTTCCTAGCTTTAGTACTTGAAGAAAAGAAAGCTTCAAGTGCATCCCACACTTCCTGAGATGTCTTACAACTTCTAATGTGAAGCAACAAAAAATCTGAGATAGAGTTGAGGAGATAAGACCTTGCAAGTGCATCCTTGGAGCACCATGTGCTCAATCTTTCTTGCTCTTCTTGTGTTGGTTGACTTTTGTTCCTAAAACTCGGCATAACTTCATCTCCAGCCACATAACCATATAAACTTCTACCTTGGAGATAGGCTTCCATTCTTAATGACCAAGCTGAGTAGTTACCTCTGTATAATTTGTCAATTGATGAAGGAAATCCATCTGCCATGTTGTCCAACCTTGCTCTGATACCACTGTGAAGAGATGGATAGGTATGTGCTTGAAGATGAAGAGGTGTTGCAAAATCCTTGATCTACACCAGCCAAATGAACTCTAGGAGTATATGGTGGGACCTTTTAGCTTGCCAATGGATGTATTAGACACTCTATGTACCTTGGAAGATCACTCTCAAAAAGATAGATCAAAACAGATAAGTTGGAGTTAGCTCAGAGGTGAAAACTTGCTATTCTTGGTTCATACACCTGTCCAGTGTTTTACATAATTCTCTGAGCACAGCAGCAATTAGCTTAATTCCTCTTGGGGAGCTCTAGGTAGCTTAAAGAGATAACTTTCAAGAGTAATCTCATCAAAAATAATAAACCACACACTGATAATGAGTTTTAACAAGTGATGATATCATCCCGATTTTCACGGGCTGCTACAATTTGAGACCAGTGAGCAGAAAAATAAAGATAACTCAAAATGTAGGAATCCAATGATTATGCAAATTTGTATGGTTATACTAGATAGTAAGCTGAATACAACAAGCTTTAAATCATTGAATTTTGATGAGTAACCACTGAGAAATGGCTCTGACAAGGTGAGTGAAAAAGTCGGGTACCTGACAGAGAAGTGAAGATGAACAGACCCTGTTGACTTCAAATGAACATAACTGAAGATTGCAACATCCAAATGACATGAAAACTTGTGAGCATATAGTAGACTTATAGAGCTAACTTTACCAAGTTAAATCACTGAAAATGATGCACCAAGCTCAGAGAAAACATCTCTGCAAGCTGACTGAGAAAACTGAGAGATATGGCAGTGAGTAGTACACTTCACAAGAACATGGAAATATGAACCCAAATGATAATGAAAATGAAAGTATATTGCTTGTAAAATACAATGGACTTACTGATACATATGTGTGCCTTGTAATCACACCTTGATATGGCATAAAGCTCAGCACTTGGAGGTCTTCACATAGGTCTCTCTAACCACGACTAAAACTGCCATCTATTTATAGTTGAGTTTGGGAGGCTAACTTCCCTCAATCACTCTCCAATCAATCAATGATTGATTTGATTCTCTACCTACCACAAATCACGAATTCGTGGCTCCTCTTTCCATTCTTGATCATGTGGACTCAACCACTTAAGATTCTCTTACTTTTACATTAAGTAAACTCTTCAAAAGTTACAAGAGGTAGTTCACAAGTGAACTTTACATAGTCTTCATTTTAAGGCTTTTTCTATGACTTTGTGGGACTCAAGCCAATACTTAGGCTTGTCATAGACTTGCTCCAACAACAAGATCATTCTATGATCTTATGTTTTCTAATTGTGGCATGTTTGTCTTTGGAAGCTCTACACCCTTTTGATCGTGTGATTCCCTGTGCCTTATATTCAAGATCTAGTTAGTTCTTGTTCAACTAACTTGTAGTGATAAGAGCTCATCCTTGGGATTTGGATCCCTTCTTGATTTGAAGCATTCAATTAGGTGAATACAAGTTTTACCTTCAATAGAATTAAGTACCTTTTGTCACAGCTGCAGACTACCTACTTGGAATTTCAAGTTCTATTTGAACTTTCACTTCTTCTAAAGAATTTTAGGATTTGGCATGCTCTATCCACTTGGTCATTGCAACCTACTTCTCTAAATTGTTTCCACCCTGGATGGGTTTTTAGTACTAACTTTAGGATGCAATGAAGTTGCTTTCTAAAAAAGTCCTTCTTTGTCAAACATCTTACATCTTAAAAGACGTTACGCTATCTCATCTTCTTCGTCCATGATTCTATACTCATGGAATGAATTGTAACAATTTTGATGACTTTTGGCATTTTCTCCCCCTTTGAAGAGTTTTGGCCCTTAGAAATCGTAAAGTCTATGTCTTTGTTCATAATTAGAGAGCCATTTCTATGACTCCTCCCATTATTCTACTACTCAGCCCATCTTATACTTGCTTGAATATTGAAAGTATGAAGAAGATGCACTATAAAAGAACTATAGGTTTCATATTCAATAAAACATCTTCTAGAGGTAGCTCGATCATCGCGTGTCCTAACATATTTATGAACTTCTTCTTGATCTTTGCGGATGAATTCTCATGTTCCCCAAAAATACAAGTTCATGTTCATTTGAGTTAGGAGAGGTGGATTTAGGTTTCAAGGCTAAAATCATAAAAGTATGAATTCTGAGGAGGTTCTCAAGGTTTCATCTTCTTTGTACCTTAAGACTTCAAAGTTCTGCCATTAATAAGTATTGCTTCTCCTAAGAATAACCTATCTTGACCTTTATCTTGATATGTAAATTTCTAGTATGAATTAAGCCTTAAAATAATTGTGAAATTCCTTTTGAGAGGGAGGCATTCAAGAAGCTTTATGATATATTTCTATTCACTTATTTTGAGAAACAATCATTTTTTTGCATCAAGGTATAATCACTGGCCATGGTTGAATGCATGATGTATTTTGTATGTTGGTTGTTGAGGATAAGTTGGATGCTTCTAATTACCCATTGTGGGTGTTATCAAGATCTTATCTCACGCACCCATAGAGGTTACGGATGCTGAAAAAACACAAAAAAATAGACACGAAAAGAGATGAGACATAAAACAGTATTGGGTGCAATCTCTCCAAATGCACTATGCTCGAGAGTCCATAGAGTGGATGTATTTATAGGAATTTTTTATTATGTCGAAAAGAGTGGTTACATGAGAGCAGCTTCGAAAAGCAAGCGTGAAAGTAAAAGTTGGTGTCTTTTGTAGAGAGCCTTTGCTTTTAATATCAGAATTTACAGTCTATGATGACCCTTATTTTAACCACTACTTTTCTAACTGTTTCTAACAATAGAACCCTCTACGTGGGTTTATTTACAAACTAAACAAATTATAAGTTGGATTATTGATGTCCGCTCTTTCACACCTTTCACGTTCCTCACAAACCTTTAGTTGCTATATCAAAACACCAAAACACATTAATACATTAATAAATTAACACTCGAACAATTCCTTGCTCAACACATTCCATAATTCATAAACATGCCCCTCAGTTGAAAAAGCAACTGACCTCAGTTGATAAAATATAATAAACATGGATAGCCAATCACATGTTCCATCACTGAACAAAAATAAGCATGTTCCATGTAAAAACACATGCATGGAAATGTTCATGGAGTCGTTAAATTATTAAGTGTTGGAAAACAATGTCACATCAGTCCAAAATCCATTTAGGGCAAAAACCCTAATTTTGGTACTTAGTCATTTTTGGCACAAAAATGGGTAAAATTTTTATGAGACTATCTTGTAGAGCTTGAAGAGAGCTTTCCAAATGGTATATGACATTCACTCATCAGAGATCAGATTTTGGAGAAAAACCTAATCCTAATTTTTTGTTGATTTAGGGTTTTGACATGATATGATAGCTCTCGGCATAAGGATCATAAAAATGTTGTCAGATCATTCATCAGGTAGTCAGAAGTGTGAAAAAGCAGGTCAAGAAGTTATTTTTAAAGTTAGCTAAAAGCAACTTTAAAAATAAAGCAAACTCACTTAAAATAAAGGAAAAGCAATTTGAAAAGCGATGTGATTAAAATAAAGTGCTTTTTAGTGAGTTTTTCACAAGATCTTTGGAAGGCTATAAAAGAGAGTCCTTGGTTCACTTTGTTAGACATCCTACACCAATTGCAACGCCAGCTTTGGTCCCTCGGTAGAGGTGGTGCTGTAGCACACATGGGGCAGCCATGGTGCACTCTAGGAGCATGTTGAGGAGTAGCTATGGAGTTCTTCTTGGAGAAGAGTGTGCTCACACTCTTGCTTATGGGGAGGACTTACCTATCAACAGCTTGGTGGTGTGGATCAGCCATCTACATAATGTATTTGAAGATTGTCTTCTACATGAAGATTTCGGTGTACTTCAAAGACATTGGATGGAGGTTAACATAAGATTTGCATCTTATGTTAAGAATTCAGGTACATATTCTCTTTATGCACACAGGTACTACTTGAAGTATAATGAAGTGGCATCCATATCAGGAGGATTCCTATTCGGCATAGGTACAAGAGAATCAGTACATGTATGCTTTATGCATATTTGGATGAGGTGTTCGAGAAGGTATGTTCATATGAGTTTGAGGATTCCTCGCAGCAAACTTGTTAGCATTCTTTGCTACTTTTGTAAGTATGTGATCTTTCACACATGTATCTGATTTAGGGTCTTCCATAGCCTAAGTTGAGATGAGGGTTTGGTGATTATCAGTTTTAGACTGATCCTTCCTCTTTCTATCACTCATATTCACTCTTCTACAACCTATTAGGTTACACATCTCATATATATTCAGATTTTTGTCCATACATCTAAATATGTTTATTGCATTTGTACATACACTCATCCATCTATTTCTGTTCACATAGATTGGTTGAGAGTTTTGCTCCCACATCGTAAATTAACATTTGTATATATGATAGTATGAGTAAGCAGTGGCTTACGTAACACTTTACACAAGTTGTCTAATCTCTCTCTATCTTTATCTCATCATTTGTATGATTAAGTGTGGTATGTTCATGTTTTGTCAATATTGGAAGATTGTTGGATTCTATGTTGTAGGTCCTGGACCTATGGAACTTGGACGTGTGATACTAGTTATGGGCCTACTAAATTTCCAACATTTGGTATCAGAGCTCATTAAGGTTTAGAGGTTTCTAGACTTCCAGGTTTACAACATATGATTTAAAAGCATCTTCTAACATTTGACATTTGACATACACACTTAATCTAGATGTGTAGAGATTTGAGAATTAGACAATTCAGTCACATGTTTATTCATGAGTGTGGAGTATGGAATTGATGATCTGTTAGCAGCTGAATACTTTTAGAAAAGTATGAAAATACTTTACAGAAAGTATTGTTTGAAGACCAAGACTTGATGAACAGAAAGCTACTTTAAATACAAGGAAGAACAATAGTTTGGAGAAGATGAAGGAACCAGATCAACATCAAATCATAGGTATCGGTTTTTACTATCAGATTATCATTTGCAGGTCATATCTTAGAAGAGCAGTTATGAAGATATTTGAAGGATTCAAGGAGTGCTTTTATACACTTTCATTATTTGAAAGTTTAAGGCTACATCAAAACAAGTATCTAGAGGTTTTTCTAGAGAGTTTTGATAGATCTCTTTCATGGCAAGAAAACTCATCTAAGAAGAAAAATGTGGAGAACATCAGTTTTGTTTTCAGCCAATCTTGTGTTGTAAGTTGGTTGAAAGTTTTTTTTTGCTCACATTTTGTATCTAGAGAGGTAACTCTAAAAAGGTAATTCATCATTCAGACGAAAGGTTGGTGAATTCAGTCATATCAATCATTTGAAACAGAGTTTTGATTCAGAGATATGAGGAGATGGTAAAACATGATTCTATGTTCACTTCCATTTGTGTATCATATTTGTTTTGTCTCTTACTCTTAGCACTAGAGGAAGAGAAAAAGTTCATTTGAAGAAGTCAAGAGTGTTTGCTACTTCAAGATAAAGAGACCAAAAGGTATGGAAGAGAAGTTTGAAGATGTTGACATAATCATTAGGTGGAAGAAAGATGCAGAAGAAGAAATTCCAATATTTCCAAAAGAAAAGTAAGACTTCCTTTTCTCATATATTTTCCATATACTTTTCCTATTTTATCCTCTACATCCAAAGACAAGTTTACAAGAACATCTTGTGTGAAGATAGTTTAAAGGAGAAGCAGTTTCTTGTTTTGCATTATACTTGATCATGATTTAGTAGATTTGACAAAGAATTGCATTGAGAGAAAGAAAAGTAGTAGATTTTGAAGACAACTTGTATGTTTTGAATCATATGTATGAGTTATATATAAGTTGAAGTTTTTGAGCAGGCAGCTTATATGTTCCCTCAAAGAATTCATGGAGTGTCAATTCAGAGCTACTTGGTATATGACAAGTTGCAGAGAAGTATATTTCTTCTTTATCTAACTCTTAAGGTAAAAGAGTATTTGTAGCAGATGTTGGAGACCTAGAGTGAGGTTTTTTGTTTGGAAAAGTTACCTCATATTCAATATATTCAGTATTTTTCAGGAAAATTCAGAAATTTGAGTATTTTCAAGAAAATTTAGAAAACTTAGTATTTTCAAAAAATTAAAAAAAAAACAGATTTTTTGATGTACCAATCAGATGGAGAATCTACTTTCTATGTTTGTCTTGATTGGATACACGTTTGTATTCAAAAAGGTGTTCCATCAGATCCTATAACTTGATTGAGAAGTGGAGTTAGCCAAAAGAAAGTCAAGCAGGTACTATCACATTTCACCCGGGTAAAATATGAAGATATGAAGTATCAACTTGCAGCTTTTGGAGTTCTCAAGGTGAGAAGTTTGTCCAGTTATGTTTCAAGTAGAAGTGCGATGATAAAAATAAATCCTTTGGGAATTTACCTCAGACATACTGTTGGGGATGTAAGGGTCATGTGACCTTACCCCCATATTCATATATATACATCATATATAGAGTATTGCCTCAAGAGAGTTCATTATGTGGGTTTCGAGGCTCCCACGCATATCCGCGCGTCTCTCCTCTCTTCTCTCTCGTTCCATCTCCTCCTTCCTCTTCTTCTGCACTCCAAACCCCTTCATTGGTATCAGAGCATGTTGAAGGCTGGTGTGCAACAAGCTTCAATGGAAGCTTAGGTGAGAAGAGGAGAAAGTGCAGGTCGGCATCTCTTGATAGCTGTTCAATATTTCGGTCATAACTCGAGCTAAGAAGCTCGGATTGACGCGTTTTAAAGTTCTGTGCGTAGCTAACACAGAGAGATACAACTTCACAGAATGGCGTAGAACCTGGTTCGGACTTCTAAAGTGCCGAAAATTCGAAAAACGCAGAGAATTGTAGAAGGCGAATCTACATTGAGTAAGATAGCAGGTCGGTTTTTTTGTCATAACTTGAGTTCTACAGCTCGGAATGCGATGATTCAACTTGCTGCTTGTAGCTTGAAAAGATAGCTACAACTTTGTAGAAGAACTCAGATCCAAATTCTGAGTTTTAGGTTGCCGAAATTGCAGAATACAGAGTAGTACTGTTGCAAGTGAAATTGAAATTGACAACAGGTGCTTGTTTTGAGCATATCTTGAGCTATACACCTCCGATTGAGGTGTTCTTTATGTCGTTACGTAGCCAAGAAGTGGATCTTCAAGTTTGCTGAAGACCAAAAGTTCAGATTCAGAGGTTATCACCTCTGAAACAGCAAAACACAGAGCAGTACAGTTTTGCCCAAACAACCCTAATTGCACTTGGAGGTTGAATTTGTTTTGGAACTTCTTCGAGAGAGAATTTTTGGTGTGCAAACTCTTATTTTCAGAGCTTCAAGACATTGTACATGTATGATCATTGTGTTAGCTCCTCCATATGAGAGTAGAGCATGATCTTGTTACATGTTTGGCATGTAAGATGACATTGTGGTATATTCTTTTTGAGGTTTATGTCATCATGAGTTCGATCATGAATGTATAGTGGCATTGTGGTCTACATCTTGCTTATGCCACTTGGTTATGGATTTACTTGCCGATTGCACATACTTTTATGAGAGTTGATTTTGGATCTTGTTTGGTACTTGTATCTTTTGTTTTCTTTGCAGGTACATGATCCAGATTGGAGCCTCAGTTACACATTCGTTTATTAGCATTTGGTCATTGATTGATATATATTTGCCAGTGTGATTCTTGGCATATGTGGATGGTGATTACCACATGGTTATTTTGGTTCTAGAGTCCATTTTACAGAGGAGATGCTGCCGAAATTTTATCGGCTTTTATGCTAGAAGAGAGTTCTAGTGGATCTTGAAGCTTGTGCGATAGCTTTGGATCATTGCCTATCTCCATTCACTTAGACTTGGTCACAGGTTATTTGTGATAGATTGGACCATCTTGCAGGATTTATTTTTGAGTGGGAGTTGTATTGCCATTGTATTGGCATGTATTGCCATTAGTTTATGGGCATATGTATTTTCCATTATCCTTGATTACATCAGTGACAGGTGGTGACAGATTATTCATTGTTCTTTGGTGATTGGTTATCTTGTTTGATTGCTCAGTTTACAGGGGATACTCTGTCGAAATTTTCCCAGGATTCTTTCACATCTACTTGGTCACTTTGGAGACTTGGTGAGCAGGCTTATGCTCATGGTTTTATATGCATGGTAGATGCATGGTTATGTGACAGGTGGTTCACATGGTTTTCTTCTCCAGTGAGACATATGTGATGTGAGTTATGCATATGGATATGCAGCTGTGATCCTATTTAGGATAGAGTATTGTTTCTAGTCTCTTATTACATTGCTAGTCTTGGATTGCCAGCATGGTGTCTTCTCGATTCGATGGTATTGACTTTCCAAGATGGAAAGCTCAGATGTGGCATACATTGGTTCGTGCAGGGTTACACATGTATGTGCATAGAGATGCACAGAGGCCTCGTGACATGCCCGATCATGTATGGATGGATATGGATGCATTGGCCAGCTCCACTATCCGATTACAGCTTGTGGATTCTATATATGAGTCTGTTATGTATGAGGAGACGAGTAGTGCATTATGGCAAAGACTACATGATATGTATGCGAGTCCATTGACTCATGTGAGACATAGATCACATTGACGACTTCGATGTTGGCACTGTGGTCATGAGGGCCATATTCGACGACGTTGCTTCAGGCGGATGCGACGACGACGTCAGAGATATGCACGTGATGCAGGTCAGGTAGTAGTTTCAGGAGAGTCTATAGCAGTTGATTATGCTAGTGATGGTGATATCACTTTCTCCTATGGTTCATCTCAGGATTCCTCTTGTTCATTGGATAGCACACATATGGCTTGGTTGCTTGATGCATTAGCTACTTTTCATGTTACTCCACATCGTGAGTGGTTTTGTCGATTCTCACGTGAGAGTCGTGGATGTGTGCAGTTGCCTGATGGTACGACATATGACATTGAGGGTGTAGGAGATATATGCCTTATGCTACCTAGTGGAGCATCACTTATGCTTATACATGTACGCTATGTGCCTTCATTCCCTATGAGCTTGATTTCAGTTAGCCAGTTACAGGAGAGCAGATGTTATGCATTCCTTGGTGAGCATCATTTTCAGTTGCAGTTGGGACAGCTTATGCTTGTTAGAGGTGCCAGGGTTGGGCACAGGTATCCACTACAGGTACTTCATGTGAGAGACAGTCTCGTCTCAGTGGGAGTTCAGCCTTATGTGCGATGTGAGACTCGTCATGTCTCATTTTGTCTACCTATAGATAGGTCTATTGACATTCATGATGCACATGTATGGCAGGATTCAGATGCTCAGATGGATGCACATGTAGAGCATATTTCGGATGCTCATGATGCTTATATAGAGCATGATTTTCTTGATCATATGGATGCTCACATAGAGCATACTTTGGATGATCAGTTGGATGCTTTAGAGCATGATGTGGATGCTCATGTAGAGCATTGTGATGATACTCACTTAGAGTTAGATCATCAGATGGATCTTGGTGTTGATGTTGTGCAGTCAGCTCATGTGGAGCATGATGATACACTTGGTGTGGTAGAGCACGATAGCTCTCATGATACACAGTGTATGGTAGAGCATATTAGCTCTCATGATGCACAGCTAGATACATCCTTGGTTGTGAGCATGGCTGATTTAGATGCTGAGGAGTCAGCAGTTATGCAGTCATTCTTGGATTCGCTCATGCCAGATGTTGACATAGATATGTCAGGACATGTTGGTCTTGACGATGGTGCTTTGGATGCCTTGGATAGAGGCATGGCTGACATGCTTAGGTTAGCCAGGATAGCACATGTTTCGTCAGCATTCGGGAGTTTGATGTACGAGTTGTTATGCTCGAGACCAGACATTGCAGTTGCTATTGGAGCATTTGCACTTGGAGTTGTCAGTCGTTCGATGATTGACATAGGCATGGAGCGAGTGGGAGCTTTGCAGGAACTTCATCAGTTCTTGCATCAGTCAGATATGAGCTCGACTCTTGTCGATATGAGTCTAGAGCAGTTTGAGGTGCATGGATACACCTTGTTCGAGGCAGTTGGTGTAGGCTGATCTGGTATGGGTAGAGATCCAGACTCTTCCTGTACATTATTGTATAGTCCTACATCATTCTTTGTATATATTACCACTTATGGTCACATTGACCCTTAAGTGGGAGATTGTTGGGGATGTAAGGGTCATGTGACCTTACCCCCATATTCATATATATACATCATATATAGAGTATTGCCTCAAGAGAGTTCATTATGTGGGTTTCGAGGCTCCCATGCATATCCGCGCGTCTCTCCTCTCTTCTCTCTCGTTCCATCTCCTCCTTCCTCTTCTTCTGCACTCCAAACCCCTTCACATACCTATGCCAAAAAGTTATAGCATCTTTGATAATCATCATATGAAGAACTTACCCAGAAAAAGACACACCTATAAGAAGAAAATGATAGACAAAATGCTACCATGAAGATCCTGCAAGCTTAGATACAAGAACTTCAACATGATATCAATACACTACGAGGTGCTCAACAAGGCGACAACCCCTAGAGGCATTGTTAGGGATTACATAATACTCGTAATCAAGCCATAGCTGCTAGCCATATTCAACCGAAACCTAGATATAATGGGTGATGGTATTCATCACCCTCTATACATAGTGTCTAGTTAAACGATTCAGGTAATCCCTGAAATATGCCAGAATTGGGTTTTTTAGGTAATAGGGGATAAAATCGATCAAATTACCAAGGCTATGGGCAAGGACATAGACCTTTCAATCGATACCGTAGGGATGAAGGAGAGTATCAAAAGAAGGTAAAGGTCCACAATACCGATTTTTTTTGGAATTTTTTCATATTCATGCTGATCATCCAGATGCTCAAGACTATGATAGGAGGAAACAAGAAGCTAGACTTAAGGCTCCGATGACTAATATGGTAGCCTTAATTTTTGAAGATCCAATAGCTCTAGTAGTTACTCGATCTGGATGATTTCATAGTAACAATGATTCCATGGTAGTTCCAGATGTTATGGCACATCACCAAGTTTATGATCAAGCAATGGGAAGGGCCAAACAAGCTGTAGTTGAATTTTTAGCAGCCAGTTCGAGTAGTCAAACCCACAATGAACCCAAAAATCAGGTTGTTAGAGACATAATAATGATGGTACATCAATGCCAAGTTTATCACCATTATATAATACTAACTCGATTACTTGCTTTTTCTTCTTTCTTTTCTTTTTTTATCTTCTTCTCTCTTAAAAAGAACAGGCCATGATAAGGCATGCAATCCATTAGATGGAAAAAATTATGCCCGTTGATGATTGATGCTTGCATGGCTCCCCCCTCCCTATATATTTTTATGGGTTGGAAGGTGGAAACTATGAGAGTTGATTGCTTGTTTAGTAGTCTTTCACCATCATGATGGTATGTATAGGTAGGTCCATCGCACTACCCCTTATGGGTTCTTAAGACCATCATAAAGTTTTGTGAGGGAAAGAGAACCACGATAAAGCACAATTGCCATTATTGGGTGAAACTTATTCTCCATATCTATGAGATCTATAGTAAAAAGATAACACCAAAACAAGGACTCAATAGATTAATCATTCCTCATCATCTCTTCCTATTCAATCTTTTCTTCTTGATCATGTCTACAAAACTATTGAACTCACATGCATCTCTTCTAAAACGTGGCAAGAAATTGATGGAAAGCTTCAATAACTAGCTGCATGAAGGCATTGGACTGTTTATAATTAGGTTGAACTACCCACAACTTTGGGAGACGTCATTGTGTCTTTTGGAGTAGCAACCTTTGGTTCCTTAGTGGAGATGCTTGAATGTAGCCAATGAACTTGGCTTGATGATTTACTCTTGGTAAGTATGTAATTAGCATTTGTGGTTGGATGCAACTACTTGATGGTTTCTTGTAAGGAATTTGTGAGTACTAAAGCAAGATATACATGTGTTCTTTCCTCACATACAAGTTTTTACTCTTATCCATAGGTTCATAACAATTGTGTATCATGAAAGATTGTGTAATGTGGCCCTATGTTTGATGCATACTTTAAGTGCAATTCACCTTAATAGTGCTAGAGACTAGGTTGTGCATTTAGGCACATGGTTCTTGCATGAAGAGGCTTCTTGATAGACCAGATCTGTATGCCCTATTTCTTGTAAAATCAACTTGAAATAGTGGCCGAGCAATGTTATTTTTGAATATATAACAAATATGTACATATACACAAGGGTATGTGCTCTTTCTAAGCATACACATACATTTCAAGAGTGTGAGGTGTAGATTTATCATGGTAATCTAAAAATCAATGCTTTCAAATATTGTGCATGCTCCTTGATGGAGAGTATCCAAGGGTTGTGCTAGTGGTGAAGGGGTGACTAAGAGATATATAGAGGGAATGGAAAATCTCCTCAAGACCTAACTAGTATTAATTGTGGTCTCCCTTGGTAGAATAGAATGCTTTGGGATCCACTTACATATTAGCATAAGATATTTTTTTCTTGGTTGCTTATTAACCTTTGGTTCCTTAGTGATGCTTGAATGTAGCCAATGAACTTGGCTTGATGTTTTACTCTTGGTAAGAATGTAATTAGCATTTGTGGTTGGAGGCAACTACTTGATGGTCTCTTGTAAGGAATTTTTGAGTACTTTCTTTCATCACATACAAGTTTTCACTCTTATGCATAGGTTCATAACAATTGTGTCTCATGCAAGATTGTGTAATGTGGCCCTATGGTTGATGCATACTTTAAGTGAAATTCACCTTAATGGTGCTAGAGACTAGGTTGTGCATTTAGGCACATGGTTCTTGCATAAGAGGCTTCTTGATAGAACAATTTTTTATGCCCTATTTCTTGTAAAATCAACTTGAAATAGCGGCTGAGCAATGTTATTTTTGAATATATAAAAGAAATAAAAAATATGTACATGTATATAAGGGTATGTGCTCTTTCTAAGCATATGCATACATTTCAAGAGTCTAAGGTGCAGATTTATCATGGTAATCTAAAAATCAATGCTTTCAACTACTATGCATGCTCCTTGATGGAGAGTGGATCCAAGAGTTGTGCTAGTGGTGAAGGGGTGGCTAAGAGATATACAAAGGGAATGGAACATCTCCTCAAGTCCTAATTAGAATTCATTGTGGTCTCCCTTGGTAGAATAGAATGCTTTGGGATCCACTTTCATATGAGCATAAGATCTTTTTTTTCTTGGTTGCTTATTTTTTACCATGTTTATCTTCCTTTTAGTGCACAATTTGGGGGCTAAACCTGCCCTTGTGGGGCTCTCAGCAAAAACGTTTCTTGTAGAGCTCCATCCCATACTTGTAATCCCCCGTCCCTATTTTTTATCATCCATGGTAGACATTGTTAAGATGTGGGGTGCAAATTTAGCTTGAAGTAAAGAATAGGGAACCCATACTTGATTATATGATTCATTGTAGCATGCATAGTCTTAGGTACCCAAATACATTTGACTATAGATTGTGGCTCTTTATATGGGGACTTTCTATTTTGAAGTGGCTATTGATATGAGGCTCATTTCTTCTTGTAAATGCAAGTCAAATCCTCTAATGATGTTACCAGTTTCTTGAGCGACCAAATATGTGATTGAAATCATTGAACCACCATAAGACACTTGGATAACTAATACTGCATAGCCACTTGAGATGTGTGTTTACTCAGGTTCTTTAGTTTATTTTGTACTTGTTTAGGTTTTTGATTGGTCTAGGCTTGATTAACAAGTGGTGTCTTGGGTATATCTACAATGTTATGGAGAAGCTCAAGAATTCTAGGGGGTTCCTTGGGTACCATGCCATTTACTATGGAGGAAGCAAAAGTAGGTACAATTACATTTTCCCCTTTCCACTTAGGTATCAATTTGTCATTGGCTAGGTTCAAACTGATAGAATTGTCTAATATACAATCTTATCTTAGTATGACCTATTCAATCAAGTCATCATCCTCACAAAAAAAGAATTTTATAGATAATTTGGACTTTCCCAAATGCATAAGAAGTGTAACTTTTCCAACACATGGGGTTCAAATACCTCATATGCCTATCAAATATGCTTAAATGGGTTTCAATTTGGCTTTAAAAGTATGTACAAG
This sequence comes from Ceratopteris richardii, assembly GCA_020310875.1. Lineage (NCBI taxonomy): Eukaryota > Viridiplantae > Streptophyta > Polypodiopsida > Polypodiales > Pteridaceae > Ceratopteris > Ceratopteris richardii. The sequence continues at coordinate 121,870,879 of CM035424.1, forward strand.
GGATAATTAGATTATGTTAGCTTCAAAACCCATGTTTATAAAAAAATTTAACCATGTCTTTATGCAAGTGCCCTGATTGAGTAGCTATGCATGGTCTTGGATCTTTTGTTGGCTTTCAGTAGGATGCACTTAAAACATAGCCATGGAAAAAGCTTGTGGTTGAATGAATAACTTCATTGGGATTTGTCAATGTAGATTGGAGCACATGTTTTGATCTACGTGCTTCAAAAGCAATCATTTCTTATGCATACAGTCTAAGTCTTCTTGTTGAGCTTTGACTTAGATGCATTGACCTTCTTTTTTTCTATCTGTGGCCATTTGTAGTCATCTTCATATTTCTATAGTGAGGTTTTTTTGGTAGATTTTATCTCTAGCCATTGATATAGTTTGGAAAATGTCTCCTTCCAATGTGGCTAGTTGAATGGCACCGTGAGGTAAGATATAATGTATCACATAGGGTCCATGTGTTGCAACATCAAGCTTACACTATGCTTGAGGTGGATTTTTTTCTATTTCATCAAACCATCATGTGGAATGTACCAAAGATATCCCTTGAAGAGGTTCTTCACCAATATTTATTTTTATGGTGTTTTCATAAGGATTTCTTATGGATCATTTACCAATGTAAAAGCTTAGAGCTTTACACTTGTAAAAGGAGAAAATGAGAGCTCAAATTCCACAAATATGATGTGGTTGAGCTTGACAATCAATCAATCACCAAAAAGTAGATGAGATTAGATCTTCAATTTTCCTAGATTGTAGGAAAGTTAATTGATTTGAATTAAAAATCCACTTGTATAAGTTGTGGAACACTTCAAGAGTCTATATAAAGACTTCAAATCACTTGTACATTACATTGAAGAAATATACATACACTTTAGGTCATCATTGCGTTTCTCCTTCATTTTCTCTACACCATCTTCTTCAACAACTGTGAACTTGCAGAGGTTGTTGCTCTCTCTAAAGAGCTCAAAATTGGATGAGTGAGCATTCATTGAAAATGTATTAGTTTCTAGATTATTTGAACATATTGTCAAAGCATTTGGTTTAGTAGAGTTGGAGAAATCTCTATTTTATTGTCTCAGGGTCTATCTTTGCACAACCCTACAAAATCGAGGGTACCTATGTTGAGTGTTAAGTTCATTCCAGAAGCATATCTTGCTTATTACTTGTACTATTGTGCATTTTAGACACTCAACTCTATGTATAACATTCCTCTAAAAGGAATTTGTCCAATTTTAATCATGGTGGCTGCTATGAGCATTTGAACTTGATTGTTTCATCCAAACATATCAAGTTTTTTGGGCTAGTCAATGTGCAAATCTATCTATTCTGTACCAAATCTTTCTCCTTGTTGCTCCAAACTGCGTAATGGATTTTATTAACTTACCTATCACAAGCATGAGGCAAGAAAGCAACAAGTACACAAGTACATCAAAAAGAAAACAAGAGCTGAAGCATTCCACAAAGCAGCATAATCTCATTATCTCCAAGAATGCTTTCCAAAAAAAGAGACCTATTTATATAAAAAATGGGCAAAATCCATCCTATGTGGGATTTTTCAACTAAAAAGAGAATGAATCTCACTTATTGGCTAGTGTGGCACTCACACAAACCTATACAAGAGTGCTTATTAAAGTAATTTAAAAAGCCATAAAAAGGTACAAATGGTGATGAATAAGAGTAGGATCCAAGAAGTATAGTTCTGTTGTCAACACTCCCCCCTCCCTAACTCTCTCATCCTCAACAAAGCCTTTGCAAGTGTGGGGATTTTTGTGGAAGAGGATGTAGAAGGCCTTTTGAATGCATGATCCTCTATCATTAGAGTGTGTAACTTTGTTGCTTTACGTAATCTTGCTTTTTGCATGTTTTTGGAGTCGGATACCTTTTATCTTTGGTCTTTTGCCCTTTGTACGTGAGAAGAATGTGCTAGAATGCTTTTTCATTCTTTCTTTTTTTTCTTCTCCTTCTTTTTTCTTCTCTTTTTTTGAATTAATTCTTTACACAATGAGAATGTAAAGATGAAATATGAATGATGTATGAGAATGTAATGATAGAATGTAGATGATAGATACATCTAGATGAAATTAATTCATCTCTTCTTAGTCCATGTGCATGATTGGGGACTAAGAATGCATGGGTGGTAAACAAAAAAGTGCCTATGCACGGTATGATGATGAGACCCTACCCTATGCATACTCTAAAAATGCATATAAAAAACATAGTGAAAAAATAGAATTGTTCTTGAGCAAAGTGTTCAAGGGTGAGGCAATGATGAGGCTTTCTCCAATGAAGTAACTCCAAGTGTGTTCTCCTTTGCATAGATTTTAGGCCGCTAATATGTCTTTGGTTTGTTTGTCCTAACCTTGAAGTTCTTCTTAGGATTTTTTTTAGGTTTTGACTTCATTATTTAAAATCCTTTGGTTGGAAGTGGCCTTTCTTCAAGATAAGGTGTCTACCTTTTTTTCTATCATACATATGCAATTCAATGAAGAAACATTGGTAGGAAGAATATGTTCACTAATGTGGGGCATGACATCAATACTCACAGGTTAATTATGGCATAGGATGTTGGAGAATTCCTCTCCTATTTGCAGCGGAAAGTGTAGAAGACCTTCTCAGGATCAAGACTTTTACCTACATCCGAACCTTAAAATGAAAACTGGTATCAATTAAAGAATGCAATGAACTTGAGACTTTGGTCACTCAAACTAGACACTAATATCTTTCAAATGAGCTATCAAAAGCTCAATTTGGAGTAGATTTGATTTGGCAACTTTTTGCCTCAAAACAGGCTACCTCTTCACTCAATTAGGCTAAAAACTAGACGTCATTAAAACCTGAATAACTCATAGAGAATAATGAATCTGATAAAACTATTCTAGATAGCAAAGGCGCACAAGATAAGCTTTTGAACGAATATTTAAACTCTAAAAATGGGTACATATATTGAGACATATGACTCTCCCAATCAGGCTACCCCGAAATTGGTATGCGGCTAGGCATAGTCTATGAGACTGAAGAGAACGAAATGGCTAAAACCAATTGAACTACCTACAAGGGGACTCCAATGCCTTCTTCCCCTATTCTTGAGTTTCCTTTCTTGCCTCTTTTGTAGCCAAATGACCACAAGCTCTCATGATGAGTTTGAGAGGTCTTCTCCATAACTCCTCCACTACTTTGAGCAGCCACTCTTCTCTTCTAGTTCAGTTTTTGGATTTGATTCTCTTTTGGCCTCCACTACTTGCTGAATTAAATGCTTCCATTTTTCATTTTTGTATTTTCCTTTTATTTGAAGAAAATTCTTTTTGCAAAATATATATAATCTTGCTTCTTTATTTTTAACACTCCTCCTCAAGCTCACATGTGAGCTTGCACCTTCAGCCATATCCTGCAAGCTGATTTCATCCTTAAAGCTCTTTAGCTTAGAAGCTAAGGACTTTGTAAATATGTTTGTAACCTAGTCATTATTTCTAATGAACTTTATATCCACATCCTTGCTCAAAACTTTTTCTCGAACATAATGATAATGCACTTCTATGTGCTTACTTCATGCATGAAACATTGGATTGTTTGTCAAGTGAATGCTTGAAACATTATCACCATAAATTGGAATGGTCTCTACCCGCACATCAAGATCAGCCAAGAGCTTCTTAATCCACATAGCTTCATAACTTGAAAAGGCTAATCCTCTATATTCAGCTTTTGTAGATGATAGTGCAACAGTAGGTTGCTTCTTTGAGCTCCATCTTATAGGTTTGCTACATATCATGAAGACATAACTTGAAGTGGATCTTCTATCTTCCTTCAAACTAGCCCAATCAGCATCACCGAAGCCCTTTATCTGCAATTCTTCATCATATCTATAAAACAATGCATGATTGACTGTGTGCTTCACATATCTTAGCACTCATTTGGCTGAATTTAAATGTTCACTTGTTGGAGTTTGCATAAATTGAGAAAGAACTCTAACGATGCAACAAACATCTAGTCTTATGATCGTAGCATAGATCAATGAACTATAATACTCCTATATGTAGTTACATCATGTAACTTCTCTCCATCAATTGAGCATAGCTTCACATTTGTGTCCATAGGTTGAGTGAGTGGTTTGCATTCACTCATTCCAAATCTGAAAAGAACATCTAGCAGGTACTTTCTTTGCATCAAGTAGATGCCATCTTTCCCATAGACTACCTCAATGCCTAAAAGGTATTTCAGCTCACCAAGATATGAAAAGTTAAACTCCTTATCCAGTTTTTTTCTATCTCTTGTATTCCTGCAACATTACTTCCTATTATGATAAGATCATCAACATATATGAAACTGTATACCTGCTTGCCTTCTTCTTTCTTCATGTAGAGAGAGGGATCTGCACTACTTGGACTATACCCACACCTTGTGAGGTACTCAACCAATCTTTGGTTCCAAGCATGTGGTGCTTGCTTCAGCCCATACAAAGCTTTCTTCAATCTACAAACAAAATCTGGATGCTTTTTATCTTCAAATCGAATCGTTTGACTCATGTATACCTCTTCTTGGAGTTCACCATTGAGAAAAGCATTTTTTATGTCAAGTCGGTACAATGGCCATCTCCTTGTTGCACTCACTGCAATGATGGTTTTAATTGTTCCCATCTTTGCAACCAGGTTAAAAGTCTCTTCATAGTCGATGCCATGAGTCTGCTTGAATCCTTTTGCTACTAGTCTAGCTTTATACCTAGCTAGAGAACCATCAGCATTTCTCTTTATTTTAAACACCCATTTATTTGGAACAATCTTCATACCTTCAGCTTTTGGAACTAGCTCCCATGTGTGATTATCCTTGAGAGCTTTTATCTCTTCTTGCATAGCTTGCTGCCCTTCTTTTTGTGTAAATGCTTCTTCATATGCATCCAATTCTTTGTCTTTGACCATCTGTGTCATACATGCAAAATGCTTTGCAATAAAACTATCATTGCTCAGCCTTTGAATTGGATACCTTGCTCTTGAAGACCTCCTTTCATTTCCTTTTGAATATTGCTTCTTCAACAGGTTCAACTTTACCTTTGGTGTAATCACCGCTTCATACTCTTCTTCACTTGCATTTGAATCACTATTTTGGGCAGCACTTTCAGCTTCAAATCTTCCATAACGTGATGTTGGTGATGAGGAATGACTGCTTAGTCTCCCCTTCCATGTTGAGCTTTCTCCAAGTGATGTTTAGGCTTCTAGACCTGACATTTGAGTGCTTGTTTGTTGAAATTCTTGTTGGACAACACCTCCATCATCTTCAGAATCTTCTTCAAGAATCTTCTCTTTCCTTTTGTCTCCAAACCATGGTCTTAGCTCATCAAATACCACATCTCATGAGACTCGTAGCTCCTTCGTCACCGGATTGTAGCACCTGTATCATTTTTGCTCTGATGAATATCCAATGAAAATACATTTTTCTGACTTTGCCTCCATCTTTGTCCTTAGTTCTTGAGGGATGTGAACATAATACACACATCCAAAAACTTTGAGATGTTTAAGGTCAGGTTTCTTACCGGAACAAACCTCCTCGAGAATTAAGTTATGCACTCCAACTATTGTGCACTTGTTCATCAAATAAACTGTCGTACTAGCTGCTTCAACCCAATAGTTTAGTTGCACCTTCATCTCGTTGAGCATGCATCTTGCAACTTCTGTGATATGTCGATTTTTCCTTTCAGCTATTCCATTTTGTTGAGACATGTACCTACATGTAAATTGCTGGTTGCTGTCATTTTCATAAAGAAAATATGAAAATTCTTTGGAGAAATATTCTCTTCCTCCATCAGACCTCAAGGTTAATGTAGCATCCTATTTCCTTTTCTACTTGTGCTTTAGATCTTTTGAACATGGAGAACACATCTAATTTTTGTTTTGTGCAAAACATCCATACTTTTCTTGAATGGTCATCAATAACGAATATAACATCCATACTTTTCTTGAATTCATAGAACATAAATAATATGATAAAAAACTATTCTAAATAGAGAAAATACTCAAGGTAAGCCAACGAATATTTAAACTCTAAAAATGGGTACATATATTGAGAGATATGACTCTCACAATCAAGCTACCCAGAAATTGGTATGCGGTTGGACATAGTCTATGAGACTGAAGAGAACGGAATGGCTAAAACAAATTGAACTACCTACAAGGGGACCTCAATGCCTTCTTCCTCTATTCTTGAGTGTCCTCCCTTGCCTCTTTTTTAGCCAAATGACCACGAGCTCTCATGATGAATTTGAGAGGTCTTTTCCATAACTCCTCCACTACTTTGAGCAGCCACTCTTCTCTTCCAATTCAGTTTTTGGATTTGATTCTGTTTTGATTGATTCTCTTTTGGCCTTCAATACTTGCTGAAGTAAATGCTTCCAATTTTCATTTTTGTATTTTCCTTCTATTTGAAGAAAATCCTTTTTTCAAAATATATATGATCTTGCTTCGTTATTTTTAACATAGGACACCCTAGAAAAACTTCCTAATTGTGCATTCACAAATATCAGTTGGGATTTCTCATCTTCAATTTTGTTTGTTTTTTTTTTTTAGGTGAGGCTATTGTTTTTTATTCCTTGTTTTCTCTATAAATTTCCGAGTTCTCTTTTTCCTGTACCTTTGTGTTCTTCTTTTTTGTTTTCATTCTATCTTTAGTTTTATTTTTCCCCATCTTATATGAAGCAATAATTTTGAATGTTTTTTCAAATTTTTTTTTTAACTCGTGTGTTTTTTTTTATTTTTTGATATTGTAAATACGTCCTAATGGGGTTCTTCTAAAAATAAAAAAGGAGATCACAATGTACCTATGTTACACTCAAATTAGGAGATGGATATGATGCTCTACTCTCATGAAAGTAAGTAAGTCTCATAGTACATTTCAACAATTCATACCTAAATGGGGATGTGCATCACTCATGAAGTTACAAGATCACACAAGAAATTGAGCTTACACATCATAAAAAGACACCAAATCATAAATCCTCAACCCTTCCACCCATTCATAGGGTTCCCCATAATCATGAGAGCAAGATTCACATCCCCTAGCTTGAAAAAATGCCACAAGAATTCCTTTGTAGATTTAGAGAAGCGTGAAGCTAAGCTCAAAAAAATCTTAAATTTTTTATGTGATTTTCAAGAAAAACACTTTCTTTTGTGCTACAAAATCACAAGATCATTTCACTCAATAAATTTCATAGATGATTTAAAACATGCCAACTTTTGGAGGGGCACTCATGCACAAGAAACATGCCAACATTTTATTGATATTGAATTCCACCTTTGAGGGGAACGATGACATTGAGTTAGACCAATAAATTAGGGTGGTTAAAACATGCCCATGATTTCTAAATACAATATGCATGCTTTGCATGTAGTAGTTTCTCTATGGTTTATGTAAGTTTTACCTAGGTATTTTTTAATACTTCCATGCTTGGTGTATTCTTTGTAATTTGGGACATAGGAAATCTAATCGAAGTTGCCTTCTTCACTATTGAGTCTCTTTGATATTCTCCTATATATTGTGGAAAATATATCCTTTATTGAAGCACTCTCATTCAAGGGAAAATCCAAGAATTAAGATTATCAAAATCTTGAACCTCTTTTACGAGCAGTTTTTCTCTAGCTTTTCTCTCCTTCTTCCATCTTGGTTCTTGCACCTAATCTCATAAGTAATTTGGCCACTTCTCCTCTATTTCAAGGATCAGAGAACAGATTCCTACCTCATCATTGTCTTATTTTCTAATTCATTAGTAATAGGCTCTAAAGCCAATGATTTAATAGAACTTGGCACAATCCTAGTCTCAATGAGGTTTTCTTTTGGCTCTTTTCTTGTGATAAGTTTTGCATGAGAAAAGTGTAGTTCTCATTCTATCACTGAAGTGAGGATAGGCTTTTGAATTTCAACGGTGTGTGCTTTCTTCCTAGGAAGGCTACCTTCTTCAAGAATTTTCTATGACAACTCAATGAGTTGTTTGCACTTGTTAAGCTTTTCTTTCTTAATTGGGTGGTTTTTCTTTATGTTGGGACCGATTTCTACTCGAGCCTTGTAAGGCTTAAACATCATCTCTAAGTCCTCAAAGCCTAGATCTCCAAGCACAAAATCTACTTTAATCTTCTTAAAAATGTTATCTCCCTTGGATGCTTCTGATTTTTCTTGCAAAATCTTAGCACACTCCTCTTGTAACTCCTTTTCTAGACATCCTACTTTATTCTCCCATTTTTTACTAATTTTATCCTTATGTTGCTTCCAAGCCAAGTTCCATTTCTTCTTCTTCTTTTCCCCAAATGGCTCTAGATTGAGAGATTGAGGAGACAAAGAATTTTCTTCATCATTTGACTATTCGACCTCATGCTCCTTATCTTGTACTTTAGCTTGAGCTCATGTTATTGCTTGAAGAGGCACTTGCACTTAAAAATCACTACCACTTTCCATGATCTTAACCATTTTTAGTGGGGTGTGAATAGTGTTTTGAGGGTTCTGAGGACAATCTTTAACTAAGTGCTCTTTCCCACAATCTTCATAAAATCCTTCAATATTCTAGGTAAATTTCCTAGATGGATAAGGATTTTTGTACTTACTATAGGCCCAAGCCCTATGGTTTGCCTATTGGGTCCTATAGGTCCTAAATTTCTACTTGAAGACTGAGAGTTAGGCCCTGTGAAATATTGTTTAGGTTTTTGATTTCCTAGTAAGAGTTGTCTGCATTGTATTTAATCTCAGGTAACAAAGTAAGAGCATACTAATTTTCTTACACATAGGCTATCATTCTCTTGGCAGGTGGAGTAGTTGTATTATTTGTCGAGTATCCCTTTTACGTACTCCTTTTCACATGGATAGCCTTCCACAAAGTTTCAATTTTTGCAAAATGGGGTGTGCATGCCTTCTACTAACATTCCTTCTCATTACATGGGTGGAATCTTAGGTATGTCATTGTCACCCATGCCAACCAAACATTGGAAGTAAGCAAGTAGACAGTCCCTTCCTTATCTTCTTTGTGGTTTGTGCAAAATTTCATTATTGTGTGTGAATTGATTGTTAAGCATTTAGGTTTTTTAAGCCTAGCCACTTGACAATTAACTCCATCTAGATAGATTCTTATCGTATGGGCATTGAATTTTTGGAATTCTATAATGATCTAATTATCTTTGCTCAATGGCCCTACCTCGTTCAGATTCATGCGGTTCATGTGCATATCTTTAGAAGCCACCAATGGTCCCAATTTAATTCAAACACATTACTTCATGAGAGTTCTCATGTGTGGCTAAAAGGTTGCAAATTAATTCCTACAAAAGACAAATGACTTTGACATATTTTTGTTAGCTTCAAGAATTTTCTTCAAGAATTTTCTATGACAACTCAATGAGTTGTTTGCACTTGTTAAGCTTTTCTTTCTTAATTGGGTGGTTTTTCTTTATGTTGGGACCGATTTCTACTCGAGCCTTGTAAGCCTTAAACATCATCTCTAAGTCCTCAAAGCCTAGATCTCCAAGCACAAAATCTACTTTAATCTTCTCAAAAATGTTATCTCCCTTGGATGCTTCTGATTTTTCTTGCAAAATCTTAGCACACTCCTCTTGTAACTCCTTTTCTAGACATCCTACTTTATTCTCCCATTTTTTACTAATTTTATCCTTATGTTGCTTCCAAGCCAAGTTCCATTTCTTCTTCTTCTTTTCCCCAAATGGCTCTAGATTGAGAGATTGAGGAGACAAAGAATTTTCTTCATCATTTGACTATTCGACCTCATGCTCCTTATCTTGTACTTTAGCTTGAGCTCATGTTATTGCTTGAAGAGGCACTTGCACTTAAAAATCACTACCACTTTCCATGATCTTAACCATTTTTAGTGGGGTGTGAATAGTGTTTTGAGGGTTCTGAGGACAATCTTTAACTAAGTGCTCTTTCCCACAATCTTCATAAAATCCTTCAATATTCTAGGTAAATTTCCTAGATGGATAAGGATAATCTTTCAAGAAGTGATTGTTGCTACATCTGTAGCATGGACCTTTTAGAGAAGGTGCATCTTTTTTGCATTGTTGTCTTTGAAAAACTCCTTTTTCTACATAATAAATTCCTCCACCATGATAAGTCCAATTAAGATTTTCACTAGTGTTTGTAGGAATGAAATCTTCCATAAGAGCTTCCAAGTTTCTGAACATGCATATTGGCAATGGACCATGACAATGCAATTCCAATCAGAGTTAATCCAAATGCCTCATACTGAGTGAAAAACTCAATGAGTTGTTTAGCTCTCATAACTTGCTTGAATTCGGCTAAATGATCATAAGGATCAGGTTACCCATCATAACAATTCTTCATGCAATTTGCCACTTGGGATGATCAAAGGCAATGTCCTATATCTTGCATTCTAATAACATGGTTTGCTACTTGAGGATGAACTTGCTCATAGGATGGTGCTACATGAGCATATTGCTCGTGCTGTGGCACTCTCATTTTGAATCTATCTCGAGTGCATCTAGAAAACTACAATTGACTTCCTCATCAAGGTTTTCTAATGCAACCTCAAAAGGTTTTGTACTTACTATAGGCCCAAGCCCTATGGTTTGCCTATTGGGTCCTATAGGTCCTAAATTTCTACTTGAAGACTGAGAGTTAGGCCCTGTGAAATATTGTTTAGGTTTTTGATTTCCTAGTAAGAGTTGTCTGCATTGTATTTAATCTCAGGTAACAAAGTAAGAGCATACTAATTTTCTTACACATAGGCTATCATTCTCTTGGCAGGTGGAGTAGTTGTATTATTTGTCGAGTATCCCTTTTACGTACTCCTTTTCACATGGATAGCCTTCCACAATTTTTGCAAAATGGGGTGTGCATGCCTTCTACTAACATTCCTTCTCATTACATGGGTGGAATCTTAGGTATGTCATTGTCACCCATGCCAACCAAACATTGGAAGTAAGCAAGTAGACAGTCCCTTCCTTATCTTCTTTGTGGTTTGTGCAAAATTTCATTATTGTGTGTGAATTGATTGTTAAGCATTTAGGTTTTTTAAGCCTAACCACTTGACAATTAACTCCATCTAGATAGATTCTTATCGTATGGGCATTGAATTTTTGGAATTCTATAATGATCTAATTATCTTTGCTCAATGGCCCTACCTCGTTCAGATTCATGCGGTTCATGTGCATATCTTTAGAAGCCACCAATGGTCCCAATTTAATTCAAACACATTACTTCATGAGAGTTCTCATGTGTGGCTAAAAGGTTGCAAATTAATTCCTACAAAAGACAAATGACTTTGACATATTTTTGTTAGCCCAAAGTTTTTCCCTATCTCAAATGCATGTACAAATGATAAAAGACAAATGAATTTCGAGCTTTGAGAGAGGCAAATATGCATGTGTGCACGTTTCTTTTTAGTTGAAAAGAAGAATATACAATACTCAAATGGAATGGTTAATGAAATATGAGTTCCCTTTTGTGGTGTGGTGGAATCTTTGCAATGAGAATGAAACAATCAATCAAACAAAAGAATCATTCAAAGTGTGCAATTAGTGCTTCTTCAGGTCCGTTAAGACTAATTCCCCCTTCCTCTTAATGTTCAAAACCCTTTCAATTGAAGTACTAATAACTCCCCAAATCCTCCTTGCAATTAGAGAAGGTTTTACATGTAGATGGGAAAATGATTTTTATTGAGATGGGATTCACTTCTATGGTATGTAGGTGAAAAGGTCTTAAGAAACTAGGAAGCCTAGAACGTGAATGAGCAGCCCCCTCTTGATCTAGTGATAGTGCTTAGAGGTTATTATTGTGGTAAACGTTTTTCAAAAGTATTGTTTGACTTCCACCCTAAGAGCTTACTTGAGATAGTAATTTCACTTTTATGTTTGTGAGTCTAGTTGAAGCTAAGTACTTGACGCTTTAATGATGTTTGCCTCTTCTCAGATCTTGTTAAAAGGGGATAGATTGATCCCTTGATGTCCAATTCTCCTCAATAGCTAGATGTGTGACACTCCTAGACTTGTTAATCAATATCTCACCGTGCTATGCAATCCTCAACTTTCTAATACTTGTCAGGAATGCTAGCAATCATTTGTGAAGATGAGGGAAATATCGCAAATATTGCACTAATTGATGGTCCAAAAAGGAAACTTGATACATGATTCTCCTCAAGGAAGCACACAATCCAAATTTTTCCAAGCTAATTGATGGCTATGATGGCCCAACGTTGATGCTAATCAACACATATGTTATGTAATTCCCTCTGAGATGCCTTTTAGCTCCCGAGTCCCATACTTTCTTGTGCTATGTTATTCATTATGATACCAGATCCTCAATGGGCACATGCTGGAATATAAAAATGCATAAGCCTTCTGCTCAACCCCCTCTTAGGGGCATTTTTTTTACCTCCTGTTTGCCATGAGAGACTCAAAGCATGCTTGCTCAATTATTTCTTGCCAATACTCTTGGGCTATGAAATTGTTGGAATCTAGTGATGCAATGCTTATTTATCAAACAATCAAGAGGGACACAACTAATAAGTTATGTTGGTACAATCAAATAGTGTGGTCCTTCTTGTTTAACTCTTAACACTTGTCTCACTAAGGGATGCTTCCAAAGACCTTGTGGTGCTTGGTGGCGTTCTCTAGATGTTGCTCAATTTTGGATGCATTCCTTGGTGATTCTCTTATGTGATGATCAACTCTTTTAAAAGAAACATGCTCTTTGGTTTTCTCTTTTTGGGGATATCCGACTCTCATGAATGTTTCCACATCCAACTCACTAGGAGATGGTTACTGTCCGACTATGCTTGCAACATGATAGGTGGGTTGAACAATCTTTTCACATGTTCTTTGAGTTTTGTTGTTAGGCAATCTAGATGGCCCACTATGCTACATGATGGTTCAAGGATAACTAAGTGAAGTCTTGATATGGCTTGAAACAAGGTGATGGTTTGAAATGGCTCCTTGATACACCAAATCTTCCATGAAAAAAGACCCAAAAGAAGAAATCCAAGTTTTTGGGTAAGGAGAACCCATCATGGATCAATGAAGAGGTAAGAAATATCCATTAAATAGAGATAACAATGGAGATTGAATGATTTGGTAAAAGATGAATATTTGGAGAGAGTTCCATCAAAAGGAATACCCAAGATTTGGATGCAAGAAAGGTTTTTCACACTAGTGAGTTGAGGTAGTACAAGGATACCTAGAGAAAGAGATCAGACATGAAGTAGTGAGCTTAGATTAAGACCTCACCAATGTAGAAGAACCACATCTAGTAAAGGAAGTAAATTTTGGGAGTGGAAAGGATGTTAAGTTGTCATAAAGTGATAGGTAGGAGATGGTTGAGCCATGCCCTAAGAGGGAGGATTAGGAACTAATCTTCAACCATGGCTTTTGGGGCAAGTGGTTAGCCCATCGGACTCCTAAGGGAGATCACAAGTTCAAATCCCTTAGATGTAACACTCGTATCAGAGCCTAGGAAGTAGGCTTGGGCAAGGTAGGTGGAAGACACACATGGTGCTTTGAGAAATTTTCACAAAAAGATGGGAGTGCATCTCCCAATCTGTAGGTTGGATTGAGATGTTTAAGCTATCATTGGAAAGATTTATGAGTGAAACTTCCTTGGGAAGCAATTGATTGAGGGCTCAAGATATCAAGAATGGGTGAGAAAAATGTTCGTGATAATAAGGTGTAGAATAAGGCGCTCGAGATATGAAGATTGCAAAAAAGAGTTTCAAGAAATTGTGTGAAGGTTAGGACATCAATTTGATGGCACTAAGAAGTTCATAAGCCAATCATTCAAGATAACGACTGACCAAGGGGGTTACTTCAAAACCTATAATGTGAAGAAATGGATTCATAATAGACAGAATGAAGAGTATAGATGATAGAGAAAAGATTTTGCCATTATCGTAATGAAACTAGATTACAAAGTTAACTGCCAACTTCCACTGCACTCTCTTCCTATTTGTCTTGACTTTTAGCACACTCGCCTTTATTACAGAATACAAGGTTGAATCACTTTAACCTCCCTTGATTGATTACAACTCTAAATGATGGTTAACATTCCTAGGAAGTTCTAAGGACATTTACAAATACAATCTACAGAATTACCAAAATTTGGATAGTTAATAAATTCTCGGTAGCTATATTGATAGCAGCCTAACACTGGCACACACAATGGACTTGAACCCACTAAGTTACATCTCATGATTATCCGAAGGTGGATTTTGTATTCTACCTAAATCATACAAAAACTCATAAAAAATTTCACGGAGTTGAGCTATTGTGGAATCTATTATTTGCTAGAAAAGCTCCTCGTTAGGATCATCCATTAAATGAGCTTTCCAAAAAGCTGCTTGCACTTTAGTTTCCAAAAATTTGGTTGATAATGTATCCAAAAAATCATGGGTTGTTTCTTTTCCTTCTTCAATCGGCATACATAATTGTTGAATCTTTGTATTCCTTTGTTCCACTTCAGCTTGTTTACTTTCTAGAGTCTGCTACAGATCTACCTGGTTCTACTTAAGCTAAGTTATTTGAACTTCTTTATTTGCTAAAATCTGAGTATTTTCTATGATCAATGCATAGCTTCTTGCAATTGAATATCTAAATCTTTGATTCCTTCAATTCTAACGAAGGTGGCTTGCAAATTCTCTATAAATGAAACTACCTGATCATAGAAAAAATTATTCTCAGTAAGTAGAGTAGCAACCTCGTTCTGCAAATCATCCTTATCAACTCTTACTTGCCTTAGCTCATCCTGCATGGTTTGTAATTGCTCTGTAACTTCTTGATGATCTTATGAAACCTATTTGATGCATATCTCCAGATCGTTTACTCTAGACTTCAAAGCCTGCACTTCTTCTTCTAGGATATTGGCATCACTAGCCAAAGCATCTTGTAACTCTACATTCTCTTGCTTCAATAGCAAAAATTCTGCATGCATTTGTTCCATCTATGCCTAGATAGTATTTCAAGCTTGCTCATCCTTTCCATCTTTTAGCAAATGAGCTGCATCTATGATAATACTTGACTGGATTTTGAAATCCTTCATGAACCAAGGATAGATGATTGACAAACATCCAATCATCAGTAGTTGGACTCATCCTAACTGTGTTCTCCATGGGTCTCGACATCTTCTGCTAAAGGTAGGAAAATTGACAGTTCTTGTAGACTAACTAGTCTATGAGAATTGATCTGTTTCTGTCTTGTGAGGAATCATTGGTTGAGATGTTGAGGGTTGTCATGTTTGTTGTTGATGTTGTTGTTGTTGCTACTCCTCCCACCTTATTTGTTCAAATTCATCTTCACCAACTCTCTGGTTCTCTTCTGCCTCAACAACGACAACCAAATCTTCTTGGTGTTTTTGTTGTACTTCTGCCTCTGTCTGTTCCTACAATTATTGAACTCTCTCATCCTTAGCATGATGGAGCACTTCCTGCACAAGATGCACTCGAGCTCTCTTTTTAGTGTTCAATGGATGTTTATCATATGAAACTAGTCGTTTTCCTTGTCACTTTTGAGTGTGCAAAAAAAGTTGATCCATCTACAACTTCAAATATGTCTGGCATAGAAAGAGGTTTTGTTGGAATCAATAAAGACAATAAGACTCCTATATTTGTGTCCAATTGTTGTACCTTTTTGGTCGGATAGCACAGTCATCATACTTCTTTCTTCAGCCATCAAAAAATAATCTCTGCCTAGTTGACTTGACCATCAGCAGCTACATCATCGAGCATGAGTGAATACAAGGTTTGCAAGACCCGATAATGCTTAGTTTGAATAAATACTGCCAACATAGCAAGCCACAACCCGAACTTCCATGGGTTGGTATCGGGGAGTCGTGCATACTCATACTCACTAGAACATGCTTTGCCAAACATGTGTCCATTTCCGCCATGAAAACAAGCATTGTAAGAGTTGTGATACCTTGATTACTAACTTTCAGTTGTGTTGCAATTAAGGGTGCATCAATGACCATGCGCACATCTATACTGATGTGAAAGTCCAAGAAGGTGCAATGATCACTGACTGCATCCAACTCATCATAACATTGCTGAATGAAAGAATTCATCATAGGATGGTTTTATTCATTGGTCGAGGGAATCTGTGCATATTCCAATAAGTTGCATTGTTGGAACCAATTGACGTGTGTCTGCATAAGGTAATTGGGGATCACCAACGGTGTCATGTCGATTATTTTTGGTGTGTTGGGTAGCATTGTGCATGGTTGCAAGAATGCAAAATATGCGAGTGTGAAAAGTAGAGAGCTTCACAATAAGTAGTAATATGTAAAAAAACTAAGTTTGTTCACCGATCAGCTTAAGTAGAGAAGTAGCAAAGCCTTTGTAGTTTTGCATGTGCTTGAATAGTGTGCATCTAATTAAATACTACATCCTCATGTTCAATGATTACAAATCTATCCAATCTGATCTCGAGTTGCCAACATTGATACTCCACTAATCGTGCAGAGGTGCAATCGAATCTTAATTCACTACATTCCACTTATTACCAAAAGAAAATTATATACACTATCATACAATAATTGCGATGAGCCTATATGCAGTATGGTCAAAGTTAAGACCCATTGATCAGAGTCTATAAATTTCACCACTTTAAGTGCTAACAAAAAGTAGCTAGACCAATTTTTGTATGAATCCAATGGTCCATCAAAGTTTGGATTTTCGTGCTTGCCTCTTCATCATACAATCAAAAAATAAGTCTAAATCTCCAATCCAAAAAACATGTGTCCATAATTGTCGATCATGCCAATGTTGTTGTCAAGTTGGACTTCTTGCATAAGTAGAAAACTAGTGTAGCAATCTTCTTCCAATCCCTGTAAAGTACCCATCCAAAATATCAATATTCTTATGGTAATAAATGATTCTCCACTGCAATACGTAAAGTAGGCACTGTAAATTCCATAGATCGATAGTTTCCATACCATAAACTAACTTAAAAGGTGTAAATCCAGTTAAAACTTTGTACGAGGTATGGTAAGGTTATAGAATTGAAGGTAAGTACTGCTCCCACTTATTTGGATATTCAAGAAGAAACTTTTGAATCATTGTCAGTAAAACCTCCTTAGTACTTTTTGCTAAACCATTGGCTCGAGGATAGTATGGGGAATCGAACTTATGCTCAATACAAAAATAATGAGTGATAGACTTAATAAGGTGATTCAAAAAAAAAGGGAGTGCCGCAATCAAAAACTAATTCGAGTGGAAGTCTGAAATGAGGAAATAATCTGGTGATTAAAACTGTAGCAACACTACCTACGGTTGAATGTCTTAAGCTCCAAGCTTCCTCCCACTGGTTGGAGGACAAATAGGACCAATAAAGTCCAAACCCCATTTCTAAAAAAGGTTCCAAAGGAAGAATAGCTTGTAGAGGAAAATGATGGATATCCTGAGGTTCACCCATATGTTGACAAGGATCACATAACTATACATGATTGCGAACACAAGAATTATAGAAAAACATCGGCTTCATAAAGCTAACTTATTTTGGGATACTATTTGTAAATAGGAAGGAGGAACATCAGTTGCAAGAAAATACATCATTTCATCATACCAAGTAGGGGTTCTTGAGTTTGGTTCAATATTATTTGTAATATGACAAAGATCTGCATCACAAAAAGAAACATCAATTCCATCGGGAGGTTCACTTTTATCTAATCGAGATAATAAATCTGCAATGATATCTAAAGCTCTAGGATGATGAACTACATTGTAGTCATATTCTTGTAATAATAAGACCCATCTAGCTAATCAGCCAACAAGATTTTGTTGTTTTACCCAATAAAGCTTAGCAAAATTATCCACATGAAAATTTAAAGAAAGACTCAATAAATAATGTCCAAATCTCTTGATAGAGTAAACAAGTCCTAAACATTCTCATTCCATCACCGAGTAGTTGCACTCTACCATAGTTAGGTGTTGACTAGCATAATATATAGGCCTAAACCAAGAACATCCTACCTTCTGCATTAAAACCGAACCAATAGCAATATTTGAAGCATCCACAAAGACATGAAAAGGTTGGGACCATTCTGAAGTTTGAAGTATTGGTGCCTGTGTGAGTAAAGTCTTCAATCGGTGAAACACTAGATCACATTCCAAAGTCCATTTGAAAGCAGTAGGCTTCACATGAGCCATAACATTTAACAACATTGCAATATGAGCTAAACATCACAAATGCTACCCATGCTAGCAAATTTGGCCTCAAAACCATAATACCTCCTTGGGAGAATGTGGTAGTGGCACTTCCAATAACACCTTAACTTTGTTTGGGTCTACTGCGATTCCAGCACTAGAAATGACATGACCATGTAATTTGCCATATTTTACTCTGAAAACTAATTTGTGTACTTCTCTACACTTAGTAAAACACAGCATTAAGTGCTACACATGATCAACTTGTTTGCTAGACACTGAAAAATCAGCCAAAAATACCCTCACGAAACTAGTTAAATATGGGGTAAAATTTATTGCATCCACCTCTAGAACGTACTAGGCACATTTAATAATCCAAACCACATAACTGTACATGCAAAGACTCTCCAATTTGTAATAAGAGTTGTTTTTGGAATATCCATTGATTCTAACATTCTCACCTAATTATTTCTACTAAATCCATCTAGAAGTGAATACATTTCTCTACCCATAGCTTCATCAAGCACGAACTCTAAAAATGGAAGTGGGAACGTGTTTGGAATTGTTGCTACATTTAACGTATGGTAGTCAACACAAATAGTATAGCTGCTTATTTTTCTTCAAAACTATCACAATACGAGAGATCCATTACAAATATTCAATAGGCACAATAAATCCTACCTTCAACAATCTATCCAACTCTTCTTTAACACTAGTTCTGTACTAGGATACTTGAGTGTCTTGGGACACTTAAGTGTCTTGCTCTTACACCAAATTGATTGATTTTTCTTGATGAAACCCTTGAGGCTTTAATGGCATACTCACTTGGATTTGATAGCCCACATCATGTAATTTTAGAGAAAAATATAGTCTTTAACATTTCACAACTTCACATGGGTTATTAAATGAAGAAGAAAATGGGAATATTTGAGAACTCAACTTTTAGCATAACAAAAAAAATAACACAATTCAAACATTTTGACAAATTGGATATGTTTTAGTAAATGGAAATCTATTCATGTGGAATTTAGTAGTGTAAAGCAAGTGTCTTGGGATCTCTGGAGAAGGTTGAACACTTCCATAAGTGATAAACATGGACTCAAAACTTGTCTTCTCTAGAGCATTGCCATTTATCACACCTTTTAAACATTGGCTCACTATAATTGATGTGTAACTGAGATTGTAGAGAATTGACAAGTTATCAATAGATAACCTTCATACTAATTGAATGCATATTTTTATTCAAAGTTAGAAGCCCTCCGCTTTGAACTAGTAGCCATTGCATTTGGTGTTGACTTTCATGCTGAATTGGCAAAGCATATATTTCTATGTTCATGAAAAGAACATAGCTCAAAAGGTGGAATAAAAAATTATGATGAAAAAATAATAATTATTTAAATGCTATTCTAAGTATTGAACCTTCCAAAATATGCTTTCGTGCCATGTTTCATTCCTAATCTCATCAAATAATATGTGATCCACAATGGTGATTGTGATAAGAATGAAAAAAATTGGCATACATATTTCATTTGACAAAAGAAGATGGCATCCATGATGGAAATAATGAAATGTTTTCAAATGATCCTTATCATTTTATGATATCGAAGATTATATCAAAGACTTTTGAGTATTATTTTTAGTATGTGTTGATGTTTGCAAGGGATTGTGTTTTTATGCATATAACAACTATCAAAAAAATATTTTTACTAAATCTGTTAAACTATATATTCTTTTGATCCTATATGTACGTGACTCTTGTTTCTTGGTAGGAACTAGTTTATTTTCTTGGATATCAAGCTAAATGTTTGTAATTTGGCATTATTTCAATTGGATTTTAATATTTGTATGTGGATATATTGGTTGGTGTCCGCACATATACCAACTTTGTTTGGAGTACATAGATCTAAAAAACTTGGTTGATTTTCACAGATTGGTAGTTCCCTTATGTGTACACCTTGTTTGATGTCTTATTTTCTTACTTCATGTGAAGAAACTGGATCGCTTCCATAAGTGTACATGCTTTTTTATGTGTCCACAAACTATTCGTGATTGTATCTGTAGAATTTGGTTCATGCCCACACAACAAAAGATTCTTGGTTGTGTCCAAAGACGTGAAAATTTTGGTGGATTTCAATAAACTATTTAGCCTCATATATGTAAGCTTTGGTTTGTTATGTCACACATTTTCTACTTGGTAACTTGAATTTTGGTGAACAATGAGAATACATTTAGTATGTGGATGATACAAAGGATAACCTTTTCTTTCAAAACTCTACCCCACAAAAATGCATTTCACTACCTTATCATCCAATTTTTTGCATTGTTTTTCATGCATTAATGCATATTCTAGACAACCAAAAACATGCACATAAGCAATAGATGGCTTGCAAACATGCCAAACCTCATAAGAAATCATAGATTGCAATGCTTTAGTGGGACACCTATTAAGTATATATGCTACATGCATAACATCCTCAAGATAGAAGTGTTGGAGTTAGACATCTGTGGAAGCATGTGAACAACACAAGAAAGAACAATTGTTGAAGGTGATGTAGATGGCACTGAAGATGGTGATATTCTTCATGTTCGTGTTCGTGCTGCAGTTCCTACTACACCTATTGTAGAGCAAATTTGTTGGGATGGCAGAGATGCTCAGACACATGCATTGATAGCTTTTTCTATCAAATGTGCCATTATTCCGAACATTCACGCTTGTAGAACAACAAAGGATGCTTGGGATACACTTACCACTTTATAGTAGGCAAGGAATGAGGCTCCTGTTGCTTACTTCAAAAAATAGTTGGAGAGTGAGCACATGAATGAAGGAGATTCAATGGACAATTTTTTTACAAAGATCAAAGATTTGAAAGAGCAATTGATTTTTGCTGATGAAGTCTTGCCTAACAGTTCACTTATGTAGACTATTATAAATGATCTTCCAGATTCATATCAGAGTTTTGCTTTTGCTCTTTGATTGATGATGAAGGGAAATCCAAATGCCTTAACATTTGAGGAGTTAGTCTCTATTTTGTTGTAAGAAGATCAGAGAACAGGTCCATTATGGATGTTGCAGATCACGCTTTCCTATATATTCAGAAGGGCAAAGGTAAATTAAGCTCTTCTACTAGTAAGCAAAAATCTACTAATTTTGCACAATCAAAGAAGGATGAACGAGATGAGAAGAAAACAAAAAAAAAAGGAAATTGTTTTGCAAATACTGTAAAGCAAATGATCATGTCATAAAGAGTTATCCAAATCTGGTTGCCAAAGAGGAAAAGAAGAAAGAGGCTAGAATGGTTGCTGCAAAGGCCTCTACACCCAAAAGAAAGTCTACTAATCTTGTGCAGAATGAAGAATGGGCATTTACCACTGTTTGCAGTTATGACCCATCTTCTCATGAATAGTGTATGTCTATAGTAGACTCAGATGTTTGGTACTTTGATAGTGGGGCAACCAAACATATTACCTCATAGCACTATTTCTTGACTTCACTCGAGTCTACCCCTACATGGAATATTGTCACATGTGCCAACAAATCCTCTTATCTTGTCATGGGAGTTGATAAGATTATTCTCACTATTGTTGATGGTAGTTCTTTTACATTGACAGATGCTTTTTTTATGCCAAGGATCAAGAATATTATGTTATCAGTTTTAGCTTTAGCCAAGATTGACTCGATCGTGAAATTTGTTGATGACAAATGTATAGTTCATGATCTATCAAATGGTGACATCATTATTACTTTTGGCAATGACATGGGCTACATAAGCTCATAGATTATGCAAAATCTATGAATGATTCAGCATGTGCAGTTCAAGACTCTCAGGCTATGTCAGATGCAAAGTTTGGCATCCACACTTTGCGCATCTGAATTTTGCTAGTTTGTTATGCCTGTAGAAATATGAAATGGTGTCCTCTCTGCCCAAACTTGAGGCACCTAGTAAACATGTCCGTGAAGGCTGTATTTTGGGCAAAATGCAGAGTTCCTTGTTCCTAAAAGATGGTTCAGTTATAGCAACTGAGAAGTTGTAGCTTGTTCATAGTGATGTATGTGGTCCTATGTAGACACCCTCTTTTGGAAATTGTCTTTACTTCGTGACTTTTGTTGATTATTTTTCCAAGCATGCATGGATATATCCATTGAAAGCAAAGTCCAAAGTGTTTATGTGCTTCAAACAGTTTCTAGTTTTTGCTGAAAACCTATCAACATGTAAAATGGGCACCTTCAATTCTGATCGAGGGGGGGAAATATATGTCTTCTGATTTTAATGCATTTCTAGCTAAATGTGGGATAAAACATCAGTGTAAAGTGCCATATACACCTCAACAAAATGGAGTTACTAAATGGAAGAACAGGTCACTCATGGAGATGGCAAGGTGTATGGTCAAGAGTTAGAGTTTCCAAATAGTTTCTAGCTTGAGGCTATTATGTGTGCAACATATGTACTTAACATGTGTCCCACTAAAGCATTGCAGTCTATCACTCCATATGAGTGAGGCTTGGCATGGTTGCAAGCCATCTGTTGCTCACCTGAATGTTTTGGTTGTCTGGCATATGCATTAGTGCTTGAACAATAATGCAGGAAATCGGATGATAAAGCAGTGAAATGTATTTTTTGTTGGGTACAGTTCTAAAAGCAAAGGATATCATCCGTATCATCCACACACTAAATGCATTTTGGTTGGCCGTGATGTTGTTTTTATGTAAGGTGCTATTCAACCATTACTTTCATGTACTAAGGAGACATCAATTAGCTCCAAAGACATGTATGAAACTTTGCTGCCTCTTTTTACAGGTGGACAATCAAGTTTTGGTCCTAATGAGGCAACTTCTCAGCCTTTACATGTTTCATGTGATGATGTAGATCATTCCATTTCTGATGCAGATTTACATGATGCACTGGTTTATGAGAGAGTTCATATTGAGGAGGCAAAAACTATGCCAAAATGGCTAGTGCAGACTTTGTGTGATTTGCATGAGATTGCTATGCTATGGCTGCCTCTAGTCTTTGTGATGAGAATAGGCTTGTTTTGTTTGATGAAGCACAAAATTCAGAAAATTGGATGGCTGCTATGCAATCTCAATATGATGCTATAATGAAGAATGGTAACTGGTATTTATGTGACTTGCCTCTTGGCAAGAAGGCGAGTGGCACTAAGTGGGTATACAAGTTGAGGCATAATCCTGATGGAACAATTGACAAAGATAAGGTTAGGCTTGTTCCAAAGGGTTATGCTCAAGGAAGAGGCATTGATTTTGATGAGACCTTTGCTCCTACATGTCGAATGGCTACTGTTGTAGCATCTGCATTTTCACTCAAAACTAGAACTGGCCACAATAGGCTGTTTCTTTCTCAACCAAGATACTCATGAGCTACCAAGCATGAAGCAAAAACCACTAGTGGACACACAAGTGTCATAGCGTGTAAATCTGATGGTAATGATCCCCCTTGGGATAAAACAATCCAAGTGGTTGGGTACCACTCACGTAGCGAAAGATACACTTAACTATCTGCCAATGCTTGACACCTAGGCAATGTATAAACTTCCTCATCTAAGAGTCAATTAAACTAAATTTTAGGCTGAGTTATGCATAAGTAAACTAAGAATCCAACAACCTATTGATAGGGAACAACATTAAATGCATCTCCATCATCATGAAGACTCAATCGTAAACGTGTATCCATAGGAATGGCAATAGGTTTGCAATTTTTGAGGCCAAAATGATGCAATAATGTGTCAATATATTTTGTTTGAAACAAAGCTATTCCCCCATCAACTTGTATAAATTGAATGCCCAAACAATGATGCAAATGGCTCAAATTCGACATCACAAAAGAGGCATGCAAATCAAACTTAAATTCAACAATATGATTCCCATTAGGATTAGTAAGCACCATGTCATCAACATATAAAACAATGATCATAAGTACATCATCAACATGCTTAACATATAAGGTGCTCTCAGTTCGACAGTTCTCAAAACCATGTGCTGGCAAATATACATGTATCTTTTCATACCAAGCATGTGGTGCTTGCTTAAAACCATATAATGTCTTGTGCTTGCTTAAAACCATATAATGTCTTTTTCAATGAGCACACTTTGTTTTTTCATTCTCTTTTTGCACAAAAACATGAGGCTGAAATACATACACTTCTTCATGCAAATTACCATCCAAAAATGCAATTTTAATGCCCAATTGATGTACATTCCAACCATGATGAGCTGCAACTACACAAATGCTATGAACAATGGTCATTCAGCATGTGGCAACAAATGGCTCATCAAAATCAATGACTCTCTCGAGCATAAATTTTGGAGCAAGCCTAGCTTTATACCTGTCAACTATTCCATCAGGCTTACGTTAGCTTGTATACCCATTTAGTACCAATGGCCTTTTTGCATGGAGGAAAATCACATAAAGACCAAGTATCGTTCTTAATCATAGCATCGTATTCTGATTGCATAGTAGACATCCAATTTTTTGAATTTTGTGCTTCATCAAAAGAAATCGGCTCATTCTCATAACAAAGACTAGAGACAACTGTTGCATAATAATATGTTGCAAAGGAAGCACTATGAGAGCCTAAATGAGTACCATATGATATAGGTGCATCTAATTTGCTATCTCTCAAAGTCTGCACCAGCCATTTAGGCATTTTTTTGCCTCCTCTATATAAACCCTCTCATCAACAAGTTCATCATGTAAATCAACATAAAAAATGGAATGATTTGAATCATTTGAAGTCTGTAAATCTAAGAAATTGCCTCATTTGGACCAACACTTGTCTTTCCACCTTTAAAAAGAGGTAGCAAAGTATCATACACATCTTTAGAGCTAACTAATCTCTCCTTAGTGCTAGAGTTTGAGGTCTGTAGAAGATGTGAACAACACAAGGAAGAAGAAGAATCTTTGAGCACAACACAAGAATTAATGAATTACCAAGTGAATGTGCAAAGATAAGTAATATGTTAGGGTTATAGGTGTATATACAAGCTATGGTAAAAAAACCTCCTAAAGAGGGAAAAAAATGTGTCTGCAGTCCTAAGTGTATTCACACACATCACTACCGAAATATATCAGCAAATCCCCCTTGGGAGTGATGTGGTGAACAAGGAGCTGGCACTCATGTATAAGGAAGTGAACATATATGTGGAAAGAGACCAATCTATAAAAGGAAGTAAGCCCAAAGCTTTGCAAAAAGCTTCAAACTTCTCCCTAGGTAGAGCATTTGTGAAAAGGTTTGCAATGTTGTCCTGTGTGAACACATATGTCCAACCTCGCAACTGCCAATGCGCTCTAACTATCAATGAAGATGGTGGTGGTAAAAGACTGACCAACACTCAAATCATCCAAATGGTGTCTAAGACACACACACTCAATAGTCACTGTGAAAGCTTCCCTATACTCAGCCTCACAACTAGAAGTGGCCATAGTAGGATGCTTCTTGCTCAACCAAGATATGCATGAGCTACCAAGCATGAACCAAAGACCACTAGTGGATACATGAGTGTCATTAAAACCAACCCAGCCTGAGTCAAAGAAAGCATGCAAATCTGGTGATAGTGTTACCCCTTGGGATAAAACAATCCAAGTACCTGGATATCACTCATGTAGCAAAAGATCTGCTTAACCACCTACCAATGCTTGACATCTAGGCAATGCATAAACCTGCTCATCTTAGAGACAACAAATGGAATATCATGCCAAGTTATGCATAAGTAAATCAAGCATGCAATAGCATTCTAATAAAGAACAACATCAAAAGCATCTCTAACATCATGAAGACTCAATAGAAAAAACCAGCTCCCATAGGAGTGGCAGTAGGTTTGCAATTTTCAAGGCCAACATGTCACAATAAAGTATCAATATATGTTGTTTGACACAAAGCTATTGTCCCATAAGCTTGCATAAATTGAATGGCCAAAGAATGATGCAAATGCCCCAAATTTGACATCTCAAAAGAGGCATGCAAACCAGTCTTAAATTCAACAATATGCTTCTCATCTAGATCAGTGAGCAACATGACATCAACATACACAACGATGGTAAGAAGTACATCATCTACATGCTTAACATATAAGGTGCTCTTAGTTGGACTATTCTCAAAACCATGAGCAATCAAGTAGGCATGTATCTTTTAATATCAAGCACATGGTGATTGTGTCAACCCATATAATGCCTTTTTCAACTTGCACACTTTGTTTTCATGCCCTTTGTGCACAAAACCACTGGGCTCAAATACATACACATCTTCATGTAAGTCAATATTCAAAAATGTAATTTTAAGATCCAGCTGATGTACATTCCAAGCATGATGAGTTGAAGTGCACAAATGCTATGAACAATGGTCATTCGGCATGTGGGAGCAAAGGTCTCATCAAAATCAATGCCTCTCTCTTGAGCATAAACTTTTGCAACAAGCCTAGCCTTATGCATGTCAACTGCTCCATCAGGTGTTTTCAGCTTGTATACCCATTTAGTGTGAATGGCCTTTTTGCCTGGAGGGAAATCACATAAAGACCAAGTATCATTCTTCATAATAACATCATATTTTGATTGCATAGCAACCATCCAATTTTTTGAATTTTGTGCTTTATCAAAAGAAACTAGCTAATTCTCATCACAAAGACTAGAGGCAACCATTGCATAGAAATCTAATGCAAAGGAAACACTATGAGAGCATGAATGAGTACAATATGATAGAGGTGCATCTAATTTCATATCTCAAAGTTTGCACCAACCATTTTGGCATAGTTTTTGCCTCCTCTATATCAATTCTCTCATCAAGAAGTGTGTCATGTAAATTTGCATTAGAAATGGAATGATCAACATCATCATGTGGAACCTCTAAAGGCTAAGAAATTGCCTCATTTGGACCAACACTTGACTATCCACCTTTAAAAAGAGGCAACAAAGTGTCATACATATCTTTGGAGCTAGCTAATGTCTACAAAAACAACATCATGACTACTTGTTTAGTTTGTGAATGATATAGACAATAGTATTTGCTTTCATAACTATACCCAACAAAAATACATTTCAGTACTTTGTAGTCAAGTTTCCTGCATTGTTGTTCAAGCACTAATGCATATGCCAGATAACAAAAGACATGTGGAAGAGAAATTGATGGTTTGTGACCATGCCAAGCCTCATGTGGAGTGATAAATTGCAATGATTTTGTGGGACACATGTTAAGTACATATGCTGCATGCATAACAGCCTCAAGCCAGAAGTTATGTGGTAAAGCCTAACTTTTGACCATACACCTCTCCATCTCCATGAGAGACCTGTTCTTACTTTCTACATCTCCATTTTGTTGAGGTGTATATGGCATTTACTGTATATATGTTTGGCACAAAAGGACAAAATTTCTTGTATATGCACTGTGATAGTGCATTCATAGGCCAAAACAAGCTCAATTCAAAATTTCAATGTCATACAACGAAGCGGTTCCTAACTCTTAATCCCCCTAAGTATGCTCACCAATTTTGTTGCACTTCTAAGACTGTGACCAAAGGGGTGTTGGTGATACCCTAGATGAAGCGACAACCTGCTTTGATACCAAACTCTAATCTATAGAAGCACATGAACAACACAAGGAAGAAGAAGAATCTTGGAGCACAACACAACACTTAATGAATTACCAAGTGAATGTACAAAGATAAGTAACTCATTAGGTTTATAGGCATATATACAAGTGAGGTGAAAAAAACCTCCTAATGAGGGAAAAAAGTTTCCTAGTGATCCTAAGTCTGTTCACACACATCACTACCAAAATATATCAACACTTAGTACATGAAAGTAATGGATGAATTTCATATTCCACAAAAACAATATCATGGCTAACCAAAATGTTTTTAGTTTTTGGATGGTACATATGATAGCCTTTTCTTTCATATTTGTACCCAATATAAATACATTACACTACCTTTTCATCATGTTTTCTACATTGTTTTTCATGCACTAATGCATATGAGACAACCAAAGACACACAGATGAGCAAGATATGCGACCATGCCAAGTCTCATATGGAGTGATAGATTGTAGTTCTTTGGTGGAACACCTGTGAAGCACATGTGTTGCTCACATAATAGCTTCAAGCCAAAGGCTATGTGGTAAAGCCTAACTTTTGACCGTACACCTCACCATCTCCATGAGAGACTTATTCTTTCTTTCAGCAAATCCATTTTGTTGAGGTGTATATGAAACTGTACACTGATGTTTTATCCCACACTCAGTCAGAAATGCATTAAAATCTGAAACCATGTGCCCCCCCTTGATCAGAATGGACGGTGCCTAAATTACATGCTGACATATTTTCAGCCATAACTAGAAACCATTTGAAGCACATAAACTTTTCAAACTTTTATTTCAATGGATGCACCCATGCATGCTTGGAGAATTCATCAATAAAAGTCATTAAGTAAAGGTTGTTCCCAAATGAAGGTGTCTACATAGGACCATAGACATCATTATGAGCAAGCTCCATTTATGAGGAGCTCACAATGAACCATCTTTTGGGAAGAAGGAATGCTGTTATGTGTGTTGACTCTTTATGACTGCTATGAATTATGGAATGTGTTGAACAAGGAATTGTTGGAGTGCTACTTTATTAATGTATTAATGTGTTTTGGTGTTTTTGATATAGGAGCTAAAGGTTCCTGAGGGCATGAAAGGGTGGACATCAATCATCCGATTTATAATTAATATAATTTGTAAATAAACCCACATAGAGGGTTCTATTGTTAAAAACAGTTAATAAAGTAGTGATTAGAATAAGGGTCATTGTAGAACGCAATTTCTAATATTAAAAGCAAAGGATTTCTACAAAAGTTACCAACTTTTACTTTCACGCATGCTTTTTGAAGGCACTCTCATGTAACCACTATTTTGACATAATAAAAAATTCCTATAAATACATGCACTCTGTGGACTGTCGAAACAGAGTGCATGGGGGGAGATTGCACCCAATACTGTGTTCTGTCTCATCTCTTGGTGTGTCTATTTTTCTGTGTGTTTTCAGCATCCCATAACCTCTGTGTGCGTGTGAGCAAGATCTTGATAATAGTGATACAAGAGATTTGCATGCATCACTACAGAGGGGTCTCTTTCTATTCGTTTTGTCCTCTGTTCGCTGTTCAATTGTGATTCCGGTTCTCGATTCTATTTTCGATTCTGATTTTTGGTTCTAGTTCGAGTTTCAGTTTTGATTTCTGTTCCAGTTCCAAAACCAGAACTTATGTTTACACCTACATTTATTCCTTTGGCTTACTCCAAGGCATCGACTAAGGCATAGAACTTAGGCATAACTTCAGGCATTACTTTGGCATCTTTGGCACCCAAGGCTCCCTCGGCGACCGTTGGCTATGCGCAACCAATTTTAATTAATGACTCGCAATAAGGAGTTTTATATTCACCAAGGTGGAAGGACCTCACTCACACAAGGGAAGTGTTTTACCACCACACTATCTATTTGTGGTGTCACTCTAGTTCTCTTTTTTATATTTAACACAACTTTCATCTCTTCTTACTTTTTCTATTCCCAAGAACAGCCCATCCTTTTACATTTTAATTCAAGCAATCTCAAAAATTGTTTTTACATGTCTAGCAAGAGGGTTTTGTTCTCACATACTCGTGGATCCTAAGAACACCATGAAGGATTTCGGTCAGTCACCTCTACCCGAGGTAACACTCGAGCAACAGCTCGAGCTCCTGCGGCATAAACTTTGCTTGCAGTGGAAATATGAAGATGGTTTGGAGGTGGGAATCCAAGATAAGCTTCACACCCTATGGCCTACAACCCTCAACGAGGCTATCTCTTTTTCCTATGATGTAGAGAAGGGATTCCAGTCCATAACCAAGTTGATCCGTCTACAACAACCATGTCAATGATTACTTTTTGTTAAACCCACGTTTCATATGAAGCATAATTTTGATGCCCCATCTTACTCTAGTTTTCCCCGTCCCTCACAATCCAATTACTCAACTCCACATGTTGCTTCATCTCTCCAACCTACCAAACCACCTACCCTACAAACTTCATCGGTGGATGCCCAATAGAAGCAACCGCATATCGCCTGCTAGAATTGTGGTAAACCTAGACATACAAAAATAAAGTGCCTTGGACAAAGGAAGCATTGGAGAAGGACTTAAGTACGGTAATGATATCTCAATTCATTCTTTACTTTGCATGCAGGGTAGTATCAATAACAAATATTTTACATGACGATGGTAGTTCACATGATTTCATTTCACATTTATTAGTACATGAACTTAAATTAAAAACATTTCCTTCCTTGTATAAAGTGAAAGCTACATTTCAAGGTAGTCGTTATAATGTAACACAAGAAGTGCAAGATGTCCTGATTAGCATGCTTTGCAAATTTGGAAACACTATCTTATGGGATCTGAGGTATTGATCGATCAACATGCTATTAAGAATTTAAATCAACCTTTAATTTCTGATCGACATCTTAAATGGGCTTCATTCATTCAAAATTTCCAACCCATGATCCAATATCAACCTAGTAAAGCTAATGTTGTAGCTCATGCTCTTAGCCATTTTCCTTCACATTTTGTTATTTTGCATAATATTTCAGCCATCCAAATTCATTCTTTTCAAGAAATGATTTCCACATGCATTTGATTTGTATTTTCCACGTGCATGGCATGACTTCAACAATGGTGCATCTTTATCTGATGAACATTATACATTTCATCATGTTTTACTATATTTTCAACATAGATTGTGTATAACCCAAGCTTTTAAAGATTTTGTCATCAAAGAAATGCATGAACCATCTTACATGGGATGCATACAAAGTATCATTTCTGCTTGCAACAATTTCTTCTTTTGGCCACACATGGAAAAAGATATTGCACATTATGTTTCTCAATGCATTGTATGTCAACATCAACATGTAAAACATCATCATGGTAAACCATTTGGATTATTAATGCCACTCCCCATTGTGAACAAACCATGGGAACATTATCTCTATGGATTTTATCAAAGGTCTTCCTATCACTTCATCACATAATGATATGATTTGGACAATAGTTGATAGATTTAGTAAATATGCATATTTCAATCCTTGTAGAAAAACTTTATCTGCACGGCTACAAAATTATTCATTAGATGCATTTTTCCACATCATAGATTTCCTAAAGTAATGTTATCTGATCGTGATGTTAGATTTTGCAATCAT
The DNA here is from genome assembly GCA_020310875.1 of Ceratopteris richardii. Classification (NCBI taxonomy): domain Eukaryota; kingdom Viridiplantae; phylum Streptophyta; class Polypodiopsida; order Polypodiales; family Pteridaceae; genus Ceratopteris; species Ceratopteris richardii. Next base: position 121,902,219 of record CM035424.1, read on the forward strand.
TTTTGGGTTGTCTTATTTCAACATTTTGGTTCTAAAATAGATTTTAGCTCTGCATTTCATCCCGAAAGTAATGGACAAAGTGAAGCTACAAACAATATATTCTTAATTTATTGCATTGATATTCATTAGATAATCCCACTAACCAGGATGAAAAGTTGTCATTGCTTCAATTTGCTTACAATAACACCACACACACCACTATTGGTTGTGCACCTTTTGAAATTGTTTATGGTAAAAAGCTTCCCACTCCCATGTCACTCACCCAAACTGACATTCCGATGGCTGATTCTATTGCTCAAGATCACATTTCCATACTTCATGATGTTCACGAGCACATTAGGAAAAGTCAAGAAATATATGCACATAATATCAATACAAAATTATTAGCCATGGAATTCAAGGAAAATGATCTTTATGGTTGCGTATCATTAAAATTCGTCTCAAAAATATTTTTTAGCATCCTAAAATTAAACTTGCACCATGCTATTATGGACAGTTTCACATTATACAAAAAATTAATGATAATTCATTTAGATTATATATACCATCTCATTGGAATATACATAACTCTTTTCATATTAGTTTACTTAAACCATTTAAAGGAACTTTACCACTCACTCCACTTCTTGATGACCCTCCTTTAATTGAAGAACAATCTAAAATCTTGGTTCCTGAGAAAATAATTGATCATGATGTCACTACTACACGCACAGGTACTCAATATCATCTATATTTAGTTAAGTACAAAAATCACTCTATTGAAGAATGTCAATGGATACATAAAACACAATTAACACCCCATGATGACCACTTAATTTCTGCATATCATACACAAACACATTAATGTAATTCCTCCATGAACATTTCCATGCATGTGTTTTTACATGGAACATGTTTATTTTCGTTCAGTGATGGAACATGTGACTGGCCATCCATGTTTATTTTTATTTTATCAACTGAGGTAAGTTGCTTTTTCAACTAAGGGGCATGTTATGAATTATGGAATGTGTTGAACAAGGAATTTTTGGAGTGTTAATTTATTAATGTATTAATGTGTTTTTGATATAGCAGCTAAAGGTTCGTGAGGGCATGAAAGGCATGAAAGGGCGGACATCAATAATCTGATTTATAATTAATATAATTTGTAAATAAACCCGCGTAGAGGGTTCTATTGTTAAAAACAGTCAGTAAAATAGTGGTTAAAATAAGGGTCATTGTATATCGCAATTTTTGATATTAAAAGCAAAGGCTTTCTATAAAAGTTACCAAGTTTTACTTTCATGCATGCTTTTTGATTCTCATGTAACCACTATTTTGACATAATAAAAAATTCCTATAAATACATGCACTCTATGGACTATCAAAACAGAGTGGATGGGGGGAGTTGCACCCAATACTGCATTCTATCTCGTCTCCTGGCATGTCTATTTTTTGTGCGTTTTCAACATCCGTAACCTCTGTGTGCGTGTGAGCAAGATCCTGATAACAAGGACACCATTTCATATTTTTGTAGCGGTAGAAGACTAGCAAAATTTAGATGACCAAAGCGAGCATGCCAAAGCTTTGGGTCTGAGATAGCCTTAGAATCTTGAACTATGCATGTTGAATCAGTCATAGATTTTTCATAGTCTATGAGCTTATACATCCTACAACATAAAATTCAAGAAGCAAAAATAACATCACCATTTGAGAGATCATGAAGTGTACATCTGTCATCAATAGATTTGACACCCACACAATCTTGGCTAATGCCAAAATTGACAACAAATGTTTCTTGATCCCTCACACATACAAAGCATCTGAAAATGTCAAAGAACTACCACCAATAGTAGTTAGGATGATCTTATGAACTCCCATTACAGGATAAGAGGAGTTGTTAGCACATGTGATAGTATTTCATGTAGGGGCAAGCTCAAGTGAATTGAAGAAATTGTGATACGAGGTAATATGTTTGGTTGCCCCACTATCAAAGTAACCAACATCTAAGTCTATTGCATACATATATTGCTCATGACAAGATGGGTCATAACTACAAATAGTAGTAAGTGCCCATTCTTCATTATGAACAAGATTAGATGACTCTATCTTAGGTGTAGAGGCCTCTGCAACAACCATTCAAGCCTCTTTATCCTTTGCCCCTTTTGTTGCTAGTTTTGGACAACTCTTTATGACATGGTCATTACCCTTACAATATTTGCAAAACTATTTTTGCTTTTTTGTTTTCTTCTCATTTTTGTCTTCCTCTTCAACTGTGCAACATTAGTAGATTTCTACTTACTAGTAAATGATCTCCATTTTCTGTTGTCCTTCTGACTAGTTAAGAAAGCTTGATCTGCAACATGCATAATTGACCTCTTTCCTACAACAAAATATAGACTAACTCCTCAAATGTTAACCATTTGGATTGGCTTTCATCATCAATCGAAGAGTAGAAGCAAAAACATGATATGAATCTGGAAGGCTATTAAGAACAATTTCCACATGTGAACTATCTAGCAAGATCTCATGAATAGAAATCAACTGCTCTTTCAAATCTTTGATCTTTGTCAAAAAACTATCCATAGAATCTCCTTCTTTCATATGATTACTCTCCATCTATTTTCAAACGTAAGCAACACGATCCACATTTCTTGCCTAGTATAAAGTTCTAAGTGTATCTCAAGCATCCTTTGCTATTTTGTAGGAGTGAATGTGAGGGATAATGGCACATTTGACAAAAAAAGCTATTAATGCATGTGCTTGAGAATCTCTATCATCCCAATGAAGTTGCTCTGGAATGGTGCAGCAAGAATCCCAACACAAATAGGAATTTTAAGATCATCATCTTCAACACCATCTACATCATGTTTTCTTTAATAACTATATTTACAGGTGTAGTAGGAAATTTTTCAATACCATACACAATATTCCACAACCCTTTTGCTAATACATGAAACATCATATATGCCCACAATGGGTAATTAGTACCATACAACTTATCCTCATCAGCGAACATACAGAGTACATCATTGCTTTCAACCATGGCCAATGATTAAATATTCTAATGTAGAAAATTGGCCATATCTCAAAAAGTTGAATAGAAACATCTTGTCAAGCTTTGCTAAACCTGTAGCATATTTCAAGGTGCTTATATGAGTGATACAAGACACATATATATGTTTGGCACAAAAGAACAAAATCGCCTACACAGTCATTGTGATAGTGGTTTGGAGGCCGAAATGAGTTCATATCAAAATTTCAATGCCATAGAGTGAAGAAGTTTTTAACTCCTAATTGCCTTGAGTATGCTGACCAATTTTCATGTGATTTTGAGATTATGACCAGAGGGGTATCGATGACACCCTAGATGAAGCGACGACCTTCTTTGATACCAACTATTATAGTTTAAGGTTTGTGGAAGCACACAAACAACAAAAGGAAGAGGAAGAAGAAGCTTGGATGTTCCTAAGTGTGTCCACACACATCATTACCAAAATATATAAACCATAATTATTATAGTAAAATAGAGAAATTAAAGAAAAAATAGTAATAAATAAATAAAAAATCCCAACAAATAAAAAAAAAATAAAAACAAGAATAAATGAAAAGAAAAATAAAAGAAAAAAATAAAAAATGAAAAAAAAAATATAAATGAAGAGTGAAAGAACCCCAAAAAAATATATCATTAAGGATTAGAAATTTTCCTTTTTGTATCACATTTAGTAATGATCAATTTGTACAAATGAAAAGAAGAACAACCATAAATGAACTCGTTAAAAAGTAAGAGAGTCTTTACCTTCTTTAAACTTTCTTGAATGGATACGCTTTTTGAACAAGCAAAGAGACTATTTGACAACATTGAACAAGAAAATAAAGACAAGCTTGAACAAAGATGAGAAAAACTAAACTAATATGAGGTGTTTAAACCATGTTAATGTTAAAAAATTCTAGTTCTAATATTTTATCATAAATGTCCAATGTATGATAAGTCCATTCTTACACCATATAAAAAAAAGAAGGCTATGAAAGATAAATTGAGAGCAAGAGGATAAATTGGATGGACATACACACAATTATCTAGTTGTTCCTTTGGGAGAACCTTAGAGATTTTCACAGATACTATTAGAAATGAGGGATTCAACCACTTAAGGTTCCAAAGCTTCAACATGAAGCAACTATGCACAAAAAACTAAGTAGAAATTGAATTATTACCCAAAAGTAAAAATGAAGCTCCAAATTCAATAACCTAAGATATTTCATGTGATTGACTATTCATCATACACTATGGATAGATGTAAAAGCAAGAGAGATAGGGTTGAGGAGATCCTACTTCCTAAATCATAAGCAAGGAATGCAAGATCCTTGTCGCCCTTTCTTTTTCACTTTTAAGTGATTTGGCATAGAAATAATGATATTCCTTTTCATTCAATGTTGGAATAATTTTATAAGAGCAAATTTTTCTTTGGAGAAGGGATGGGATTCCTAGGAGAACTATGAAATTTCTAAACGGTATGGAACTATAGAGGATTTTGCCTTAAAAATTATATCCACTTTTATCAGTAGGTATTTGATTAGTATCCTAGCAACGTTATAGATTCATTAAGTAAGAGAAATAAAAATTTGCAAATTAGACCTAATATCCTTGAACACTCTAGGTTGCTTATGCCATAGCATGAGGGAAGGAAGTTAGTTTGGATCACTCACAACGGGGATGACAAGACTATGCAAAGAGCTTGTAAAACCATGCTAACACTATTTCCTATCATATTACATCAATATAATTTCTATCTAAATTAAATAAAAAAAGCATAAAAAAGTTATATTTCAAGAAAAGGACGGGTTACTATTCTATAAGAACCTATTGTATGTGCCTCCAAGAAAGCCCAGGATACAAGTACTTCAACAACATCATGACAACCTTGCAGCATGACATTTTGGAGTAAATAAAACAATAGAACTCATATCAAGGGATTTTTGGTGGCCTCAAATGTGGAAGGAAGTCAAAGAATATATTTGAACCTGTGACACTTGCAACAAATCTAAGGTATTGCGACATAAACCTCATGGTCTCTTGCAACCTTTACCTATTCCAGAAAGGCCATGGGCTTCATTGTCTATGGATTTCATCACATATCTACCAAATTCGGATATGTATGATGCCATTCTTGTTATTGTTGATAGATTTACAAAGATGGTACACTTCATTCCAACTACAAAGGCAATCACAAGTGCAACCACTACTAGAATTTTTCTCAGATACGTCTTTAGGATTCATGGATTGCCTGATGATATTGTCAGTGATCGAGGTGCATAGTTGATAAAGCTCAAGAACATTATAAGTACTATGCAGATCAACATCGTGTTCAAAATCCATCGTATCAAATTGGGGATAAAGTATGGTTACTTAGAAACAATTTGCAAACTTCAAGGCCTTGTGCAAAGTTAGATCATCAAAAATTGGTCCATTGACCATCTTGGCCAATATTAATCCAGTCACCTTCAAGCTCCAACTACCAAGTACCATGAGAGTACATCCAATTTTCCATTTGTCCATGTTGGAACCATATGAGATTTCACCATTGAGGGGGGAGAGACCTAGTCCTTCACCACCTATTGAGATTCGAGAATATCCCGAGGAAGATTGGAGCACCTTATTCATTGGAAAGGGTATGACATCAGTGATCGTACTTGGGAACCTACAGAAAACCTTCAGAGAGCACCAATCAAGGTTTGAGAATTCCATAAGAGAAATCTAGTGAAGTCGAGACAAGAGAACATGACCACTCCTCGTGGAACTCATCGCTTGACGAGGAGGTGATGTCATGGACAAAGGAAACCATCCCGAACCTTAGATTTCATGTGAATCTTATATCTCATGATTGGTTCAGAATTAGGAGAAACCAATGCTTCCATTGCATCCGGAACGTGCCAAAATCCTAAGATCGACTGTCTATTTGCTAGATTCTGACATCCAGGGGTCCTGTTCGGATTATTGACATCATTGATGACATCATCAACTCGCAACCGCCCTTGGGAACCACCCGTGAAATCCTTTATAAGGAGGTCTTTGCCACATACATACTCAATCTTGCCAATACTAGTCTTGGGAGCTCAAGGAGTCGTGACCGCCAAGTAAATACTCTCCAAGTTCTAGTTCCAATTCTTGCCTTGTTCCTTATTCCAGTCTTGTCTAGTCTAGTTCTTGGGCATCTTGTCTTGTCCTCTTGTAATCTCGTAGTATGAGATCTTGTCGAGTTCTTTCTTGTATCTAGTTCATCTCCTATAAGGGAGTTCTTGTAATCCAGATATCTTGTTTCATATTTACGATCCTAGGTTGTGGGATCTCCTGCATCATCTCTAGTCGAGTTATTCAGGCCTATCAGTCCCGGGTTGTGGGATGTCTTGTATCAATCACGTACTCTTGTATCGTTTTCCCTTGATGGGTGTTCTTGTAATTTGAAGTGTATTTCTGAAATCTTGTCTACTGTAGTCAGAGAGCACAATCTAGTGCTCCCATGATAAGTTCAACTTGCTAATCTTTGTATGTTTTCTTTGATGATTTACTTTGTGAATGGGAAGAGAGTATGCATGTACATTGAGGGTGGGTTGAAATGATATACAACATCAATCCCATCTGCATCCTTCACATGGAATACACTTAAACTCACATCAACATTATCCCTAATGGGTCCATCATTTGGTTCAAAAACTCCTTTTAAGCATAACCTTCAAGGAAAATCAAGAGATTCTCAATGGCCATAAATGTCATCAATTTTTTTATGATGATCAACTTGTAATTCTTGGCTTTCCCGATAGGTTGTATGAATGAGGAGAGCAATGAAAACAAATCTACAACCAAATGCCCCCTCTCTCTAGTATCACTTCTAGTTGAACTTAGCGTAATATACAAAGGGCAAAGAGACCAAAAGGGTGAGGATTTTCCACCTCTCTTGCTCTCTTCCCTTCTAACTTGTGTGTGTAGTAGTGTACGTAAGCATAGAAGCAAGAAAAGGGGGGTGGGGGGTGATCCAAGGAATATGTAGACCATCCAAGTTTTGTTTATGTCCTTTTAGTACAATGCTCTAGTGAGGGATCTAACTTTATACGAATAATAAAAAGATATCTACGTATTTTCTGATAGAATTTAGAAATAAATATATTACAAATAATCGATAAGTAAATATATTGCAAATAATGATGAAAAAATAAAACACCGTTTTTGGATGGTTGAAAAATTGCTACCCATCGTGCACCTCTAATGGCCACTACCGGGGGAAGCGACAACATGGCATCCATGTCAATGGCGTGCCCGTCCTTTGGCCATATTCGGGGTGGCTAGACATGCATGTGACACCATAAAGAGTGAAAGTGAAGTGAGAGGAGTAAAGAGAGAAAGAGAAGAGGAAGCCAATGAATCATGTTTTCATACTTTTTACTCTTTTATGTCACACATAAATAAACACATAGTACATACATACACACACTACACATGACATGACAATATTCACGAATCACTAATATTCACTCAATGATAATTTGAATCTCTCTCTATAAAACTCGCTCTCTATGAAGCAAGACAGTACCGAGGAGTCCTCATGGGGAGGCAAGAATATGCAGTCTTGAAGGGCTAAGCAGCACATGCATCTCTAAAAATAGGTTGGAAGAAGGAACGTAATGAATCCTTTCACACACACACACATATATATATATATATATATATATATATATATATATATATATATATATATGTTCAGGTGAAGCTTACTCTTTTGAGCTTTAACTTTAAAATTGTGACTGTACAAGTGAACGGGCATAGTACCTATGGCACTTTTTGTATCTCACAAAATAGGGTAGTACATATGGCACCTTTTGTATCCCACAAAATAGGAGTTAGACTCTTCGAAGATGACACAAGAGAGAATTGCCCGAAGGCAATTGATTTCAACTGGATTCAATGTGATTACATTGACCTTACGCCCTCAAGATGGTGTTCTGCCGTAAATGAGGATTGAATCTTCGCCCCCACCTCAAAAGACCTCAAAAGGCAAAAAACCCATCAGCCAAGCTAACACGCTCTAATATCCTTTCATATTTTCATATTTTTGAACGACAGGTTGAGAGAGATCATATAAAGCTAGAAAGCCAAGGAAACGTGGCACAAAAGTGCGGCACTTAAGGCTTTAGTAATCCTCGAGGGAGCCCGATGTTTGTAATCCTTAAAAGAAACGATGGACATAAAGAATTTCGTATGGTCCAATCTTTCGTCTGTGCAATCCTTCGAGGTTGCATTTCTCGGCCACTGGCGAGATTTTGTAGGTCTACGCTGCTCAAAATTCTGGGAAAGGTGATGCTGGGGGTTACTGACAGGCATTTCTGTATTTCCTTTCTTTTCAACGGGAAATTCGAATTTCTGTGATACTCTAGTCTTAGCGCCATGCACGTGTGCCGCCCGACAATGATCCGAACATGAATTCGGTAAGCTTCCTTCTTCCTCCTCCGTCTGCGCTCTCGAACTTCAATTGATTTCAGTACGTTCACCGAAAAGAGACTAGCTCCTATGCTGCACGGCTGTCATGAATGCAAACGCTCTTCTCGAAGTCGATGCTGCTGGGCTTTAGGTCCTACTGATGGATAACCTATCTGCACCTGGGAATGCCCAGTCTACCACCACGTCATACGGGAACGTTTCAGTGCGTGCTTCCCATGATTTTTCTGATGACGAAGATGGCGATGCGCATTTTTCAGACGGCGGCAGTCTTCCAAGGATTGCAAATAATGTAGAATTCGTACCCATTCGTGCACATGTTACTGAAGATGTAGATGAGGATTACGAAGGTGACATAGAGGAAGAGGCCAGTTATGCAAGCCCTGGTAGTTATGATAGCCCACCTGAACCCCTAGGTACTGTATCTATCCGAGATTCGTCCTTGACTCCGTGGTCTGGTGATAATTTTCAGAAACTTGCCCTCAGACAGCTGAATGAACTGAACACTGGATTTGCCTCTCTTGATACTTCCATCTTGGAGAGCACTGACCAGGAAGGGTTTACAAATCAGGTTCTAAATATTGCGAAAGCAAACAGCATATCGCAAGATGATTTTGTGATACAAAATATTCTTATTGCTCTTTTGCCTTTGGTTGGTAAGAAATTTAAGAACGAAAGAGCAAGTGGGGAAGATGAAATGCGTGCAAGGGTGGACTTAACGAGAGTGATGCCTGTAGCAAAGCCAACTGTTGAAGATGATGATCAAACAGATGGAATAGATGATGAAGACCTGGGAGGGTCTGAGATTGATGAGGATGACACTTTAGGTTCAGCAAGAGGTCTTAGAGTAAGAGCTTCAGATGAAGAGGACCTAGATTTGAGTTCCGGTGTGCCATCCCACATTGTACGAAGAGCGGAATCAATCTCGGAACATGAAGAGGAATTGATAGATCCTTCAAATTCTGGAATTTCTGGAACTGCAAACGTGGAACCTGATCCTCAGGATAACTTTTTGCAACAAAGTGATGAGTCAGCTTCAAAATTGGAGGAAACGGCTCCTGTTTTATTGAAGAATTCATCAGAAGAAAAGCAGGATCATTCTGGCTATATGGATGGTAGCTGTATTGAGATCTATAATGAAACTAGTCCTGGAAAACATGAGGACGATTTTGAAGGGGAATGCACGGTATCTGCCGGAGAGAATAGAAATGATTTACAGGAAGCTATCTCTCAGGATTTGCATACAGAAGAGAGGCAAAGTGCCGGTGCGGAAGAGCATCAGTCAATTATGAAGTACTCCAGTATTCCTAGCCTGATAGATAGTGTGAATGCAGATGCTCCTTCAGAGGCACAGCCACTTGACTTGTCCTCATCCAGTGCAATCGAACCTTGCTCAAACTTTAATGTGCAGCTAATTGATGCTTCACAAAATTTGCCAGATATGTACATGTCTGGCACAGATGGGAAAGAATCAGAAACCTCTCCCTTGCTTATGAATGAGGCAGAGGAAAAGAGAAACTTAGAGGAGGAACCAAGGGATCTGGTTCATATAAGTATGGCAAACTTGAGAGAACTTGAAGTTGAAAATCATGGTTACACGAATAAAAGTGACATGTCTACTGATGGTTCTTTACCTGTAGCTGATAGTGTAAGTTCTAAACCTGTTGCAGAACCCACCTCTGATATGCCGTCCTTCGGTGGTGCAGGACCTGCTTTGGCTGTGCGACCTGTTGGCCTAGGGAGCTCAATGTCTCTAGAACATGCTCCTCGTGCTGTACAACGCAGTAGTGGACGATCTATGTCTTTGTATTCCATGGGAAGGGAGGATAGTGATCCACTCAATGATACTTCTGAAGGCAATCAAGAAACACATGAGAAGCTGAAGGGGATTCGCATCAAGTTCTTACGTCTTGTGCACAGATTGGGTCAACCTCCACACAATACAGTTGTTGCACAGGTGCTATACAGGTTAGGATTGGCTGAGCAATTGCGAGGAGGACAAGGAAATCGTCACTCTAGGTCTTTTGGTCTTGATAGGGCAAGTATGGAAGCTGAAGAGCAGGAGGCGATGGGTCATGATGATCTGGAATTTGAGTGTACACTTTTGCTTCTAGGTAAAAGTGGCGTAGGGAAGAGTGCAACAATCAACTCTTTATTTGATGAGGTCAAGGTGGATACAGATGCCTTTAATCCAGCCACCAAAAGTGTGAATGTTGTAACCGGCACTGTTTATGGGATAAAGTTAAGGATTATTGATACACCAGGCCTCTCGAACTCCTTTGTTGACCAGCGGCATAATAGAAGAGTTTTGGCAACAGTGAAACGTATGATCAAGAAGACATCACCAGATATTGTCCTTTATTTTGAGCGTATGGATGTGCAGCTCAGAGATTTTAGTGACTTGCCATTACTTCAGGCCATAACAGATACATTTGGTGCTGCAGTATGGTTCAATGCTCTTATTGTGTTCACTCATGCTGCGTGTGCCCCACCAGATGGTACAAATGGTTCACCAGTCAATTATGATCTCTTTGTTTCTCATCAATCACATGTGTTGCAGCAAAGCATTCGCCAAGTAGCTGGAGATATCCGGTTAATGAATCCAGTATCTTTGGTTGAGAACCATATTGCATGCAGAACAAATAGATCAGGCCAAAAAGTGTTGCCGAATGGTCATGTCTGGAAATCACAGTTGTTACTTCTTTGCTTTTCATCAAAGATTCTGGCAGAAGCTAATGCACATTTGAAGCTGCAGGACAGCGTTTCAGCCAATTCTCTTGGGATTCGTTCACGAGTGCCTCCTCTTCCTTACCTTCTTTCATCACTTCTTCAATCACGAGCTCAGTTGAGGCTGCCAGATGAACAGGGAGTTGAAGATGGTGATTCTGATGTTGAACTTGAAGATGATGAATCGGACTCAGATGGGGAGGAAGATTATGATGACCTACCTCCTTTTAGACGATTGACGAGGGAGGAGCTGAAGCTTCTTGATAAGGAACAACAAAGACTTTACTTTGAGGAGCTGGAAGATAGGGAGAGGTTGTTTATGAAGAAGCTGATCAAGGAGGAGAAGGAAAGGAGAAAGCAGAGGAAACGCATGTCAATGCTTTCAAAGGAATCTGGAAAACCTGTTGGGAATCAGAATGATGAAGAAAATGCTGATGCCACAGTACCTGTTGCAATGCCTGATATGGTTCTGCCACCTTCCTTTGATTCAGACAATCCAACTTACAGATATCGGTACCTTGATAGCCCCAGTCAGTGGCTTGTTAGACCTGTCTTAGAAACCCATGGGTGGGATCATGATAATGGCTACGATGGTGTTAATGCTGAAAGAACATTTGTACTTTTTGAGAAGATACCAGCTTCAATATCCGGCCAAGCAAGTAAAGACAAAAAAGAGGCTAACCTACAGATGGAGTGTGCTGCCTCTTTTAAGAGTGGTTTTGATAATACCACTCTTGCAGGACTTGAGATTCAAAGCATTGGAAGGGACTTGGCCTATACAGTTCGAAGTGAAACAAGATTTAGCAACTTCAAGAGAAACAAAACTACTTGTGGCCTGGCAGTGACCAAACTAGGTGATACGGTTGTTGCAGGTATGAAGATTGAAGACAGACTGATGATCAGCAAGAGGCTCAAGGTGCTTGTAAATGGAGGAGCATTGACTGGCAGAGGAGATACTGCATATGGAGGTAGCTTAGAAGCTTCTGTCAGAGGGAAAGACTACTATGTAAATCACTCCTTGTCTTCATTGGGGCTCTCCATCATGAATTGGCATGGAGACCTCGCAGTAGGTGGAAACTTACAGATACAGGTTCAGATGGGAAAGATTCTATACACTTGTAGAGCTAATTTGAATAACAAGGGAGCAGGTCAGATAAATATTCGAGCAAATAGTTCAGATCAAGTCAACATGGTTTTGATTGGATTGATACCTTTTATCCGGACATTCATCAATAATGTGATTCTAAATGCCAATGAGACATCATCATAGTGCATGCTTTACTCTAAGGTGACTGACTGCTTTTTATTGGTACGAACTGATTCATCAGCGAGAGATTTCCCTTAATGAGGGGAGCTTCAGGATTTTATCATCTATTACTTTCTACAATTTTCCTGTTATTCTTGTGCTCTTTCAACGAAAGAGCAATTAACTTGGTGAACTGTCGTGTTTGTTTACATCTCATCTTGAACTGCAATCTACATTCACATGGTTCCCCTTGGAAAAAATTCGTTCTTTGGATCCTTAATGACTCCTTAAGAAAGAAAAAGAATGTGGGTTGTAGCTGTTGAAAAATGGTCATTCTTTGGATCTTACCTGAAGGACTTTCTGTGATGTTTTCATATTCTGTTAAAGAACTGTCATGGTAAAGATTCAGAGGGCCTTCTGTTATTGATCAGATTCAGAGGGCCTTCTGTTAATGATCATGTAACTGATAATTCCTTGGCTCTGTTCGAGTCCTACAGGTCATTGTATTGTGCTGTTAGAACACTGGTTTTTTTTGGGTGCTGGCATGTTGCCATTAGACAAGGCCTTGTGATTCTCCTGTTGTGTGTCTGAGAATTTGTAGTGCTGTCAGATTTTTACTGGAGAGAATGTGGAATGTTTGCTCTAAACAGTACTTTTGGTTCAATTTAAGTCTCTGGTTGGGTGTTTCATGGAGTCAAATGCCATATAGATATCTCAGGATGTTGTCCTATCTGACATATGGAGTTGGTCAACATTCATGCACGAAACTTCATTTGGAGCTTGGTTTCCTGCTGTCAAGGAATGGAGGTAAACATTCCAAGCTTGTGATATGTGGACTTAAAGATCTGTCCTGATGTGTTAATAGTAACAGTAGTATAGTGTGAGCTCCAAAGCTTGATGCTGCTGCTGATAGGTGATGTGTAAATGCTACAGTAGAGGAGGCACACTTGCCATCCAGTTTCATCTATGAATGTTATGACAGTTGAGGCAGTGGATTGCTGGTCATGTCCTGCACATGTCGGATGGAAGAGAGACCATGTGTCACTTCTTGCAATTCTGTATGTGAATTCACTGGACCATTTTGTGAGAGGCTAACTCAGATTGTTGTATTTGTTATACTTCTCCTAGCCATTGAATGCCTTTATGCTCCCTGATATGAGGTGGTCTTCAGGGTCATAACATTCAGAGTGAGCTGATTGCTATCTACAGAGCGTCATCCCTTCTTAAATATGCTCCTGAGTTCTAGCCATACAATGATGATGATCCAAGGGACATTGGATGTTTGAAAACCTATAGCAGGACGTGGCAGCGTCAAGTGAAAACTTTGAAGACTGTATCATAACAAGGTCCTTCTCAGGTGAAATATGGGAGAACTGGAAGGAAGATCATTAATTTAAAGGGATTACATTAGAAGAGAAGATTTATTGTTGTTTCTAGGTAGAGTAATAGCCTATAGATACTTCTAACATTGAAAACTGAAAGAAGAAGATCTTACACATGTTGTTGTCTTGTGGAATGAAGTCTGCTGAAACAAAAAATGCTCCAAGCTAAGTGCAACTCAGTCTTATCAGAGTAAAGCTTGTAGATTGAGGCATGTGAAAAAAAAAGAAGTTTAAAGTGATGGATATGTCAATGGTGGGAAAAAAAACAAGGGAGGAGATGCAGATAATCTGGAAATGCTATAGGGAAGGGTGATCCATGTTGCCCCGTGTTATGTGCTTTATGGTGATCCTACAAAGGTAAAAAACAGAAATCGGTCTTTAAACTTGAGATAGGAAATGGCAGGTTAGGTATTTGGCAATGGACTAAAATATTATGATTGGGTGTAGTGGGCAACTAAAGTGTGACACCTTGTGTGTATGCAGAAGACCCATTTTAGCCACAAAGAATTTGTTGAAATAGAATCTCTTTTCTCACTTCGTTATTCGTCTGCCTTAAAGGTGGCACTAAGATTCACTGCAACATGTCTATGTGGTGGGATCATCAGCAGTAACTTTCAGGGGGTTGCTGCACCTATAGAAATGTTATTTATGAATTATAACTACTACTTGTAATTACAATACTAGCTCAGACATGCACACTGCATCTTCCATCCATACATAGGCGCTTGCTACCTTATATGGTAGGTAGTTGTTTTTTGGTTTTCTTTTGCTTCTCTTCTTGATAAGGGATGAGGTTTGGCCACAAAAAAGATCAAGTACTAATATGATCCAATGCACCATGGTTCAAAAGATGTTCTTCATAAGGGACGAGGTTTGGCCACAAAAAACTCAAGTACTAATATGATCCAATGCACCATGCTCAAAATCTCAAGTACTAATATGATCCAATGCACCATGTTCCAATGCACCTTGCTCTATTGTTATCGAATGTTATTGTTAGTGTCTATGTGAAAGGCCAAATGGCTGTCAAACACTCTTGTACATGTATGTTTTAATAAACTATGTAGTGACCTGGTCCATGAACTGTATTGAGACCATTCATTTCTAAAACTTGCATACAATGAACTCATACTCTTTGGTTCTCTTGTTTTTTCGTGGGTTTGCATAGACAAAGTACACAGAGTGTTTATGACCAAAATGATAAACTTGGATATGAGGAGCGCAGAAGCTCCCTTTCATTATTATTAGAGCAGTTTCAATGTAAACGTAGAGTTTGTTAACATTATGCATAGTGGGGCTGAAACTTGCAATCCTTGCAACACTTCGACGACTCCAGATCTTACAATAAAGGGAGTGACCAAAACATAGACCTTTGTTTACCTTGTCATTTCTTTATCATCCTTGTAAATGAAGTCACCATTGGTGTGCTGTGTGCAAGGGAGAGTTTCAACAATCAAGGTTTAGTAAGGAAAGATCTTTTGGGAGATTACACATCTTAGTATTATCTTTTTTGGAGATTGCTTAGCTGAAAATTTCTTAAACTACATTCATTTGGTGATTGAGGAGGGAGAAAGACTAAGCTTTTCCTTACATTGAACATCATTTGGTTCTTTGAAGCTCTCTTCTTGATCTTCTAGACTTAGTTCGAAACAACTTTTGAATGATTTTTTGATCCGTTCAAAGTTCGTTGATGCATAATTTCTTTCTGCAAGTTAAAAATTTCAAGGAGAGTGTTTTTTGTGCTTCATCTATAGAGAGTCTTAAGCTTTGGGATTGTTTTCAGCCATCTCAGCGTCATTACAGCTTTCTTGGAGAGATTCTAGTTGTGGTTAAAGTAGAAACCACTTATCGGTAGTTCATTGGGACTTGTCAACTTTTTACCAAGGGTATGTTGAGCCTTGCATAAGACTCATCTTGGATTAGATTTGAGCTTTTCTCAACTCATGTATACTTATCTTTGCTCACTTCTATTGATTAAGCAAACACTTACATTTCTATGGTCATCATGTAAGTATGTTATGCTTGCATATTTTAGGATCTCTTTGGTGATAGAGATGGTAGATCATATGTGCTTGATAAGCAAAGTTTGCTTCTTTCATTTTGGATATTGTATAGCTTGGTGTGCAATTGTACGGAGCCGATATTGTTTCTTGTGGTTCTTGCATACCCGGCCAGGGGTTGGTTGATGGATCCTGATCACGGTAGACTATGGTTCACAAGGAGTTCTGTTGCAGGAATCATAACAGAAAGTAAACTTCTGAACTTAATCATCATGCACCCTCGTTGCCTAAGTTGGTAACTTAAGTTGACAAACTTCAAAAGGACAGGACTTGTTCAAATATACACAAGAAGGTAGACAGAGATGAAATAAGCGAATGTATTATGTTTTGAAACGTTCATTACAGGAACATCGCACGGGATAAAAGACTGCTCTCAGATTGCCTAGCCGCCAAACTTGTAAGATGCATCTTGTTTATAGAGTGATACAGAAAAGAACAACCGATGAACCCAACCTAAATGTAAAGACATAGATAATTTTCTTTTTCCTGGCCTCGGTGATATTATAAACACAAACCACTCCTGATTTTCCATTGAGCTTTGTTCGAATCTTGCAGCCTCACCCTACGGGGAAAAAGGGGTAGGAGGTTTTGAAAAAAGAAAGAGGGACTATCCTTTTTGCACGGGAGAAGATGCGGGAATATCTGGTTAGTCCTTCAAAATGGCATGGTAGGTGGAGAAGGATAGATAGTGGTGTAATGGACAAATGCAATTAATGTGAGACAATGCTAGGTGTCATTGGAGTGAAATAGGATTTATTGCTAGTGGAAACGAGGAATGGACACTGGGGGAGTGACTGGACTGCGTTTGCCGCTGAGACAAGGAACTGAATGCTGAGCTTTTGTAGCCGATAAGGAGCATGAGACTCCGGACCGCCTGGCCACCAAAATGGCTTAGGAGCAGTGTTGATTTTTGACGGCCGTATTGCCCGTTTTTAGTGTTTTTGAACGTAAAATAAAGCTAATGATTTTTATTACCCGTCAGAAAATGAACTAAAATCATAAAATACAGGTATAAAACTGTATTAACCTGCAAAAGTGAAGGGCAAGGCTGCCCGTCAAAATACAACACTGCTTAGGAGTACTGAAATTGTAGGACATCGAACCAAAGAATACTGGAACCAGACCCTAGTTTCGTGACACATCGCGAGTTATACAATGCCCACCAAAGTTCGCTCCGCCTTAGAGCGGACAACATAAAGTTCGGAGGATAAAAAAAAAGGGTGGGTGAAGAAGAGTCCTAACTACACTCAAGGATCCGAAGAAAGGAGATCAATCGGAAGTTTATTATGTCATCGAACAAGAAGTATTACAAAAGTTGAATGCAAATCAAAATGGCTATGTACAAGATGATGCCATTGTCTCTAAGTGCGATACAATTTGAGCCTAGATACGTTTACTAAGGGTAAAGGCTCAGAGTAGCTATACGGGATGCTCGTTGACTTAGTAATGTTATCTTCTCATATCCCTATCTGAGTAGGGTTCTGAAGTTCTTGAACACAGTAGTAAGTTTCTATAGGTCGGGAGATTTTCTTTGCAACCAACTCATGGTCGAGATTGGCTTACTGCATCTTTCATTGTCTTTGTCTAGGTTGGGTGGCTCGAACTATGAGCTAACCTTTACCGTATGAGGACAAACCTCCACGCTGAAGACACCTGGTCCATGAACTGTATTGAGACCATTCATTTCTAAAACTTGCATACAATGAACTCATACTCTTTGGTTCTCTTGTTTTTTCGTGGGTTTGCATAGACAAAGTACACAGAGTGTTTATGACCAAAATGATAAACTTGGATATGAGGAGCGCAGAAGCTCCCTTTCATTATTATTAGAGCAGTTTCAATGTAAACGTAGAGTTTGTTAACATTATGCATAGTGGGGCTGAAACTTGCAATCCTTGCAACACTTCGACGACTCCAGATCTTACAATAAAGGGAGTGACCAAAACATAGACCTTTGTTTACCTTGTCATTTTTTTATCATCCTTGTAAATGAAGTCACCATTGGTGTGCTGTGTGCAAGGGAGAGTTTCAACAATCAAGGTTTAGTAAGGAAAGATCTTTTGGGAGATTACACATCTTAGTATTATCTTTTTTGGAGATTGCTTAGCTGAAAATTTCTTAAACTACATTCATTTGGTGATTGAGGAGGGAGAAAGACTAAGCTTTTCCTTACATTGAACATCATTTGGTTCTTTGAAGCTCTCTTCTTGATCTTCTAGACTTAGTTCGAAACAACTTTTGAATGATTTTTTGATCCGTTCAAAGTTCGTTGATGCATAATTTCTTTCTGCAAGTTAAAAATTTCAAGGAGAGTGTTTTTTGTGCTTCATCTATAGAGAGTCTTAAGCTTTGGGATTGTTTTCAGCCATCTCAGCGTCATTACAGCTTTCTTGGAGAGATTCTAGTTGTGGTTAAAGTAGAAACCACTTATCGGTAGTTCATTGGGACTTGTCAACTTTTTACCAAGGGTATGTTGAGCCTTGCATAAGACTCATCTTGGATTAGATTTGAGCTTTTCTCAACTCATGTATACTTATCTTTGCTCACTTCTATTGATTAAGCAAACACTTACATTTCTATGGTCATCATGTAAGTATGTTATGCTTGCATATTTTAGGATCTCTTTGGTGATAGAGATGGTAGATCATATGTGCTTGATAAGCAAAGTTTGCTTCTTTCATTTTGGATATTGTATAGCTTGGTGTGCAATTGTACGGAGCCGATATTGTTTCTTGTGGTTCTTGCATACCTGGCCAGGGGTTGGTTGATGGATCCTGATCACGGTAGACTATGGTTCACAAGGAGTTCTGTTGCAGGAATCATAACAGAAAGTAAACTTCTGAACTTAATCATCATGCACCCTCGTTGCCTAAGTTGGTAACTTAAGTTGACAAACTTCAAAAGGACAGGACTTGTTCAAATATACACAAGAAGGTAGACAGAGATGAAATAAGCGAATGTATTATGTTTTGAAACGTTCATTACAGGAACATCGCACGGGATAAAAGACTGCTCTCAGATTGCCTAGCCGCCAAACTTGTAAGATGCATCTTGTTTATAGAGTGATACAGAAAAGAACAACCGATGAACCCAACCTAAATGTAAAGACATAGATAATTTTCTTTTTCCTGGCCTCGGTGATATTATAAACACAAACCACTCCTGATTTTCCATTGAGCTTTGTTCGAATCTTGCAGCCTCACCCTACGGGGAAAAAGGGGTAGGAGGTTTTGAAAAAAGAAAGAGGGACTATCCTTTTTGCACGGGAGAAGATGCGGGAATATCTGGTTAGTCCTTCAAAATGGCATGGTAGGTGGAGAAGGATAGATAGTGGTGTAAAGGACAAATGCAATTAATGTGAGACAATGCTAGGTGTCATTGGAGTGAAATAGGATTTATTGCTAGTGGAAACGAGGAATGGACACTGGGGGAGTGACTGGACTGCGTTTGCCGCTGAGACAAGGAACTGAATGCTGAGCTTTTGTAGCCGATAAGGAGCATGAGACTCCGGACCGCCTGGCCACCAAAATGGCTTAGGAGCAGTGTTGATTTTTGACGGCCGTATTGCCCGTTTTTAGTGTTTTTGAACGTAAAATAAAGCTAATGATTTTTATTACCCGTCAGAAAATGAACTAAAATCATAAAATACAGGTATAAAACTGTATTAACCTGCAAAAGTGAAGGGCAAGGCTGCCCGTCAAAATACAACACTGCCTAGGAGTACTGAAATTGTAGGACATCGAACCAAAGAATACTGGAACCAGACCCTAGTTTCGTGACACATCGCGAGTTATACAATGCCCACCAAAGTTCGCTCCGCCTTAGAGCGGACAACATAAAGTTCGGAGGATAAAAAAAAAGGGTGGGTGAAGAAGAGTCCTAACTACACTCAAGGATCCGAAGAAAGGAGATCAATCGGAAGTTTATTATGTCATCGAACAAGAAGTATTACAAAAGTTGAATGCAAATCAAAATGGCTATGTACAAGATGATGCCATTGTCTCTAAGTGCGATACAATTTGAGCCTAGATACGTTTACTAAGGGTAAAGGCTCAGAGTAGCTATACGGGATGCTCGTTGACTTAGTAATGTTATCTTCTCATATCCCTATCTGAGTAGGGTTCTGAAGTTCTTGAACACAGTAGTAAGTTTCTATAGGTCGGGAGATTTTCTTTGCAACCAACTCATGGTCGAGATTGGCTTACTGCATCTTTCATTGTCTTTGTCTAGGTTGGGTGGCTCGAACTATGAGCTAACCTTTACCGTATGAGGACAAACCTCCACGCTGAAGACAATACAATACGACTCGGAGTTCTCAGAACACTACCGTAATTACACATACTTCATCCAACAAGTTACAACACCTTACAAGAAAGAGCGATACCACGATACGCTTAATCAACAGAACAATCACAACCGAAACACCGCAAAACAACTCGCTCAGACAAACAGTCTAACGATCAACGGAACGTCTATGTAACTCACGAACAGAAACATGTATCAATAGACAACCAGATAGAACAAAAGTAGTATACTCAGAATTGCTCAACATACACTACAGCAGCGTTCCGCTTAATCACCGAGACAGACAGTCTGGTGATCCGAATGAACGTCCCTGAGCGTCTCTTTTTCATTGCTTTATATAAAGATTACAACGTATTTGTGTAACAACCTTTCGTTCGTGCGAACAAGATTCAGTTTTTACAACTTCCAATCCGGCGGCCGACTAACACTGGCACGCACGGTGGACTCGAACCCGCAGGTTTACAAAAATTAAGGTTCCAGTATTCTTTGGTTCGATGTCCTACAATTTCAGTACTCCTAAGCAGTGTTGTATTTTGACGGACATGCACTACTAATTATAACTACTACTTGTAATTACAATACTAGCTCAGACATGCACACTGCATCTTCCATCCATACATAGGCGCTTGCTACCTTATATGGTAGGTAGTTGTTTTTTGGTTTTCTTTTGCTTCTCTTCTTGATAAGGGATGAGGTTTGGCCACAAAAAAGATCAAGTACTAATATGATCCAATGCACCATGGTTCAAAAGATGTTCTTCATAAGGGACGAGGTTTGGCCACAAAAAACTCAAGTACTAATATGATCCAATGCACCATGCTCAAAATCTCAAGTACTAATATGATCCAATGCACCATGTTCCAATGCACCTTGCTCTATTGTTATCGAATGTTATTGTTAGTGTCTATGTGAAAGGCCAAATGGCTGTCAAACACTCTTGTACATGTATGTTTTAATAAACTATGTAGTGACCTGGTCCATGAACTGTATTGAGACCATTCATTTCTAAAACTTGCATACAATGAACTCATACTCTTTGGTTCTCTTGTTTTTTCGTGGGTTTGCATAGACAAAGTACACAGAGTGTTTATGACCAAAATGATAAACTTGGATATGAGGAGCGCAGAAGCTCCCTTTCATTATTATTAGAGCAGTTTCAATGTAAACGTAGAGTTTGTTAACATTATGCATAGTGGGGCTGAAACTTGCAATCCTTGCAACACTTCGACGACTCCAGATCTTACAATAAAGGGAGTGACCAAAACATAGACCTTTGTTTACCTTGTCATTTTTTTATCATCCTTGTAAATGAAGTCACCATTGGTGTGCTGTGTGCAAGGGAGAGTTTCAACAATCAAGGTTTAGTAAGGAAAGATCTTTTGGGAGATTACACATCTTAGTATTATCTTTTTTGGAGATTGCTTAGCTGAAAATTTCTTAAACTACATTCATTTGGTGATTGAGGAGGGAGAAAGACTAAGCTTTTCCTTACATTGAACATCATTTGGTTCTTTGAAGCTCTCTTCTTGATCTTCTAGACTTAGTTCGAAACAACTTTTGAATGATCTTTTGATCCGTTCAAAGTTCGTTGATGCATAATTTCTTTCTGCAAGTTAAAAATTTCAAGGAGAGTGTTTTTTGTGCTTCATCTATAGAGAGTCTTAAGCTTTGGGATTGTTTTCAGCCATCTCAGCGTCATTACAGCTTTCTTGGAGAGATTCTAGTTGTGGTTAAAGTAGAAACCACTTATCGGTAGTTCATTGGGACTTGTCAACTTTTTACCAAGGGTATGTTGAGCCTTGCATAAGACTCATCTTGGATTAGATTTGAGCTTTTCTCAACTCATGTATACTTATCTTTGCTCACTTCTATTGATTAAGCAAACACTTACATTTCTATGGTCATCATGTAAGTATGTTATGCTCGCATATTTTAGGATCTCTTTGGTGATAGAGATGGTAGATCATATGTGCTTGATAAGCAAAGTTTGCTTCTTTCATTTTGGATATTGTATAGCTTGGTGTGCAATTGTACGGAGCCGATATTGTTTCTTGTGGTTCTTGCATACCTGGCCAGGGGTTGGTTGATGGATCCTGATCACGGTAGACTATGGTTCACAAGGAGTTCTGTTGCAGGAATCATAACAGAAAGTAAACTTCTGAACTTAATCATCATGCACCCTCGTTGCCTAAGTTGGTAACTTAAGTTGACAAACTTCAAAAGGACAGGACTTGTTCAAATATACACAAGAAGGTAGACAGAGATGAAATAAGCGAATGTATTATGTTTTGAAACGTTCATTACAGGAACATCGCACGGGATAAAAGACTGCTCTCAGATTGCCTAGCCGCCAAACTTGTAAGATGCATCTTGTTTATAGAGTGATACAGAAAAGAACAACCGATGAACCCAACCTAAATGTAAAGACATAGATAATTTTCTTTTTCCTGGCCTCGGTGATATTATAAACACAAACCACTCCTGATTTTCCATTGAGCTTTGTTCGAATCTTGCAGCCTCACCCTACGGGGAAAAAGGGGTAGGAGGTTTTGAAAAAAGAAAGAGGGACTATCCTTTTTGCACGGGAGAAGATGCGGGAATATCTGGTTAGTCCTTCAAAATGGGATGATAGGTGGAGAAGGATAGATAGTGGTGTAAAGGACAAATGCAATTAATGTGAGACAATGCTAGGTGTCATTGGAGTGAAATAGGATTTATTGCTAGTGGAAACGAGGAATGGACACTGGGGGAGTGACTGGACTGCGTTTGCCGCTGAGACAAGGAACTGAATGCTGAGCTTTTGTAGCCGATAAGGAGTATGAGACTCCGGACCACCTGGCCACCAAAATGGCTTAGGAGCAGTGTTGATTTTTGACGGTCGTATTGCCCGTTTTTAGTGTTTTTGAACGTAAAATAAAGCTAATGATTTTTATTACCCGTCAGAAAATGAACTAAAATCATAAAATACAGGTATAAAACTGTATTAACCTGCAAAAGTGAAGGGCAAGGCTGCCCGTCAAAATACAACACTGCTTAGGAGTACTGAAATTGTAGGACATCGAACCAAAGAATACTGGAACCAGACCCTAGTTTCGTGTTACATCGCGAGTTATACAATGCCCACCAAAGTTCGCTCCGCCTTAGAGCGGACAACATAAAGTTCGGAGGATAAAAAAAAAGGGTGGGTGAAGAAGAGTCCTAACTACACTCAAGGATCCGAAGAAAGGAGATCAATCGGAAGTTTATTATGTCATCGAACAAGAAGTATTACAAAAGTTGAATGCAAATCAAAATGGCTATGTACAAGATGATGCCATTGTCTCTAAGTGTGATACAATTTGAGCCTAGATACGTTTACTAAGGGTAAAGGCTCAGAGTAGCTATACGGGATGCTCGTTGACTTAGTAATGTTATCTTCTCATATCCCTATCTGAGTAGGGTTCTGAAGTTCTTGAACACAGTAGTAAGTTTCTATAGGTCGGGAGATTTTCTTTGCAACCAACTCATGGTCGAGATTGGCTTACTGCATCTTTCATTGTCTTTGTCTAGGTTGGGTGGCTCGAACTATGAGCTAACCTTTACCGTATGAGGACAAACCTCCACGCTGAAGACAATACAATACGACTCTGAGTTCTCAGAACACTACCGCAATTACACATACTTCATCCAACAAGTTACAACACCTTACAAGAAAGAGCGATACCACGATACGCTTAATCAACAGAACAATCACAACCAAAACACCGCAAAACAACTCGCTCAGACAAACAGTCTAACGATCAACGGAACGTCTATGTAACTCACGAACAGAAACATGTATCAATAGACAACCAGATAGAACAAAAGTAGTATACTCAGAATTGCTCAACATACACTACAGCAGCGTTTCGCTTAATCACCCAGACAGACAGTCTGGTGATCCGAATGAACGTCCCTGAGCGTCTCTTTTTCATTGCTTTATATAAAGATTACAACGTATTTGTGTAACAATCTTTCGTTCGTGCGAACAAGATTCAGTTTTTACAACTTCCAATCCGGCGGCCGACTAACACTGGCACGCACGGTGGACTCGAACCCGCAGGTTTACAAAAATTAAGGTTCCAGTATTCTTTGGTTCGATGTCCTACAATTTCAGTACTCCTAAGCAGTGTTGTATTTTGACGGACATGCACTACTAATTATAACTACTACTTGTAATTACAATACTAGCTCAGACATGCACACTGCATCTTCCATCCATACATAGGCGCTTGCTACCTTATATGGTAGGTAGTTGTTTTTTGGTTTTCTTTTGCTTCTCTTCTTGATAAGGGATGAGGTTTGGCCACAAAAAAGATCAAGTACTAATATGATCCAATGCACCATGGTTCAAAAGATGTTCTTCATAAGGGACGAGGTTTGGCCACAAAAAACTCAAGTACTAATATGATCCAATGCACCATGCTCAAAATCTCAAGTACTAATATGATCCAATGCACCATGTTCCAATGCACCTTGCTCTATTGTTATCGAATGTTATTGTTAGTGTCTATGTGAAAGGCCAAATGGCTGTCAAACACTCTTGTACATGTATGTTTTAATAAACTATGTAGTGACCTGGTCCATGAACTGTATTGAGACCATTCATTTCTAAAACTTGCATACAATGAACTCATACTCTTTGGTTCTCTTGTTTTTTCGTGGGTTTGCATAGACAAAGTACACAGAGTGTTTATGACCAAAATGATAAACTTGGATATGAGGAGCGCAGAAGCTCCCTTTCATTATTATTAGAGCAGTTTCAATGTAAACGTAGAGTTTGTTAACATTATGCATAGTGGGGCTGAAACTTGCAATCCTTGCAACACTTCGACGACTCCAGATCTTACAATAAAGGGAGTGACCAAAACATAGACCTTTGTTTACCTTGTCATTTTTTTATCATCCTTGTAAATGAAGTCACCATTGGTGTGCTGTGTGCAAGGGAGAGTTTCAACAATCAAGGTTTAGTAAGGAAAGATCTTTTGGGAGATTACACATCTTAGTATTATCTTTTTTGGAGATTGCTTAGCTGAAAATTTCTTAAACTACATTCATTTGGTGATTGAGGAGGGAGAAAGACTAAGCTTTTCCTTACATTGAACATCATTTGGTTCTTTGAAGCTCTCTTCTTGATCTTCTAGACTTAGTTCGAAACAACTTTTGAATGATTTTTTGATCCGTTCAAAGTTCGTTGATGCATAATTTCTTTCTGCAAGTTAAAAATTTCAAGGAGAGTGTTTTTTGTGCTTCATCTATAGAGAGTCTTAAGCTTTGGGATCGTTTTCAGCCATCTCAGCGTCATTACAGCTTTCTTGGAGAGATTCTAGTTGTGGTTAAAGTAGAAACCACTTATCGGTAGTTCATTGGGACTTGTCAACTTTTTACCAAGGGTATGTTGAGCCTTGCATAAGACTCATCTTGGATTAGATTTGAGCTTTTCTCAACTCATGTATACTTATCTTTGCTCACTTCTATTGATTAAGCAAACACTTACATTTCTATGGTCATCATGTAAGTATGTTATGCTCGCATATTTTAGGATCTCTTTGGTGATAGAGATGGTAGATCATATGTGCTTGATAAGCAAAGTTTGCTTCTTTCATTTTGGATATTGTATAGCTTGGTGTGCAATTGTACGGAGCCGATATTGTTTCTTGTGGTTCTTGCATACCTGGCCAGGGGTTGGTTGATGGATCCTGATCACGGTAGACTATGGTTCACAAGGAGTTCTGTTGCAGGAATCATAACAGAAAGTAAACTTCTGAACTTAATCATCATGCACCCTCGTTGCCTAAGTTGGTAACTTAAGTTGACAAACTTCAAAAGGACAGGACTTGTTCAAATATACACAAGAAGGTAGACAGAGATGAAATAAGCGAATGTATTATGTTTTGAAACGTTCATTACAGGAACATCGCACGGGATAAAAGACTGCTCTCAGATTGCCTAGCCGCCAAACTTGTAAGATGCATCTTGTTTATAGAGTGATACAGAAAAGAACAACCGATGAACCCAACCTAAATGTAAAGACATAGATAATTTTCTTTTTCCTGGCCTCGGTGATATTATAAACACAAACCACTCCTGATTTTCCATTGAGCTTTGTTCGAATCTTGCAGCCTCACCCTACGGGGAAAAAGGGGTAGGAGGTTTTGAAAAAAGAAAGAGGGACTATCCTTTTTGCACGGGAGAAGATGCGGGAATATCTGGTTAGTCCTTCAAAATGGCATGGTAGGTGGAGAAGGATAGATAGTGGTGTAAAGGACAAATGCAATTAATGTGAGACAATGCTAGGTGTCATTGGAGTGAAATAGGATTTATTGCTAGTGGAAACGAGGAATGGACACTGGGGGAGTGACTGGACTGCGTTTGCCGCTGAGACAAGGAACTGAATGCTTAGCTTTTGTAGCCGATAAGGAGCATGAGACTCCGGACCGCCTGGCCACCAAAATGGCTTAGGAGCAGTGTTGATTTTTGACGGCCGTATTGCCCGTTTTTAGTGTTTTTGAACGTAAAATAAAGCTAATGATTTTTATTACCCGTCAGAAAATGAACTAAAATCATAAAATACAGGTATAAAACTGTATTAACCTGCAAAAGTGAAGGGCAAGGCTGCCCGTCAAAATACAACACTGCTTAGGAGTACTGAAATTGTAGGACATCGAACCAAAGAATACTGGAACCAGACCCTAGTTTCGTGACACATCGCGAGTTATACAATGCCCACCAAAGTTCGCTCCGCCTTAGAGCGGACAACATAAAGTTCGGAGGATAAAAAAAAAGGGTGGGTGAAGAAGAGTCCTAACTACACTCAAGGATCCGAAGAAAGGAGATCAATCGGAAGTTTATTATGTCATCGAACAAGAAGTATTACAAAAGTTGAATGCAAATCAAAATGGCTATGTACAAGATGATGCCATTGTCTCTAAGTGCGATACAATTTGAGCCTAGATACGTTTACTAAGGGTAAAGGCTCAGAGTAGCTATACGGGATGCTCGTTGACTTAGTAATGTTATCTTCTCATATCCCTATCTGAGTAGGGTTCTGAAGTTCTTGAACACAGTAGTAAGTTTCTATAGGTCGGGAGATTTTCTTTGCAACCAACTCATGGTCGAGATTGGCTTACTGCATCTTTCATTGTCTTTGTCTAGGTTGGGTGGCTCGAACTATGAGCTAACCTTTACCGTATGAGGACAAACCTCCACGCTGAAGACAATACAATACGACTCGGAGTTCTCAGAACACTACCGCAATTACACATACTTCATCCAACAAGTTACAACACCTTACAAGAAAGAGCGATACCACGATACGCTTAATCAACAGAACAATCACAACCGAAACACCGCAAAACAACTCGCTCAGACAAACAGTCTAACGATCAACGGAACGTCTATGTAACTCACGAACAGAAACATGTATCAATAGACAACCAGATAGAACAAAAGTAGTATACTCAGAATTGCTCAACATACACTACAGCAGCGTTCCGCTTAATCACCGAGACAGACAGTCTGGTGATCCGAATGAACGTCCCTGAGCGTCTCTTTTTCATTGCTTTATATAAAGATTACAACGTATTTGTGTAACAACCTTTCGTTCGTGCGAACAAGATTCAGTTTTTACAACTTCCAATCCGGCGGCCGACTAACACTGGCACGCACGGTGGACTCGAACCCGCAGGTTTACAAAAATTAAGGTTCCAGTATTCTTTGGTTCGATGTCCTACAATTTCAGTACTCCTAAGCAGTGTTGTATTTTGACGGACATGCACTACTAATTATAACTACTACTTGTAATTACAATACTAGCTCAGACATGCACACTGCATCTTCCATCCATACATAGGCGCTTGCTACCTTATATGGTAGGTAGTTGTTTTTTGGTTTTCTTTTGCTTCTCTTCTTGATAAGGGATGAGGTTTGGCCACAAAAAAGATCAAGTACTAATATGATCCAATGCACCATGGTTCAAAAGATGTTCTTCATAAGGGACGAGGTTTGGCCACAAAAAACTCAAGTACTAATATGATCCAATGCACCATGCTCAAAATCTCAAGTACTAATATGATCCAATGCACCATGTTCCAATGCACCTTGCTCTATTGTTATCGAATGTTATTGTTAGTGTCTATGTGAAAGGCCAAATGGCTGTCAAACACTCTTGTACATGTATGTTTTAATAAACTATGTAGTGACCTGGTCCATGAACTGTATTGAGACCATTCATTTCTAAAACTTGCATACAATGAACTCATACTCTTTGGTTCTCTTGTTTTTTCGTGGGTTTGCATAGACAAAGTACACAGAGTGTTTATGACCAAAATGATAAACTTGGATATGAGGAGCGCAGAAGCTCCCTTTCATTATTATTAGAGCAGTTTCAATGTAAACGTAGAGTTTGTTAACATTATGCATAGTGGGGCTGAAACTTGCAATCCTTGCAACACTTCGACGACTCCAGATCTTACAATAAAGGGAGTGACCAAAACATAGACCTTTGTTTACCTTGTCATTTTTTTATCATCCTTGTAAATGAAGTCACCATTGGTGTGCTGTGTGCAAGGGAGAGTTTCAACAATCAAGGTTTAGTAAGGAAAGATCTTTTGGGAGATTACACATCTTAGTATTATCTTTTTTGGAGATTGCTTAGCTGAAAATTTCTTAAACTACATTCATTTGGTGATTGAGGAGGGAGAAAGACTAAGCTTTTCCTTACATTGAACATCATTTGGTTCTTTGAAGCTCTCTTCTTGATCTTCTAGACTTAGTTCGAAACAACTTTTGAATGATTTTTTGATCCGTTCAAAGTTCGTTGATGCATAATTTCTTTCTGCAAGTTAAAAATTTCAAGGAGAGTGTTTTTTGTGCTTCATCTATAGAGAGTCTTAAGCTTTGGGATTGTTTTCAGCCATCTCAGCGTCATTACAGCTTTCTTGGAGAGATTCTAGTTGTGGTTAAAGTAGAAACCACTTATCGGTAGTTCATTGGGACTTGTCAACTTTTTACCAAGGGTATGTTGAGCCTTGCATAAGACTCATCTTGGATTAGATTTGAGCTTTTCTCAACTCATGTATACTTATCTTTGCTCACTTCTATTGATTAAGCAAACACTTACATTTCTATGGTCATCATGTAAGTATGTTATGCTTGCATATTTTAGGATCTCTTTGGTGATAGAGATGGTAGATCATATGTGCTTGATAAGCAAAGTTTGCTTCTTTCATTTTGGATATTGTATAGCTTGGTGTGCAATTGTACGGAGCCGATATTGTTTCTTGTGGTTCTTGCATACCTGGCCAGGGGTTGGTTGATGGATCCTGATCACGGTAGACTATGGTTCACAAGGAGTTCTGTTGCAGGAATCATAACAGAAAGTAAACTTCTGAACTTAATCATCATGCACCCTCGTTGCCTAAGTTGGTAACTTAAGTTGACAAACTTCAAAAGGACAGTACTTGTTCAAATATACACAAGAAGGTAGACAGAGATGAAATAAGCGAATGTATTATGTTTTGAAACGTTCATTACAGGAACATCGCACGGGATAAAAGACTGCTCTCAGATTGCCTAGCCGCCAAACTTGTAAGATGCATCTTGTTTATAGAGTGATACAGAAAAGAACAACCGATGAACCCAACCTAAATGTAAAGACATAGATAATTTTCTTTTTCCTGGCCTCGGTGATATTATAAACACAAACCACTCCTGATTTTCCATTGAGCTTTGTTCGAACCTTGCAGCCTCACCCTACGGGGAAAAAGGGGTAGGAGGTTTTGAAAAAAGAAAGAGGGACTATCCTTTTTGCACGGGAGAAGATGCGGGAATATCTGGTTAGTCCTTCAAAATGGCATGGTAGGTGGAGAAGGATAGATAGTGGTGTAAAGGACAAATGCAATTAATGTGAGACAATGCTAGGTGTCATTGGAGTGAAATAGGATTTATTGCTAGTGGAAACGAGGAATGGACACTGGGGGAGTGACTGGACTGCGTTTGCCGCTGAGACAAGGAACTGAATGCTGAGCTTTTGTAGCCGATAAGGAGCATGAGACTCCGGACCGCCTGGCCACCAAAATGGCTTAGGAGCAGTGTTGATTTTTGACGGCCGTATTGCCCGTTTTTAGTGTTTTTGAACGTAAAATAAAGCTAATGATTTTTATTACCCGTCAGAAAATGAACTAAATTCATAAAATACAGGTATAAAACTGTATTAACCTGCAAAAGTGAAGGGCAAGGCTGCCCGTCAAAATACAACACTGCTTAGGAGTACTGAAATTGTAGGACATCGAACCAAAGAATACTGGAACCAGACCCTAGTTTCGTGACACATCGCGAGTTATACAATGCCCACCAAAGTTCGCTCCGCCTTAGAGCGGACAACATAAAGTTCAGAGGATAAAAAAAAAGGGTGGGTGAAGAAGAGTCCTAACTACACTCAAGGATCCGAAGAAAGGAGATCAATCGGAAGTTTATTATGTCATCGAACAAGAAGTATTACAAAAGTTGAATGCAAATCAAAATGGCTATGTACAAGATGATGCCATTGTCTCTAAGTGCGATACAATTTGAGCCTAGATACGTTTACTAAGGGTAAAGGCTCAGAGTAGCTATACGGGATGCTCGTTGACTTAGTAATGTTATCTTCTCATATCCCTATCTGAGTAGGGTTCTGAAGTTCTTGAACACAGTAGTAAGTTTCTATAGGTCGGGAGATTTTCTTTGCAACCAACTCATGGTCGAGATTGGCTTACTGCATCTTTCATTGTCTTTGTCTAGGTTGGGTGGCTCGAACTATGAGCTAACCTTTACCGTATGAGGACAAACCTCCACGCTGAAGACAATACAATACGACTCGGAGTTCTCAGAACACTACCGCAATTACACATACTTCATCCAACAAGTTACAACACCTTACAAGAAAGAGCGATACCACGATACGCTTAATCAACAGAACAATCACAACCGAAACACCGCAAAACAACTCGCTCAGACAAACAGTCTAACGATCAACGGAACGTCTATGTAACTCACGAACAGAAACATGTATCAATAGACAACCAGATAGAACAAAAGTAGTATACTCAGAATTGCTCAACATACACTACAGCAGCGTTCCGCTTAATCACCGAGACAGACAGTCTGGTGATCCGAATGAACGTCCCTGAGCGTCTCTTTTTCATTGCTTTATATAAAGATTACAACGTATTTGTGTAACAATCTTTCGTTCGTGCGAACAAGATTCAGTTTTTACAACTTCCAATCCGGCGGCCGACTAACACTGGCACGCACGGTGGACTCGAACCCGCAGGTTTACAAAAATTAAGGTTCATCTACAATGCCTTCTAAATACATGGATCTGGCTAATCTAAAGGTTTGGACGATTTTCTTTTTTAAAGCTTCTAACATCTGTTTCAAAGTATCAGGTTCTACTAGTTGTCCATTTGTTCTTACAGAACTTAGGGAAATTACTTCGGCCAGCAAAATTTCTGTCTGCGTCTGCAG
This sequence comes from Ceratopteris richardii, assembly GCA_020310875.1. NCBI lineage: Eukaryota > Viridiplantae > Streptophyta > Polypodiopsida > Polypodiales > Pteridaceae > Ceratopteris > Ceratopteris richardii. The sequence goes on from CM035424.1 coordinate 121,933,926, forward strand.
AAAGGCCTCTTGTAAATAAAATTCGTTTGATAAGGCCGCATCCCTGAATACTTTCATCTCTGCAAGTTGTTTATCCATCTTGGCCAATCTTTCTTTCTGATTGTCGAGTTGGTTGTCTTTTCTGTCGATCTGCTGATTCTGGAACTGGATTGTTCTGGAGTAGGCATCTCTTTCTCTGCAAAGATCTGATATTACTTTTTGCAGTTGAGCTTCTACGGTCAATTTTCGTTTGAGAATGCTGTTAACTTCTGATAAATTGATCTTGCATCTCTCGAGTTCTTCAGCTGTTTTTCATAGCCAGATCATGCTGTTCTTGGCCTCGCTGTACTGCTTCATCTAGCAGCTGTCTTGTTTCTTCTAATAGATTCCCTAAAGCGATTCTTGCATCTTCTTTATCCTGTAGGTCTTGCTTCAATTGAATGATTTCTGTATTTGCATCATTTGGTAACTCGTCTTTTTGTCTGATCTCTGCCAGTGCTTCATCTCTTTGAGTGGTAACTTCTACCTGTTCGGCCATTTGGGCTTGTAACTCCTTAAGTTGTTCTTGTAAGGCTTGGTTTTCGGCTTTGGCTACTATTAATTCTTCTTGTAAAGGACTAATGTCTGCCTCCAGTACATCTACTTTGTGTTGGAATTCCTCTCGGATGCTATCAGTGACCTGTTTCATCGGTACTAGTAATTGCTGCGATAGCTGAATTAGCAATTGACCCATGTTTGCAAGCTCAGAGATCATGCGAATCGAAGGAAGTGGAAGATGAGGACGAGGTTAAGATGAGGATGCGATGAGTAGCTGCTAGGAGTTCGGTGGAGAGTAGTTTGGGGATGAGGAAGAAGAGGCAGTGGGTTCTTCGGGAAGAATGGGTGGAGTAGGGATAATTGGGTTGAGTGGAGGTTCCGGTGGGGGAGTGGGAAGAACAGAGTGAGATTCTGTTACCTTTTCTGTGGTTTGTTGTGTGTCAGCGGTGTCGGCAGTTGTGGACTCTACTGCTTTAAGCAGTTCCTCGGAAACTTCTTGGATTATATGTTCTTCATCTCTTTGCTTTTCCTGCTCCGATTGTTGTTGTGATGCTTCTTGTGACGAGCTTGTGTCAGATTCAATGGGAGCCTCCTGTTCTTGTTGTTGTTCTGAAGATGACTGTGCTGAAGATTCATGATGCATGGTAGTTGTGGTGTCGTGAAAAGTTTCGTCTTCGTTTGCTTCTTCTTCTTTGTCGTCGGCCTTATCATTTGCGGTTGAACCCTGTCCTTCGCTATCGGATGAACTGATTCTAATTCTTTTTCGTCGGAAGAGTTGGAATAATTCCTCTTCATCTTCTTCATCGTCCTCTAAAATCTGTGCAGACTCTTCATGGCGCAGGATGGGTCCTCGGGGTGGGGGTTGCGTTGCTTGGATGGCCAAAAATAAGAAGCTGAGGATGTGCGGTAGCCTGGATCTTGGCATATCCCCCTTATTTACCTGCTTGAGATGCATTCTTTGTGTATTCGCCGGAAGAAATATGATGCAAAATTGACTGGTTCTCTAGCAGCTAAATTTATAGCGGAGTAAAAAGGACGAGAGATTCCATAGGTTTGCTTCTGCAGGTTAAGAATGGCTACTAGGAATCGTAGCGCGGATCTCTCAGGTTCAGGACGGCAAAGGATGGCATATTCGTTGGAGGAGCTCCTAGGGAATAACTGATTCATTGTGGCAATCGATAGATTTGGACCATTTTCCCGACCTTGCCGAGGGAGTCGAAACGCATAAGCAAAGGCCTGGAACGTGATTACGGTTCGGGAGGGTAGGGATGTGATCGCCCAACTCTGCTAGGTGGCAGGTGTGTTAGCGATGGCGGCGATTATCTGGGCATAGAATGGGTGGCAATCCACTGAATGCCAAGGCAGTTCAGCGAAATTGGATAACCCACGGGTGCACAGGAACTCTCCCACGTCGGCAGGGAGTCCGTCACAGAAAGCGGCGAAGTTTGCCAGAGCTTCCATGGCGCACACAGTAAACGCAAGCACAAGACACAAAGCACAGGATTTACACAATCACACAAATTACGCAAACACAATAGCGATTTTTGGCGAAACGGAAAAAGTTAAGTAGATGCTTTGCAGTGGAGAGCAATCAAAATCACTACTCATCATGCGACGTTGAGATGATAACTTCATAACTTCGGTGTGCATGCATGAGAAGAACTATAATGTCGGGCGGCTGTTGAGCATAATTAGGTATTAAAACGGGGATATTTACAGACTTATTTTATTAAGCGCGCAAAAAAAACAAAAGAAAAGAAAAGAAAAGAAAATGCAAAAGACGCGGCCAATCTACGGAACGTTTCAGTGTAGATCGGATGCTTGTTGGTACGGCCGTAGCTTTGAACCATTTATCACCTTTGGAAGAGGATTTCCGTTCAAAGTAGTCAACCGAAAAGTGGCTAGGCCCACCTGTTCAAAAATCCGGTAGGGACCAAACCATCGTAACTTGAATTTGCCAGCAGAGCGATTTGACTTTGCATTGTAAAAGAGTACAAGTTGCCCCACTGTAAAAACTGGAGTCCTTAGATATCGATCATGTGTTCGAGCTTGTCTTAATTGAACTTCCTGGATAGTCAGAAAACTTGTCCATCGATGCTCATCCAGTTCTCTGAGTGTATCTAGCCGAAATGGAGGAGATTCCTCAGGTAGTAGTTTCTGAGTGATGGCTACACGTAAACTTGGCACAATGATCTCCATTGGTGCTATGGCTTCCAATCCATAAGCTAGTTTGAAAGGGGTTAATCTTATTGATACCTTGTATGTAGTCCGGTATGCCCATAATACTGTAGGTAACAGTTGATCCCATCTCTCCGGTGCTTCCAGAATTAGTTTTCGAAGCATATTCAATAGGGTCTTGTTTGTACTCTCAGCCAAATCATTTGCACGAGGATAATATGGTGAACTGAATTTATGCGTGATCTGAAAAGAATGTGTGAGTACTTTCATTAAATTGTTGACAAAATGAGTGCCTTGATCTGTAACAAGATCTAGAGGTAAGCCAAAACGCGGAAAGACATCTTTCATTAGACACTTTGCCACCGAAACAGCTGTGGCAGACCTTAAAGCCCAAGCTTCTGCCCATCTGGTTGCATAGTCTGTACAAGTCAGAATATAACGATTATTACTTAGTATTGTTGGCGGTGTAATAGGTCTGATAAAATCTAGACCCCACTTCTGAAAAGGCTCCAACGGCAAGACCGGTTGGAGAGGGAAAAAATGGCGTTGTAGAGGCTGTCCAGACCGTTGACAAGTATCACATTGTTTGACAAACTGAGATACATCCCTGTACATAGCAGGTCACCAAAGTCCACTTTGCAGAATTTTTCGGTACGTTAAATCTGCTGCAAAGTGTCCACCGGAAGGAATTGAGTGAGCCAGAGTAATGACTGAGTTAGCTTCGTGTGGAGGAATACAACGAAGTAAAATTCCAATGTGATCCATATAGTATAATTCTCTAGCAATTAACCGAAATTTGCGATTGTATACTGCAATATTCCTACGCATTGCAAGAGATGTAGAAGGAAGACATCCATCAGTCAAAAAAGTTAACAACTGATCATAGTAATTAGTTGGCACAGGAGGATTTGTTTCTTCATCATTAGTTGGTTCAGTACTGTAAATCGCTGGTGTGGTGTCATCAACACCGACCGGAGCTTCACCTGAATCTAAGCGAGAAAGAAAATCTGCTAAGGCATGTGAGTTGCCGGGCCGATGGATTACTTCAAAATCAAACTCTTGTAAAAGTAGAACCCAACGCGCTAATCGACCACCTAAATGCTGTTGCCGTACCAGATAGACAAGTGAAGCATGATCTACATGAAAAGTAAATCTGCGGCCAAGTAAATAGTGTCTGAATTTCTTTACCGAATACACTAAACCCAGACATTCTCTTTCGGTTACAGAGTAATTTTTTTTTGCAGGAGCAAGTCTTCTACTTGCATAGTAAACAGGCCATAACCACTTATCGGTTTGTTGCATCAGAACACTGCCAATGGCAATATCTGATGCGTCTACGAAGACATGAAATGGGCGATCCCAGTCAAGAGGCTGTAAAATTGGTACCTGTGTTAATAAGCACTTTAGACGATCAAATGTTGTTTGACATTCCGGAGTCCAATCAAATTGTTTAGGAGTCTTCGTGATTAATCGATTGAGTGGAATGGCTAAATGAGCGAGCCACCGTAAATGACGACCATGCCATCTCACTTGACCCATGAAACGCATTACTTCCTTTGGTGTAGTAGGTACAGGTGCTTCTAACACAGCTGCTACCTTATCTGGGTCGACTTGTATGCCCTGTGCAGATACAGTATCGCCAAGAAATTTACCACATGAAACCGCAAACACAAATTTGTTTGGGTTCAGACAGAGTCTGTATTCTCTGCATTTCTCAAAGCAGCTCCGTAAATGGGACGAGTGTGCTACCATCTTACCGAACAAAGAGAAATCATCAAGATATACTTGCATGAACGAAGTAAGATAAGGGGAGAATATTTCCTGCATACACTTCTGGAAAGTACTGGGGGCATTTCTTAATCCAAACCACATAACAATACAAGCAAATACACCCCAATTGGTGATGAACGCTGTTTTTGGTATATCTTCCTCAGCCATTCTGACCTGATTATACCCACTGTATCCATCTAAGAATGAGTACATTTCGTGTCCTGCTACTCTGTCAAGCATCGTGTCAAGAAAAGGTAGAGGAAACGGATAAGGCACCGTAGCGGCATTTAGTTTCCGACAATCCACACATATGCGTAACTGCTTATTCTTCTTAGGGACGATAACAATGGGTGATATCCACTCAGCATGCTCTACTGGTACGATGAATCCGACTTTTAGTAACCTATCAAGCTCTGCCTTTACCTTTGCTGCATAGTTTGGATTCATCCGGTAGCTGGGTTGTTTGATTGGCTTAACTTCCGGCTTCAGCATGACCCTATGTTGATAAATGCGAGGGTCCAAACCCTTCATGTCTTTGTAATCCCATGCAAAAACATCATAAAACTCTCGAAGCAACTGTATTAAGTCTGCTTGAAACATTTCAGGCAATCCTTCCTTTATTTTTACAGGTCGCTGATTAACTTCATCACCTAAATTATATGTAATTAACTGATCTTCTGGAACATAGAATTGTCGGGACTTCTCTGTAACATCGTGTGGGTTTAAAAGTTGTTGTAGATCAGTGTCATCTACAATAGCAGTATCTTCTTTCTTGACTTCTTCCGTCACAGGCATCACCGTACAAACTGCCGGATTCCAATTATCTACAACAGATTGTAGATCAACAGTTCCTAGGGAGATCAAATCAATATTATTTTTCAAAAACTCTTCTTCTTCATCATCTGACAAACCATCTAACATATGAACTGGTTCTGCAAAATAAGGTCTAGCATGTAATTCACAAGGCTGTATAGCATCTAACTTAACAACATATTTACGATTATTATCCTTGAAAGTGAGTTCCTGTGCGGACCAATCTTGTATCACCTTGGCTTGTTTCAACCAAGGATGGCCGAAAAGCAAATTATAATCCAAGCTAGACTCTGGTAGCTCTAAGACGACAAAAGTCATCTTAAATGTTGTGCCTTGCAGAGTTATGGGCACATCTTGTACTAATCCTACTGGATGGACTCTTGACTGGTCGGCCATTTTGACAAAAAACTGGACTGGTTCGATTTCGGTCCATCCTAACTTTTTACACAGTGCGGCGGTAGCAATGTTGACACCAGATCCTCCATCAATTAGTACCTGTGTGATTTTATGATTTTTATACCATACTGTAATTAAAGGAACCGAATGATCAACCGTAGAATCAGGTTCCGGTTGCACTGTCGCTGTTGTCGGGATGCAAGAGGGTACATGACTGAACTGTTGTTGGAATTGTTGCCAAACTCCTGGTACTAGTGCTAGCAACTGCCCAAGGGGAAGAGTAATCGAGGCCTTAGATAAAATTTCCCATGCCTGATGTGGTTGAATTGTATTTTCCGCAGATTCTGAAGATGACGCGCCTGCTGAAGATCATGTGCCTGCTACTGGATTAGAATCTTGTTTTTGTGTTCCTTTCTCGGGTAACAGAGCCTGGGTCACCGGAATAGGATCTGGGAACACTAGAGGCTCGGTGGTGGTCCATTGGCTCGCTTTATCATACATCCTTTGTTGTTCATGGATGCCTGGTTCAAATACTTTTGCTGCTGGTTGCAGTTGCTTATCGAATCGAGTCTGAATCACTGCAGCTTGCGTTTCTACTGGTGTGATTTGTACCATATTAGTCATTGGATTTTGACGTTCTTTCTTCCTCTGATCATACTCAGCTGCATGTTTACAAAATCTTCTAATGTGGCCAAATTCACCGCAAAAATGGCAGCGCGGTGGTGGCAAATTAGTATTTTCCTGTGTTGGTCCTACCTGCCAACGGTTTGCATTGTAGTTATTGTTTCTCTGTCCTTTGTAATTTCGGTATCCCTACTGCTGGTTGTTTCTCATTTGAGGAGGTACATAGTGATTGGCAGGCTGCCCTGGTTCTTGTATAATTGCATTCACTGTGGCTGTTCCCTGTACTTTAGCGTTGTATGCGCAGTTTTCGGTGGAATGTCTTGTCGTGTTACAGATAGCACAAAACAACTGGTTGAGGGCGCAAGTGGCATTGGTATGCCCTGAATTCTTGCACGTGGTGCAGTACATCTGTCTGGTCAGATCTTCTGCAATATTTTTACTTGTTTTTAACCATTCCAGGTCTTCTGTAAATCCTCCAACCTTGTTTTCAAGCTGCAAAGCCATTGCAATTACCGCATCTAGTGTCATAGCCCCCACACAGCGTATGATCATAATCTGTTTAAGTTGTGGAGTCAAACCATTGATAAACCATTGAGTGATAACGTCATCCGGCAGGTTGGCATGTACTGGTGGTAATTGCTTCAAATGAGTTCTGAATAGGGTGGCATATTCCTGCACTGTTTGATTCATCTTCTGTCTATTGTTTTGTAGGTAATCAAAAATTTCGGCTGGATTCTTCTTTAGCCTGAATCTCTGAAAAAATGCGTCCCTTACTGCTTCATAGGTGCCGAAATGGTTAATATCATATTATGTAAGCCACCTGGCTGCTTCATTAACCAATGTAGACTGGAAGACAATAGCTTTGTACGCCGGATCAGGTGGATGATTGAGCACTGTGTAACTTATCTCAAATGTGCGTACATGAGCATCTGGGTCATCACCTGGAAATCCTCCGAATTTAGTGTACGTTACTCCTGTTGGAGTCGGCCGGGGTGGAAATAACTGTTGCTGCTTCTCCTGCTGCTGTTGTTGTTGTTGCCCAGTCATCGTGCTGGCGGTGGTATTGGGACTATCTTCTGTGTCCCGAGGCTGAATATCTGACCCGTCGGAATCTGTATCGTCAGCCTGTGCACTCTCCGGCTTGATAATATTGTTCAGTATATTTTGGATCTCAGCTTCGAACACGCTACCTTCCTTCTTGATATCAAATGTAGGAAAGCTTACTCCAAATAGCGGTGACTGGACTGAAGATTCACCAAGAAATGGTAAACCGTCACCGGAACACTGTCTGGTACCGAAATAACAGCGAAAGGTGTCGAATTTTTACCAAAACAAAGTGCTTTTTCACCTCCACTGATTTCTTTGACCACGACGTTTCTATCCGCAGACTCTGGAGTCACTATTTCTTCGACAGAATGTATCGAAATCACACCGGAATCTGCCAGAAATGCAGTAAGTTCTACCGGAATATTACCGGAATCACTACTAAGTTAGACCTATCTGCGCTTCTACCTCCTGGAGGCGTCCTTAGCAAATTAGGTACCCAAGGTTGTCGGTACTTCGGATATGACTCACCGGATCAAGTAACCGGCATGTATCATCTTTTGTACTACTTGCGTAATAATACTGTCGATTCAAAATCTATAGTCGCGTTCCTACAATCGATTTGCAACAATCTGATCTGTTGCCACCTTCCCACAGACGGCGCCAGTGTTAAACATTAAACGCGGGACTAGCTGTCAATAGCGCGTTTAAACATTTATTGGGTTCTTGGGAGTGGAAGGGGTCTGTTAAACAGAGGCCCTATACTTAGTTCCCAAATTAACCACTTCACACACAACAATACACTGATGCTCAAAACTCTATCAAGACTCCGTTACACTTACAATCTAACAGTAATCCAACCTTCACCAAATAGATACAAACAATCAAACAAAACCGAAGACATAGCAGAACTCAACAATCTCAGACACACAGTACTGAAGGTCCGGTATGCAACTTAAAAAGACCCTTACTGTAGCTAACCTTTATCGTATGAGGACAGACCTCCACGCTGAAGACAATACAATATGACTCGGAGTTCTCAGAACACTACCGCAATTACACATACTTCATCCAACAAGTTACAACACCTTACAAGAAAGAGCGATACCACGATACGCTTAATCAATAGAACAATCGCAACCGAAACACCGCAGAACAACTCGCTCAGACAAACAGTCTAACGATCAACTGAACGTCTATGTAACTCACGAACAGAAACAGGTATCAATAGACAACCAGACAGAACAAAAGTAGTATACTCAGAATTGGTCAACAGACACTATAGCAGCGTTCCGCTTAATCACCCAGACAGACAGTCTGGTGATCCCAAAAACGTCCCTGAGCGTCTCTTTTTCATTGCTTTATATAAAGATTACAACGTATTTGTGTAACAACCTTTCGTTCGTGCGAACAAGATTCAGTTTTTACAACTTCCAATCCGGCGGCCGACTAACAGTTCTTCCAGTCTCGGCTCTGCAATAGACCAAGAGAATTCTCTTCTACAGGAGGAATCTCTTCTATGAGCGTTTGCATCATCACCACCTCTTGTGCTGTATCAAGTCCATGCTCCCTTCGCATCAGACTCCTTCCTCATTCTCGCCGGTCTCGCAGAGATGCTTCTTGCCTTTCTAAGCGAGGACTTTTCTTTTCACTCCAAAGGGCTGACCCTACTCTGGTATGCCATGGCTATAGTGAACTGTGCTTCTCTGGTCAGTCCAAGTCATAGCCTTTGCATTGTGGACTCAGGCATTAGATTTATGCCTGACCTACCATCTATAATGAATATGACTATTTCCCTTCCCGACTATCTTGATTGCTACCCGAGGGATTTAATAATATGTCAAAGTGGCTTGCACTATGAAACAATTACTGAGATTGCTGCTCACCAAAGTTGGAGCTCCTAGTGAATTGATGATGCTGAGCATCTTGCTTCGGAACCGAGCATCTGTACGCAACATGTCATATAGGCTTCCTTGATGGTACATATTCTTTAGAATTTGGCTCACCGAAAAAGGAGTTGTAGGTACACTTATAGTGAGCTTCAGAGTCGCATTCTTGAATTCCCACTGGGCCATTTGGAAGGTGTCTTCTATTGTTCTCTCTCAATGGGGCTCTTCATCCTTCTCCTGATTAGATATCAAGACTTCTGACCTTCGGTCTTCTATATTAGGGACTTTTAGTGGCTCTCTATCTTCTCGATTGGGATCCCTATTTGCTTTGGTAGGTGCCTTTTCTACTCCGGCAGGCTCTTGCTCCACACTGGATCCCTTGCTGTTGCTTTTCTTCTCCCTCTCCAACTAGCACATCAGAGTTGGTTGCTCTAGACTAGCTGCTTCATCCAAATCATTCCTTCACTACGAGCTAGTACCCTTGTTTTCCACTGCCCTATATTCTTCTTCCATCGCTCGCTGAGATCTAGAACACACTCTCAGTGGGGAGATCTCTCTCAGTTGCACAACATTTGTTATGGGCGACTGTAGTTGTGTGCCTCGAGAAGAAAGCAATTCTACCAAGACATGGAAGGCATTATTTACCTGGTTCATGGTAGTCTGCTTTGGGAAGTCCTTTGTATAGTGATCTCACAACTCTGGTCAGTTTGTGCATGGCAGTGTGTTTTTGGCAATAAACATCAAGCTTGCACGTGACCATATTCCCTGCACCTACAACACATTATCGGGTGTTGATGTCGATTTCTAAATGCTAAAGACTGACCACTGGAATTGCTATGCATGCTACAGTTAGCAAAAGAAGAGTTGTATGTTCATTTTTTTGTGAAATCTCTATCAAAATTTCCTTAAAATATGACACTTAGTCATTTTCTTAGTGTGAGTGATGGTTAATCTTTCCTAGCAACACCAAAGTTTCCATTTTTAAGTTATCTCATATCATGGCATCATAGGTTTTTGGTACATGCATGGATTAAGGTTAGTTCAAGTGCTTCAATAAGAGTTATAACTTGTAAGGAAAATATCATTTCGAAATTTGAAAGTTTAATGGTTTCAATTCCTCCTTGTGGAAGAATTAATTTCATGATATTGGAGGCAACATCAAATAGTCAATAGGGAAGATTTTTTGGAGTTTGAGGTCTATGGAAGCATGCAAACAGCACAAGGAAGAAGAAGAAGCTTGGAGGAATCTATACTCAGCCTCACAACTAGAAGTGGCGACAATAGGATGCTTCTTGCTCAACCAAGATATGCATGAGCTACCAAGCATGAAGCAAAAACAACTAGTGGACACACAAGTGCCATAGCAACCAACTAAGTCAGAGTAAGAAAAAGCATGTAAATATGGCGGTAGTGATCCCCTCTTGGGATAAAACAATCCAAGTATTCGGGTACCACTCAAGTAGCGAAAGATGTGCTTAGGCACCTGCCAATGCTTGACACTTGGGCAATGCATCAACCTGCTCATTGAGAGATAGAAAACTGAATATTAGGTTGAGCTATGCAGAAGTAAATCAAGCATCTAACAACTTGTTGATAGAGAACAACATCAAATGCATCTCCAACATCATGAAGACTATATCACAAACCTATTTCCATAGGAGTGGCAACAGGTTTGCAATGTTCAAGGCCAAAACACTACAATAATGTGTCAATATATTTTGTTTGACACAGATCTATTCCACTATCAACTTGCATAAACCAAATGCCCAAATAATGATGCAAATGCCCCGAACTTGATATCTCTAATGAGGCATGCAAATCAGCCTTAAAATCAGCAATATGCTTCTCATTAGGACTAGTGAGCAGCATGTCATCAACATAGACAACAATGATTAGAAACACATCATTTGCATGGTGCTTGCTTCAAGCCATATGACGCCTTTTTCGATTTGCACACTTTGTTTTCATGCCCTTTCTACACAAAATCATAGGGTTGAAGAACATACACTTCTTCATGTAAGTCACCATTCAGAAATGCAGTTCTAATGTCCAATTGATATACATTCCAACGATGATGGGCTGCAAGTGCACAGATGCTGTGAACAGAAGTCATTCAACATATGGGTGCAAAGGTCTCATCAAAATCAATGCCTCTTTCTTGAGCATAAGCTTTTGCAAAAAGCCTAGCCTTATACCTATCAACTGTTCCATCAGATTTACATTTAAGCTTGTATAACCATTTAGTTCCAATGGACTTTTTTCCAGGAGGCAAATCATATAAAGATCACATACCATTCTTCATAATAGCATCATATTCTGATTGCATAGTAGCCATCCAATTTTCTAAATTTTATGCTTCATCAAAAGAAACAGACTCATTCTCATCACAGAGACTAGAGGCAGCCACAACATAGCAATTTGATGCAAAAGAAGCACTATGAAAGCCTGAAGGAGTACGATATGACAAAGGTGCATCTAATTTACTATCTCGTAAAGTTTACACCAGCCATTTAGGCATAGTTTTTGCCTCCTCTATATCAATCCTCTCATCAATAAGTGCATCATGTAAATTTGCATCAGAAATGGAATGATCTACATCATCATGTGAAATGTGTAAAGGTTGAGAAATCACCTCATTTGGACCAGCACTTGACTGTCCACCTGCAAAAAGAGGCAGCAAAGTGTCATACACATCTTTGGAGCTAAGTGATGTTTCCTTCGTACATGAAAGTAATGATTGAATTGCATCTTCCACACAAAAAACATCACTACTAACCAAAATGCATTTAGTCTCTAGATGATATAGATGATAGCCTTTGCTTTCAGAATTGTACCCGACAAAAATAAATTTCAATGCTTTATCAGTCAATTTTCTACATTGTTGTTCAGGCATTAATGCATATGCCAAACAACCAAAGACACAAAGATGAGAAATAGATGACTTACAACCATGCCAAGCCTCACATGGAGTGATAGACTGTACTGCTTCACACCTGTTAAGTACATATGTTGCACACATAACAACCTCAAGCCATAAACTATGTGGTAAAGCCTAACTTTTGACCATACACCTCGCCATCTCCATGGGATACCTATCCTTTCTTCCAGCAACACCATTTTGTTGAGGTGTATACATCACTGTACACTGATGTTTTATCCCATGCTCAACCAGAAATGCATTAAAATCAGAAGACATATTTTCCCCCCCTCGATCAGAATGGAGGGTGCCCATTTTACATGCTCACAAATTTTCAGCGAGAACAAAAAACTCTTTGAATGCTTTCAATGGATACACCCATGCATGCCTAGAAAAATCATCAATAAATGTCACAAAGTAACGGTAGTTCGCAAAAGAAGGTGTTTGCATACAACCACATACATCACTGTGAACAAGCTATGATTTTTGAGTAGCTCAAACTGAACCATCTTTTGGGAAGGAGGAATGTTGCATTTTGCTCAAAATATAGCTTTCACAGACATGTTTGTCAGGTGCCTCAAGTTTGGGCAAACAGGATACCATTTTAGATTTCTATAGGTGTAGCAGTCTAACAAAATTCAGATGACCAAAGCGTGCATGCCAAAGTTTTGCATCTGAGATAACCTGAGAATCTTGAACTACACATGTTGAATCATTGAGAGATTTTGCATAGTCTATGAGCTTATATAGCCCATGGCATGAAATTCCAGAAACAATAATAACATCGCCATTTGATAGATACTGTACATCAACAAATTTGACAACCAAGCCGATCTTGGCTAATGCTAAAACTGACAATAGATTTTTCTTGATCCCTTGCACAAAAAAAGCATCGGGACAATGTAAAAGAACTACTATCAATAGTAGTAAAAAAGATCTTACCAATGCCCATGACTAGATAAGAGGAGTTGTTGGCACATGTGATAGTATTCCCTATAGGGGCAGGCTCAAGTGAACTCAAGAAATTGTGCTGCAAGGTAATATGTTTGGTTGGCCCACTGAGAAAGTAACATATATCTGAGTCTATTGCATACATACACTATTCATGAGAATATGGGTCATAATTGCAAACAATAGTGAGTGCCCATTCTTCATTCTGCACAAGATTAGGAGTCTCTGTTTTGGGTGTCGAGGCCTCTACAATAACTATTCAAGCCTCTTTTTTCTTTGTCTCTTTTGCAGCCAGTTTTGGACAACTTTTTATGACATGATCATTTCTTTTACAGTATTTGCAAAACAATTTCTGCTTTTTCGGTTTCTTCTCGCCTTTTCCTTCCTTTTTTGACTCTACAAAATTAACAGATTTTTGCTTACTAGTAGATGAGCTCTATTTGTCTTTGCTCTTCTGACTAGCTAAAAAAGCTTGATTTGCAACATGCATAATGGACATGTTCTACTTGGAGTAGTCTTACTACAACAAAATATAGAGATTAACTCCTCAAATGTTAAGGCATTTCGATTTCCTTTCATTATCAACCAAAGAGTAGAAGCAAAACTCTAATATGAATCTGGAAGACCATTAAGAACATTCTCCATAAGTGAACTATCTAGCAAGACTTCATTTGCAAAAATCAACTGCTCCTTCAAATCTTTGATCTTTGTCAAAAAACTTTCCATAGAATCTCCTTCATTCATATGCTCATTCTCCAACCATTTTCAGAGATAAGCAACACGAGCATCATTTCTTGCTTGGTCCAAAGTGGTAAGTGTATCCCAAGCATCCTTTGTTATTTTGTAAGAGCGAACATGAGGGATAATGGCATGTTTGACAGACAAAGCTATGATTGAGAATCAAGATATGGAGCATGGGTGAGTATGAGGTTCACGATACCGAGGATGAGAACAGAGGGGTTCAGGATACCAGGGTTGCGAACAAGAGCAAGAGACAATGCAAGGGTTAGGGCATCAATTCAAGGGCCCTAGGGTTAGCCATTGCTACAAATTCATTATGAAAAAAATGGGGAAAATGAGCTTGAAGATACACTAGAATGAAGTTGTAATTAGTTGAAGGACATAGAGATACCGATTGGGTTGTTAGGATTCGATCATTTGCAATGTTAAGTTTGAATATTTCCTACCAGTTTGACAGTTAGGATTCTTGATAGACCTTTCATGTGGCAATTGCAAGTGGTTCAAGATTAGGGTACTAACTCCCTACACTTACAACATCAAGGGATCAACATCAAATTCAATCTCGATAATTACATACATAGAGACATTCTACCTCTATAGTAGAACGTAATTCACCAATACAAGAAGACATATCTCAAGAAGAAGATGATGATATTAATGCATCTTGAATGAATGAGGATGCTAATTTATGGAATTTCCAAGCTTCTAAGGGGAAGGAAATAAGGCAAAAAGCAAGATATTAGGAAAAAATGAACCCCATGTGATCCTTTTAAATGAAAGAGTGATTAGTGCTGGATTGATTGAAAAAGGGTGGTGGATATGATCTATAACCTATAAGTTATTAGGGTGAAACGGAAAGAGGGGACATAATTCCCATAAGTTAAGGTTTTTCCTCTAGAGAGAGAAAGGAATTTTGTAATCAGCCTAGGCCTAAAAACTAAAAAATCTCAAAGAGTTTTAAAATTCATCATAACAACATTCATTTCTTTCACTTGTTTCTGTCTCTATCACACCACTAAAAATCTTGTCTGCATCTCTGTCTATATTCATCTCTTTGAATTCCAATTGTAGGTTCCATAACTTGAACTCCAATGGAAACATCTAAACTTAAAGGTGGCCAAAAGATGAAGTTCTTCCGTTAAAATGCTACAATATCAAAGCTATAAAAGGATATTGGTAAGCACATGAATTCTACAAAGGTGCATGGTGTCCACCTTTGGAGTTGGCCCTCGTCGTGTTAGAGATTGTGCAAACTTGAATCTTCCTTGAAAAGGAAATTTTTTGTGCTTCAAAGATGTCAAAGATAGTGGAAAAAACTCAAACATCATGAGATATCTTATCAATTCTAACTATTACTCTACAATATAGTATGTGTGCTGGTATTGCATCTTTCTCTAAGATATTTAGATATGTTTTTTCCTTCTACAGATAGATTTTCTTCTAGTTTTATGGAAGAGCAATCATTTCATAGTCTTACGATTACTTTCTACAGATTTTACACGTATGTTGGGGTATTACTCTTTCCACAAGTACCTCCTACTTAGCTTTGACATGAGAGATTTTTCTTTTACACACACATATATATTTTACCTTCCACATCAAATGATTTTGGTAGATTAGAGATGATTAAGGTATATTCTCTTCCCAATTTGGAGTGGCCACAACCTAGCATATGGTCTTTGACGTCTTTGGAGCATAAGATGCTAACGGACATACATAATTCTTTCAAATTCACAAGATTATCTTGATCTATAGGACTACACGAGTGTGTTTCTATCCATTGTTTCTTATATCTATTTTGAGCATTCACAATTGTTGCTCTAGCACAATGGTAAGCACCACTTTAAGAAGCTCCACCTCCTTAATGTCAATCCGCGGAAGAGATAGGAGTGATATGAAGATCGTAAATACAAGATGTAGTGAGAGTGAAGGTGAGAAGCATAGAGATGCACATACACATACACACACAAGGAAGAGACAAGCGAGACACAATGGAAGGTTGAAAGTAGATTCTATTACTCAAGATCACTCGTACAAGCTCAAAATAGCTCTAAGCTCCTCTCTACTCATACAAGCTAACCTAAAAAATGAGCTCTCTAGCTCTCTTTATAGTTTTTTGACTAGTTTTGACCGGTTTCACATCTAGTGTCTGACATAGTTAAAAAATAGGTTCTAGGCACTATTTGAAGGTCTAAATGAGATCTAAAAATAGCCAAAATTGGTATGCTTGTTCTAACCTAAGATCCTCAAGCTTGAGGACTCCTTGACTTGCATAAAATGGAGCTTCTAATTACAAAAGTGTCTGCTTCTATGATACATATGGTAGAGTGATGAAAATCATTGTTGGGAGTTTTGAAAAAGTCTTATCAAATATATTTCTTAGGAAAAAAGTGCCCCGACGGTCCTAGTGTGTTCACACACATCACTACCTAAATATATCAACAAACCCCCCCTGGGAGTGATGCGGTGAACAAGGAGCTTGCACTCATGTATAAGGAAGTGCCAAGCTATGTGGAAATCACTCCACAAAAGGAAGTAAGCCCAAAGCTTTGTGGAAAGCTACAAACTTCTCCCTAGGCAAAACCTTTGTGAAAAGGTCTGCAATGTTCTCCTGCATGGGCACATATGCCAAGCTGATCTCCCCAACAGAGAACCTCTCACTGACATAGTGATAATGCACCTCAATGTGCTTTGTGCGAGCATGGAACACAGGGTTCCTCGCAACTGCCAATGCGCTCTGACTGTCAGTGAAGATGGTGGTGGCAGAAGTCTGACCAACACCCAAATCAGCCATAAGGCATCTGAGCCACATACACTCAACAGTAGCTGTGAAAGCTCGCCTATACTCAGCCTCACAACTGGAAGTGGCCACAGTAGGCAACTTCTTACTCAACCAAGATATACATGAGCTACCAAGCATGAAGCAAAAGCCACTAGTGGACACACGAGTGTCATAGCAACCAACCCAATCAGAGTTAGAAAAAGCATGCAAATCTGGCGGTAGTGATCCCCCCTTGGGATAAAACAACCCAAGTAGCCGAGTAATGCATAAGTAAATCAAGCATCTAATAGCCTGCTGATAGAGAACAACATCAAATGCATCTCCAACATCATGAAGACTCAATTGTAAACCTGTCTCCATAGGAGTGGCAATAGGCTTACAGTCTTCAAGGCTAAAACATTGCAATAATGTGTCAATATATTTTGTTTGACACAAAGCCATTCCACCATCAACTTGCATTAACTGAATGCCCAAATAGTGATGCAAATGCTCCAAATCACACATCTCAAATGAGGCATGCAAATCAGCCTTAAAATCAGCAATACACTTCTCAATAAGACCAGTGAGCAGCATGTCGTCAACATAGACAACAATGATCAGAAGCACATCATTAGCATGCTTAACATCTTGGGAATTGTCAATCTAAATGAGCAATTCCTAACTTCTTTATTCTAGAGTATACTGGACTCTAGGAAATTATCTATGCTATAACTTGAAGCAAAACTTAAATGAATAAGTCCACTTAGACTTATCATATTTTGAAGATTGAAAAGGTTCTTGTACATAACATCTATCTAGGATGTTCAAGTTAGTTATTTTATTCTAACCGGCTAACCCTGGTCTTTTGCAAAAGGAATCAGATACCATGTCTGAGCCAATTCCAAAAGATTTGGAAAGCAAAAAGAAATAAGTAAAACTCTGTACAACCAATTCAAACTTCGAACATACATAAACTTGATATGAGTCAAAGTCTAGTTGACTCAGGACTTTAACTTCTCAACGATCTATTTCAACAAGGATATTGAAGCATTATCTTTATCTTTAAGAGAAATAAGCTAAATTCTCACAAAGATTTAAAGAAAATCAAAAACATCATCCAACCACAAGATACTAGTGTGGTAACCAACATCAGTGTGTCGAACCACTGAGGTTCTGTCGATGAGTTTAGTATTCAAATAATGCTTCACTTGAGACTAAGTTCAGGTCACATTCAATCTTTTGACTCCTTACTAGAAATGCAATTCTTGTGCGTTTCTTTGAGTCAAAAGAGTGAATTTACCAAGTTATACTAGAAACTTGATACTTGACTTAGTCAATTAAATCTTTAGCTTGAAAAGATCAACTCAAAGTCAAAGTCCAACTTTTTTCAGAAATTTATCAAATATTTCTGATCAATAACACTTAAGCTTGAAGTGTTCTAAGAAGATCTTGGAAGTTACTTACTTCATATCTTCAGTTTCCTTGATCTTGAAGTCGTCTTGAAGTATCTTGAGATTCTTCTTGAATTTAAACTCCTTTGAAGTTTTAATTCCCTTGAAGATCAAACCTAACTTCAAGATCCAAACAAGGACTAAAAGATAATCATCATCTCACGGTCCGATGTCCCATACCATCTTTCCTACATCAATCTGAGTATAAAATCTGGTGTCCCATACCACCCTATTTTATACTCACATTGACGTGTGAGTGAATTTTATCCTAAAGTCTACAACATCTCTTGATAGAGAACCTTCTAGCTTTAATTCTTGACAAGAATTTCATAGCTTTAGGCACTATCTCTATCTTGATATTCTAGGTTTTAATCCCTTGACATGATCGTTTCACGATCTTGTGCTTAACCTTGGGAACTTGAAAACCTTTAATAGAATATCTCCAAACCTTTTCTGCTAGGTTTTTCAAATGAAAACCAATTAGAATTCCAAGTACTTGAATTTTTATAGATTCAAGTTCAATTGGTTATTCTTGACCAATTTTGTAGCGACAAGAGTTTTTGACTTCTTGTCTTTAGATTCCTTTCTACTAATGCTTTTAGGTACCTATCCTGGCCAGGAGTTTTTACAGGAATCTCTCTACTGCTTAAGTCTAAGCATCCGCTCATGCTTTCTGGATTTGTACCAAAATCCCTTTGAGGATAGGCAAACATTTATGTTTTACCTTCCACAGACTTAAGTACCGTTTGCACGGTTTCCGACTACATTTTTGGAATTCCTTCACTCTGTTCATACTTGGAACAACTTACATTTTTCACAATTTTCCATTTGATAAATGGAACTTGAGTGAATCATTCCTAATGGAATTTTTACTGCCAATACTTGAGTAGTTCTAGTCGCACATTCTTGGACAATCATGGCCAAGTTTAATCAATTCTGGTTAATACTTGCGACAAAATAAAGACTTAGTCTTTATCTTTAAGATCTCTTAAACTGTCTTAAGCTTCTTTGCTTACCTGCAGGATTTTTAGAGATCTTTTCCTCAACTTAAGTCCAAGCATCTTCTAATGCTTTTCAGATTCCAAAGCTAAGAATCTCTGATATACCTTAAGGTTATATCACTTATTTGGACTCAAATACCAAAACTGTTGGCTAGGGATTTATTGGGAACTACTTTCTATAAAACTTTTCTTGAAAGATGCTAGTCTCACATCTTGGGAGATTTTTCTTTCAAGAACTTTTTGATTCCTTCCAAGGAATCAAGTAACACTAAGCTATAACTTGAAGCAAATGATTCATCTTGGAATCTTTTGTTTTCCAGTCCAATGATTCATCTTGGAATCTTCTCCTTTACTGGAAAGATCTTCAAAAGGAATTCTAGACTTTTGGATAAGACCAAGACTTAAGGCTTTGCTTGTCCAAAAGATATTCTCATTTAACTAATGAAATAGTTAATTGGACTCTTTCATTAGCTTATCTTTAGGAAATAACTTAATTTCCAAAGATTACTTTGCTTGGGTCTCTTCAAGGCCTTACCACTTGAAGCTAATCTTTTAGGAAAGAACTTGTTTCCTAAATTGTCTTTAGGAAATATCAGGATTTCCTAAGATATATGTTTCAAAAAATGAAAATAATTTTGAATCATTTCATTAATTGTCATGACTTTAGGAAATTACTTGATTCCTAAAGATCAACTAATATTTGTCTTGATTTCTTTTTTAAGCCTTGAGTTAGCTCAAATAGAATCAAGCAAGTTTCCTTCAAAAGTTTTCGCGTCAATTGAAGATCTTGCATCATGCCTTGAGATGCATTTATGGAAACTAACATCTATGAACACTAGAGTTCCAGGGATTCTAGAAGTTCAATACTTCTACTTATTTTCATCAATATTTGATGAATAATAAAGTATTAAATCTCCTAAAAATATTTTGGAACTTACAAGTTTCAACAGAAACTTCCTTACTTGGATGCATGAACATGAACATCCAAAAACAACTAACTCCTCGATAGTTGCTAAGAATATCTAGGTTTCTTCCCAAACTTAGACTGAGCATGCACATTGGAAAGTAGCTCTATTTACTTTCAACATGCTTTCTTTTCCTAAAAAAAAGACACCTACTGGGAAAAAATAGACTAGATACTTAGTTGCATGATGATCAAGATCCTTGCAACTAGGTAATTTTCTATTTTTCCCACCTAGCTAAGTCAAGTTAGAAAAAGAAAGGAATGAAAGTATACGTGTTTAGCTACTTACCAAAAGATCATGCGTATGCTCATGCATCTACTTGCATGCAAATGCATGTTCATGTATGCAAATGCCCATTCTTGGGTGCAAATGCATGTGAGTTCATGCAAGTGTAATGAACTTAAGCAAACCTTGAGCTTATTAGGTATGCAAACAAGCATCCATGCAAAAACAACCTGCTTGCTATTTTGGCAAAAGGTATTTATTCAAGTGCGTGAACTGGAGATTTAGCTACCTTTCCCAAGCAAGTGCGAACTTGATGTGCACAAAACATTCTTTTATGCACAAATAATCTTTTTATGAATGGAAATAGAAATTTCAATTGCATACCTAAAACTACAAAGTACTTTACATACTTTTGTGTCATTTCAATATTGTTTAGTTCTCTAATTAGCTTTCATATTGAGATAACCATAATTGGACTACACATTTAGTCCTAATTAATGCATCCTAAATGAAAGCATTTGAGCAAATAAATATCAAAATGAAAACATAATTTGGAAAATACTTAGCTCCACATAGAGCTACGTCCTTCCCTTGATCCTTTGGAAGAGTAATTCGTCCTCTTGATCCTCGTCCAAGCATCTTTTCATGCTTGTATGGATCTCGCTTCGAGAGAGAAAGTTATTGCTCTATTGCAGCATCATTTTCCTCACCAGAGCCGCCGGCCAAGAAAAAGGCGTTTCTAGGGAGTCCGACAGAGGCCGTGGAGTAAGTGGGCGGCTGAGATTAGGGACTCCGAAAAAGGTTGCGCGTATGTGGTTGGGCACTTTCGATACGGCGAAGGAAGCAAGATCTAACCTTCCATGCAGAGCCGAACCATTCTTCTCAGTCCTGGTAGCATCGTTGTTCAGCGCATGCCGTAACAGAACATAATAGTTTCTCTAAGAAACAGCTGTCAAGTGTGTTGGCTACTGCAATGGGTAAGACCCGTCCATAGATACCTCTAGGTGGCGAGATCGAATCCTGTGAACTACAAAAAGTGCGCATAATCCTTTTGCGCTAATCTAACCAATAGCAATGATTGTATACGGCGAGGAGTATTTCCATAAGGATGAAGAAGTGTTACAACAACGCAATTTCGACAGAGATGACGAAGTACGACAACAATGCAATTTTGACGCATCTAAACAAGAGCTTACAAGCAAAATGATGTAGATAAAAGTCTCGAGAGACCTTCCAGTTTATCATCAAGCTCGACACAATACTGTTTGTGCGAATCTACCTCTTCAATCGCTTTCCTCACAGCCTTTGTGAGCAGAATATGCTCTCTCACGAGCTCCTCGACTCTCTGTGCGAAATGCCAGCAGCCAGAAATGAGATTAAGATGGTCTTTGCAGTAGAAGGGAGCACACAAGCGGGTTGTGTCTTCACGTGTGCAGAAGATAACGGGTTTAGTTTCCGACTCTAGCACTCCATGGAGTTAATCCATTAAGCATCGGTTTTCGAATACTCCTGCGCCAGCCTCAGATGCTTGAGAGCGGCACAAAATTGGCAGAAACGGGGAAAAAAATAATCTCATACAATAACAAACAAATTATTGTAGGATAGCTCGGTATGCAGGAAGCTTGACGCAGGCGTGAGTTCAAACCCAAACGTCGGTGTCACTTCGTTCATACAGTAGTACGGTTTTGAGGAACTGCTGCACTAAAACTAAGATATCAATTATTTCTCTGCAACCATTCGACACTCAAAGTGATTGCGCTCGTGGCTGAAGAACTCTCCATGCTACGAGGTCTCCAGATCGAGACCCGCTCTGGCTACTGTTCTTTTTCGTCTGCTGAAGAAGTTTTGAGCCGCCAATACTCTGTTATATGTTAATCTGCAGAAGACTTGAACACAAGAGCGCCTTGGCGACTTGTGTACAACGATGATCTGTAGACCAACAGGTTGGGAGTTCGACTCCCACGGATTGCTACTCAAAGTAGATGTTTTTGTGTAGCCTCCTTTATATAGACCCATCAAATGGATTCGAGAGCGTTTGCTCACCCGCGAGCAGCAGACCCACTAATGGGCGGCTGAATTTGTGAAAACAAGAATGAATCTATAAGCTACAATGATGATCAATGAAGGAAGCTACTAGAGAGAAGCATGATGAAGCTCACTCCAAGGTCACCATGGAAGCTCTGATACCAATGCAAGAGAACAAGGATTACGACCACCACATGCTAGAGAGATCACTCTCCTCCCAACCAAATGCCTCTATATATAGCTCTCTCCAGGGGACTGCCTTCTTGGGCAGGTGGATACTAACCATCCATGTGTCAGCCATGTAACTACATGTGCGCCAAGTGTCCCAGTTAACTCGAGTTAACTCAAGTGGATGCTTCTAGAAGGCTCTAGATCTCTTTGGGCAAAATACTCTCCCCATGTCTCCCATGGGGATTGAACCCAAGACCTCCTCCTTCACATCCTTGAGACTTAACCACTAAGCTAAGTGGATCACTTGTTCACAAGAGCACAAGACCTCCTAATAAGTCTAAACTCGAGATCTTTGATCATACACACGGATGACCAAACGGTGTCCGATTTCAGATCTGTCTGAATCGGCCAGACCCTTGGATCATAGACTTACTTTATTACAGTGATCACATGAATGAAGGTGATTCTATGGACAGTTTCCTAACAAAGATCAAATATTTGAAGGAACAATTGATTTTTGCTGATGAGGTTATACCAGATAGCTCACTTGTGCAGACCGTTCTGAATGGTCTTCCTGATTCATATCAGAGTTTTGCTTCTACTCTTCGGTTGATGATGAAAGGAAATCCGAATGCCTTATCATTTGAGGAGTTAGTTTCTGTTCTATTGCAGGAAGATCAGTCTAGGCAGAACAGGTCCATTATGCGTGTTGCAGATCAAGTTTTTCTGGCTAGTCAGAAGGGCAAAGGAAAATGGAGCTCTTCTACTAGTAAGTAGAAATCTGCAAATGCTGCACATTCGAAGAACCATGATAAAGATGAGAAGAAATCAGAAAAGCAGAAATTATTTTGCAAGTACTGTAAAGGGAATGATCATATCATAAAGAACTGTCCAAAACTGGCTGCAAAAGAGGCAAAGAAAAAGGAGGCTGGAATGGTTGTTGCAGAAGCCTCTACACCAAAAACAGAGTCTGCTAATCTTGTGCAGGAAGAAGAATGGGCGTTTACTACTGTTTGCAGTTTTGACCCATCTTCTCATGAGTAGTGCATGTCTGCAGTGGACTTAGATGTTTGGTACTTTGACAGTGGGGCGACCAAACATATTACCTTGCAACGCAGTTTCTTCTCTTCACTCAAGCCTGCCCCTACAGGGAATACTGTCACATGCGCCAACAACTCCTCTTATCCTGTTATGGGAGTTGGTAAGATCATTCTGACTACTGCTGATGGTAGTTCGTTCACCTTGTCAGATGCTTTATTTGTGCCAGGGATCAAGAAGAATTTGTTATCAATTTCTGCATTAGCCAAGATTGGCTTGGTTGTGAAATTTGTTGATGATAGATGTACAGTTCATGATCTGTCAAATGGCGATGTTATTATTGCTTCTGGCATTTTATGTCATGGGCTGTATAAGCTCATAGACAATGAAAAATCTGTGAATGTTTCGGCATGTGCAGTTCATGATTCTCAGGCTATGTTAGATACAAAGCTTTGGCATGCACCCTTTGGTCATCTGAATTTTGCTAGTTTGCTACGCCTCCAGAAATATGATATGGTGTCTTCTTTGCCCAAGCTTGAGGCACTTGGAAAACATGTATGTGAAGGCTGTATTTTGGGCAAAATGCAGCGTTCCTCCTTTCCAAAAGATGGTTCAGTTCGGGCTACACAAAAATTGCAGCTTGTACATAGTGATGTCTGTGGTCCTATGCAGACACCTTCTTTTGGAAAATATCTTTACTTCGTGACTTTCATTGATGATTTTTCCAGGCATGCATGGGTATATCCATTGAAGGCGAAGTCCGAAGTGTTCTTGTGCTTCAAACAGTTTTAATGCATTTCTGGTTGAACGTGGGATAAAACACCAGTATACAGTGCCGTATACACCTCAACAGAATGCTGAACGGAAGAACAAGTCACTCATGGAGATGGCAAGGTGTATGGTCAAGAGTTAGGCTTTACCACATAGTTTCTGGCTTGAGGCTATCATGTGTGCAGCATATGTACTTAACAGGTGTCCCACTAAAGCACTACAGTCTATCACTCCATATGAGGCTTGGCATGACCGCAAGCCATCTGTTGCTCATCTGCGTGTTTTTGGTTGTTTGGCATATGCATTAGTGCCTGAACAACATCGCAGAAAATTGGATGATAAGGCAGTAAAATGTATTTTTGTAGGGTACAGTTCTAAAAGTAAAGGCTATCGTCTCTATCATCCACAGACAAAACGCATTCTGGTTAGCCGTGATGTTGTTTTTGTGGAAGATGCTATTTAGCCATTGCTTTCATGTACCAAGGAGACATCTGTTAGCTCCAAAGACATGTATGATACTTTGATGCCTCTTTTTACAAGTGGACAGTCTAGTGCTGGTCCCAATGAGGCAACATCTCAGCCTTTGCAGGTTTCATATGATGATGTAGATCATTCCATTTCTGATGCAGATTTACATGATGCACTTGTTGATGAGAGAGTTGATATTGAGCAGGCAAAAACTATGCCAAAATGGCTGGTGCAGACTTTGCGTGATAGCAAATTAGATGCACCTTTGTCATATCATACTCGTTCAGGCTCTCATAGTGTCTCCTTTGCATCAGATTGCTATGCTATGGCTGCGTCTAGTCTCTGTGATGAGAATGAGCCTGTTTCTTTTGATGAAGCACAAAATTCAGAAAATTGGATGGCTGCTATGCAATCTGAATATGATGCTATAATGAGGAATGGTACATGGTCTCTATGTGACTTGCCTCCTGGCAAGAAGGCCATTGGCACTAAGTGGGTATACAAGCTGAAGCGTAAACCTGATGGTACAGTTGACAGGTATAAGGCTAGGCTTGTTGCAAAGGGTTATGCGCAGGAAAGAGGCATTGATTTTGATGAGACCTTTGCACCTACTGTTCGGAGCATTTGTGCACTTGCAGCCCATCATGGTTGGAATGTACATCAGTTGGAGATTAAAACAACATTTCTGAATGGTGACTTGCATGAAGAAGTGTATGTTTTCCAGCCCCGTGGCTTTGTGCAGAAAGGGCATGAAAACCAGGTGTGCAGGTTAAAGAAGGCATTATATGGTTTAAAGCAAGCACCACGTGCTTGGTATGAGAAGATACATGCCTATCTGGTTGCACATGGTTTTGAGAAAAGTCCAACTGAAAGCACCTTATATGTTAAGCGTGCTAATGATGTGCTTCTGATCATTGTTGTCTATGTTGACGACATGCTGCTCACTGGTCCTATTGAGAAGCATATTGCTGATTTCAAGGCTGATTTGCATGCCTCATTTGAGATGTCTGATTTGGGGCATTTGCATCACTGTTTGGGCATTCAATTTATGCAAGTTGATGGTGGAATGGCTTTGTGTCAAACGAAATATATTGACACATTATTGCAGCGTTTTGGCCTTGAAGACTGTAAGCCTATTGTGACTCCTATGGAGACAGGTTTACGATTGAGTCTTCATGATGCTGGAGAATATTTGATGCTTTTGTCTATCAGCAGGCTGTTGGATGCTTGATTTACTTATGCATTATTCGGCCAGATATTCAGTTTGCTGTCTCACAGATGAGCAGGTTTATGCATTGCCCAGGAGTCATGCATTGGAAGGTGGTTAAGCGCATCTTTCGCTACTTGTACTCGGCTACTTGGGTTGTTTTATCCCAAGGGGGATCACTACCGCCACATTTGCATGCTTTTTCTGATTCTGATTGGGCTGGTTGCTATGACACTCATGTGTCCACCAGTGGTTTTTGCTTCATGCTTGGTAGCTCATGTATATCTTGGTTGAGCAAGAAGCAGCCTACTGTGGCCACTTCCAGTTGTGAGGCTGAGTATAGGGCATCTTTCACAGCGACTGTTGAGTGTGTGTGGCTGAGACGCCTTATGGCTGATTTGGGTGTTGGCCAGTCTTCTGCCACCACCATCTTCACTGACAGTCAGAGCGCATTGGCAGTTGCGAGGAACCATGTGTTCCATGCTCGCACGAAGCACATTGAGGTGCATTATCACTATGTCAGGGAGAGGTTCTCTGTCGGGGAGATCAGGTTGGCATATGTGCCCGCGCAGGAGAACATATCAGACCTTTTCACGAAGGCTCTGCCTAGGGAGAAGTTTGAAGCTTTCCGCAAAGCTTTGGGCTTACTTCCTTTTGTGGAGCAATTTCCACATAGCTTGGCACTTCCTTATACATGAGTGCCAGCTCCTTGTTCACCGCATCACTCCGAGGGGGGATTTGTTGATATATTTAGGTAGTGATGTGTGTGAACACACTAGGACCGCCGGGGCACTTTTTTCCCTCTTTAGGAGGTTTTTTTCCCCCGGCTTGTATATACGCCTATTGCCCTAATGGGCTACTTATCTTTGTACATTCTCTAGTAATACATTCAATATTGTGTGTTGTGCTCCAAGCTTTTCTTCTTCCTTGTGCTGTTCGCGTGCTTCCGTAGAAGTCTAACTCCAACAAGGACCACATACATCACTATGTACAAACTGCAATTTCTAAGTAGCCCAAACTGAACCATCTTTTGGAAATGAGGAACGCTACATTTTGCCCAAAATAGAGCCTTCACAAACATGTTTTCTCAAGTTTGGGCAAAGAGGACACCATTTCAAATTTCTGTAGGCGTAGCAAACTAGCAAAATTCAGATGACCAAAGCGTGCATGCCAAAGCTTTGTATCTGAGATAGCCTAAGAATCATGTATTGCACATGCCAAATCATTCACAGATCTTTCATATTCTATGAGCTTATACAGCCCACGACATAAAATGCCGGAAGCAATAATCACACCGCCATTTGATAGATCATGAACTGTACACCTGTCATCAACAAATTTCACAACCAAGCCAATCTTGGCTAATGCAGAAACTGATAACAGGTTCTTCGTGATCCCTGGCACAAATAAAGCATCTGACAAAGTGAAAGAACTACCATCATCAATAGTCAAAATGATCTTACCAACTTCCATAACAGGATAAGAGGATTTGTTGGCGCATGTAATAGTATTCCCTGTAGGGGTAGGCTCGAGTGAAGAGAAGAAATTGCACTGTGGGGTAACATGTTTGGTCGCCCCACTATCAAAGTACCAAACCTCATTCCTAGCTTGGTACAATGTGGTAAGTGTATCCCAAGCATCCTTAGCTCTTCTGCAAGAGCGAATATGAGGAATAATGGCACGTTTGAGAGACAAAGCTATCAATGCATGTGCCTGGGCATCTCTGCCATCCCAACAAATCTGCTTTGTAGTAGGTGCAACAGAAATCGTAGCACGAATAGGAATATGCAGAATATCATCATCTTCGACACCTTCTACATCAGCTTTAGTACCTGTAGTTGTAATAGTTGCAGGTGTGATAGGACGTTTTTCGACATCCTTCAGAATATTCCACAACCCTTTTGCAACCAGCACATGTCGCATCATATAAGCCCATAACGGGTAGTTGGTACCATCCAACTTATCCTCAACACCCAACATACAAAATACATCACTACTTTTAGCCATGGCCGGTGACTAGAATACCTTGATGCAGAAAATTGACTATATCTCAAAAAGTTGAACAGAACTGCCGAGACGAATTCTGCTAGACCTATAACAGACTTCAAGAGGCTTATACTGGCGAACAAAAACTGGTATATACCTGTTGCATAAATTATGGGTTAGACCCTCCAAAAGGAACCTATGTTTCTTGGATTTAACCCTTGAGGTTTTATTTCATAGAAGTCAAATTGAAGGGTTTATTACGTTAGAAAATTAACCTAAGGGAATAAAACCTTAGTCTTGGGAGAAGCTTCTCTCAAGTGACACCTTGACTCGTACGTGACTTCAATTGAAATAGAAGCCATGTGATTCTCTTTGGAAAGTATCCACATAAAGGACACTTGGAAGGACACATGGCTAAAAATTAAAGCATGCAACTCTTGGACCTTTGGTATATATATGGGTGGAGTTGGATGGGTGGATACGTACTCACTCACTCTCTAGTGAATGCTATACTCTAGGAAGGAATTTTCACAACAGTGGTAATCAGAGGCAAGTTCTTTTTCAAGTACTTGTAGTGTTTCTTGATTTGTGTGCAGGCATTCTACTGGAAGCCATGGAAAAAATTCAAACTACTCAATAACTACGTCGTTATTTTTTCGGTGGAAAGTCGTGCTTGTTCTGAGTCCTGCCGCCAGAAGCTTAAAGATTGTTAGGTAAAAGCCCCAGTCATTTAATGGTAAAAAAATCTCGATTCTCCAAGAGCCCACGCGCGTAGCAAATGCTCATCCACTCTAAAGTGTGCGTCTGAATTCTGAATGCCGCCGCTTGACTACTTCCGCTTGTGATGAGGAGGGAGGCCGCCTGTGAACATTTAATAATTGTGGTACTTGAGCTTTAGGTAGGTGAACCTCCAATCAATCCCCGACAAGAGGAGGACTCTCCAGCCAGCGAGCGTACTTTTTCTACTCGCTAACTCACGAGGATGTGACCCTGCTCAATTAAACCTCTCTGCAACAAACTGACCGCCTGATGCTTGCGCGTGTGTGTCTCAGAAAGTGTATAGTTGACTCTGAATGGGACACCTGAACGTGTCTCAGAGAACGGGATGCCCACAACTTCTCCCTATCGGAATTTACACCCTAGGCGGCACCTGTACCACCTGACTCCCGAGGAACCACTTCTCGCACATGCCCGGCTGCCCATCCACTCAGAGGAATAAAATAGTGTTTTTATTCAACTACAAGGAGGGCCCATTTCCTGAGTAGCGCAACAGAGTTTTTACCATTTCTTAATTTCTCAGTTATTGCCCACGTGCCCACGCAAGGCTTGGAGTTGGAGGAATAAACCCACGACGCACGCCCTTTCAGATTGGAGTCTAAATCTGTCGCCTTAGACCATTCGGCCAAACTGTCAAGACCACTCCCCTTTCAAATCTGAAGTCGTCAGCTTGGTTTGACTTGGATCGAAGAGTTCCATCTTTGGCGACATCTAAGATTCAAACCCATGAAGTCAAACAGACGTCCAATGACCTGTGGATCGTGGGATTCGAACTTGCTTCCTTCATTTGGGAGCACTATAAACTTGTCAACGACCTGCTGATCGAAGGGCATCATAAGGTCCCACGACACTTTTAAAAAGAACAAGCAATGGAGAATTAAAGACTGAAGAGCCCTGAGAAAGTTCAAGCGAGGCGGTGAAATAGCGAATCGTCCAATGCGGCCCAAGCCAACCTACAACTAGAAGCTGATATCAAAGAAAAAATCGGGGAAGTACTAGATTTAATTTTCATCTATTTTCCTTCAGTATTAGAAACGGCATTTTCTTATTTCTAGTTGATTCCAAAGTATTCACTGAATTATGGGGGATTCATACGCAAGTAACATGTTATTAGACATTCCTAGGCAGGAAGAGGATTATGCACCGTAGGAAGGGGGTAGACATATAGAGTACACTCCAGGTCTTCCAGAAATAGGCCAAGAAGAAATGCAGAAATTAGATATTTATAAAGAGTTGAATGGTTTGGATGAAAAATTGAACGATATCCAAGCGGATATGTTCATTGTTAAAGAAAATCAAAACGAAATGGGTACCCTTTGTACTTCAATCAATGAAGTCCAAGGGAAGATGGAACAAATCCTTAATACGATTTGTTCATCCTTACCCTTACCTACTCAAAGGGGTTCTTTGTCTGTTCGACCAAAGAACCCATCACCTAGTAAAGGAACGGATGCCCCTTTACCATTGCATAGTAATGTATCTTTAAAAAATAAAGATAACGAAGTAAATCCTCCTCATACTGCCATGAAGTCTAGAAGCCTATCTTTTGCAAAAGACTTAAAACCACCCCAATTTTCAAGGGAAGATAAAGACAGAAACAAAGATGCAGTCTTGACATTTTTAGAGAAATGGCAAGACTTGCATCAGTTAAAAAACACCCCTGAAGCTTATCAAGTCTTAGAGACAAGTTTATCACTTGGACCTAAGGCTTATAAGTGGTGGATGAGCTTAAAGGAGGCTCAAAGAATCCCAGAAACTTGGAATCAATTTGAAGAATTCTTCAAAAAAGAATTCTTACCAGAAAATGAGCATGAAAGAAACTGGGAAGAATGGGACAAAGTCCTACAGAGAGGACGTCCCCTTTCTCTATATATTTCTCATTATCGAGAAATAGTACTTAAATTGCAAAACCTTGATGACTTTCATAAGGTAAGAGGTTTCAACCGTGGTCTCGACAAGCAAGTCAAACATGAAGTGAAAAGAAGTGCAAGAAATCATTTATATAAAGAGTGCCTAGTTAAATGGAGGGATGGAACCGAAGAAAGTGCTACTTGGGAACGAGTAAATTCCATAAATAAAAGATTTCCCTCTTTTTTAACTATTGGTTAAAAACAAGGAAAGCATCTTTTGAGAGTGAGTCCATGATCAAAAGAAGTGAATCATGGTGCACGGGGGAATAATCCACATAATATACCAAGACACATTTTTGAGGACGAAAATGTTAAAGGGGGGAAGAATGTTGCATAAATTATGGGTTAGACCCTCCAAAAGGAACCTATGTTTCTTGGATTTAACCCTTGAGGTTTTATTTCATAGAAGTCAAATTGAAGGGTTTATTACCTTAGAAAATTAACCTAAGGGAATAAAACCTTAGTCTTGGGAGAAGCTTCTCCCAAGTGACACCTTGACTCGTACGTGACTTCAATTGAAATAGAAGCCATGTGATTCTCTTTGGAAAGTATCCACATAAAGGACACTTGGAAGGACACATGGCTAAAAATTAAAGCATGCAACTCTTGGACCTTTGGTATATATATGGGTGGAGTTGGATGGGTGGATATGTACTCACTCACTCTCTGGTGGATGCTATACTCTAGGAAGGAATTTTCACAACAATACCTTTGCCACAAAAAGACGAAATAGCCTGCACAAGTGCTATGATAGTGTGTTCGGAGGCCGAAACGAGCTTAGATCGTGATTTTTGCCATAGTATGCTCACCTTGAGTATGCTTATACTGACGAATAGAAACTGATATATACCTTTGGCACAAAAACATGAAATAGCCTGCACAAGCACTGCAAAAGTGTGTTCGGAGGCCGAAACAAGCTCAAATCACGATTTTGGCCTGAGTATGCTCACCTTGAGTATCCTCTCTGAAACACCTTGAGTATGCTCACCAAATTTCATGCGAATCTGAGACTGCAAACGGAAGAGTGTCGATGACGCCCTAGATGAAGCGATGACCTGCTTTGATACCAATTGTTGGAGTTAGATATCTGCGGAAGCATGCGAACAACACAAGGAAAAAGAAGAAGAAGAAGCTTGGAGCACAACACGCAATACTGAATGTATTACTAGAGAATGTACAAAGATAAGTAGCCCATTAGGGCAATAGGCATATATACAAGGGGGGGGAGAGGGAAAAAAGTACCCCGTCGGTCCTAGTGTGTTCACACACATCACTACCTAAATATATCAACACGTGGTTCTCATATCATATGCTAAGTCCTCGTTACCATGCTCAAATCCTGGGGTGTTGACATGCGGTGCTTTGACGTGGCGGAAGATCTTGAATACTGTCTGCATCATATCAAATATTTTGACAGTCATATGTGCTGCAACATCATCCATGCGGTGTATGCGGGGAAGCCAGTAGCGAATTGTGCCATCGTGTATTCAGTTGTAGGGGGTCTGCGGTGTGGAGTGAAATAAGGATAATTAAGCCAACCTAGCATTGCTTATTATTCTGAACTTTAATTGCGAAGGCTATCCAGGAGCGGTGTCTTGGCATAGGTCCCCGGCATGGGTTGTACTTCAAATGCAAGCTTTGACCCATGTGTGCAGCATCTTTGGATATTTCTGTAGTAACTCTTGATGCCATGTTTATTGAAAGATTTCACCTTTCTGTGCTTCCGATGGTAGGTCATCAGGATCGAATTGAGTGGCATGGGATGGTTTCTTACCCGTCTCCTTTTCTATTGCCAATGGATATTCTGCCATCAGCATGAGGTATGGTTTGTATTGAAGCTCATCGCCTGAGATATACCTTCGAGGGGCCAGATGAGCGAAGTATGGTGATTGTAATATGCATTCCCCCATCATAGCCATGACATGTAATTGTGCCTCAACCCGTGCAGAGTGGGTCTCTCCAAGTTCTTATATTGACTTCATCCATGCGGGTGTAGGGAGTTCAAAGGTGTCTTGGCCTTCTGTCGTGACACCTCCACCTGGGATGGATTGTGGTTCATAGGCTTCTTCATAAGTTTCCTCCACAAGGATAGAAAGGATTTCTTCATCAACTGGGAGTTTAGGTGGGGAATCCGGCTTAGGAGGCTCGGAGTAAGCAACAATCTGTGCTTGAAGAGTAAGTACCTGAGCATGTAAAGTATTGAGTTCCTCTATAATCTCTAGAGAGGTGACTTCAGGAGCTGGTGGTGGTTGTTGCGCAAGTGTTTGCAACAGTAGCACTTTATGGTCATTCTGGAGTTTCTGATATGCTTCATTCGTATTCTCATATTCATCTAAGAGTCATGCATGATCTTCTAATAGTATCTGCAAGATTTTGATGGTACTGCTTTAAAGAGACTGGGACTCAGAGGTTCATCCGGTTGATCCAAAGCTGCTTCAAGATTTTCTCTATTTTGTTCTTGCAATCGCCGATTCTCTTGCTTGGCCGCGGCGAGGTGTCATCTTAACAGTCCCATATTTCAAGTGAGTGTCGCATTTCTTATTGTTTGAGCCCATAATAGGTTGTGAATATTGGTAATTACTTCTTTTGTCTTCTATTCACTTTCTCGTTCAAGGCAGTGATAGGCCTAGCGTAGCTCTTGATATCATGCATTGAGTGAGACATTCTCGATGGTTGAAGAGTTTAATTATGCCTGTAAATCTGTAGTTGTTTGCTATAGTGTCTGGTAGCTAGTCTCGACAGATGCAAATTCACCTCGAACTTGTGTCATGCAAGAGAACATCTGGCAGAAAGCAGTGTCGATTGTGTGCGACAATATTAATGGTGGAGTGAGTGAAGATGCTATGGGTGTGGTTGTTGATGCAAGGGGAAGGGAAAAGAGGGGTGGGAAGGTGGATGCAGTGGTGACCATGGAGAAGTGTGACGTGCCTAAATGGGGTGGTGAAAGAGGTGAGGTGAGTGGTTGTGCGATGGGTGGTGAGATGTCCATGTCACTAGACGTGGTGTCGAGTGCAACGACTGTGAAGAGTGGTGTGATAGAGGGTGCATGAGTGGGTGTGAATATAGGATTTACAAAGGCGGATGAATAAATTACAGATTGGGTTTCACATATTGGTCGGTGGAGAGGGGAGGATAAAGGGAATACGGTTGGGTGGGGAGGTGAGACTGGTGAGAAGTTCATTGGAGGGGGAAATGGGAATATAGGCCTTGGCGGGATGGGAAAAGAAGAAAAGGATGGAGTGAGAAATGGATTGGGTGTAGTAGTGGGAGCTAATGGGGGAAAGGTAGGTTGGAGGGCTTCGGGAATAGTTTGCAAGGTTGAGGCAATGAGAGATTCTGCTATAGCACTTGTGATGAACGTGGACAAGCTAGGAGAGGTAGGGCGTACAAAAGGGATTGGAGGGGCGGGAGATGAAAGAGGAGCAGGTGGTGTAGTGGGTACTTCGACGATGGTAGTGATAGTTATAGTAGAAGGATGAGGCGAGGAGTCGATGACTATGGTCGCTTCTTCAAGAGGGTCTTCGGGAATAAGTCGAGGTTCCCTGGCATGGTGCGAAGATTGGGCATTTGTTGCTACGTGAATATACTGACCTGGAATGGAGACTAAATAGATGCGTCGTGGGTCAAACTTTGGTAGTGGTTTCCGCTACAAATAACAGAGTGCTTCATTGGTCCCGACTGATTTAACTAATTCCCTGAAGCCTTGAATGAAAGCTTCTTTTAAACCTCCAATAGCAAGTTCTTGTTCGAGAATTGCTTGACTTTCTGCTTCAGATAGTTGTCTGTATGCCTAGACTGCCTGCATAGTGTGATATAGTTTCTTGATTGCCAAAGTGTAGGTGGTAGCTTTGAACGTGTCATTTTCATGGGTACTTGTGTCACATTGAGCTTCGGTTTGCTTCTCTTGATCGTCATTCTGCATGTCCTCTTGAGAGTCATGGCTAGCTTGACTAGCTTCATCATCAACATCCTCATTGTTGATTTCTGTTCTCTCCTCTTCTGAGCTAGAGACTACTTGTTCTTGTTGTTGATCAAGGGGGGTGGTAGGGTAACTAGGACATTCATATTCTTGTGAAAAAAACTGCCCTTCTGAAAATTGGAATTCATTGGAGAAAGCATAATGCATTTCAAAATCAAAGGTGGTGTTCGTTGGTTCTGCCTCCAAGTTAGGTATAGGGAAAGTAAAGGCTTCCGCACCAATAGTGGTGGGAATTTCTCCTGCTGCAGTGGTAGGTTCCTGAATGGTGGTTGCTTGAGAAGTCACTACACTGACAATACCTTCAATGATAACAGTTTATGAAAGGCATATACGGATGGGCTGTACAAATGCAGGGGGTTCCGTTGGTGACTGTTCTGGGGACGGCTGAGGTGATGGGGACTCTAGAACTTGTAAGCATGGGATAGAACCACACATGCATTTTCCTGCTCGTCCCTTGCTAGCTTTCCTGGCTTTCTTGGTAGTTCCTTTGAATGCTTTCAATTCTTCGCTAGTCATCACACGTTCTATGGGCAAATCATATGCCAAACACATGTAAACAATTCTAGTTAGGGTGCAACATCCATGGATGACATGTTTTCATTCCCATATTTGCTGGGCCAAATACAACTGCTTGATAATCCAACTCACCGGATCTATGGTTTGGGGCCCGATGCATGCTGGATATAATCCAAACCAGATGCATTTTTGAGCGATGGCGAAGCGATCCTGGGCTGGAAATGCAAAATGTTGCATACATATGCGTAACGGCTTAGAGAGTCCCAGTGTAATGGACGAAATATCCACCCACTTCAAAACATCACCATGCTTCATCGGCTCTGGAATAAGCCTTTCACACTCTATCGGTGTGTGAGTACCGTGGATCTTAATTGTTGCCCGAATGAGATCTTTTGAAAGATAAAACTTCTTGTAAGGGGGGTCATTTACCAAGGATGGAAGAATGAAAGTTCCAAGCAAGTCCTTGTTCTCGAAGGCCTGAAGTGTAGTTACTAGGTAGTAGCATCTATAAAAGTCAGGTCTGGGCAATGGATCACTTAAATATTCCATAAAACCCGCTCTAGCCCAAATGTGCTTTAACTCTTTTGAATTTTGAAGTGCTTCAAATTCTCTGGAGAAAAATTGATACTTGCCCCACTTTATATTGTCAAAACTCAACATGACATCAAAGATGAAGTCTGCCATCCGCTAAAGGTCCTGCTAGACCTTGGAACCAATGAGAATCGCTATGAAATTTTTCAGTGTATCCCATAGGAGGATTATCTATCGGCATTGGTCCTGGGGATCCCTGAAACTGTGGTGGTTGTAACGTAGGATATGGCTCAGCCAGTAAATTGCCAAAATTGACCATCGGTGCACTGGAGACAGTTGTAGAGGGGCCTTCTGTCTGCATGATGAGTGATACGAATGTGGAGGAGATCTGTTACAAAAGATTGACACATTAGCATGGAAATTAATCATGATCCCATTAAAGTGAGACCGCAATCCCTTTCCATAATTGATGTGTAACCCGTGTAGCCAGGTGTTGTGAATTGGTTTATGTAATGATTTTCAAAAACTAATGCAGGTCTCTAGGCACCTACATGCTTTAGATAATGCATACATTGCTTGAGATGAAAAGTTATTATAAGTGATGGTGGGTTAGTGTGGGTGAATTTGTACAAGGGTCAATGGTGAGTGAATTATTACAAGGATGAAGGTTAGTTGATATGGGTGTTATGTTGTACAAAGGATCATGTGGTGGCTTTTGGATGCATTTCAACACCCATTTCCTAAGAGTTGATGAGTGGGTAGTATTTTGTTGCTGAGGTACAAAAGGTGAGTTTGGTGGTTGTGGTGTTGATGGGTGAGGAGAGTTCAAAGGGTCATATGTTACATGGCTTGAGGCTTGAGCTATAATACAATGCTTGGGTACCCACATCTGCGTGGGTGTGGGTCGGTTGGTTAAGTACTGCTTGGCGATCCAAATCTGTCGAATCTTCGTCGATGTAGAAGAAGACCGAGGAGATGTTGGATGCTGAATCTGCTTCTGCTTGGACTTCCACGTATCATTGTCTGCGTTGTGGGAAGCTATTGGTGCTCTCTGTCCCTTTGGCACCCATATTTGTCTCGTGCTGCTTGCTTTGTGATGCTGATACTACTGCCTTCTTTGTGTCATCTAGTGTGGTTATTAGTTTGGGTTCCTCAATCATGGTTGACTCCTTCATGGTTGAGGGTGAGAGGTCTGGTTGAAACTCTACTTTGGAAAAGAAGGGAGGTCCAACACTTGCAAAACTTGCCCATTAGGAAGTGAGGCATTCTGTACCACAGATCTAGGCCAGTCTGTAGTAAGTGTGGAAGGATGGTCACCAAGGGCTATTGTGCCTATTTGGCCGCTGATGCAGTCCACCTGACTGTTGATGTAACCCACCTGACCGTTGATGGTCCCCATTTTTCCACTGATGAAAGACCAGGGGAAGATCCCCTAACATCCTTCTGTCTGGAAACTATCCATCGCCAAGCTCTCATGGGTTGACTTTGGAAGGAGCATGCTTAGTTGATGGATTCGACCAAAGATCTTCCTGTCCTTTGTAGCAATCATTTCATAGGGGCTAGGGTTACATGCCTCAGGCGGAGTGTTGTTAGGGAAGTCAAGAGATATCACTTATTGCTGGTCTAAGGTTCCAACATGCAAGGAGCCTTGTCTAAGATTTAGGTCCATTGAGTGATCGTATAGCCAATCTTGGCCAAGGATTAGGGGTTCTATGAAATCTTCATCATGGCATACTAGGAGCTTCACTGTCATGGTCACTTTTTGTATGAGGATAGGAAGGTCCACCTTACCCATGCAAGGGGTTTCCATGCCTCTTAGCCCTATGAGGTATGCCTCAATTGGCCACATTTCTATTCCTGAGTCCTTATAGTGGGACCATCTAATCACATTAGTTGCAACACCTGAATCAATTAAAGCCCTGAGCTCATGGCAAGGGTTGCCTTGCTCTAGCCTGACTGTAATGAATGGTCTCCTATCCACTATGCTAGGATGAGTAATTGAGTTTGCTTGACACATGGCCATGGGGTATCTAGGTGTTGTTTCCAGATGGTTATAATGTTCTCTCCCTAGTCCTTGTCTTCTTAGCTTCATGCGCTTAATGCGTTCTATAGCTTCTGCCTGAGCT
The DNA here is from genome assembly GCA_020310875.1 of Ceratopteris richardii. Taxonomy (NCBI): domain Eukaryota; kingdom Viridiplantae; phylum Streptophyta; class Polypodiopsida; order Polypodiales; family Pteridaceae; genus Ceratopteris; species Ceratopteris richardii. Next base: position 121,971,673 of record CM035424.1, read on the forward strand.
TCCATGCATATTCTCTTTTCTTCCTCCTTACGCTTCTTTGCCAACGTGATTCTTCTAAGCATATCCTCAGTAAGAGGTTCCTAATATAGCTTGAATCTACATCCACTAATGTAATTAGGCATTATCTCTCCCTTTAGGGTGGCTAATTGTACCGCTCCACTTGTCGAGAGTCTGTTAATGATCATAGGTCCATAACCTTGCTTTTCTAATTTCCGTGCATGTTGTTTTAATGTATACACTAGGACTAAATCACCTTCCTTTAAGCCTTTGTCTTTCACATGTGCATCGAAATAGGCTTTCTGTTGCTTCTTTGCTGCATATATACCTTGATGTTTCTTTCAGCCCGATTTCTCCTAATCATTCCAAGTCCATTATCCTTGATGATAATTCATGGCCAGTTGTGTACCTAAGCAAGAACTTAGGGACTTGTGAAGAAAGACACTATACCTCTATCACCAACAAGTACATATAGTGGGGATCACTCATTTTAACTATCAATCCAAGAAGTATCTTAAACCTAACCGAGTGTATGACGACATGTACTTGCACAATAGTAAACAAAGTGAAATCACTTTGGTCAAATGCAAATGAGTGTTATCATGCACATTCATCACTCTCATAAGTGCACATGGTGTCGCGATACATGAAACAGAAGTAAGCACAAAAACAGACTTTTCTCTCAGCTCTGAACTTGGAATATGATCAATAGCAAGCTGTTTTTGAGCCCTCGATGAGACGCATCCAACGGTCATACTTTTGTCCGATTCTGACAACTCTACTTCAAGATATGGGCGAAAAACAGAGCTGTGCAACTCACCTAGTTTCACCACACACCTCCTCACACCTTACACACACATTACACACTTCAGAAAAGTGAATTCAGTAGACAACACTTCCATACACCCATTCCAAGCTACAAACACACATGCAAGCTCACAAGCAAAGAGATGCAAGAGGAAGAAGAAGCAAATTCGAAAATTCAGAGCTTTCTTACTTACAATGGCCAAAAGTCTTTACAAAGAGCCACAAAATGACTTATGTACATGTGCCCCAAAAATGTTCCTTTCACACAAGAGACCGGCACTTTATTGTAGAAATCCTAACTTCCTACTATTTACAACTTTGGGATTTATGCATCTAGAGGAATCCTCTAGTGCATTTACATGGCTTTCAAGAGATTTTCGTAAGCATTTGAAGAAGCAAAAATATGCCCATAATTTGAGAATTTTGGGGCTCGTCTTTAGTGCTCTATTTTCTCCGCAACACTCTCCCCCTCTTTGTCTCTATTGTCCCTTGATAGGTCTGCTTTATGTCTTCATTTGTTGTGTTAATTTGGGCCGCCATGCATGCATCCAGTGGCTAAGAATGTGATATTCTTAGTCACCCTCTTCAACTTTTCAACCTCTCCCTCTTTCTAACTTTTGGTCTTCAGATATGTCTTTGTCTTCACAACTCTGACCCTGTTGTATTGCCTGGAGCCTGTTTACTTCTTTCCACTGCACGCACCTTATGGATGAGGAAGCTGTGTGCAACTTCCCTTGAAAGGTCTTGGATGTTGTTCTTTATTTCCACTCTTTGAGACCTGGTCCTTTTGCATTGTAGCCTGATGCGTGCCCTTGCGGGGCTTTGGGTAGAGGGTGATACTTCTTATTGCACAGTCTTTCGTTTTGGTTTTTGTCTTCTTCTTATTTTGTTGGATTCCCCTGTCTCTACTACCATACGTACCCCCTCCTGAACTCTATCATCCCCGATAGGCTTTAGATGTCGATGGGAGTATGCCTTATATACCTTTTGCTCTGTTTCATTTAGCAAATTGGCTTCATGTATCATGAGTTGCTTCCATTGTTTGGACTAGATACAATCATGGGGTGGTTTGTGATGGTTAGCAAAAAAGCTAAGCTCATAGGCGACTAATCTTGCATTTAAATTTGTGGACATCTTTAGGAAGATTTCTAAATCAATCTCAAAAAATCCGGTGAAGAAGGCTTCTTCAAAAGTTTGCATATATGTACTAGGTAAAAACATTAATCGCGAATAATAGGCCATTATGGTTAGTCTACTTGGCATCACAGAAAGGTTGAATACTAAAACATCTGTGCCTTGATTGATGCCAATAAAATTCAAAAATGTGTACATGGCATGCTTGAATACTTTGAGTACAATGAGAAGCATGCTGAGTATTTTGTTGGTCACTTTGATAGTGAGGTCCGAAACTTTTGCATATCGAGATAAACAAAATTCTATTGTTTTGATCATGTATTCTTATGTAGGGAAATAATTGTGGGGTGGGCTCGGAAGTAATGGAAAATTTAGCCATTTCTTATTTAGTTTACCTTGACTTTGTAGTTCCCAAAATTTTGGCTGGTATCGTCGACGTGGCACATGACAAAATGCGGGGTTAACTTTTAATAAATACGGTGCCTCCTTCCAGTGCACCTGCAATGTTGGATTTTGTTCCAAAAATTTTCTCCTCCATATAGGATCAACAACATCAAATTGTTCTTGAGTGTATTGGAAGGTGTCTGCTTTCAAGTTTAGCTGCTCATTTGGATCCTTTCTTTAATATACATTCGAGTTTGTTCTTTCATGATGCCGTACGAGAGACTGAAGGGCTTCATGATTGCCTCTAAATCTTTGCTCTTAATTTTAGCTTCCTTCATGACTTTTACAACTTTGTTTTCAAAATTATCGGTAAGCCGAGACACTAGTAGTGCCCGCTCTTTCTGACTTATTTCTGCAATATACGGCATTGGGTGATCATCATATTCTTCGATATGTGGCCCCGTTATTGGTGAATGAACGATTGGGGGAGAAAGAGGATGTACCTCAGCCTCATCAATAGCCATTGTGGATTGCACTACTGGTGTCCCCAAGTTTTGGGTCTTGTCCATTTGGGCCCCTCATTCTGCTATGATCATATCCTTTTCGTCATTTTCTTGTTTACTAGCCTTTAAATCCTCTTCCACTTTTGCCTTTGCTTCACACATAGTCTTGACTTGATCAACATCTTCGTTGCATTGCTCCATATACTTGTGTACGGCCTCATTCCACTTGAGTTCCCAAGATTTAGCTTCCGCTTTATAGGTGCTCTCTATCTCTTTCTGTTTGCTTTTCTCTTGGATAAATTGTTCTTCTAATGCTTCCAATTGGGCCTATAATTCTGGTATATTTGTGTCTTCATTGCTTTCCAAGGGTTGATTCAATAAAATGGAATTCTTTAACTCTTTATTTCTCGTATGCAGGTTATCGGCCTCATCCATATAAACTTTTATTTGACTTTCTACGAGCTTGCTGCGATTGAGCACCTTCATTTTCTTAGCTTCATACATTGCATGCTTCTTTTTCAAATTTTCCACTTCATCTTGGAGTACCATTATAGATGTTGTTTATTCTTGTATATTTCCTTTTAGCGAGGCATTCTCTTCTTGTACACAAAAATACTCATCTGTCTTTTCTGTATATGCTGCTATCTTCTGAACAAGTTCTTTTTGCATTGCCACATTGTTGGTAGAAAGTTTTCACTTAGGTTTTGAAATCGATTTCTCACCTCGAGGTTTGTAGATAGGAAGCTTTAAGTAAGCCTCAATTCCTGCCTGCATCCATACGTTTGCAACTGCGGGCATCTCATGCAAGACTCTGAAATCTTGGGTCATCATTGGGAATTGATGTTCTCGATCCATGGTCCTTATGATTACAAGAAACCTGTGCTCACTTGCTGGATTATCATCTCTAAACCAATGCCCTCTGGCCTTAACAGCAGATTCCAAGGGAAACTCCAATACTTCTGCTTCTGAACAAGTACGATATGACAAAGGTGCATCTAATTTGCTATCACGCAAAGTCTGCACCAGCCATTTTGGCATAGTTTTTGCCTGCTCAATATCAGCTCTCTCATCAACAAGTGCATCATGTAAATCTGCATCAGAAATGGAATGATCTGCATCATCATATGAAACTTGCAAAGGCTGAGAAGTTGCCTCATTAGGACCAGCACTAGCCTGTCCACCTGTAAAAAGAGGCATCAAAGTATCATACATGTCTTTGGAGCTAACAGATGTCTCCTTAGTACATGAAAGCAATGGCTGAATAGCATCTTCCACAAAGACAACATCACGGCTAACCAGAATGCGTTTAGTATGTGGATGATACAGACGATAGCCTTTACTTTCAGAACTGTACCCAACAAAAATACATTTTACTGCCTTATCATCCAATTTTCTGCGATGTTGTTCATGCACTAATGCATATGCCAAACAACCAAAAACACGCAGATGAGCAACAGATGACTTGCGGTCATGCCAAGCCTCATATGGAGTGATAGACTGCAACACTTTAGTGGGACACCTGTTCAGTACATATGCTGCACACATGACAGCCTCAAGCCAAAAACTATGTGGTAAAGCCTAACTTTTGACCATGCACCTCGCCATCTCCATGAGTGACCTATTCTTTCGTTCAGCAACTCCATTCTGTTGAGGTGTATACGGCACTGTACACTGGTGTTTTATCCCACGTTCAGCCAGAAATGCATTAAAATCTGAAGACATATATTCCCCCCCTCGATCAGAATGGAGGATGCCCATTTTACATGCTGACAGATTTTCAGCCAAAACCAAAAACTGTTTGAAGCACATGAACACTTTGGACTTTGCTTTGAGTGGATATACCCATGCATGCCTGGAAAAATCATCAATGAAAGTCACGAAGTAAAGGTAATTTCCAAAAGAGGATGTCTGCATAGGACCACAGACATCACTATGTACAAGCTACAATTTCTGTGTAGCCCGAACTGAACCATCTTTTGGAAAGGAAGAACGCTGCATTTTGCCCAAAATACAGCCTTCACAAACATGTTTTCCAGGTGTCTCAAGTTTGGGCAAAGAGGACACCATTTCAGATTTCTGCAGGCGTAACAAACTAGCAAAATTCAGATGACCAAAGCGTGCATGCCAAAGCTTTGCATCTGACATAGCCTAAGAATCATGAACTGCACATGCCGAATCATTCACAGATCTTTCATAGTCTATGAGCTTATACAGCCCACGACATAAAATTCCAGAAGCAATAATCACATCGCCATTTGAGAGATCATGGACAATAAACCTGTCATCAACAAATTTCAACCAAGCCAATCTTGGCTAATGCAGAAACTGATTACAGGTTCTTTTTGATCCCTGGCACAAATAAAGCATCTGACAAAGTGAAAGAACTACCATCAGCAATAGTCAGAATGATCTTACGAACTCCCATAACAGGATAAGAGGAGTTATTGGCTCATGTGACAGTATTCCCTATAGGGGCAGGCTCGAGTGAAGAGAAGAAACTACGCTGCCAGGTAATATGTTTGGTCGCCCCACTGTCAAAGTACCAAACATCTGAGTCTACTGCAGACATGCACTGATCATGAGAAGATGGGTCAAAACTGCAGACAGTAGTAAACGCCCATTCTTCTTCCTGCACAAGATTTGCAGACTTTGTTTTTGGTGTAGAGGCCTCTGCAACAACCATTCCAGCCTCTTTCTTCTTTGCCTCTTTAGCAGCCAGTTTTGGATAGTTCTTTATAATATGATCATTTCCTTTACAGTACTTGCAGAACAATTTCTGCTTTTCTGATTTCTTCTCATCTTTATCCTGGTTCTTCAATTGTGCAGCATTTGCAGATTTTTGCTTACTAGTAGAAGAGCTCCATTTTCCTTTGCCCTTCTGACTAGCCAGGAAAGCTTGATCTGCAACACACATAATGGACCTGTTCTTCCTGGACTAATCTTCCTGCAACAGAACAGAGACTAATTCCTCAAATGACAAGGTATTCGGATTGCCTTTCATCATAAACCGAAGAGTAGAGGCAAAACTCTGATATGAATCAGGAAGACCATTCAGAACGGTCTGCACAAGTGAGCTACCTGGTATAACCTCATCAGTAGAAATCAATTGTTCCTTCAGGTCTTTGATCTTTGTAAGAAAACTGTCCATAGAATCACCTTCATTCATGTGCTCACTCTCCAACTGTTTTCGGAGGTAAGCAACACGAGCCTCATTCCTAGCCTGGTACAAAGTGGTAAGTGTATCCCAAGCATCCTTTGCTGTTCTACAAGAGCGAATGTGAGGAATAATGGCACGTTTGACAGACAAAGCTATCAATGCATGTGCCTGGGCATCTCTGCCATCCCAACGAATCTGCTCTGCAGTAGGTGCAACAGAAACAGCAGCACGAACAGGAATCTGTGGAATATCATCTTCGACACCATCTTCATCAGCTCCAACACCCGTATTTGCAGTACCTGTCGTTACATGTGTAACAGGACGTCTTTCAACACCCTGCACAATGTTCCATAATCCTTTTGCAACCAGTACATGTCGCATCATATAAGCCCATAATGGGTAGTTGGTACCATCCAACTTATCCTCAATAGCCAACATACGGAATACATCACTGCTTTCAGCCATGGCCGATGACTAAAATACCTTGATGCAGAAAATTGACTGTATCTCAAAAAGTTGAACAGAACTGCCCACACGAGTTCTGCTAGACATGTAGCAGACTTTGAGACGCTTAAACTAGCGAACAGAAACTGGTATATACCTTTGGCACAAGAGGACGAAATAGCCTACACAAGCGCTGCGATAGTGCGTTCGGAGGCCGAAACGAGCTCAGATCGCGATTTCAGCACCACAAAACGAAGCTGTTTTGATCTCGAAAATACCCTGAGTATGCTCACCAAATTTCGTGCGAATTTGAGACTGCAAACGGAGGCGTGTCGAAGACGCCCTAGAAGAAGCGACGACCTGCTCTGATACCATTTGTTGGAGATAGACGTCTGCAGAAGCACGCGAACAGCACAAGGAAGAAGAAGAAGCTTGGAGCACAAACACACAATACTGAATGTATTACTAGAGAATGTACAAAGATAAGTAGCCCATTAGGGCAATAGGCGTATGTACAAGCCGGGGGAAAAAAACCTCTTAAAGAGGGAAAAAAGTGCCCCGACTGTCCTAGATTTTCACACACATCACTACCTAAATATATCAACAATTTCTTCTAAAAGTTGTACTCCCATCACAGTGATTGACCATTGCCTTGCCTTGCTTGTTGATGGATGTCCTTGCTGATGGTTCACTGATGAGATTCTTCAAGCGCATGGTTAGGTCTCCTCTCTATGTCTTTTCTGCTTCCTCTATTTTCTTTTTTCTTTCTTTCTTTCTTCTTCTCTCTCTCCTTTTTTTTTGTGGAACAATGGTGTAAAACAAGAAGAAAGGTGTTAGCACCAATAAAATATTTTACATATGTCAGATGTGTCACATGTGCTTGGGATTCTCAGCTATGTCCATGCACGGCTGTGTAATGTGGCCCTATACTAATGCATACTCTAGAAATGCATGACCTAAATGGTGCAAAAGACAAGGTTATGCCAAAGGCACATGGTTTTTGGTCAAGGCTTCTGATGTTACTTGCAGACTTGATGCAATCTTTGTTTGGAGGTGTCGATTGGATCTCGAAATGATGTAGTCCTCCTTATAGGGATCCATTTTAGAATAGTATTTGGCCCTGTAGACATCAGCTCTAGACTCTTCATCTTTGGGTGGTTTCTGAAATTTGGTATCCCACGTTATTGGCTCTTTGGTTTTGTGGAAGTTACTGACACTTTTGGCTTCCAAACCCATATCTTTGATGATTGTCTTCTTACTTTTTCCGAAGAGTTGAGTTTATCTTCTTTTGTTCTTTGTGCTTGTGTAGAGCCCTAACCGGTTGAAACTAAAGGTGCAAAGTATTTCTTCTCTTAAGGTTCAAAGGATGAATTTAAAATCTTAAGGTGCAAAAGTAAAGAATTAAAAGGAAAGGTGAAGGTGGAAGGCCGCGTACGCAAAGGTGGAAATAGGCTGTCCAATCAAAAATTTTATTTTGAAAGTCACTCTTGTTCTAAAGTCACTACAGGACAAAGTAGCGAATCGTTGAGGACCAGTTCAAAAAGACAATCTTGGGACATTGAAAGGACACCAAGATTGTATTGCAGTTAGAGTGCGCGAACCGGCGGACTCAACAAAAGAAGGACAAAGGCTATTCTTGAGACATTGAGAGCTAGGAGCAAGAGGGAGCTTCAGAGGAAGCAAGAGAGGAAGCAAGAGAGGAAGCAAGAAGAGCCTCCAGTGTGCGACGACATTCAAGAGTGCAAGAGGTGTCAAGAGGAAAGTGTGCAGAGAAGGCGGGTTGGATTCCAAGAGTCCCAAGGTCTATTGCGTGTGTGCGCCGTGATACCAATTCCTTAGCTTGGCGGAAGCTTAGTGCAAGGTGTGCACAAGGGAAGCGGGAAGCAAGTGAAGGATTGGTGCAGGAGAGGCTGCTGCTAGAGGACTTGAGATAATTGGTCTTCAGTAATTGATATTCTCTGAAGTTGTATTTAGTCATTGATTAGACTGTGCGCAGTCATTGTAATTGCTGAAAGATAATCAATATTCAAGGTTTCCAAGAGTATTCCTTTGCAGAAGTTCTCACTGTTATTCCATTTTCATCATCTCCCTTTTTTCTCCTACAAACCCTCAAACTCCTTCTTGTCCACGAACCCCCAACAAATTTGGCACGCGCGGTGGGACATCCAAGGAGCTTTGAGCATAGGAGACTATATATTGCCATTGGAGGACAATATTCCAGTGTCGACAACATTACTCCAGTGGGCCAAAAGGTACATACTTTTATCAAGTGTCTCATTTTAAGTGGACTATGAATAGCTCATGACCGCGACCCGGTCACAAACCTTGAGAATCAAGTGCAAGCAGACAAGAAGAAAGACGAACAGAAGATCATCGAGTCCACTTTCATCGACTTCATCGGTAGGAAGCATGGCAGGACAGGTGGACCTAGAAATCTTGCTCTCCAGATTAAACATAAAATTTCCCTCCTTCAGAGGTTTAGCCCATGAGGACCCAGATGAGCACATTCGACGATTTCTTGCATTATGTAAGACTAGGGGGCTAATGGGTAGGGAAGATGCTTTCTTGATACTCTTCCCCGCCACATTGGAAGGTCTGGCAGACAAGTGGTTTAGCCAGTTTGCTGAAAATCACTTTACCTCTTGGGATTTGATGAAAGAGGCCTTTAAGAATCAATTTCAGCATGGCAACACGACTGAGATCATTATAGAAGAATTGGAAAACTTGAAGTTGGGTCCAGGAGAGAAGTTCCCCGAATTCGTGACCAGGGCCAAAGCATTAATGGCTAAACTACCGGATCCACCACACGACTTCTTTGTCAAGAAGTGGTTAGCCAAACCTTTACCTGTGGTCACCCAATGCAAAATAAAAGAGTTAACGCTACCTACTGCCTCTGTTGAGGAATTCATCAATACGGCCACCCGCTTGGAACAGATAAGGCACCAGTATGGTGCAACTTCTTCCCAACCATCATATGGTACAGAACTGGAGGACCCAGTGAGCCAGTTAAGAAGGGAACTGGAGGGCTTGAAAAGGAATAAGCCCTATACAGAGGAGGAGACTACTGTAGCTCAGCTGAGAAGAGAGATTGAAGCCCTCAAGCTCCAAAAGGAAGAGGAAGCCCAAGCACAGGAACTAGCTCAGCTGAGGCAGGAGTTGCAAGAACTAAAAGGAGGCGGCATTAAGAACGGACTCTGGTGCTCCATGTGCAGCAAGCAAGGACACATAGTAAGTGAATGTCCTTTGCTAAATGTGACTTGTCAATTATGCAGGAAGATTGGGCATGAGGCCCATGAATGCCAAGTAAGGGGAATGCCGACAACGACATACTGGACACAAGGAGGGCTCTTGCCACCAGCAAATGTAATGGCAGCAGCAACAAACCAAGGTAATAACTATAATCCTAGACCGAGAACTAACCTTGCAAATGGGCCTAGAAGGCCAATTATTTGCTTCAGATGTGGAGAATGTGGGCACTACCAATCTAGGTGCATCCTTCCGGAAAATGCACCTCCTTGCAAGAATTGTCCAGAGGCCAGAGATCACTATACAAACTGTTGTCCTAAGAATCAAGCCTCTACTTCCGGACCCCATCTCCAAATGATCTCTGTATTCAAGGAGGAGACATTACCTCAGGTGAATGAACCCTCACCATCCACTAGAGTGGTACAATTAGAAGAACTCGAATCTTTTGCAGTACAGACAAGAAGCAAGGGAACGACAAAAGTGGTAGAAAATCAAGAATTGATAATTAAAGAATTGAACAAAGTCAGAGTTGCAATTGAAGACAAAGATACTACAAGTACAGACACAAACCACAATGAATGTCTCACAGGCACCAGTGATGCCATTGGGCATGCCTTCAACAGGGCTCAAGAAGAGTTTGGCAAAGCAAATGAAGCTCACTTTCTTAAAGAGTCAGAGGCTTCAAAACTACTCAAGTCAATTAAGAAGGAGGTTAGTATTTTTGATTTAATAAAGATGGATGGGAAATTCAGGTCAGAATTATTGCAGATAATTGATGAGGCTTCTACGACAAGCTTAGTGGCTAAGACTGCTATCTTACATAAAGGGATAATTAGGGGGGAAGCACCCCTTACAGATTATAAAAGCCCTCGGCTTACAATATCAATCAAGGGCCATGAATTTCAAGGTGTTATTGTAGATGGTGGTTCTGGCATTAATTTGATGCCTGAACATACCATGAAAAGGATTGGACTCCACCCTTCAAGACCTGCAAATTTCACGGTTACTTTGGCAGATCAGAGCAAAGTAAGGCCCTTGGGGGTAATCCCAAAAGTTCCACTTGAAGTACAAGGTAATCTATTCATTCTGGATTTTGTGGTTTTAAGATTGCCCCAGGTTGAAGGAGGATTTCCTCTCTTAATTGGAAGACCTTGGCTGAGGCATGCCAGTGTCATTCATGATTGGGGTAAGGACACTATGTGGGTACAAAAGAAAGGGCAGGAGCTGACACAAATTCATTTAGAAGAAGGCCCAGACAATCAAGGAAACACTAGTATGATGCAAACAGTGAGCATTTGCATGGAAACAGAAGCGGAGGATCAACCCCAAATAGATTTTGAGGAAGAAGAGGATATTTTAAGTTGGCTTCATGCCGGCAACTCTTCTTCTTGTTTTGGAATTTTTCTTGATAATCCTGGCACGATTGGAGGCTATGATGAAGACAAGGGAAAGGTCCAGGTTGATGGATTGGGAGAGCCCATCACTGACCACAGAAGGGGCAGGAAGATACCCCTCAAATACAAATTGGAGGAGGATGTGTCAACATCAGATAACGAAGTTTCCAAAGCTAAAAACAAGGTAAAAAATTCTGAGGTTGAATGTTCTTTCCCAATTCAAGAAATCCCTGCAGGATGGATGCAGGACAAGGAGGAACACATCGAAGTCCAAAATACACCTGCTTATGAAGCAATGCACGAAAAGCTAGTAGAAGAAGACAAGGAAGCAGATGCACACGAAGATAATATGGTAACAAGAAATCCGGTCCAAGAAGTACACTTATGCACTCAAAACAATAATCTTTCAGTTCTGGTGGCCACTTGGTTGTGGAGCCACCCACAGCTCCTGGAAAAGGTAAAATCATTCTTGACCCAGTATGTAGATGTTTTTGCCTGGCATTATAAAGACTTAGAAGGAGTGCCTGCATCTTATGGAGAGCACAGAATTCCTTTGGTTGATGGAGCCAGACCCATCAGAGGAAGGAGTTATAGACTTAATCCAAAGTATGCCGAAGCTGTCTATGTGGAAATCCAAAAGATGGAAGATGCAGGAATCATCATTCCTGTGGAACACTTAGAGTGGCTCTCGCCTATGGTCATAGTACCAAAGAAGAATACTAATAAAATCAGAATTTGTGTGGACTTTAGAGCTCTCAACAAGGTGACCATTCCAGATGGGTTCCCTATGCCTTTTGCAGAACAGGTCATTGAAGAAGTGGCTAGGCATGCACTATATAGTTTCATGGATGGATTCAGTGGCTATAATCAAATATCAATACACCCAGAGGATCGTGAAAAGACTGCTTTTATCACACCTTGGGGAACGTATGTGTATGTAAAAATGCCATTTGGGCTCAGAAATGCTCCAGCCACATTTAACAAAACGGTCAATCTCATTTTTGGCCCCCTATTGCTGGAATCACTTAGAATCTTCATGGATGACTTCTCTTCATTTTCAGGATCTCACAAGGAAACTCATCTAGATTGTTTGGACCAGCACTTGAGGCAGCTGCAGAATATTTTCCAAAGATGCAGAGAAACTAAGTTAAAGCTCAATCCAAATAAATGTCATTTCCTCGTGACAGAAGGAACCCTTTTAGGACATGTGGTATCGGCTAAAGGTATGGCCCCAGATCCTGACAAAATTCTTTCTATATTAAAGTTACCTAAACCTAAATCTCCTAAAGAGATCCAGAGTTTCTTGGGGCATACCGGTTATCATAGAAGGTTTATAAAAATGTATGCAGAGATAGCTAGACCTCTGACTAGACTCACAGGTAAGGAAGTACCTTTCAAATGGGAAGAAGAGGAGGAAAAAGCATATCAGACATTACCGTCACGGTTAGTGTGTGCTCCTATCTTGGTCACCCCGGAGTGGTAAAAAATCTTTCATATACATGTCGATGCCAGTGCATATGCAGTGGGGGCAGTCCTGACTCAACCCAGTGAAGAATTTAAAATGGACAGGCCAATTCAATATGCCAGTAGAATCTTGACCAAGGCTGAAAGGAATTACAGTACTACTGAAAGGGAAGCACTAGCAATGGTCTTTGCCGTTCAAAAATTCCGCCATTACTTATTGGGGGTAAAATTTATTATTATATCAGATCACCAACCACTAAAATATCTACTCAACAAGCCCCAGGCCACCGGTAGAATATGGAGGTGGTTATTGTTGTTCCAAGAATTCGATTTTTCTGTAGTCCATAAACCAGGGAAAGACAATGTTATGGCGGATCACCTATCCAGAATAAATATGATGAATCAATCTAGTGGAATCAATGATGACTTTCCAGATGCTCATTTGTTTGCTGTAAAAGCTCACGGTTGGTATTACGACATTAAAAATTTCATTAAAACTGGATTGTATCCAGAAAAGGCTAGTGCTGTACAAAAGAAGAGCCTGCTCCTCAAGAGTAGACCATATACTTTCATCCAAGATAAATTGTACAGACAAGGCAAAGATGATCGGTTCAGGAAGTGTTTGGAAGAAGAAGAAGTGAGGGAAGTCCTTCACTCTGCACATGAAGGAACAGGTGGTGGGCACCTCCCAGGACATATTATGAGTCAGAGGATATTGGATGCGGGTCTATGGTGGCCTACAATTTTCAGGGATGCAGATGAATGGGGTAAGGCATGTGATATTTGCCAAAGGTGTGGACCTAAGCCAACAAAGCAGAGAAATAACCCCTTGGTTATTTCCACCTCCTGGCAACCATTTGAGAAGTGGGGGCTAGATTTTGTAGGGCCCATCTACCCTCCCGCTTTTCCAAAAAGAGAAAAATATCTCCTGATAGCTACAGATTATGCAACTAAGTGGGCCGAAGCTATTGCCTCCACAGATTGCACTGCCCAAACTGTTGCTGATTTCATTTATAGTAACATCATTTGCAGGTTTGGTTGTCCACTTGAAATTTGTACTGATCAAGGTACCCATTTTGTCAATAAAGTCCTGCAAGAAATCTTCAACAGGTACAAAATTCTTCATAGGACCTCTTGTGCTTACTATCCACGAGCAAATGGACAGGCTGAGTCTACAAATAAGGTTCTAATTTCAATGTTAAGAAAGGAGTGTATGTTGCAACCCACTTCATGGGGCAGTGCGTACTTAGGTACACTTTGGGCATACAGGTTAGCCTACAAAGAGGCCACTGGATATTCCCCATTCCAACTGGTTTATGGCATATTACCCATCGAGCCCTTTGAATTTTTACATGGATCGCCTAAGATAGCATTCATGCAGGGAAAGAAGGATTGTGATGTCTCTCAGAGGCTAGGAGCTTTAAATAAAGTGGAGGAGATTCGTCTACTAGCAACCAAACAATTGATAGAGACTCAGATGAAACGGAAGGAGGCACATGATCGACATCTGTGGAAAAACAACATCGAGGCAGGCATGTTAGTTCTTCTCCATAAACCTAACCCTCATACGACTGCAAAAGGGAAATGGATCCCTCACTGGGAAGGACCTTTTCGCGTGCTGAAGATATTGCATTGGGGTGCTGTGCAATTGGAAACCCTCGCTGGCAACACCCTACCTTTAGTAAACATTTCCAGACTCAAGGCTTATTATCAAGTGTCGTAACCATTGTAGTTTCATTTATTTTGTTCCTGATGGTTTTGGGTTGGTTTATTAGGTAACAAAACTCAAAAAAAAAAAAAAAAAAACTCACGCGTTTCCTTTTTTTGCGCCATTTTTTTTATTTTTCTTCATTTATTTTATCCACTCAATCTTTTCAAATCCACCGTTAAATAAAAAATGGGCGTCAATTTTTTGAATGGCTCTTAGTTTTGCTCAGTAACTTTTAATTATGCCCTTTCCTTTGTTTATCTCTCGGATGGATGAGATTAACATTGTCATCTCCTCTCTTTTGAACTACCTTTTATGCTACACCATTCTTTGCTGTGAGGTAAGCCCTTCATCCCCCTTGCTATATAAGAAGAACATTCATTCCTCCCATCTTCACTAAGAAGCCTTTGCAATACCCGAGCGCTGACCCTCTAAATCGCCCAGCCACCAACGACAAGCCCACCTTGTTCCACCAACGCCACCAGCAACTTGTCCCCACCTGGCCACAAATACAAAAGCAAACACAAACCCGTGGGCCTCATCCTCCACCGCACCCCCTCCCTCCTCCTCGACCCCCGCGCGCCCCCCCTCTTCCTACCACCCCTCCACCCCCTCTCCACCCATCTGCCCCCCCAAGCGTCTAATTCCAACCCCCTCAACCCCCTCCCCAAACCTCCTCTCGGCACCCCACACCTCCGCCCCTCCACCCCCTTCTCCCTCCTCTCCCCTCGACTACCCGCCGCCTACCACCCCTCCTCACCCCCTCCAACCCCCTCAACCCCCCTCCCCAAACCTCCCCTCGGTGCCCCGTAGCCTACCAAACCCCCTCAATCCCTCCAAACCCCTCAACCCCCCTCCCCAACCCTCCCCGTGTGCCTCCTCATCCTACCGCAGCGCCCCACCCCCCTCAATCCCTCCAACCCCCTCAACCCCCCTCCCCAACCCTCCCCGCGCGCCTCCTCTTCCTACCGCAGCGCCCCACCCCCCCTCATTCCCTCCAACCCCCTCAACCCCCCTCCCCGCACGCCTCCTCTTCCTACCGCAGCGCACCACCCCCCCTCATTCCCTCCAACCCCCTCAACCCCCCTCCCCAACCCTCCCCGCGCGCCTCCTCTTCCTACCGCAGCGCACCACCCCCCCTCATTCCCTCCAACCCCCTCAACCCCCCTCCCCAACCCTCCCCGCGCGCCTCCTCTTCCTACCGCAGCGCCCCACCCCCCCTCACCCCCTCCAACCCCCTCAACCCCCCTCCCCAACCCTCCCCTCGGCACCCTCGGCGCCCCCTCTTCCTACCGCAGCGCCCCACCCCCCCTCACCCCCTCCAACCCCCTCACCCAACCCTCCCCTCGGCGCCCCCTCTTCCTACCGCACCGCCCCACCCCCCCTCACCCCCTCCAACCCCCTCAACCCCCCTCCCCAACCCTCCCCTCGGCGCCCCTCTTCCTACCGCACCGCCCCACCCCCCTTCACCCCCTCCAACCCCCTCAAACCCCCTCACCCAACCCTCCCCTCGACGCCACCTCTTCCTACCGCACCGCCCCACCCCCCCTCAATCCCTCCAACCCCCTCAACCCCCCTCCCCAACCCTCCCCGCGTGCCTCCTCATGATACCGCAGCGCCCCACCCCCCCTCAATCCCTCCAACCCCCTCAACCCCCCTCCCCAACCCTCCCCGCGCGCCTCCTCTTCCTACCGCAGCGCCCCACCCCCCCTCAATCCCTCCAACCCCCTCAACCCCCCTCCCCAACCCTCCCCGCGCGCCTCCTCTTCCTACCGCAGCGCCCCACCCCCCTCACCCCCTCCAACCCCCTCAACCCCCCTCCCCAACCCTCCCTCGGCGCCCCTCTTCCTACCGCACCGCCCCACCCCCCTTCACCCCCTCCAACCCCCTCAAACCCCCTCACCCAACCCTCCCCTCGATGCCCCCTCTTCCTACCACACCGCCCCACCCCCCCTCAATCCCTCCAACCCCCTCAACCCCCCTCCCCAACCCTCCCCGCGCGCCTCCTCTTCCTACCACAGCGCACCACCCCCACTCATTCCCTCCAACCCCCTCAACCCCCCTCCCCAACCCTCCCCGCGCGCCTCCTCTTCCTACCGCAGCGCCCCACCCCCCCTCACCCCCTCCAACCCCCTCAACCCCCCTCCCCAACCCTCCCCTCGGCACCCTCGGCGCCCCCTCTTCCTACCGCAACGCCCCTCCAACCCCCTCACCCAACCCTCCCCTCGGCGCCCCCTCTTCCTACCGCACCGCCCCACCCCCCCTCACCCCCTCCAACCCCCTCAACCCCCCTCCCCAGCCCTCCCCTCGGCGCCCCTCTTCCTACCGCACCGCCCCACCCCCCTTCACCCCCTCCAACCCCCTCAAACCCCCTCACCCAACCCTCCCCTCGACGCCCCCTCTTCCTACCGCACCGCCCCACCCCCCCTCAATCCCTCCAACCCCCTCAACCCCCCTCCCCAACCCTCCCCGCGTGCCTCCTCATCCTACCGCAGCGCCCCACCCCCCCTCAATCCCTCCAACCCCCTCAACCCCCCTCCCCAACCCTCCCCACGCGCCTCCTCTTCCTACCGCAGCGCCCCACCCCCCCTCAATCCCTCCAACCCCCTCAACCCCCCTCCCCAACCCTCCCCGCGCGCCTCCTCTTCCTACCGCAACGCCCCACCCCCCTCACCCCCTCCAACCCCCTCAACCCCCCTCCCCAACCCTCCCCTCGGCACCCTCGGCACCCCCTCTTCCTACCGCAGCGCCCCACCCCCCCTCACCCCCTCCACCCCCTCACCCAACCCTCCCCTCGGCGCCCCCTCTTCCTACCGCACCGCCCCACCCCCCCTCACCCCCTCCAACCCCCTCAACCCCCCTCCCCAACCCTCCCCTCGGCGCCCCTCTTCCTACCGCACCGCCCCACCCCCCTTCACCCCCTCCAACCCCCTCAACCCCCCTCCCCAACCGTCCCCTCGGTGCCCCCTCTTCCTACCGCACCGCCCCACCCCCCTTCACCCCCTCCAACCCCCTCACCCCCTCCAACCCCCTCAACCCCCCTCCCCAACCCTCCCCTCGGCACCCTCGGCGCCCCCTCTTCCTACCGCACCGCCCCACCCCCCCTTCACCCCCTCCAACCCCCTCACCCCCTCCAACCCCCTCAACCCCCCTCCCCAACCCTCCCCTCGACGCCCCCTCTTCCTAATGCATAGCCCCACCCCCCCTCAATCCCTCCAACCCCCTCAACCCCCCTCCCCAACCCTCCCCGCGTGCCTCCTCATCCTACCGCAGCGCCCCACCCCCCCCTCAATCCCTCCAACCCCCTCAACCCCCCTCCCCAACCCTCCCCGCGTGCCTCCTCTTCCTACCGCAGCGCCCCACCCCCCCTCAATCCCTCCAACCCCCTCAACCCCCCTCCCCAACCCTCCCCGCGCGCCTCCTCTTCCTACCGCAGCGCCCCACCCCCCTCACCCCCTCCAACCCCCTCAACCCCCCTTCCCAACCCTCCCCTCGGCACCCTCGGCGCCCCCTCTTCCTGCCGCAGCGCCCCACCCCCCCTCCACCCCCTCACCCAACCCTCCCCTCGGCGCCCCCTCTTCCTACCGCACCGCCCCACCCCCCCTCACCCCCTCCAACCCCCTCAACCCCCCTTCCCAACGCTCCCCTCGGCGCCCCTCTTCCTATCGCACCGCCCCACCCCCCTTCACCCCCTCCAACCCCCTCAACCCCCCTCCCCAACCCTCCCCTCGGCGCCCCATCTTCCTACCGCACCGCCCCACCCCCCTTCACCCCCTCCAACCCCCTCACCCCCTCCAACCCCCTCAACCCCCCTCCCCAACCCTCCCCTCGGCACCCTCGGCGCCCCCTCTTCCTACCGCAGCGCCCCACCCCCCCTCACCCCCTCCATCCCCCTCACCCAACCCTCCCCTCGGCGCCCCCTCTTCCTAACGCACCGCCCCGCCCCACCCCCCCCTCACCCCCTCCAACTCCCCCACCCCCCTCCCCAACCCTCCCCTCGGCGCCCCCTCTTCCTACCGCACCGCCCCACCCCCCTTCACCCCCTCCAACCCCCTCAACCCCCCTCCCCAACCCTCCCCTCGGCGCCCCCTCTTCCTACCGCACCGCCCCACCCCCCTTCACCCTCTCCAATCCCCTCAACCCCCCTCCCCAACCCTCCCCTCGGCACCCCGCGCCCCCCCTCTTCCTACCACCCCCCTCACCCCCTCCAACCCCCTCCACACCCTCCCCAACCCTCCCTTCGGCAACCCGCAGTGCCCCACCCCCTCTACCCGCCATCGCCCGCCCCACACCACCCCCTCCCACCAACTCAACACCGCCCACCTCAACCCCCCCCTCCTCCTCGGCCCCAACGCGCCCCTCTTCCTAACAACCCCCTCAACCGCTCATCCCCTCTGCCCCGCCGGCTCCAGACCCACACCACCCTCTCCCATCACCTCAACCCATCAAGCCCCACCCCCTCCAGTCCATTCGATTCCCCGCACACCCCCTACCCCTCCCACCCCCTCCACCAACGACTACCCCGCCGCCAACTACCTCCCTCCCCTCCCTCTACCCCCACCGCCTAACCCCTCCGCTATCCCGCCACAGACACATCCTCTATCCCCACCCTCTTCAATTCCCCTTTCCCTACATAGGCTATCTTTTGCTCCACTTCTTCTCCCCATTTCCATCAATGGCTGAACCCTCCGCTCCGGGTGCTCGTTCCGATCCTCCATCCCAGCTGCCTCCAAACCTTCACAATCCATCCTCTCCCACCTCCGCGATTCCCTCTGACCATCCCAATCCACCTCCTCCCTCATCGGCAGAACAATCTGTTCAAGCTAATCCAACACCGCCTACGGCCCTTGATCTTCCTATTTATTCCATACACTCTGATTCCACCGACCTTTATTCCCCACCTCCCATCCCGCACCCTCCTTCTCCTTCCCAATCTATGTCTCATTCATCCCACCCATCTTCACCAACCGGGGATTATATGCGCCTGTTTCTCCCACCTGACTTAAACCTGCAAATCCGAATGCATTTATCCCTACCTACCATTGCCCTTCGTCAAATGTTTTCCATTGAGGATCTTCAGCAGGCGGGCTTGTGGGGCTTGGCTAATGTTTTCTTCAATAACCCCGCCAATTTTACCCAGGTTTATGAAGCTATCCGCCTCTTCCCTCATTTTAGAACCGGCACTCTCTTCATCCCAGACATTGCCGCCAGTATTGGGTCCCCCCTATTACATTTTCGTGCTCCCCCTTTCCTATACTCTGGACTGTCCGCCTCGGCTACTATTGCCTTTTGTACCACACACTTTCAAAGTAATGCTAGGTTTTCGCTCCGCATGACCACCCTTCTCAATGCGTTCATCTTTTTCTTCTTACTACGTAGTCAAACTTCTTCGCTTCCCTGGTCAGATATTCGTATCGCCGATCCGCTTTTCTGCTTTCTCCATAGCCGTCCTTACCCTTACGCAACCCTCATTTATAGTTCCTTGACTTTGCGCTCCCGTCCACTCCGCGAGGCTATCTCTAGAGGCTCTCATGCATTTTCCATCTATTCTGCACCCTTCTTAGCTTGGCTCTATCACATTCCCGCACAATCTGCCCACAATGTTGCTTATCTCCCTACCCACCCTGGACCGTCCATTGCTCCATCTCCCTCCCCCCCTCTAATCTCAATTGACTCAGCTTCCGCATCGACACCCGCATCCGCGCCCCCTGATGTAACCTCCTTCCCTCCCCAGTCTTCTTCACCTATCCCTCCTGCATCTACCACCTCTCCATTCATGACTAACCCCCCTGATGTAACCTCCTTCCCTCCCCAATCTTCTTCACCTATCCCTCCTGCATCTACCACCTCTCCATTCATGACTACCCCCCCTGACGTCCCCTCCTTACCTCCCCAATCTTCTTCACCTCTCCCTCCTGCATCTACCACTTCTCCTTTCATGACTACCCCCCCTCACGTCCCCTCCTTCACTACCCAATCTTCTTCCCCTATCCCTCCTGCATCTACCACTTCTCCATCCATGCCTACCCCTCCCCTTATACCTAGACCTCCCCTCTCTTCAGCCTTCACGCCACTCATTCAAACACAGCTCAACCCTCAAAACCCCACCTGTATGCCCCCAATTCACCCGGATTCCACCTCACCCTCTATCATTAATATCCCTGTCAGTCAACCACTCCCCTCCCCCAATCCTTCCCTTCCCACTACATCTTCCTTTCCAACACTTCCTCCTCCTCCGCAGGTCATTTCCCCTTCCCCTCCCCTTCCTACTCCAACGGCCAATCCCCCTCCGCATTTTGACCTCCCATCAACCCCTTCCTTTTTACAACTACTACAGGACGCGAGTATAGTCGCTCTCGGCAATGCTCAGGCCTCCCAAATTTCCTTGGATTCGGTATCGGCCGCCGCTTCGGTTCATCAACAGTACATCTCAACAATAGAAAACATCAATCGCATGGCCAACTCTCAATGGCACTCTCTCACCGAAACGGCGCGATTGCTCAAAGAAGAGAGAGATCATTATCGCGATATGGCCGACTCTGCGATGAAAGCCTTAGAAGATCTTCAAAATCGCTCCAACTTAGGGCTTTGTGCTAATGCTGCATGCCGACGTATCCGCAGGGAAAGGGATCATCTTAGGCAATGCCTTAGTTCGCTACAGCATACGATCGAACAAGCTTCTGCTCCTTTGCCACCCTCTCCACCAACCTCGGCTGACAATCTCAATCAACCTCCACAATAAATTGCCATCCACAGTATAAATAAATTGCTCCTCCACAGTCATAATAATTGCTCTTAGCTTCCATTATCGCTTTGTCAAGAATTTACTCGTCCCTTTGATTTCTAAATAATTCTTGTAGGGTGCCTTATCTTTTTTCTTAACTCAATAATATACACATCCTTTACCTCTTTTCTTGCCTCGGTTTCGTTGTTTTCATGTCTAGGTCTTTGCAATTTCTCAGTTTTTGTATTGCTGTTGTCTCTCCGGGACGGAGAGATCTTTAGGTGGTGGGCATCTGTAGAGCCCTAACCGGTTGAAACTAAAGGTGCAAAGTATTTCTTCTCTTAAGGTTCAAAGGATGAATTTAAAATCTTAAGGTGCAAAAGTAAAGAATTAAAAGGAAAGGTGAAGGTGGAAGGCCGCGTACGCAAAGGTGGAAATAGGCCGTCCAATCAAAAATTTTATTTTGAAAGTCACTCTTGTTCTAAAGTCACTACAGGACAAAGTAGCGAATCGTTGAGGACCAGTTCAAAAAGACAATCTTGGGACATTGAAAGGACACCAAGATTGTATTGCAGTTAGAGTGCGCGAACCGGCGGACTCAACAAAAGAAGGACAAAGGCTATTCTTGAGACATTGAGAGCTAGGAACAAGAGGGAGCTTCAGAGGAAGCAAGAGAGGAAGCAAGAAGAGCCTCCAGTGTGCGACGACATTCAAGAGTGCAAGAGGTGTCAAGAGGAAAGTGTGCAGAGAAGGCGGGTTGGATTCCAAGAGTCCCAAGGTCTATTGCGTGTGTGCGCCGTGATACCAATTCCTTAGCTTGGCGGAAGCTTAGTGCAAGGTGTGCACAAGGGAAGCGGGAAGCAAGTGAAGGATTGGTGCAGGAGAGGCCGCTGCTAGAGGACTTGAGATAATTGGTCTTCAGTAATTGATATTCTCTGAAGTTGTATTTAGTCATTGATTAGACTGTGCGCAGTCATTGTAATTGCTGAAAGATAATCAATATTCAAGGTTTCCAAGAGTATTCCTTTGCAGAAGTTCTCACTGTTATTCCATTTTCATCATCTCCCTTTTTTCTCCTACAAACCCTCAAACTCCTTCTTGTCCACGAACCCCCAACAGCTTGGTTCTTACCCTTTTCTCTCCTTGGCTTCTTTGTTGAGTCCGTGTGCATGGTGGAGAGCATAGGCCTTTGTGCATGTAAGAGTCCTTTGGGAACCCACATGTGTAATCGCCCTTGTCGAGCTGCAACTAATTCCTTAGGCACCCAAATCTGTCTGAGACCTTGTGCATGAGCTTGTCCTAGTTTCTTGGTTCTTCTTTTGATGTGACTAGCATGCTTGGATGGACATTGTTGTGGCAAAGCTGATGGTTGCGCTCCTTTTCGTACCCAAATCTGCTTTATGCCCGGAACTACTTTACTCTTGAAGGCTCTTTGTCTATTTGATACAATTATCTTGTACTGTTTCGCTTGCTTCTGAGGTTGAACTACTGTGGATGCTTTACTCTTCAAAAAAGGAGGAGGGTCTACTTGCCTTTGCGACTATATTGAGTCTATCTGCATCATAGATCTTTTGACACATACAACATCTTGTTTGTGAAGATTAATCTTAGAGGAACTAAGAGAGTATGTGGTACCATGATCTGTGAGCATGTAGTTCTCTAATTCTAATGTAATGCATTGTTCATGTACCCAAACTTGAAGAAGTTGACTTCTGAGGTTCAAGTTGACTGCATGGTCATAAATCCAATCTTGACCCAAGACAAGTGGCTCTGTAAGGTCCTCATCGTGACACACTAGCATTTTTACTTTCATTGGAACATCTTGAAGGTAGATGGGAAGTTCCACCTCGCCTAAATGAGGGGTTTCCACACCTCCCAAACCTATGAGATAGGCTTCTATGGGCTTGATGTTCAATTGTAGGTCTTGACAGTATGAAAGTCTAACTTCAGTACTTGCTTCACCTGAGTCAACCAAGGCTCTCATAGTCCTTACACTCTTTCCTCATCCTCCCTCCACGGTCACAAAGGGGTGTCGATTGATTATGCGAGAAGTAATTATGCCCGATTTTTGGCACATGTCCATGTGATATTTTAGGACTTTTGGGTTGACATCTAGGCCTAGTCACCTTAACTTATTTCATCTAATGTGCTCTCTAGCCTCTGTCTGTGCTTCTTCTCTAACTCTCAACTCTTCTTCTTTTCGCGTTTTAGCAGTGTTGAGTCTCAATAACATATCCTCTGTAAGAGGTTCTTGATATAGCTTGACTTGGCACTCACTAATATAGTTTGACAAGATGTCACCTTCTAGAGTGGCCAATTGAACCGCACCACTAGTGGAGATTCTATTAATGATCATGGGTCCATATCCTCCTTTCTACTCATACCTTCTCCTAAGAGCTCTTACCATCATGCGAGCACCTCAATTGGACTCGTAGAGAGACCGACACTTTATTGTAGAAACCCTAACTTCCTACAATTTACAAGGATTATAATAAATTGTTTGGGATTTATGCATCCAGAGGACTCCTCTAGTGCATTTACATGGCTTTCAAGAGATTTCCGTAAGCATTTGAAGAAGAAAAATTGTGCCCAAAATTTGAAAATTTTGGGGCTCCTCTTCAGTGCTCTATCTTCTCTGCAACACCGGTCCAATGGTGTTCTTGTGCAACCTTAAGGGTGGGTATCAAAAAGTCTAGAGGAAGCACATTGTTATGACCATAAACCATATGAAAGGGAGTTTCATTGAGTACGGTCTTGTAGGCCACTCGATCTCCCCAAACAACAGGGTGTAACTGTTTATCCCAATCTAAATGTTTGTTGTTCATGAGTTTTGTCAATAGAGTGCAAAGGATCTTGTTAGTACTTTCTGCTTGATCATTGGCCTGAGGATGATATGGTGTAGATTTCTTGTGAATCACCTTAAAATCCTGTAACAAATATTCAATGACTTGGTTTAGAAAGTGAGTTCCTTGGTCACTCACTAGCTCTATAGGCAATCCATATTTTGTAAAGACATTATCAAATAAGAATTTTGCAGTCGTGTGTGCATCATTTTTTTTTGTGGCCTTAGCCTCTACCCATTTTGTAAGATAGTCTGTTGCTATAATAATGTATTAAGCATGTGTTCCTTTTGCAAGGGGTTAATGGGTCCTACAAGCTCTATACCCCACTTGGAGAATGCACGTCCTCTCGTCATGGGTTTCAATGGCATTTCATCTCTCCGAGTAGGAAACTGAGTTCTTTGGCACACATCACATCTCTTAACATAGGTATGTGCATCCATGTGAAGAATGGGCCACCATAATCTTGCAAATAGTATGGCTTTGATTATCCTATTGGGGCCAAAATGACCTCCTGCAACACCTTGGTGTGCGGTCTCTAAGACACATAAGTAATCGTTCTCATGAACACACTGTCTTAGGTATCCATCTCTTCCTCTTTTGTATAGGTTGTTGCCAATAAGTGAGTAGTCTTGAGCTTCCTACTCAAGAGTGCATTGTCGTGCTAGGGTCATTCCTTGAGGGAATGTCTTCATACTCAAGTACGTCACTAAAGGCTCACTCCATTTTGGTGTGAGAGACATATGATATAATGTGGCATGTTTGACCGGTGGTCTTTCGCAATAGACAGTACATTCTATACACAGCTTATGGACATCTGCTTCCATAGAAGGCCAATAGACTCCTAGTCTATGCAGAGTCTGCAATGTACAATGTTTTGAATGATGTTGCTTTAATGCACCTACATGTGCTATTTGCAACCAATTCACGTATTCTGATTTGTCTACACAACAAGCAAGATCTTTTGATTATCCTGTTTATATATACTTCCTGCTATTATTTGATATGTTTGTGACTTGGTGATTTCTCCTTATTTGATCCTAATCCTTGGATTCTTGGGTCCAAATGTGAGAATAGGGACAATAGGCTTAGCCCATTCTGGTACTATTTTGAGGTTAAACAAATATGCATCGGGTAGTTCATCCACTATTCCTTGAGGAGCTTCTCCTGTGGTTAATCTTGAGAGACGGTCAGCTCTAAGATGGGTCTTTCCCTTCCTGATTACTACTTCAAAGTCGTACTCCATGAGTAATAGAAACCATTGTATCAATCATCTAGTATTACAAGGCTTATTGACTAAGTACAATGATGTTTGATGATATGTGAAGAACTTGAACTTATTTGCCAACAAGCAATGCGTGAATTTCTTTACCGCATAGATCATCTCGCTTCATAGTGGTGTAGTTTCTTTCTGCTCCATTCAACTGCCTACTTGTGTAAGCTATAGGGATATCTACATTACCTTCATTCGTAGGTTGTGCCAACACACATCCTATGGCATAGTTGGATGCATCCACATGTACATGAAATGCTTGCTCCAATATGGGGTTGTTAATATTGGTGTTGAGCACAAGCGTCGTTTAAGTTCATTGAATGAATTTTCACATTCATCTGTCCATTCGAACTGGGTCAAAAGAGAGTATAGAGGCTTGGCTATGATAGCATACATATGTATGAATCGTCGATAGTAACCACAATGGCCCATGAAAGTCTGTACTTCTTTTATGTTCCTTGGTTTAGGTAGGTCTACGATTAGTTTCACCTTTTCTTCATCTGTCAAAATTCTATTCTTTGACACAGTTTGTCTTAGAATTTTGCCTTGTCTGACCATGAACACACACTCTTCTGGGTTCAAGCAAACCTGATATTCTTGACATTTGTCAAATACTTGCCTTAATTCAGGGATATGCATGTGCCTCATATTCAAATGAGTACATATGTCATCGACATAAACTTCCAAATTCTTGCATAAGAATTCCTTAAATGAATGACACATCAGTCATTGGTCAACCCAAAGGGCAACACAAAAAATGCAAATATGCCCCATTCAGTGGCAAAAGCCATCTTATGTTGATCTTCTGGAGCAATAGCTACTTGGTGATAGCCTAAGAAACCATCAAGAAAGTTGTAAACTACGTTGAAGATATGACAATACGTCGACTTCCTAGTACATGTACTGAGTGAAGGTTCATTCACTAAATACCTCGATCAAAATTTTTTTTATGGGCCTCTCAAGGTTATGTTTATCCTTTGAATTGGCTTAATCTAGTTTGAGTTCTCCTTTCCTGGACTATCCACAATACACGATACTTGACTTCAGACGATACACGATATCCCTCGGGTCATGATACAAGACTAGGACGATACACGATACTTGAAGTGCACACGATACACGATGATACATGATACTCAGGGGTCCCATGACACGCATGTATCACGATACACAACCAACACAATACACGATACCTTAACATCGTGATATGATGTAGTCACGATACACGATGCACGAGGTTATAACGATACACGATATACATGTATCATGATACACGATCAACATGTTATACGATACAATCGTATCAGTGATATGCGATACCAAAGTATCAGTGACACACGATACCAAAGTATCGGTGATACACGATATCAAAGCGTCAGCGACACATTATACCAAAGTATCGGTGATATGCAATACACAAGTATTGATGATACTTGACCTGACGATACATGATATCTAGGTATCACGATACACGGGGAGTAAGAGGTATCAGTGATACACGATACCTGCCAGGTATGGTGATACATGGGAATTCAAGTATCATGATACTTGAACTAGACTGATTGCGATAATTGGGCTTAACTCACTCAAATTAAAAGATTTTTTGAAAATTTTTATACCTATGTGATCCTTGTGCTCTCCTCTTTCCCCCTATGTGCCTGTGGAAAAACAAAAAATCTCTCTAACCCATGATACTTGCCCCGTGACACCAATCACATCTACTATCATGTCACTGATGTGCTCTCTTGCTTCTCTCCTTGCTTGGCTTCCTTCTAATGCCACAAGCATGCGTGATAGCTCGGCCACGATACCGGTCGTCTGCAACCCATGATACTTGCTTGAACAAGTGACCTTTTCAAATGACTTTCTTGGCTTTTATACCCTAGGCTCACCCAAGACTATTAGGTATGAAAAGAAAATATTTTTGTTGGGATTTTGGGAAATCTACCTACCACTCCTACTCTCTACTCCTACTCACTCTCTCTCCTAAATCTACTAACTCACTACACATAGTTTCCAAGTGCAAAGTAATAAGTGCAAAAGAGTTTGACTTACCAAAGTAGAGCATTTACCTCTTCACAATTCGTACCTTCTCCTAAGAGCTCTTACCATCATGCGAACACCTCGGTTGGACTCGTAGAGAGACCGACACTTGTAGAAACCCTAACTTCCTACTATTTACAAGGATTAGAATACATTGTTTGGGTTTTATGCATCTAGAGGACTCCTCTAGTGCATTTACATGGCTTTCAAGAAATTTCCGTAAGCATTTGAAGAAGAAAAATTGTGCCCATAATTTGAAATTTTTGGGGCTACTCTTCAGTGCTCTATATTCTCCGCAACAACGGTCCACTAGTGTTCTTGTGCAACCTTAAGGGTGGGTATCAAAAAGTCCAAAGGAAGCACATCGTTCTGACCAAAAACCATATGAAAGGGAGTTGCATTGAGTATGGTCTTGTAGGCCACTCGATATCCCCAAACAACAGGGTGTAACTGTTTGTCCCAATCTGAACGTTTGTTGTTCATGAGTTTCGTCAATCGAGTGCAAAGGATCTTGTTAGTGCTTTCTGCTTGATCATTAGCCGGCTCCTGAGTCTAAGATGGCTTTCATGGTGTAGCCCTGATGGGTTATTGGAAGATAAGTGTTACCTTCCTCTCCTTCGCTTACATCTCCGATCTTTTCTACGGGTATTTCTGGTACCTTCTTATGTGATCCTATTTGTGAGGGAGTAGTAGCAAGCTCGGGGAATTGATTTGCTACGTGCTTCCACAATTCTGGTTTTACCTTCAATAACTCCTCTAGAGTGAGATTACATTGTACTTTAGTATTCTTGATCACTTCCGTGTTTCTAGGGATTACTGATTCTTCATTCCTCACTATTATCGTGGGTGCTCTCATACTAATAGACTTTGCTTCCCAAGGTCCTGTGAACTGAGGTAATTCTTGTAAAGAATTAGATTCAACTCCTATGTGTTCACTCAGTTGTTCTTCCTCTACATCATCGTATATAGAGGGAATGTCTTGGGGAAATTGTTCTTGCAAGTCGTCTATTTCTTGAATAGGAGGATGGGTTCCTTGTTCCTTTCTCCACTTCTCTTCTTGTATTTCTCTCAAAAATTCATGAGAGTACCTATGTATGGAAGACAGGTTGTTTTGACTTTCTGAGTTGGGTACTTGAGACAGGGATGGTGCATTCCTTTCCTGTGTCTCTGGGACAATAGGGTTCCTATGCTGATCCTTTTTCTCTTTGCTTTCAATCAAATATTCTAGCCTCTCCATTAGTCCTTGAAAATGTAATTCCGGTTTTGCCATGTTATTCCAATTAAGATATCTAGAGGCTTCGAACAAAGCTTGTGCTAGTTCTACCATCTTCATGCAAAGTTTAGTTCTCTCCATTTCTAGATCAGCTCGAGGGTAGTTTTTACTCATTTCAGCTACTTGAGGTCCTTCTTTTAATCTAGCTTGATATGCACGAAACATCATGTCTAGATCTTCTGGTATGGGTTCCGCTAAAACTGATCCTGATTTCTGAGCTGGATTCTCTTGACTCAATTCTTGCGAAGTCAATTCTAGAATTTTGGCTCTAGATTCCTTTAAACTTCCTTCCAACTCAGTTATCTTTTTACTCCATTTTCTCTTAATTCTTTCTCTAGAATCTTTCCAAGATTTCGTCTTTTTACTGCTAGATTCTGCAACTTCACTGGTTCCGGCTACTTTCTCTTGATTAAGCTGCTGGTTCTGTAAGAGCGCTTGGGCTCTTGTTATAGCTTGGATAGGCACGTAGGTGGGGTTGGATCCATCTGCGTTGTTCACAATGCCTATCACATTGATCGGTGTCACATTCGAAGCATTAACAGGGTTCTTAGGGCAATCTTTGATTATGTGCTCTTTGCCACAATCGGCACAAAAGCCTTGGATGTTATAGTACTGTGATTGTCCTGCTATAGGAGGATGTGGACAATCCTTTATGAAGTGATCTCCTTGGCACCTAAAGCATGGTCCTCTAGGGCACTGTGGTCTCTGTTGTCTTAATTGGGGCCGTGGATTTGGGTTTGTGTACATCACATTAGCATAGTCTGGCTCCCAACTAGGTTCCACTGGTGGACTATCGTAATGATATGTTTCTACGTGTTCTGGTGACTCTGTGTAATATGTGGGTGGACTATCTACATGCGTAGAGTCAAAGCTGTTCGAATTCGGGTCACCCTCTGTGATCAAAGGTGAAGAAGGCACTAAGGCCCTACTTAGATTCTCTTCTGCAGCAGCGTATTTGATTGAGATGACATTTGCTGGTGGGGGTGGCTGCTGAGCTAAGACAGGTTGAGGTCTCTGTTGAGCCTGGTATGGGTAGTTCTGAGGAGGCCTATAGTAATAAGGCTGAGCATTGTATTGGCCTTGATACCTACCTGGCTGTGCGTATGCTTGCGGGTAGTTCTGTCTCACGATTTGTTTGTTGTATGGGCAGTCCTGAGCCGTATGATTCGTGTATCTTCTCTCAATTGTACAATATTGGCCACTAGGGTTGGCTTGTGGTTGTGGTGCATTGGGACACACATTTGCCATATGGTCACCACCACAGGTGTAACAACGCTTGTTTGTTAGCACCCTAGGTTTACTAGAAACTCCTAATTTCTGGGCCACTTTTTCTGCTAGGTCTTCTATTGAGCTAGTCAATTTTGTGGATGCTAGAGATGAACAGTCTGAGTCCTTATAGACCTTTGAGAGTTCCAACTCGTCTCCTAAGTTGTCTTCAATGTCTATACAAATTCTTACACATTGCTCTAGCGTTCTGGGTTCTTTTAGGTACACATAGGAGCGTAGTTTAGAGCTCAACAAGCCATCTAAAAACAATGACACTTGCTTAGCTTGTGAGGGTAGCTCTTGCATTGGACATCGTTCAACATATTGTCTAAACCTACGTCCTGCCAGTCTAACTGTTTCCTGAGGGGTCTGTTTGAAGCTATGAATCAACGAAGACGTGTCATGTCTAATCCCACTTTTAGAGAATTCAGTGATGAATGACTCTAAAAAGTGATGGATGTCTCTAAATTGCCTTTGTTGCAAAGGTTGGAACCAAGTTAAAGCTGTATTCTTTAACGTTAGTCCAAATGCGTTGTATTGCGTGAACATGTCTTCAACTTGTTCAGCTCTTAGCACTTGCTTGAATTCTGCGACGTGGTCATAGGGATCTCCTGTCCCATCAAAGTAATTCTTCATTGATTTTACTAACTGTGTGGGTCTCAATATTCTTGCGTGTTGGCGTGGTCTAGGTAGAGGAAAATCATCTCTACCACCTAGTACTCCATGATCTCTTTGTCTATCTGCTCTATTAGTGTCCGTGGTTGTTCTATCTCTCCCCATGGGATGATTAAAGCTTACTTCCGGTTTCTCTTTATTTCCCTCTCTTTGATTTCCATGGGCTGAGGATGTTCATGCCCCTTGTTGACTTGTGTTCATGTTCGTTCTAGATGGAGGGAATACCAATTCACCTCTCCATGTGTATGTGTTTTTAGCATGGTCAGGTACCACAAAGACTCTTTCTGAAGTCTCGTCCAGGTATACAACCTTTCCAGGTGTATCCGGGTCCTTGAACTCGTATATAGTGATGATACCTACCTCACTAAGTAGTTCTGTCTTGTATCTCCAAAAGGCTTCATCAGTTTCTTTATTTACAAACAACTCTATGCTTCTGTTGTCCCGAGGGATCCAATTCGGGATTAGTACTCGTGTCAGTACATATTTCCCTCTAGGTGTTCTAGGCTCTTCTAATGGTTCTTTTCCTTGAGATTTTGCTTCCGTCTCTGGTTGAATCACGCCAAACTCGTTGGTATTGTTTGGCTACGTACTTAAGATGTACATCGTTCCTTCCTTGTCTATGTAAGCGTCTCTCTCGAATTTCACCACTGGACGTTCCAATCCAATGGGTTGATCGGGGTTGTGCATTTGTACTACTTGCCTTCGCAAACCATCCTCATAGATGCGAGCACCTAATCGGTTGGTTCGGAGAAACTCTAGTTGTGTTCTATAGGGTCCTTCAGGTTTTTCTAAATAGGCTACATTCGACCCTCCTTCTGGTTTTTCTGTGCTAAATGCCATTTCTGAATCACTAGTATCTGAGCTCTCGTAGGGATAACTAGTGTTCAATTGTTGAGCCCACGATCGTGCAGTAGTTCTTACACTTGCCTCTGATGATCTAAGGCTTTGTCGGTCTGACTTACCTATATGTTTGCCCGATGTAAGGTTCATTAATTTACTTTGCTACTCTTCTGATCGTCAATGGTTCTTTGTTAATAACTTCTTGTTTCTTTTTAAATGTCTTTAAGTTCTTGTCTTAATGTTCACGTCAGGAATTCGACTTTCCGTTATAATTTTGAGTTCTCGTTCCGTCAGACTTATGTTCTTTCCTTTAGGTTTTCGTGTCACACACCTTTATTTTAGTCTTGAACTTGATAAATTTAACTCTCTTGAACTTGAGGCGTTCCTATCGTCTTAATCCACAATGCTAACGTTTATCCTAAGCTAAGAATTGACTGAGGGGGTTGAGTAATCTTCCAACCTCGAGTCAGCTTTTCTGGTTGCTCTGATGCCCAAGAAGCCGCGCTTCCCAAGCTTTATGCCCTTCACAGCCTTGCCTTGGTTGCCTTCGATTGCCCTTGCTAGACCTGGAAAAATCCAATATTAGACCAATTCACAGTTGGATGATCAAGCACTTGAGTATATACACCTTTTAAGTCCCGTCCCTTTTGCCCAAATGTTTCAATGCTTGCCCCCTGGCTTTCTAGTCCCAAACTAGGTCAACCTCAAAATAGCTTGTCTAAAAATAGACATATCCTTAGTTATGACCGTTCAGGCCCTGGGGGGTAAAAACTGACAAACCGGTGTTTCTCCAAATATGAGCTAAGGGGTCTCCTATGAGTCTAATCACCCAAAAATTTCCCAAAAATAGCTTCAAAATTGGCCAAAAATTGAAACCCTAAAATTTGCGATGGGGGTGCACAATCGCGATGGTATGAGACAATCGCGATGGTCTGGGACCGTCGCGATGGCGTGAAAGTGGACAATCGCGATGGCGTGAAAGTGAACTGTCGCGACGGCGTGATGCGCGAACCGTCGCGATGGCGTGAGAGTGGACAATCGCGATGGCGTGAGTGTGAACCGTCGCGATGGCTTGATCAGGCGGACAATCGCGATGGCATCAGTCAACGGTCAACGTGAACAATCGCGATGGTCCAAAGTGAACCGTCGCGATGGTCACAGATGCGATGGCTTGAGCCAATCCTGATGGTCTGGGCGCGATGGCGTGAGCCAATCGCGATGGTCCAAAATTTCGGGTTGTCGCGATGGTGCAAGGGTGTGAGCCGTCGCAATGGTCCAACTGCCACGTGGCACCGTCGGCGCGATGGCGTGAGCCAATCGCGATGGTGTGGGGTCAACCGAACAATCACGATGGTCCGCGAACAATCGCGATGGTCCAAATGAACCGCCGCGATGGCGTGAGACCGTCGCGATGGTCCAGCCGAGCCGTCGCGATGGCGTGAGCCAATCGCGATGGTGTGACACAATCGCGATGGTCCACCAAAATGCAATTTTTTGAGATGCAGCTATGGATTCCTAGGGGCGCAGGTGTGCTCTTCACGCTGGTGTGGCGCATTTGAGGTCACGTAGTACTCGTAAAGAGCTTTCTAACGAGCTATTAAGCTCAAAAAACGGACTTCGGATGAAAAAGTTATGACCGTTCAGGCCCTGGGGGGTAAAAACTGACAAACCGGTGTTTCTCCAAATATGAGCTAAGGGGTCTCCTATGAGTCTAATCACCCAAAAATTTCCCAAAAATAGCTTCAAAATTGGCCAAAAATTGAAACCCTAAAATTTGCGATGGGGGTGCACAATCGCGATGGTGTGAGACAATCGCGATGGTCTGGGACCGTCGCGATGGCGTGAAAGTGGACAATCGCGATGGCGTGAAAGTGAACCGTCGCGATGGCGTGATGCGCGAACCGTCACGATGGCGTGAGAGTGGACAATCGCGATGGTGTGAGTGTGAACCGTCGCGATGGCTCGATCAGGCGGACAATCGCGATGGCGTCAGTCAACGGTCAACGTGAACATGTTAGTATATGATCAATGTCTACCCCTCATGATTGTATGCACATTTTGTAAGGCCCCCTTTATGAGGAGAAGCCAAGCGTGCATTACCCAATTGATGGGAATCCCAACTTGAATGTTGGATGAAGGTCATATTGGACCATGTAAGATATTATAAGGAAAGGGAGTTACCAGGGTCCCCAATTGTGGGGTCCGGGGCAGCGGTGAGCAGCCCCGGCTGGGGGGTCCAAGGGGGCCAGCGGGCCCCCTGGCTGGGGGGTCCCAGGGGGCCAGCGGGCCCCCTGGTGGGGGTCCGGGGGCAGCGCCCCCGGCGCGACGGTAAAGGGAATATTCCATGGAATATTCCCTATCGGAGTCAGAAATCATTTATATTTGTTAGGTCGGTTCAACCAGTCAAAGACGTGTATGGCAATTACGCGGGCGGTGGCCGCCCACGCTCTACCGCCCATGTATTGCCGTCCATGGCAGGCCACCCATGATCCTATATATACATGACTTCTGCACTACCTAAGACACTGAGTTGAGCCAGCATACCTCTACCTTGTATCTCCCTATCTAGAGTTGTCTAGATCACCATTTAAGCTCTACCTTGAGAGCGCACGGGTGGACAACGCCATCATCTTTGTACTTGCTGCTAGTAGAAAATTGTTGAGATTCTCCTATATCTGTTATCTTCTCTGCTATTGCTCCTGTGTTATATTGCGTAACTATTGTCTTTCATGGTATCAGAGCTGTAAGGTTCGAATAGCTTGAGAAGTATCATTATTTTAGCCTACTAGCAGACTAGAATATCAATAGATTATTCGAGTGATTACATGATGGCTTCATCGTCGAACAGTAGTCTTGGTGCTTTAGCTAATGTTAATGCTGCACCTATTCGAATTCGTCCACCTGCATTCACTGAAGGGAAGCTGGATGGAACCAACTATACACTCTGGAAGTTCAAAATTTCTGCAATTTTGGACTCCTATGAATTACTTGACACTGTCATGGGACCGATGGGATTGGATCCAGAGCCTATACCAGTTGAAGATCCAGCAAATTCAAGATTGATGATTCAGCCAGATCCAGATCTTCTACGAGCTTGGAAGAGGCGGAATGCTGATGCATTATGTGCGATTGTCACTAGTGTAAGTGATTCTGTGCTTACTTTAGTTCAACATACTACTAAAGCACATGAGGCTTGGGGCATATTGGCTCGACAATATGAGACCAAGAACCACACTAGGATACAGAATTTAGAAAATCAGTTGGCAAATGAAAAGCATTCTGATTCTGAAAAGGCTGAAGATTTTATCAAACGGATAAAGCATCTTCAAGATCAATTGGCTGCAGTTGGTGTTGTTATAACACCAGAAGAGCTGGCTCGAAGATCTATACGTGTTCTTCCAGCAAAGTATGATGGATTAGTAACAGCCCTTAACACTCAGGTAAGGCCAACTCCTCTTACATTTGAAGAGTTTTGTGCCATGCTTTTAGAAGAAGAGATGCGGCTGAAGAATCGGCAAAGTACAACTGATGCTGCATTCTCAGCAAATGCAAAAGGTAAAGGCTCTTCAGAGGGATCAAAGAAGAAGCCAAAGAAGAAAAAGTTCACAGGAAGTTGCTTCTATTGTGAAAAGAAAGGCCATGCCATCAAGGATTGCAGAAAGAAGCAAGCTGATGAACGGAATGGGACTGTAAAATCATCATGGAAGAACAAAGAGTCTGCAAACAACACAGAGCTGGAACTTTGGGTAGCTATTGAAGAGGTATGTTCATCTGCTCAAGCTCGTGTTGATGAGCCATGGATTTTAGATAGTGGAGCTTCTCGCCATATGACTAGTAAAAAGGATTGGTATAGTTCCCTAGTGCCTCTGCGGGAATCCATCAATGTAGTGGTGGGAAATGACTCCAAGTGTCCAGCTGAAGGAACTGGAACCATCTCTTTTATCACTTCTCCAGGTGGTGAGAAAAAGTTATCCGATGTTCTCTATGTACCTACACTCAAAAGAAATTTGTTGTCAGTTTCTGCAATAACAGATCGTGGACTTGAAGTTCACTTCAATAAGAGTGGTGCGGAAATCATGGATTCATCAGGTAATGTTGTAGGTAAAGGCATTCGACGGGATAACTTGTATGAGTTAAGTGCTTTAACTGCTACAGAAGATAAAGATGTAAGCAGGTTATGGCATCAACGATTTGGGCATCTCGGATTTGCAGTTTTGAAGGAGATGCAACGAACAGGGATGGTTGCTCATATGCCTGCATTTTCAGAGTTGCAGGAACCTTGTGAAGCTTGTATGATGGGCAAGCAACATCGAAAGGCATTTCCAAGAGAGACCAGTAATCGATCTCAAGCTCCTCTAGAGTTGGTACATGCTGATCTCTGTGGTAAAATGTCTACACCTGCTTTAGGAGGATCTTTCTACTTCTTGCTGTTAGTCGACGATTATAGTAGAAAGATGTGGGTTTATTTCATTCGAGAGAAGGCTGATGCTTTTGAAAAATTTAAAACGTGGCATAAGTATGTAGAAAATGAATCAGGAAGGAAACTAAAGAAATTTAGAACAGATAGAGGAGGTGAATTCTTGTCAACAGAATTCAACAATTACTGTAAGGAGCATGGTGTGAAAAGGCAACTTACCACAGCTCATACACCCCAACAAAATGGCGTTGTTGAGCGCAGGAACAGGACAGTAGTTGAAATGGCTCGTTGTATGTTGAAGGCTCAAGACATGCCTGATTCATTCTGGGCAGAAGCAGTCAATACAGCAGTCTACATCCTCAATCGAAGCTACACAAAAGCACTGAAGGGGATGACTCCTCAAGAAGCATATTCTGGTAAAAAGCCTTCAGTTTTGCATTTCAGAATTTTTGGTTGTTTCTGTTATGCACATATTCCTGATTCAACAAGATCAAAGTTGGATTCAAAAAGCAAAAAGTGTGTCTTCCTAGGATATAGTGAAGAGTCTAAAGCATACAGGTTATGGGATCCTGAGGCAAGGAAGATTTTTGTCAGCCGAGATGTGGTGTTTGATGAACGACCACACTTAGTAGAAGATAAAGGTAAATCTACTATCTCATCAAGCGGAGAAATATCTCACCTTGTGCCTATCAAAAGACAGGTTAAAGTTGAGG
Organism: Ceratopteris richardii; assembly: GCA_020310875.1. Taxonomy (NCBI): domain Eukaryota; kingdom Viridiplantae; phylum Streptophyta; class Polypodiopsida; order Polypodiales; family Pteridaceae; genus Ceratopteris; species Ceratopteris richardii. The sequence goes on from CM035424.1 coordinate 122,007,975, forward strand.
AGGAGGAAACATCTGATGGAGAAATTTCCTCAATAAAAAGCCAACCAGTTGTAGCTGCACTGCGTAAGCCACTACCGAAGTGGGCACAACAGCTCTTTGATGATCACAATCCACATGTAGATGTACCAGAATCATCATCAGATGGATTACGAAGATCAAAGAGAATAGAGGAGCAAAGAAGAGCCTCAGAACACATTGTTAACATGGCTCTAATGGCAGATATCATGGGTTCGATAAAGGAACCTACCACCATTGAAGAAGCCATTGATGATCCAGATTGGAGAGCGGCAATGCAGTCTGAGTATGATAGTATACTCAAAAATGATACATGGGATCTAGTCGACTTGCCGCCAAAGAAGAAGGTAATAGGTACTAAATGGATTTGGAAAGCTAAGTATAAAGCTGATGGAACATTAGAAAAGTATAAGGCACGATTAGTTGCACAGGGTTTTTCACAGATTGAAGGATTTGATGTTCAAGAAACTTTTGCACCAACAGCACGCATGACAACTATTCGGGCGGTACTTGCAGTAGCTGCACAAAAGTCTTGGCCTATTTTCCAGATGGATGTCAAATCTGCATTTTTGAATGGTCACCTCAAGGAGGAGGTATATGTATCTCAACCACCAGGTTTTGAGGTGCCCAATTCAGAAAATAAAGTTTGCAGGTTGAAGAAAGCTTTGTATGGACTTAAGCAAGCTCCACGGGCTTGGTACCAACGAATAGATCATTTTTTCAAAAATATGGGTTTTGAAAGAAGTACTTCTGATGCTAACTTGTATGTAACGAAAAGGGATAGCAAGCTAGTTGTTGTCATTGTATATGTAGATGATTTGATCATTACAGGAGATCATCTAGAACTCATCAATCAAACTCGGATCAGCTTGGGAACTGAGTTTGAAATGACAGACTTAGGTCTACTCCATTTTTGTCTGGGAATTGAAGTATGGCAAAGGAAGGATGGCATTTTCATCTCACAACAAAAATATTCCAAAGAAATTCTCAAGGCATTTGGAATGATGGATTGCAAACCAACTAGCACACCTATGGAGGTAAATCATAAGCTATCTATGGATGATAACATGCCTGATGTAGATGCTAAGAAGTATAGGAAGCTCGTTGGAAGTCTTATTTTTTTGTGCAACACTAGACCAGACATTTGCTATGCTGTTGGAGTGTTAAGCAGGTTTTCCAACAAACCTAAGGAGAGTCACTGGAATGCTGGAATGCGAATTCTAAGGTACATTGCAGGAACCTTGGATTTTGGTATTTTGTATACCACAGGTGATACACTCCAAGGATATTGTGATTCAGATTGGGCTGGAGATTGTGATTCTAGAAAATCAGTTTCTGGATATTGTTTCTCACTTGGTTCAGGAATATTTTCTTGGGTAAGTAGGAAGCAACCAACTCTCGCACTCTCCTCCACTGAAGCAGAGTACAAAGCAGCTTGTTTTGCTTCTTGTGAGGCAGTCTGGTTAAGGAGAATTCTTACAGATCTAGGCTTTCCATCAAATATGCCAACTGTACTCAAGTGTGATAATCAAAGTTGTATGGCTATTGCAAAGAACCCAGTATTTCATGCTCGCACCAAGCACATAGAAGTACAGTACCATTACATTCGTGAGCTAATAGAAGATGAAATTGTGGAGCTAGAATATTGCCCAACAGAGGCAAATTGTGCTGACATATTCACTAAAGCACTTGGAAGAGAGCAGCTCAACAAGCATCTTCAACAGATGGGCATAGGACCGAGACCTACTTGATTTATCATCGGTAAACATTGAGGGGGGGTGTTAGTATATGATCAATGTCTACCCCTCATGATTGTATGCACATTTTGTAAGGCCCCCTTTATGAGGAGAAGCCAAGCGTGCATTACCCAATTGATGGGAATCCCAACTTGAATGTTGGATGAAGGTCATATTGGACCATGTAAGATATTATAAGGAAAGGGAGTTACCAGGGTCCCCAATTGTGGGGTCCGGGGCAGCGGTGAGCAGCCCCGGCTGGGGGGTCCAAGGGGGCCAGCGGGCCCCCTGGCTGGGGGGTCCCAGGGGGCCAGCGGGCCCCCTGGTGGGGGTCCGGGGGCAGCGCCCCCGGCGCGACGGTAAAGGGAATATTCCATGGAATATTCCCTATCGGAGTCAGAAATCATTTATATTTGTTAGGTCGGTTCAACCAGTCAAAGACGTGTATGGCAATTACGCGGGCGGTGGCCGCCCACGCTCTACCGCCCATGTATTGCCGTCCATGGCAGGCCACCCATGATCCTATATATACATGACTTCTGCACTACCTAAGACACTGAGTTGAGCCAGCATACCTCTACCTTGTATCTCCCTATCTAGAGTTGTCTAGATCACCATTTAAGCTCTACCTTGAGAGCGCACGGGTGGACAACGCCATCATCTTTGTACTTGCTGCTAGTAGAAAATTGTTGAGATTCTCCTATATCTGTTATCTTCTCTGCTATTGCTCCTGTGTTATATTGCGTAACTATTGTCTTACAGAACAATCACGATGGTCCAAAGTGAACCGTCGCGATGGTCACAGATGCGATGGCTTGAGCCATTCCCGATGGTCTGGGCACGATGGCTTGAGCCAATCGCGATGGTCTGGGCGCGATGGCGTGAGCCAATCGCGATGGTCCAAAATTTCGGGTTGTCGCGATGGTGCAAGGGTGTGAGCCGTCGCGATGGTCCAACTGACACGTGGCACCGTCGGCGCGATGGCGTGAGCCAATCGCGATGGTGTGGGGTCAACCAAACAATCGCGATGGTCCGCGAACAATCGCGATGGTCCAAATGAACCGTCGCGATGGCGTGAGACCATCGCGGTGGTCCAGCCGAGCTGTCGTGATGGCGTGAGCCAATCGCGATGGTGTGACACAATCGCGATGGTCTGAGACCGTCGCGATGGTCCACCAAAATGCAATTTTTTGAGATGCAGCTATGGATTCCTAGGGGCGCAGGTGTGCTCTTCACGCTGGTGTGGCGCATTTGAGGTCACGTAGTACTCGTAAAGAGCTTTCTTACGAGCTATTAAGCTCAAAAAACGGACTTCGGATGAAAAAGTTATGACCGTTCAGGCCCTGGGGGCTAAAAACTGACAAACAGGTTTTTCTCCAAATATGAGCTAGGGGGTCTCCTATGAGTCTAGTCACCCGAAAATTTCCCAAAATTAGCCCCAAAATTGGCCAAAAAATGAAACCCTAAAATTTGCGATGGGGGTGCACAATCGCGATGGTCTGAGATGATCGTGATGGTCTGGGACCGTCGCGATGGCGTGAGGGTGAACAATCGCGATGGTCTAGACGTGAATGATCGCGATGGCGTGAAGGTGAGCAATCGCGATGGTCTGAAGTGCACCGTCGCGATGGCGTGAAAGTGGACAATCGCGATGGCGTGAGTGTGAACCGTCGCGATGGCTCGATCAGGTGGACAATCGCGATGGCGTCAGCCAACGGTCAACGTGCACAATCGCGATGGTCCAAAGTGAACCGTCGCGATGGTCACAGATGCGATGGCTTGAGCCAATCGCGATGGTCTGGGCGCGATGGCGTGAGCCAATCGCGATGGCGTGAGCCAATCGTGATGGCGTGAGTGTGAACCGTCGCGATGGCTCAATCAGGCGGACAATCGCGATGGCGTCAGTCAACGGTCAACGTGAACAATCGCGATGGTCCAAAGTGAACCGTCGCGATGGTCACAGATGCGATGGCTTGAGCCAATCGCGATGGTCTAGGCGCGATGGCGTGAGCCAATCGCGATGGCGTGAGTGTGAACCATCGCGATGGCTCGATCAGGCAGACAATCGCGATGGCGTCAGTCAACGGTCAACGTGAACAATCACGATGGTCCAAAGTGAACCGTCGCGATGGTCACAGATGCGATGGCTTGAGCCAATCGCGATGGTCTGGGCGCGATGGCGTGAGCCAATCGCGATGGTCCAAATTTTTGAAGTGTCGCGATGGTGTGAGGGTGTCGTCCCGATGGCGTGAGGTGCGAGCCGTCGCGATGGTCTAGCTTGCCACGTGGCACCGTCGGCACGATGGCATGAGCCAATCGCGATGGTGTGGGGTCAACCGAACCGTCGCGATGGTCCGCGAACCGTCGCGATGGTCCAAATGAACCGTCGCGATGGCGTGAGACCGTCGCGATGGTCCAGCCGAGCCGTCGCGATGGCCTGAGCCTATCGCGATGGTGTGACACAATCGCGATGGTCCAAAGTGAACCGTCGTGATGGTCCGGCCGAGCCGTCCCGATGGCGTGAGCCTATCGCGATGGTGTGACACAATCGCGATGGTCTGAGACCGTCGCGATGGTCCACCAAAGTGTGATTTTTTGAAATGCAGCTGTGGATTCGTAGATGCGCAAGGGTCGCCTACACGCCTGTGTGGTCGCTTACCTCAAATTCCAAAGTTTGCAGACCATCGCGATGGTCTGACACACTCGGAAATTTTTGACAGAAGTTGATTTTCTTACCTTTTTGCAGCCTTCCTGATGCACTGGAGTACTGTTCCTGCAAGAAAACTCAAGAAAGCAAAAGCACACACAAGCACAAAAGCTCTCTCTCACTCTCTCGCATGCACAAATGAGGGGAAATGAGGAGAATGGGTGGATATGGTGAATTTTCTTATTTTTTTGGAGATGAAGATGATGATGCAGTGATGAAGATGGAGTGTGGGGGAGGTGAAAAACACTAAAAACTAAGTAAAAACAACAACAAAAAACTGAAATTTTTACCTTCCAACGCCACTTCTTGCTATACTCTTACCATCACACATTCGTCCTAGACTCGATCCCCGGCAACGGCGCCAAATTTGGTGTTGCTCTAGCACAATGGTAAGTACCACGTTAAGAAGCTTCACCTCCTTAATTGTCAATCCGCAGAAGAGATAGGAGTGATATGAAGATCGTGAATGTGAGATGATGTGAGAGTGAAGGTGAGAAGCACCAAGATGCACACACACACACACACAATGAAGAGACAAGCAAAACACAATGGAAGGTGAGAAATCAACTCTATTACTCAAGAACACTCTTACAAGCTCAAAATAGCTCTAAGCTCACACTAGCCAACCTCAAAAATGAGCTCTCTAGCTCTTTTTATAGTTTCTAGAATAGTTTTGACCGGTTTCACATCTAGTGACCGGCATAGTTAAAAATTAGGTCCTAGATGCTATTTGGAAGGGTAAACGATGTCTAAAAATAACGAAAATTGATACGCTTGTTCTACCTAAGCTCCTCAAGCTCGAGGACTCCTCGGCTTGCACAAAATGGAGCTATGGATTACAAAATGGGGTTTTCTATGTTACATATGTTACAATAGTGATAAAAATCACTGTTGGAGGTTTTTGAAAAGTATTTTTAGAACATGATTCTTTGAAAAAAGATTTGACTGGCTCCCTGCTCCGTTGTTACATGCTTCCGCGTCGTCTGTGCCTCTGGCTGCTTTCAACACATGTGTAAGTCAAATGATCTGTGGCATCGCACCAGATACATCTCCTCACATTGGCATTTCTCCTTTCATTGAAATTTCTTTGGTTAAATGCTTGAGGAATTGGTTGAGGAATTGGTTGGGGTACAACTAGAGGATTAGGAGGTATAAAAGGTGGATTAGGAGGTATAAAAGGATGATTCGGAGCTACTAATGGTGGATTTGGAGCATTTACTGGTTGAGGATAAATAGTCGGATGAGCTTGCATTGCAGGTTTATCTTGTAGGTTTAAAGCATACACCACATTCTGCAAAGCTGCTACCTCTTTGGACATATTTTCGTGCATATGCATCATATTGTCCAACTTGTTAAACAAAATCTCAAATTGTAACTCGGTTGGTACTCTAGATGTGGATGTTGTAGGCTCAACTTTTGAATCTATATGTGTATCCCTAGTTGCTTGAATCGGAGGAAAACTGGAGGATGGTTGAGACATCGAATCATAAAGGAGTGTTTTACGTTGGTTCATATGAGCAACCGCCTCAACTATAGTTTTCACTACACCCCAGTCATCTGTAAGCCCATATTTCTTTCCCGGTTCTTCAAGCCTACACTCAACCTCTACCCTTATATCTGGAGTCAAGATTTTAAGGAAATATAAAATGATATCTGGGGTAAGGGCAACTCTATCCTGTTCAGGTAATTGAGAGCATCTTTTCATAAATTCGCCATGGAGTTGAGTTAAAGAAATGTGAGGCTTAGGAGAACTAATCCATTTCATAAATCCCTCTCTACTGTGTTGACTATAGTCCTCTAAATAAAATTCTTTATGTAGCTCTTTTCTAAACTCATCCCATTCCTTATTGTCATCTAGATCCATAATAGCTTTCACTGTACCTATGGCAAGTCGTCCAAGATAGGATTTCCACTTTGTATCAGGCAAGCCGTGTAACTTGGCTAATTCCTCAAACGTGTCTAAATAATTTGTAACATTCATACCAGTAAATTTCCCTTTATCCTTTAATAACGTTTCAACTACTTTTTGTCCTTGCGTCTCGTGCATCATAGTTTGAAATAGTTCGTCCATTTTTTAAGTCTGTTTTGATCTAGCTTGAACAATTCTAACTATATCCTGAACTTCTTTTGTTACTCTTTCCTTATGTTCAGCTACTAATTCTGAAATTCCGTTAGAGTCCAGTTTGATAAGTTTTTACTATGCCAAAATGTTGCAAGTAAAGCTATGATTAACGCTTAACCTATGTTTAACAAACAGTTGCCTTCAACCTATACCAATAATTTAACCTTAAATAAAATTATGTATGCAAGAATGTAAGAGTAAAGAAATTATACCAGCTGCTCGAAGATGAGGCTCAAAACAGTGCTTTCTGTGAAATTCAATACATTTATTGATTTGAATCAAAAATCTAAATACATATTTTGCTAAAATGGGTGCAAGCGTTTTGTGCTTCAATTGTTGATGAAAGGGGTGGCGAGACGAGGTTCTCCTACTTGCCAATCTTCGTGGAGGCGCTCAGGTCACCAGACCAGCCCTCGACACCAAGAAGATTGCAAGCTCACGTAAATGCCACAGCTTCCAGGGATGAAGACGCAGCTGCACTGATGTAAAATCGTATGAATGTATATGCAATGCAAACTGATAATATCGTCTGAGTCGCAAGCCGATCTTCACGTCGGGTTCACCAAGTCGGGTTGTGAGAGATGCTCGGATGGTGGATCAAGTCATCCGCCTAAATCGTTCGGCACACGCAGGGTGTCTGTAGCGGACTCAGACTAAGGACCATAAGGACAAGCTGCTTTATATCTGGCAATAGCTATCTGTTTGGGTGTTAACAATAATGACTCTTTGGTTATCTGATCTTTAACTACCTCTTCTATTGTAGCTTCTAATGGTTTTGGTTGAGTTTGTCTAACTAAAGTTGGTGGAAATAAATCTTCACTACTTTGTGATTCAGGAGATGCAATGGAAGAAAATGCTAGGAATGTAGTTAAACATTGATCATAAGATAAAGACACTAATGATTCCGAAGTAATATTGTTCTTAATAAGTTCTTCTAACACTAATTCTACGGATTTGGTTGTATGTTCAATGATGTTATTACTACTGTGTTCAGATGCATGGTATAAATCGAAAGACATGAAAGAACTAATAGAAACAATATGATGCTAAACTAGTTTGAATAAATGAATTAATAAGCTAATACAAATGTAAAGTCTAGATAATTGGATAAATGTCTAAGCAATTGGGTAAATGACTAAATGGAGATATAAGGTTTAAATGGATCATCAATCTTGTTGCTTCTCTTTTTTCACTTCAATAGCTTGAACTCATCAATGATTCTGCAAAAAAAACATTAACATATTAGTAATATTACAAGAATCATTAAGAAACTTAAAAAACATTAGTCACATACATTAAAGCATACACATGCTTAATAACTTGCCTTTGTCATGCATATATTCATTCATTCAATTACATACCCATGCATATTTTAATATGTGCACTAAAACACTTAAATGCACTCTAATACATACATTCCTCATACATACTAATGTACTTTTAAATTATACATACTAACACACACACATGCTAACATTACATGCACTTCTAAATACATATAATCATGCAAATGTAGTAACATTATATAATATGAACTAACATGCATGCGCACATTCATTACCTCATGCATATATGTAAACTATCATTTTACATGCATATACATGCATGCATATGCATATACACTAACACATATGCATATATTAATATGTACTCATATATATTAACTTCTAATGAAGTAAGTATACCTTTCCAATTTCTCATTAAATAATACCAGAATTAATTAAACCTTATTATATCTCATTAAAGTAATACATTAATACGTACTTAACTAGATTAGTAAATTAACTAATTATATCTATAATATTTTTCCTATCTCTTTATCTCTCTTTCTACCTTTCTCTCTCTCTCTCTCTGTGCAGCACCGATCTCTCTCTCTCCCTCTGCGCCTTTCTCTCTCTCTCTCTTTCTCTCTCTCTCTCTCTCTCTCTCTCTCTCTCTCTCTCTCTCTCTCTCTCTCTCTCTCTCTCTCTCTCTCTCTCTCTCTCTCTCTCTCTCTCTCTCTCTCTCTCTCTCTCTCTCTCTCTCTCTCTCCTTCTCTTTCCTCTCTCTCTCTCTCTCTGTCCCGATCTCTCTCTCTCTCTCTCTTTCCTTCTCTCTCCTCTCTCTCTCTCTCCTTCTCTGTCTGCGCCTTTCTCTCTCTCTCTCTCTCTCTCTCTCTCTCTCTCTCTCTCTCTCTCTCTCTCTCTCTCTCTCTCTCTCTCTCTCTTTCTCTCTCTCTCTCTCTCTCTCTCTCTCTCTCTCTCTCTCTCTCTCTCTCTCTCTCTCTCTCTCTCTCTCTCTCTCTCTCTCTCTCTCCTTCTCTTTCCTCTCTCTCTCTCTCTCTCTCTCTCTCCTTCTCTGTCCCGATCTCTCTCTCTCTCTCTCTCTCTCTCTCTCTCTCTCTCTTTCCTTCTCTCTCCTCTCTCTCTCTCTCTCCTTCTCTATCTGCGCGCTGCCGCGCTCAGACAGAGGAGGGGAGGGAGAGTCTCTCTCTCTCTCTCTCTCTCTCTCTCTTTCCTTCTCTCTCCTCTCTCTCTCTCTCTCTCCTTCTCTGTCTGCGCGCTTCCGCGCTCAGACAGAGGAGGGGAGGGAGAGTCTCTTTTCTCTCTCTCTCTCTCTCTCTCTCTCTCTCTTTCCTTCTCTCTCCTCTCTCTCTCTCTCCTTCTCTGTCTGCGCGCTGCCGTGCAAAGACAGAGGAGGGGAGGGAGAGTCTCTCTCTCTCTCTCTCTCTCCTTCTCTCTCTTTCCTTCTCTCTCCTCTCTCTCCTTCTCTGTCCCGATCTCTCTCTCTCTCTCTCTCTCTGCAGCACCGATCTCTCTCTCTCTCTCCCTCTACGCCTTTCTCTCTCTCTCTCTTTTTCTATCTCTCTCTCTCTCTCTCTCTCCTTCTCTTTCCTCTCTCTCTCTCTCTCTCTTTCCTTCTCTCTCCTCTCTCTCTCTCCTTCTCTGTCTGCGCGCTGCCGCGCTCAGACAGAGGAGGGGAGGGAGAGTCTCTCTCTCTCTCTCTCTCTCTCTCTCTTTCCTTCTCTCTCCTCTCTCTCTCTCCTTCTCTGTCTGCGCGCTGCCGCGCTCAGACAGAGGAGGGGAGGGAGAGTCTCTCTCTCTCTCTCTCTCTCTTTCCTTCTCTCTCCTCTCTCTCTCTCTCTCCTTCTCTGTCTGCGCGCTGCCACGCTCAGACAGAGGAGGGGAGGGAGAGTCTCTCTCTCTCTCTCACTCACACATACACACATCATACACACACACACTTCACACATACATACACTTCACACACACACATACATCACATCACATACACACACATCACACACACACATACATCACATCACATACACACACCTCATACATGCGCACATACACACATCATATACATCACACGCATATCACATACACACACACTTCACACATACATACACTTCACACACACACATACATCACATCACATACACACACATCACACACACACATACATCACATCACATACACACACCTCATACACGTGCACATACACACATCATATACATCACACGCATATCACATACACACACACTTCACACACACATCACATCACACACACACATCACACACACACATACATCACATACACATACACTTCACACACACACACACACACACACACACATCACATCACACATCACATACACACACTGCTGCAGGGACCTAGACCAAGCCATGGAATACTGGGTCAAAAGAGAGTACAGAGGCTTGGCTATGATAGCATACATATGTATGAATTGTCGATAGTAACTACAATGGCCCATGAAAGTCTGTACTTCTTTTATGTTCCTTGGTCTAGGTAGGTCTACAATTACTTTGACCTTCTCTTCATCTATCGAAATTCTGTTCTTTGACACAATATGTCCTAGAATTTTGCCTTGCCTGACCATGAAAACACACTCTTCTGGGTTCAAGCAAACCTGATATTCTTGACATTTGTTAAATACTTGCCTTGATTCACGGATATGCGTCTGCCTCATATTCAAATGAGTACATATGTCATCGACATAAACTTCCAAATTCTTGCGTAAGAATTCCTTAAAAACATGACACATCAATCATTGGAAAGTGGCGGGTGCATTTGTCAGTTGAAAGGGCATCACATGAAATGCAAATATTGTTGAGAGTGATGGATGGATGCACTCAGGAAATCAGTTGGTGCTGCAAAACCTGCTTCACACCTGCCCTCTTTTCTCTTCAGATATGCTTAGTACACTTGCTTGGCTTCCAAATGACACAAAGAAATCATATATGTACTTTGGAAATGATTTGAGAAATGATCAATCCAAAACAGATAACTTTGTACTTCAAAAACAACCAAAAACTTTCTATTCCTGTAGTGATACCTGCTCAGACTTTTACTCAGTGTGTCCAGCACACTTAAAATTGGAACAATTCCTTTTGGGAGTATTAATGTACCTTAGTAAGCTACCAATCACAAGTGGAATCACTTCAATTGATAAACTATGCTCTGAGAAATAAGTTTAGCAAAATTATAATCACCCCCGACTTTTCAGGAACTCTGCAGACAAATACCAGTGTGCACCTCGATTTGATTTTCTCCCAAATGGCTGAATGGAATCCTTTGAAATTTTGTATGCTTGTAGTAGACTTTGAGCTGGTTCCAATGAGCTATAGAACACTTGATTTGGTTCAGTAGATCCAGAGAAATGCCCTGATGAAGTTGACAGACTTGGAGTAGGTGACTCAGACAAAGCAGAGATGATGAATGTATACTTCTATTGATATATGTGTTTGTACAATCTCATTAGCTTGCCAAGCACAGCTAGATGAGGTATTGTGGTGTTGGATATGGAGTAGCCTTCACACACAATGAATTACAAAGAGATTTAGCCTCGGGGAGTGAGCTAGAGTCAGAGTGTAACCCGCGACTTTTTCACTACATACTTTATAGGAGTTTGATCCTCATTTGAATTTGAAATTCAAACTTAGGCTCCCTTGAATCTCTCCTCTAAAAGTAGGGAGATATTCTCTCCATCTCAACATTCAAAAAATCCACGACTCTAGTGGTAGGTAAGTGACTTAAAGTGATTACAACCAAATGATAAGTCACTTAGACTTTTACAAGAGGTAAAGTAGTAAGAACATATAAGCATATGTTCACATGAGCCTTCCTTTGAATGAAGCCTTGATAAACCTTTATCCATGCTAATCTTCCATAAGTCCTAGGGTCCAAGCCAATGTGTGTAGGCTTGTCTTGCACCAACAGCTCCCCCTCAAGCCAAACACTTTGGCTTAAGTCTTCTCTTTCATTCTTCAATCAATTCCTGCAATCCAATCATAGATTTGAATCTTCCTAGCTTGTTTCCATCCAATGCCTTGGTAAGTAAATCTGCACATTGCATATTAGTAGAAACATATGTCAATTGTATATCTTTACTTAGCAATTTCTCTCTCACATAGTGGTAATGAACCTCTATGTGCTTTGTTCTGGCATGATAAATTGGGTTTGCTGCAAGGTGAAGAGAGCTAGTGTTGTCTCCAAAGATGATAGGTGTTCTTGTGAATAGACCTAACTCTGTATATAGAAGCTTCAACCAGATAGCTTCTTGAGTAGCATTTGCAAGCCCTCTATACTCTGCTTCAGTGGATGACAATGCCACTGTAGGTTGCTTCTTAGCTGACCAAGAGATAGGCTTATCTCCTGCAAAACAAATGTACCCTGAGGTGCTCCTTCTATCATCCTTGCATCCTGCCCAATCTGCATCTGAGTAAACCTTAATGTCAATATCTGATGTATAAGGAAAATACAAACCATGACTTTGAGTTCCCTTGAGGTACTTCAAGATCTTCTTTGCTGCCTCTAGATGAGGTACTCTAGGTTTGTGCATGAATTGACTAAGCACACTTACACCATATGCTATGTCAATTCTTGTCAAGGTAGCATAGTTCAAGCTACCCACCATACTTTGGTATCCTGTAATGTCTTTAATTTCTTCTCCTTCATGAGCACTTAGCTTTTGGTTAACCTCCATTGGAGTAGTAGATACCTTAGCATCCTGCAAACCAAACTTCTTGACCATATCCTGTACATACTTCTTTTGAGTAATGTATATACCTGAGTTTGTGTAGATCAATTCAAGACCTAGAAAATATTTTAGTAATCCAAGATCACTAATCTTGAATTCTTTCATCATCTGACCCTTGATGTGTCTAATCCCATTGACATCATTACCTGTAATGATGATGTCATCAACATAAACACATAAGTAAATTACCTCTGTACTACTTCTCTTTATGAATAGAGAAGTGTCTGCTTTGCTCATCACAAATCCTTGGTCTTGAAGGTAGGTGGTCAATCTGTAGTTCCATGCTCTAGGTGCCTGCTTTAATCCATACAGAGCCTTCTTTAATTTACAAACATAATGTACCTTTCTTGGATCTTCATAGCCAGGTGGTTGTGACATGTAGACTTCTTCAGATATCCATCCATTTAGGAATGCATTCTTCACATCCAATTGGTACATGTTCCAATTCTTGGATGCAGCTACACTCACCAAAACTCTGATAGTTGGCATCTTGGCCACAGGAGAAAATGTCTCCTCATAATCAATGCCTTGGGTTTGTGCAAAACCCTTGGCTACCAACCTAGCTTTGTACCTGTTAATTGTTCCATCTGAATTCTTCTTCAATTTGTAGATCCATCTGGATCCTATTACCTTCATAGTATCCTTCTTGGGTACCAAGTCCCAAGTATCACTCTCTTGGAGGGCTTCTATCTCCTCATCCATGGCTTCTCTCCATTCTGGCTTTGTAATTGCTTCTTCATAGGTACCTGGTTCTTCATTCAACAAGTCTTTTGCAAGATATACAGAATGTTTAGTTACAAGTGATGTGTCATACCCAAATCTGATAGGTTTCTTCTTCTCTCTCTGAGATCTTCTCATAGCTTGAGTAGAAGTTTCTGCCTTGTCCTCCAATTGCTTCATCTTCATCTTTCCTTTGGATTTCCAAGCCTTGAACTCTTCAAGGTTTATGGTATCATCATCTGAGCTTGAGTCTTCTTGCTGAGTTGGCTCTTCCTTGGTAAGCTTTGGAAAATCTTCCTCCATGTCATAGGGTAAACTCACTTTCCTGCATTCATTCTCATACCATGAATCATTTTCATCAAATATGACATCTCTGCTTACCTTAAACCCTTTGTTTGTGGGATTGTAGAATCTGTATCCCTTTTGGTTCAAATCATAACCAATGAAGATACATTTCTCTGCCTTTGGGTCTAGCTTTCCTCTTACCTGTGAGGGAATATGCACATATGCAACACACCCAAAGATTTTACAATGATCCAGAGAGGGTCTCTTACCATGCCATGCTTCATATGGAGTCATGCCATCAAGTGATTTGGATGGCAACCTATTGATGAGGTAAGTGGCAGTGGACACACTCTTTGCCCATAGGTAATTTGGCAACCTTTTTTCATTGAGCATAGACCTAGCTGTTTCCACTATAAGTCCATTCCTTCTTTCTGCTACCCCATTTTGTTCAGGTGAATATCTGGTAGTGATCTCTCTCTTGATGCCTCTTTCCTGCAAGAAATCTTCAAACTCATTGGAGAAATACTCTCCTCCACCATCTGATCTTAGCCTCTTCAAGCTCCTACCTGTTTGATTCTCAACAAGTGCAAGATACCTCTTGAAACAATTAAACACTTCATCTTTATGCTTCATAAAGTATAAAATGGTCCACCTGCTATAGTCATCAATAAAAGACACATAATATCTTGAACCAGAAATGGAAGGGTCCTTGCTAGGTCCCCAAACATCTGTGTGTACCAAGTCTAGGTAGTCTTCATGCATGAAACCTTTCCTTGAGTAGGGTAGTCTGTGAGACTTACCAAATTGACATGATCCACATTTGTAAATCATGTGTTGCTTGGATACATTAGGTATCCCAAGCACACATTGATCCCTGCACATTTGCTTAAGAGTCCTTTCACCTATGTGCCCTAATCTCTTATGCCATATCTCTAACTCTGAAAGTGTCTGATCCTTGTAATTATACAAAGCAATGTTTTTTGTATCTTCTAGCTCAAATGTAAATAGTCTACCTGATTTCTCCCCTTTGGCTATCCTTCTGAATCCTTGTTTTGGGTCCTCCACATATGCTCCATGTTGTGTGAATCTGACCTGCAAACCTTTCTCCACAATCTGACCAACACTCATTAAATTTTTAGTTATTGTTGGTACATAGAGTACTCTGCTTAGTAGGTTCTGATTACCATCACATGTCTTTACATTTCCAATTTTGACAACAGAGTGTTTAGTGTCATCACCTGTTTGTACCTGATGTTTGCCCTTGGGCTCTTCCAAATCAGAAAGTAATGCCACATTGCCAGCTACATGGTTAGAACATCCTGAGTCAATGTAAAATAAATGATCATCATTTGTACCTATCTTGGAGGTCATATTCATGATCAATAAGGAGTCATCCTGCTCCTCAGTGTAGTTGTTGTAGTCTCTTCTATTTCTGAATCCACCTTGGTAATTTCCATTGTGGTTGTTGTTGTAGTTGTTGTTGTATTGGTTGTTGTACCCATTGTAGCTTTGATGTTGGTTGAATCTGCCTCTCCCTTGAGAGTATCCACCTCTTGAGTAGCCTCTTCCTCTCTGATTTTTGTAGTTCTTGTAGCATTCATCTGTGGTATGATTGGACAACCCACAGATGTTGCATGGTGATGAGTTGTAGGGTCTCCCCCTACCTGGCTTACCTCCTCTGCCTCTTCCTCTAGATGACCTACCTCTCCCTGCATAATTGGCTTGAGAGGTAGACCCTTCTTCATCCTGTTTCTTCTTGCCTTTATCTTTAACTTTCTTATCAGTAAAGAGAGCAGAGGGGTTATTACCTTTTGATTGATCTCCAGCCTTGGTGAACTTTGCTTCATGTGTAAATAATTGACCCATGAGTGTTGTGAGATCAGGGGTATGCATGTCCATGTAGAGGTCCATTGCAGTGGTGAAACTTTCCCACTTATCATCTGCCTTGAGTCCATTTGTCACTTGCCTGACTATTTGCTCCTCTTCAATTTCCTCTCCAATGCTTGCTAGTTGGTCTGCCACATCTTTGATCTTTGTCACATAATCTGAGACTGATTGCTTGGGCTGCTTCCTAAGTGTTGTGAACTCAATCCATAATTGGTTCTTCCTAGCCCTTGTGTTGGAAGAAAAGTAATTTGACAAGGTTTCCCAAGTCTCTTGGGAAGTCTTACAGTTTCTTACATGAGGTAAAAGAAAGTCAGATATAGAGTTTAAGAGATAAGACCTTGCCAAAGCATCCTTTGCACACCATTGGTTAAGTCTTTCATGCTCATCCTTTGTAGGTAGTCCTCTAGTCTTGAATGAGGGCAACTCCTCATCTCCTGATATGTATCCAAATAGACTTCTCCCTTGTAGATAGGTCTTCATTCTCAAAGACCAAGCTTGATAGTTGTTTCTGTCCAATTTGTCAATGAAAGAAGGGAAACCATCACCCATGATTACCTTGTTTTGCTCTGATACCACTGTTGAGAGTGATTGGATGGATGCACTCAGGAAATCAGTTGGTGCTGCAAAACCTGCTTCACACCTGCCCTCTTTTCTCTTCAGATATGCTTAGTACACTTGCTTGGCTTCCAAATGACACAAAGAAATCATATATGTACTTTGGAAATGATTTGAGAAATGATCAATCCAAAACAGATAACTTTGTACTTCAAAAACAACCAAAAACTTTCTATTCCTGTAGTGATACCTGCTCAGACTTTTACTCAGTGTGTCCAGCACACTTAAAATTGGAACAATTCCTTTTGGGAGTATTAATGTACCTTAGTAAGCTACCAATCACAAGTGGAATCACTTCAATTGATAAACTATGCTCTGAGAAATAAGTTTAGCAAAATTATAATCACCCCCGACTTTTCAGGAACTCTGCAGACAAATACCAGTGTGCACCTCGATTTGATTTTCTCCCAAATGGCTGAATGGAATCCTTTGAAATTTTGTATGCTTGTAGTAGACTTTGAGCTGGTTCCAATGAGCTATAGAACACTTGATTTGGTTCAGTAGATCCAGAGAAATGCCCTGATGAAGTTGACAGACTTGGAGTAGGTGACTCAGACAAAGCAGAGATGATGAATGTATACTTCTATTGATATATGTGTTTGTACAATCTCATTAGCTTGCCAAGCACAGCTAGATGAGGTATTGTGGTGTTGGATATGGAGTAGCCTTCACACACAATGAATTACAAAGAGATTTAGCCTCGGGGAGTGAGCTAGAGTCAGAGTGTAACCCGCGACTTTTTCACTACATACTTTATAGGAGTTTGATCCTCATTTGAATTTGAAATTCAAACTTAGGCTCCCTTGAATCTCTCCTCTAAAAGTAGGGAGATATTCTCTCCATCTCAACATTCAAAAAATCCACGACTCTAGTGGTAGGTAAGTGACTTAAAGTGATTACAACCAAATGATAAGCCACTTAGACTTTTACAAGAGGTAAAGTAGTAAGAACATATAAGCATATGTTCACATGAGCCTTCCTTTGAATGAAGCCTTGATAAACCTTTATCCATGCTAATCTTCCATAAGTCCTAGGGTCCAAGCCAATGTGTGTAGGCTTGTCTTGCACCAACAAATATGACCCATTCAGTGGCAAAAGCTGTCTTATGTTAATCTTGTGGAGCAATAGCTACTTGATTATAGCCTGAGAAACCATCAAGAAAGCCATAAACTTCCTTTTCCGCAACTCTTCCCAATAAGTGTTCCGTGATAAGAAGAGGATAACTGTCTCTAATCATGGCGGCATTAACTTTTTTAAGGTTAATACACACACAAATTTCCCATTCTTCTTGGGCACAACCACAATGGGGGATACCCATTCGGTATGCTCAATTTTGTAAATGAATCCTGATTCTATCAAACGATCTATCTCTTCTTTAATCTTAGGAGTGTAGTTATCATTATATGTGTATGGTTTCTATTTTGTAAGTTTGGCATCTGGAGTCAGAGGGATTCTATGGGATCATATATTTGGGCCTACTCCTTTCAAGTCTTTGTAACTCCAAGCGAACACATCTCTATATTCACGTATAAGGCAATTAACTCTTCTTCTTCTTCATTCGTCAAATCATGCCCTATGTATGTGCATTCGTCTTCTCCTTCTTCTATGGTAACTATGATTTTTTTTGGTTTTCTCTTGATTGTCATATACTTCTCCAACATTGGCTTTTCTTTTGGGCATTCGTACCATGATTCTTCTGTCTTCTATTTCTTACTTCTTGAAGTTTTCGGGTACTTCCATGAGAAGTTCTTCTTCTTCTTTTGACTTTGGTGCTTTCTTTCTCTTCTTTTGCTTACTTTCTGTATCTTTTATGGATAGCTCGGATTGTTTGATTAGACATTCCTTGTCCGTTTGAGGGGTTTCGGCTTCTACAAAGTAAAGATATTCCTCTTCTGTGGAACAAAAGGGTTCCATGATGATGGATTCTAGGTCCTCATCACTACTCTTGTCCGGTTCTTGGGTCACTTCTGTTAGTCGGCCGACGGAGTAGGACAGGTGTAACGGAAATCTTTGTAAGACACGCGCAAAAAGTAGTTACGTGCATTATTTGTAAATCTTTATAAAGCAATGAAAAGAAGTGCTCCGGGGGCGTGGAGAGCGCGGGGAATTTTGGGTCTAATTCTTGTGTTATCACCAGACTGTTTGTCTGGTTGTCTGTTTTGAATGTTGCAGTAGTGTGTGTTGTTTAGTTTCTGAGTACTCTGGGTCGTCGTGTGTAGCTGTGTTATTCTTTCTTGATTGAGTTTGCGTAGTGAATCTTAAGTGTTGCGGTAATGCGTCTTGTCTGAGTTTTGCGTACTCTGTGGTGTTCTGTGTTGTTATCTGTCAATCTCGGTTACCCGGTGAACTTAATCCATTCAGTAAGACGTTGAATCGTTGTCTGGAAGAGTTACTGTGGATAGTTATGACAAATTGTTCTGCTAAGTTGTACGACGTAGTGTTCTTCTCCTTGTTGAACTGCTAAGTATGTGTGACGGTAGTGATCTTCCATAGAGCATTGTGCAGAAGTAGTGCTGATCTCGATCCGCACTTGTACGGTGAGAAATTACCTAGGATTAAGGGTAATTCCAGGATGTGATAGTTTTCATACTGTAAGTTGAACCCGTAGAGACCTTCTGTGATTCGATTGCTTGATTATGAGCATTGTTTTGATGAAGGATGGGTTACTGTACTGTTACAGTAGGATGTTAGCTTGAAGTGATTCGGTACCAAGGTACCGATACGTTTGGTATAGTCTAGTTGCTACTGGTAACTGAGCTAAGACTGTGTCGACACTGTTTAAGGACAGTAGATATCCGTTATTTTGGGAACTAAGTATAGGGCCTCTGTCTAACAGACCCCTACCACTCCCAAGAACCCACTTAGGTCGGTTTACTCACTTCTGATAGTTAGAACGAAGCGGTTTTAACATTTTAACACTTAACACTTGGCGTCATCTGTGGGAAGGTGGCATCAAGATTGTCATTCGTCTGTCAGAATCGAACGTCAAGATTACTGCTCGTTTGTCGGAAGTAGCAACAGAACCAGATTGTTGCGAACTTGTTGTGGAAACCTGATTATAACATTTTATCGATAGTGATACTACGCGATTAGTACAAAAGATGATACATGCCGGTTACTCGATCCGGTGAAACGTATCCCAAGAACCATCAGTCTGGAGTACTGAATGTACTAAAGACAACTCTGGATGGTATAAGTACAACTAGGTCTGACCCAGTTGTCAAGAAAGTCAAGAACGTTAGAACTGCTTCCGGTCATATTCCGGTGGAACGTGTTACACCTCTGGTACATTCCGGTACTATTTCGGCACAATCTGTCGAAAGATATAGTAAATCCAGAATCTACCAAGACGCAGTCTGAAGTTAGTTTAACAATCTTGGATAAAGATTCAAATTTGTTTACGATTAGAAACACGTTAGCCAAAGAAATTGGCGAGGGCAAAAAAACACCTTATTCTGGCATAATTTCGGCACATTCCGATGACATTTCGGTAATAGAATCACAGTTTTTCGGCGACGGTTTACCATTTTCTGGTGAATCTTCAGCCCAGCCACCACTTTTTGGAGTAAGTTCCCCTACATTGGACATCAAGAAGGAAGGAAAGCTGTTCGAAATCGAGATTCGAAGTATACTGAGAAAATCATCGCACCAAAAAGAGCACCGTCCGACGATACAGAAGATAGCCACAATACACTCACCATGAACGGGCAACAACAACAACAACAACAGCAGCAACAACAGTTATGTCCACCTAGGCCGCCTCCAACAGGAGTGACGTACACTAAATTTGGTGGATCCCCAGGAGATGATCCGGATGCTCATGTACGCACCTTCGAGATAAGCTACGCAGTTCTCAACCATCCACCGGATCCAGCGTATAAGGCTATTGTCTTCCAATCTACACTGGTCAATGAAGCAGCTAGATGGCTTACAGAATACGATATTAATCACTTCGGCACCTATGAAGCAGTACGAGATGCCTTTTTACAGCGATTTAGGCTAAAGAAGAATCCAACCGAAATTTTTGATTATCTGCAAAACAACAGACAGAAGGTAAATCAAACTGTACATGAGTACGCTACCCTATTCAGGATGCATCTAAGGCAGTTACCACCAGCACATGCCAACCTACCGGACGATGTTATTACTCAGTGGTTTATCAATGGCTTGACTCCACAACTTAAACAGATTATGATCATACGCTGTGTAGGAGCAATGACATTGGATGTAGTGATTGCAATGGCTCTACAACTGGAAAACAAGGTTAGAGGATTTACAGAAGACCTGGAATGGTTAAAAACAAACAGAAATGTCACCAAAGATATGACCAGACAAGTATACTGCATCACATGCAAGAATTCAGGCCATACTAGTGCCACTTGTGCACTTAATCAGCTATTCTGTGCTATCTGCAACACTGCGGGACACACCACCGAAAACTGCGC
The DNA here is from genome assembly GCA_020310875.1 of Ceratopteris richardii. Lineage (NCBI taxonomy): Eukaryota > Viridiplantae > Streptophyta > Polypodiopsida > Polypodiales > Pteridaceae > Ceratopteris > Ceratopteris richardii. The sequence continues at coordinate 122,028,550 of CM035424.1, forward strand.
ATACAACGCAAAAGTGCAGGGAACCGCAACTGTCAATGCTATTATACAGGAACCAGGACAACCAGCCAATCACTATGTGCCTCTGCAGATGAGAAACAACTAGCAACAAGGATATCGACATTACAGAGGACAGAGAAACAACAACTACAATGCAAACCATTGGCAGGCCGGACCAGCACCGGAAAATCCCAACCTGCCACCACCGCGCTGTCATTTCTGTGGCGAATTCGGTCACATTAGAAGATTCTGTAAGGATGCAGCTGAATACGATCAGAGGAAGAAGGAACGACAAAATCCAATGGCTAATATGGTACAAATCACACCAGTAGAAACACAAGCTACATAAATTCAGACCTGCTCCGGTAAACAACTGCAGCCTGCACAAGAATTATTTGAACCACGTATACGCGAACAACAAAGCATGTACAACAAGGCTAGTCAATGGACCACCACAGAACCCCCAGTCTTCCCAAATCCTATTCCGGTAACCCAGACTCCGTTAACTGAAGAAGGAACACAACCACAGGATTCCAATTCAGCAGCAGGTACATCAGCAGTAGAAGGCACCTCCTCAGCGGCAAACATGTCATCTTCAGCAGGCGCATCATCTTGAGAAGTTGTGGAAACAATCCAATCACAAAAGGCCTAGGAAATTTTATCTAAAGCATCCATCACTCTTCCTTTGGGCCAATTACTTGCACTAGTACCGGGAGTTCGACAACAATTTCAACAACAGTTCAGTCCTGTGCCTTCCTGCATTCCGGCGATAGCGATAGTACAACCGGAACCTGATTCCACGGTCGATCATTCAGTTCCTTTAATTACGGTATGGTATAAGAATCATAAAATCACACAGGTATTAATTGATGGAGGATCTGGAGTCAACATTGCTACTACTGCACTATGTAAAAGGTTAGGGTGGACCGAAATCGAACCAGTTCAGTTTTTTGTCAGAATGGCCGACCAATCAAGAGTCCATCCCCTTGGACTTGTACGAAATGTACCAATCACCTTACAAGGTACAACATTTAAAATGACTGTTGTTGGAAGCAGCCAGAGGCACAGACGACGCGGAAGCATGTAACGACAGAGCAGTGAGCCAGTGGAATCTTTTTTCAAAGAATCATGTTCTAAAAATACTTTCAAACACCTCCAACAGTGATTTTCATCACTAATGTAACATATGTAACATAGAAAAACCCTTTCCTTAATTTCTCGCTCCATTTTGTGCAAGCCGAGGAGTCCTCGAGCTTGAGGAGCTTAGGTAGAACAAGCGTATCAATTTTCATTATTTTTAGACACCGTTTACCCTTCCAAATAGCATCTAGGACCTAATTTTTAACTATGCCGGTCACTAGATGTGAAACCGGTCAAAACTAGTCTAGAAACTATAAAAAGAGCTAGAGAGCTCATTTTTGAGGTTAGCTAGTGTGAGCTTAGAGTTCTTTTGAGCTTGTAATAGTGTTCTTGAGTAATAGAGTTGATTTCTCACCTTCCATTGTGTCTTGCTTGTCTCTTCGTAGTGTGTGTGCATTTCTATGCTTCTCACCTTCACTCTCACTTCATCTCACATTCACGATCTTCATATCACTCCTATCTCTTCCGCGGATTGACAATTAAGGAGGTGAAGCTTCTTAACGTGGTACTTACCATTGTGCTAGAGCAACACCAAATTTGGCGCCGTTGCCGGGGATCGAGTCTAGGACGAATGTGTGATGGTAAGAGTATAGCAAGAAGTGGCATTGGAAGGTAAAAATTTCAGTTTTTGTTGTTGTTTTTACTTAGTTTTTAGTGTTTTTCACCTCCCCCACACTCCATCTTCATCACCGCATCATCATCTTCATCTCCAAAAAAATCAGAAAATTCACTATATCCACCCATTCTCCTCATTTCCCCTCATTTGTGCATGCGAGAGAGTGAGAGAGAGCTTTTGTGCTTGTGTGTGCTTTGGCTTTCTTGAGTTTTCTTGCAGGTACAGAGCTCCAGTGCATCAGGAAAGCTTGGAAAAGGTAAAATTTTCAGTTTCTGTCAGAAATTTCCGACTGTGTCAGACCATCGCGATGGTCTGCAAAGTTCGGAATTTGAAGAAGGCGACCACACCAGCGTGAAGAGCACACCTGCGCCCCTAGGAATCCATAGCTGCATCTCAAAAAATTGCATTTTGGTGGACCATCGCGACGGTCTCAGACCATCGCGATTGTGTCACACCATCGCGATTGGCTCACGCCATCGTGACGGCTCGGCTGGACCATCGCGACGGTCTCACGCCATCGCGACGGTTCATTTGGACCATCGCGATTGTTCGCGGACCATCGCGATTGTTCGGTTGACCCCACACCATCGCGATTGGCTCACGCCATCGCGCCGACAGTGCTACGTGGCAGTTGGACCATCGCGACGGCTCGCACCCTTGCACCATCGCGACAACCCGAAATTTTGGACCATCGCGATTGGCTCACGCCATCGCGCCCAGACCATCGCGATTGGCCCAAGCCATCGCGCCCAGACCATCGGGATTGGCTCAAGCCATCGCATCTGTGACCATCGCGACGGTTCACTTTGGACCATCGCGATTGTTCACGTTGACCTTTGACTGATGCCATCGCGATTGTCCGCCTGATCGAGCCATCGCGACGGTTCACACTCACGCCATCGCGATTGTCCACTCTCACGCCATCGCGACGGTTTGCGCATCACGCCATCGCGACGGTTCACTTTCACGCCATCGCGATTGTCCACTTTCACGCCATCGTGACGGTCCCAGACCATCGCGATTGTCTCACACCATCGCGATTGTGCACCCCCATCGCAAATTTTAGGCTTTCAATTTTTGGCCAATTTTGAAGCTATTTTTGGGAAATTTTTGGGTGATTAGACTCATAGGAGACCCCTTAGCTCATATTTGGAGAAACACCGGTTTGTCAGTTTTTACCCCCTAGGGCCTGAACGGTCATAACTTTTTCATCCGAAGTCCGTTTTTTGAGCTTAATAGCTCGTTAGAAAGCTCTGGATGGTAGAAGTACAACTAGGTCTGACCCAGTTGTCAAGAAAGTCAAGAACGTTAGAACTGCTTCCGGTCATATTCCGGTGGAACGTGTTACACCTCTGGTACATTCCGGTACTATTTCGGCACAATCTGTCGAAAGATATAGTAAATCCAGAATCTACCAAGACGCAGTCTGAAGTTAGTTTAACAATCTTGGATAAAGATTTAAATTTGTTTACGATTAGAAACATGTTAGCCAAAGAAATTGGCGAGGGCGAAAAAACACCTTATTCTGGCATAATTTCGGCACATTCCGATGACATTTCGGTAATAGAATCACAGTTTTTCGACGACGGTTTACCATTTTTTGGTGAATCTTCAGCCCAGCCACCACTTTTTGGAGTAAGTTCCCCTACATTGGACATCAAGAAGGAAGGAAAGTTGTTCGAAACCGAGATTCGAAGTATACTGACTAAAATCATCGCACCGGAAAGAGCACCGTCCGACGATACAGAAGATAGCCACAATACACTCACCATGAACGGGCAACAACAACAACAGCAGCAGCAACAACAGTTATGTCCACCTAGGCCGCCTCCAACAGGAGTGACGTACACTAAATTTGGTGGATTCCCAGGAGATGATCCGGATGCTCACGTACGCACCTTCGAGATAAGCTATGCAGTTCTCAACCATCCACCGGATCCATCGTATAAGGCTATTGTCTTCCAATCTACACTGGTCAATGAAGCAGCTAGATGGCTTACAGAATACGATATTAATCACTTCGGCACCTATGAAGCAGTACGAGATGCCTTTTTACAACGATTTAGGCTAAAGAAGAATCCAGCCGAAATTTTTGATTATCTGCAAAACAACAGACAGAAGGTAAATCAAACTGTACATGAGTACGCTACCCTATTCAGGACGCTTCTAAGGCAGTTACCACCAGCACATGCCAACCTACCGGACGATGTTATTACTCAGTGGTTTATCAATGGCTTGACTCCACAACTTAAACAGATTATGATCATACGCTGTGTAGGAGCAATGACATTGGATGTAGTGATTGCAATGGCTCTACAACTGGAAAACAAGGTTAGAGGATTTACAGAAGACCTGGAATGGTTAAAAACAAACAGAAATGTCACCGAAGATATGACCAGACAAGTATACTGCATCACATGCAAGAATTCAGGCCATACTAGTGCCACTTGTGCACTTAATCAGCTATTCTATGCTATCTGCAACACTGCCGGACACACCACCGAAAACTGCGCATACAATGCAAAAGTGCAGGGAACCGCAACTGTCAATGCTATAATACAGGAACGAGGACAACCAACCAATCACTATGTGCCTCCGCAGATGAGAAACAACTAGCAACAAGGATATCGAAATTACAGAGGACAGAGAAACAATAACTACAACGCAAACCATTGGCAGGCCGGACCAGCACCGGAAAATCCTAACTTGCCACCACCGCGCTGTCATTTCTGTGGCGAATTCGGTCACATTAGAAGATTTTGTAAGGATGCAGCTGAATACGATCAGAGGAAGAAGGAACGACAAAATCCAATGGCTAATATGGTACAAATCACACCAGTAGAAACACAAGCTACAGTAATTCAGACCTGCTCCGATAAACAACTGCAGCCTGCACAAGAATTATTTGAACCAGGTATACGCGAACAACAAAGAATGTACAACAAGGCTAGTCAATGGACCACCGCAGAACCCCCAGTCTTCCCAAATCCTATTCCGGTAACCCAGACTCCGTTAACTGAAGAAGGAACACAACCACAGGATTCCAATTCAGCAGCAGGTACATCAGCAGTAGAAGGCACCTCCTCAGCGGCAAACATGTCATCTTCAGCAGGCGCATCATCTTTAGAAGTTGTGGAAACAATCCAATCACAAAAGGCCTGGGAAATTTTATCTAAAGCATCCATCACTCTTCCTTTGGGCCAATTACTTGCACTAGTACCGGGAGTTCGACAACAATTTCAACAACAGTTCAGTCCTGTGCCTTCCTGCATTCCGGCGATAGCGATAGTACTACCGGAACCTGATTCCACGGTCGATCATTCAGTTCCTTTAATTACGGTATGGTATAAGAATCATAAAATCACACAGGTATTAATTGATGGAGGATCTGGAGTCAACATTGCTACTACTGCACTATGTAAAAGGTTAGGGTGGACCGAAATCGAACCAGTTCAGTTTTTTGTCAGAATGGCCGACCAATCAAGAGTCCATCCCCTTGGACTTGTACGAAATGTACCAATCACCTTACAAGGTACAACATTTAAAATGACTGTTGTTGGAAGCAGCCAGAGGCACAGACGACGCGGAAGCATGTAACGACAGAGCAGTGAGCCAGTGGAATCTTTTTTCAAAGAATCATGTTCTAAAAATACTTTCAAACACCTCCAACAGTGATTTTCATCACTAATGTAACATATGTAACATAGAAAAACCCTCTCCTTAATTTCTCGCTCCATTTTGTGCAAGCCGAGGAGTCCTCGAGCTTGAGGAGCTTAGGTAGAACAAGCGTATCAATTTTCGTTATTTTTAGACACCGTTTACCCTTCCAAATAGCATCTAGGACCTAATTTTTAACTATGCCGGTCACTAGATGTGAAACCGGTCAAAACTAGTCTAGAAACTATAAAAAGAGCTAGAGAGCTCATTTTTGAGGTTAGCTAGTGTGAGCTTAGAGTTCTTTTGAGCTTGTAATAGTGTTCTTGAGTAATAGAGTTGATTTCTCACCTTCCATTGTGTCTTGCTTGTCTCTTCGTAGTGTGTGTGTATGTGTGTGTGCATTTCTATGCTTCTCACCTTCACTCTCACTTCATCTCACATTCACGATCTTCATATCACTCCTATCTTTTCCGCGGATTGACAATTAAGGAGGTGAAGCTTCTTAACGTGGTACTTACCATTGTGCTAGAGCAACACCAAATTTGGCGCCGTTGCCGGGGATCGAGTCTAGGACGAATGTGTGATGGTATGAGTATAGCAAGAAGTGGCATTGGAAGGTAAAAATTTCAGTTTTTGTTGTTGTTTTTACTTAGTTTTTAGTGTTTTTCACCTCCCCCACACTCCATCTTCATCACCGCATCATCATCTTCATCTCCAAAAAAATCAGAAAATTCACCATATCCACCCATTCTCCTCATTTCCCCTCATTTGTGCATGCGAGAGAGTGAGAGAGAGCTTTTGTGCTTGTGTGTGCTTTGGCTTTCTTGAGTTTTCTTGCACGTAAAGAGCTCCAGTGCATCAGGAAAGCTTGGAAAAGGTAAAATTTTCAGTTTCTGTCAGAAATTTCCGACTGTGTCAGACCATCGCGATGGTCTGCCAAGTTCGGAATTTGAAGAAGGCGACCACACCAGCGTGAAGAGCACACCTGCGCCCCTAGGAATCCATAGCTGCATCTCAAAAAATTGCATTTTGGTGGACCATCGCGACGGTCTCAGACCATAGCGATTGTGTCACACCATCGCGATTGGCTCACGCCATCGCGACGGCTCGGCTGGACCATCGCGACGGTCTCACGCCATCGCGACGGTTCATTTGGACCATCGCGATTGTTCACGGACCATCGCGATTGTTCGGTTGACCCCACACCATCGCGATTGGCTCACGCCATCGCGCCGACGGTGCCACGTGGCAGTTGGACCATCACGACGGCTCGCACCCTTGCACCATCGCGACAACCCAAAATTTTGGACCATCGCGATTGGCTCACGCCATCGCGCCCAGACCATCGCGATTGGCTCAAGCCATCGCGCCTAGACCATCGGGATTGGCTCAAGCCATCGCATCTATGACCATCGCGACGGTTCACTTTGGACCATCGCGATTGTTCACGTTGACCGTTGACTGACGCCATCGCGATTGTCCGCCTGATCGAGCCATTGCGACGGTTCACACTCACGCCATCGCGATTGTCCACTCTCACGCCATCGCGACGGTTCGCGCATCACGCCATCGCGACGGTTTACTTTCACGCCATCGCGATTGTCCACTTTCACGCCATCGCGACGGTCCCAGACCATCGCGATTGTCTCACACCATCGCGATTGTGCACGCGATTGTCCACTTTCACGCCATCGCGACGGTCCCAGACCATCGCGATTGTCTCACACCATCGCGATTGTCTCACACCATCGCGATTGTGCACCCCCATCGCAAATTTTAGGGTTTCAATTTTTGGCCAATTTTGAAGCTATTTTTGGGAAATTTTTGGGTGATTAAACTCATAGGAGACCCCTTAGCTCATATTTGGAGAAACACCGGTTTGTCAGTTTTTACCCCCAGGGCCTGAACGGTCATAACTTTTTCCTCCGAAGTCCGTTTTTTGAGCTTAATAGCTCGTTAGAAAGCTCTGGATGGTAGAAGTACAACTAGGTCTTACCCAGTTGTCAAGAAAGTCAAGAACGTTAGAACTGCTTCCGGTCATATTCCGGTGGAACGTGTTACACCTCTGGTACATTCCAGTACTATTTCGGGAAAGATATAGTAAATCCAGAATCTACCAAGACACAGTCTGAAGTTAGTTTAACAATCTTGGATAAAGATTCAAATTTGTTTACGATTAGAAACACGTTAGCCAAAGAAATTGGCGAGGGCGAAAAAACACCTTATTCTGACATAATTTCGGCACATTCCGATGACATTTCGGTAATAGAATCACAGTTTTTCAGTGACGGTTTACGATTTTTTGGTGAATCTTCAGCCCAACCACCACTTTTTGGAGTAAGTTCCCCTACATTGGACATCAAGAAGGAAGGAAAGCTGTTCGAAACCAAGACTCGAAGTATACTGAGTAAAATCATCGCACCGGAAAGAGCACCGTCCGACGATACAGAAGATAGCCACAATACACTCACCATGAACGGGCAACAACAACAACAGCAGCAGCAACAACAACAACAGCAGCAGCAACAACAGTTATGTCCACCTAGGCCGCCTCCAACAGGAGTGACGTACACTAAATTTGGTGGATTCCCAGGAGATGATCAGGATGCTCACGTACGCACCTTCGAGATAAGCTACACAGTTCTCAACCATCCACCGGATCCAGCGTATAAGGCTATTGTCTTCCAATCTACACTGGTCAATAAGCAGCTAGATGGCTTACAGAATACGATATTAATCACTTCGGCACCTATGAAGCAGTACGAGATGCCTTTTTACATCGATTTAGGCTAAAGAAGAATCCAGCCGAAATTTTTGATTATCTGCAAAACAACAGACAGAAGGTAAATCAAACTGTACATGAGTACGCTACCCTATTCGGACGCATCTAAGGCAGTTACCACCAGCACATGCCAACCTACCGGACGATGTTATTACTCAGTGGTTTATCAATGGCTTGACTCCACAACTTAAACAGATTATGATCATACGCTGTGTAGGAGCAATGACATTGGATGTAGTGATTGCAATGGCTCTACAACTGGAAAAGAAGGTTAGAGGATTTACAGAAGATCTGGAATGGTTAAAAACAAACAGAAATGTCGCCGAAGATATGCCTAGACAAGTATACTGCATCACATGCAAGAATTCAGGCCATACTAGTGCCACTTGTGCACTTAATCAGCTATTCTGTGCTATCTGCAACACTGCCGGACACACCACCAAAAACTGTGCATACAACGCAAAAGTGCAGGGAACCGCAACTGTCAATGCTATTATACAGGAACCAAGACAACCAGCCAATCACTATGTGCCTCCGCAGATGAGAAACAACTAGCAACAGGGATATCGAAATTACAGAGGACAGAGAAACAACAACTACAACGCAAACCATTGGCAGGCCGGACCAGCACCGGAAAATCCCAACCTGCCACCACCGCGCTGTCATTTCTGTGGCGAATTCCGTTACATTAGAAGATTCTGTAAGGATGCAGCTGAATACGATCAGAGGAAGAAGGAACGACAAAATCCAATGGCTAATATGGTACAAATCACACCAGTAGAAACACAAGCTACAGTAATTCAGACCTGCTCCGGTAAACAACTATAGCCTGCACAAGAATTATTTGAACCAGGTATACGCGAACAACAAAGGATGTACAACAAGGCTAGTCAATGGACCACCGCAGAACCCCCAGTCTTCTCAAATCCTATTCCGGTAACCCAGACTCCGTTAACTGAAGAAGGAACACAACCACAGGATTCCAATTCAGCAGCAGGTACATCAGCAGTAGAAGGCACCTCCTCAGCGGCAAACATGTCATCTTCAGCAGGCGCATCATCTTTAGAAATTGTGGAAACAATCGAATCATAAAAGGCCTGGGAAATTTTATCTAAAGCATCCATCACTCTTCCTTTGGGCCAATTACTTGCACTAGTACCGGGAGTTCGACAACAATTTCAACAACAGTTCAGTCCTGTGCCTTCCTGCATTCCGGCGATAGCGACAGTACAACCGGAACCTAATTTTAGGTCGATCATTCAGTTCCTTTAATTACGGTATGGTATAAGAATCATAAAATCACACAGGTATTAATTGATGGAGCATCTAGAGTCAACATTGCTACTGCTGCACTATGTAAAAGGTTAGGATGGACCGAAATCGAACCAGTTCAGTTTTTTGTCAGAATGGCCGACCAATCAAGAGTCCATCCCCTTGGACTTGTACGAAATGTACCAATCACCTTACAAGGTACAACATTTAAAATGACTGTTGTTGGAAGCAGCCAGAGGCACAGACGACGCGGAAGCATGTAACGACGGAGTAGTGAGCCAGTGGAATCTTTTTTCACTCAAAGACCTCCAACAGTGATTTTCATCACTAATGTAACATATGTAACATAGAAAAACCCTTTCCTTAATTTCTCGCTCCATTTTGTGAAAGCCGAGGAGTCCTCGAGCTTGAGGATCTTAGGTAGAACAAGCGTATCAATTTTCGTTATTTTTAGACACCGTTTACCCTTCCAAATAGCATCTAGGACCTAATTTTTAACTATGCCGGTCACTAGATGTGAAACCGGTCAAAACTAGTCTAGAAACTATAAAAAGAGCTAGAGAGCTCATTTTTGAGGTTAGCTAGTGTGAGCTTAGAGTTCTTTTGAGCTTGTAATAGTGTTCTTGAGTAATAGAGTTGATTTCTCACCTTCCATTGTGTTTTGCTTGTCTCTTCGTAGTGTGTGTGTATGTGTGTGTGCATTTCTATGCTTCTCACCTTCACTCTCACTTCATCTCACATTCACGATCTTCATATCACTCCTATCTCTTCCGCGGATTGACAATTAAGGAGGTGAAGCTTCTTAACGTGGTACTTACCATTGTGCTAGAGCAACACCAAATTTGGCGCCGTTGCCGGGGATCGAGTCCAGGACGAATGTGTGATGGTAAGAGTATAGCAAGAAGTGGCATTGGAAGGTAAAGATTTCAGTTTTTGTTGTTGTTTTTACTTAGTTTTAACAATCTTGGATAAAGATTCAAATTTGTTTACGATTACAAACACGTTAGCCAAAGAAACTGGCGAGGGCAGAAAAACACCTTATTCTGGCATAATTTCAGCACATTCCGATGACATTTCGGTAATAGAATCACAGTTTTTCGGCGACGGTTTACCATTTTTTGGTGAATCTTCAGCCTAGCCACCACTTTTTGGAGTAAGTTCCCCTACATTGGACATCAAGAAGGAAGGAAAGCTGTTCGAAACTGAGACTCGAAGTATACTGAGTAAAATCATCGCACCGGAAAGAGCACCGTCCGACGATACAGAAGATAGCCAAAATACACTCACCATGAACGGGCAACAACAACAACAACAACAGCAACAACAGTTATGTCCACCTAGGCCGCCTCCAACAGGAGTGACGTACACTAAATTTGGTGGATTCCCAGGAGATGATCCGGATGCTAACGTACGCACCTTCGAGATAAGCTACGCAGTTCTCAACCATCCACCGGATCCAGCGTATAAGGCTATTGTCTTCCAATCTACACTGGTCAATGAAGCAGCTAGATGGCTTACAGAATACGATATTAATCACTTCGGCACCTATGAAGCAGTACGAGATGCCTTTTTACAGCTATTTAGGCTAAAGAAGAATCCAGCCGAAATTTTTGATTATCTGCAAAACAACAGACAGAAGGTAAATCAAACTGTACATGAGTACGCTACCCTATTCAGGACCCATCTAAGGCAGTTACCACCAGCACATGCCAACCTACCGGACGATGTTATTACTCAGTGGTTTATCAATGGCTTGACTCCACAACTTAAACAGATTATGATCATACGCTGTGTAGGAGCAATGACATTGGATGTAGTGATTACAATGGCTCTACAACTGGAAAACAAGGTTAGAGGATTTACAGAAGACCTGTAATTGTTAAAAACAAACAGAAATGTCACCAAAGATATGACGAGACAAGTATACTGCATCACATGCAAGAATTCAGGCCATACTAGTGCCACTTGTGCACTTAATCAGCTATTCTGTGCTATCTGCAACACAGCCGGACACACCACCGAAAACTGTGCATACAACGCAAAAGTGCAGGGAACCGCAACTGTCAATGCTATTATACAGGAACCAGGACAACGAGCCAATCACTATGTGCCTCCGCACATGAGAAACAACTAGCAACAAGGATATCGAAATTACAGAGGACAGAGAAACAACAACTACAACGCAAACCATTGGCAGGCCGGACCAGCACCGGAAAATCCCAACCTGCCACCACCGCGCTGTCATTTCTGTGGCGAATTCGGTCACATTAGAAGATTCTGTAAGGATGCACCTGAATACGATCAGAGGAAGAAGGAACGACAAAATCCAATGGCTAATATGGTACAAATCACACCAGTAGAAACACAAGCTACAGTAATTCAGACCTGCTCCGGTAAACAACTGCAGCCTGCACAAGAATTATTTGAACCAAGTATACGCGAACAACAAAGGATGTACAACAAGGCTAGTCAATGGACCACCGCAGAACCCCCAGTCTTCCCAAATCCTATTCCGGTAACCCAGACTCCGTTAACTGAAGAAGGAACACAACCACAGGATTCCAATTCAGCAGCAGGTACATCAGCAGTAGAAGGCACCTCCTCAGCGGCAAACATGTCATCTTCAGCAGGCGCATCATCTTTAGAAGTTGTGGAAACAATCCAATCACAAAAGGCCTGGGAAATTTTATCTAAAGCATCCATCACTTTTCCTTTGGGCCAATTACTTGCACTAGTACCGGGAGTTCGACAACAATTTCAACAACAGTTCAGTCCTGTGCCTTCCTGCATTCCGGCGATAGCGACAGTACAACCGGAACCTGATTCCACGATCGATCTATCAGTTCCTTTAATTACGGTATGGTATAAGAATCATAAAATCACACAGGTATTCATTGATGGAGGATCTGGAGTCAACATTGCTACTGCTGCACTATGTAAAAGGTTAGGGTGGACCGAAATCGAACCAGTTCAGTTTTTTGTCAGAATGGCCGACCAATCAAGAGTCCATCCCCTTGGACTTGTACGAAATGTACCAATCACCTTACAAGGTACAACATTTAAAATGACTGTTGTTGGAAGCATCCAGAGGCACAGACGACACGGAAGCATGTAACGACGGAGCAGTGAGCCAGTGGAATCTTTTTTCAAAGAATCATGTTCTAAAAATACTTTCAAAGACCTCCAACAGTGATTTTCATCACTAATGTAACATATGTAACATAGAAAAACCCTTTCCTTAATTTCTCGCTCCATTTTGTGCAAGCCGAGGAGTCCTCGAGCTTGAGGAGCTTAGGTAGAACAAGCGTATCAATTTTCGTTATTTTTAAACACCGTTTACCCTTCCAAATAGCATCTAGGACCTAATTTTTAACTATGCCGGTCACTAGATGTGAAACCGGTCAAAACTAGTCTAGAAACTATAAAAAGAGCTAGAGAGCTCATTTTTGAGGTTAGCTAGTGTGAGCTTAGAGTTCTTTTGAGCTTGTAATAGTGTTCTTGAGTAATAGAGTTGATTTCTCACCTTCCATTGTGTCTTGCTTGTCTCTTCGTAGTGTGTGTGTATGTGTGTGTGCATTTCTATGCTTCTCACCTTCACTCTCACTTCATCTCACATTCACGATCTTCATATCACTCCTATCTTTTCCGCGGATTGACAATTAAGGAGGTGAAGCTTCTTAACGTGGTACTTACCATTGTGCTAGAGCAACACCAAATTTGGTGCCGTTGCCGGGGATCGAGTCTAGGACGAATGTGTGATGGTAAGAGTATAGCAAGAAGTGGCATTGGAAGGTAAAAATTTCAGTTTTTGTTGTTGTTTTTACTTAGTTTTTAGTGTTTTTCACCTCTCCCACACTCCATCTTCATCACCGCATCATCATCTTCATCTCCAAAAAAATCAGAAAATTCACCATATCCACCCATTCTCCTCATTTCCCCTCATTTGTGCATTCGAGAGAGTGAGAGAGAGCTTTTGTGCTTGTGTGTGCTTTGGCTTTCTTGAGTTTTCTTGCAGGTATAGAGCTCCAATGCATCAGGAAAGCTTTGAAAAGGTAAAATTTTCAGTTTCTGTCAGAAATTTCCGACTGTGTCAGACCATCGCGATGGTCTGCCAAGTTCGGAATTTGAAGAAGGCGACCACACCAGCGTGAAGAGCACACCTGCGCCCCTAGGAATCCATAGCTGCATCTCAAAAAATTGCATTTTGGTGGGCCATCGCGACGGTCTCAGACCATCGCGATTGTGTCACACCATCGCGATTGGCTCACGCCATCGCGACGGCTCGGTTGGACCATCGCGACGGTCTCACGCCATCGCGACGGTTCATTTGGACCATCGCGATTGTTCGCGGACCATCGCGATTGTTCGGTTGACCCCACACCATCGCGATTGGCTCATGCCATCGCGCCGACAGTGCCACGTGGCAATTGGACCATCGCGACGGCTCGCACCCTTGCACCATCGCGACAACCCGAAATTTTGGACCATCGCGATTGGCTCACGCCATCGCGCCCAGACCATCGCGATTGGCTCAAGCCATCGCGCCCAGACCATCGGGAATGGCTCAAGCCATCGCATCTGTGACCATCGCGACGGTTCACTTTGGACCATCGCGATTGTTCACGTTGACCGTTGACTGACGCCATCGCGATTATCCGCCTGATCGAGCCATCGCGACGGTTCACACTCACGCCATCGCGATTGTCCACTCTCACGCCATCGCGACGGTTCGCGCATCACGCCATCGCGACGGTTCACTTTCACGCCATCGCGATTGTCCACTTTCACGCCATCGCGACGGTCCCAGACCATCGCGATTGTCTCACACCATCGCGATTGTGCACCCCCATCGCAAATTTTAGGGTTTCAATTTTTGGCCAATTTTGAAGCTATTTTTTGGAAATTTTTGGCTGATTAGACTCATAGGAGACCCCTTAGCTCATATTTGGAGAAACACCGGTTTGTCAGTTTTTACCTCCCAAGGCCTGAACGGTCATAACTTTTTCATCCGAAGTCCGCTTTTTGAGCTTAATAGCTCGTTAGAAAGCTCTGGATGGTAGAAGTACAACTAGGTCTGACCTAGTTGTCAAGAAAGTCAAGAACGTTAGAACTGCTTCCGGTCATATTCCGGTGGAACGTGTTACACCTCTGGTACATTCCGGTACTATTTCGGCACAATCTGTCGAAAGATATAGTAAATCCAGAATCTACCAAGACACAGTCTGAAGTTAGTTTAACAATCTTGGATAAAGATTCAAATTTGTTTACGATTAGAAACACGTTAGCCAAAGAAATTGGCGAGGGTGAAAAAACACCTTATTCTGGCATTATTTCGGCACATTCCGATGACATTTCGGTAATAGAATCATAGTTTTTCGGCGACGGTTTACCATTTTTTGGTGAATCTTCAGCCCAGCCACCACTTTTTGGAGTAAGTTCCCCTACATTGGACATCAAGAAGGAAGGAAAGCTGTTCGAAACCGAGACTCGAAGTATACTGAGTAAAATCATCGCACCGGAAAGAGCACCGTCCGACGATACAGAAGATAGCCACAATACACTCACCATGAACGGGCAACAACAACAACAGCAGAAGCAACAACAGTTATGTCCACCTAGGCCGCCTCCAAAAGGAGTGATGTACACTAAATTTGGTGGAATCCCAGGAGATGATCCGGATGCTCACGTACGCACCTTCGAGGTAAGCTACGCAGTTCTCAACCATCCACCGGATCCAGCGTATAAGGCTATTGTCTTCCAATCTACACTGGTCAATGAAGCAGCTACATGGCTTACAGAATACGATATTAATCACTTCGGCACCTATGAAGCAGTACGAGATGCCTTTTTACAGCGATTTAGGCTAAAGAAGAATCCAGCCGAAATTTTTGATTATCTGCAAAACAACAGACAGAAGGTAAATCAAACTGTACATGAGTACGCTACCCTATTCAGGACGCATCTAAGGCAGTTACCACCAGCACATGCCAACCTACCGGACGATGTTATTACTCAGTGGTTTATCAATGGCTTGACTCCACAACTTAAACAGATTATGATCATACGCTGTGTAGGAGCAATGACATTGGATGCAGTGATTGCAATGGCTCTACAATTGGAAAACAAGGTTAGAGGATTTACAGAAGACCTGGAATGATTAAAAACAAACAGAAATATCACCGAAGATATGACCAGACAAGTATACTGCATCACATGCAAGAATTCAGGCCATACTAGTGCCACTTGTGCACTTAATCAGCTCTTCTGTGCTATCTGCAACACTGCCGGACACACCACCGAAAACTGCGCATACAACGCAAAAGTGCAGGGAACCGCAACTGTCAATGCTATTATACAGGAAGTAGAACAACCAGCCAATCACTATGTGCCTCCGCAGATGAGAAACAACTAGCAACAAGGATATCGAAATTACAGAGGATAGAGAAACAACAACTACAACGCAAACCATTGGCAGGCCGGACCAGCACCGGAAAATCCCAACCTGCCACCACCGCGCTGTCATTTCTGTGGCGAATAAGGTCACATTAGAAGATTCTGTAAGGATGCAGCTGAATACGATCAGAGGAAGAAGGAACGACAAAATCCAATGGCTAATATGGTACAAATCACACCAGTAGAAACACAAGCTACAGTAATTCAGACGTGCTCTGGTAAACAACTACAGCCTGCACAAGAATTATTTGAACCACGTATACGCGAACAACAAAGGATGTACAACAAGGTTAGTCAATGGACCACCGCAGAACCCCCAGTCTTCCCAAATTCTATTCCGGTAACCCAGACTCCGTTAACTGAAGAAGGAACACAAGCACAGGATTCCAATTCAGCAGCAGGTACATCAGGAGTAGAAGGCACCTCCTCGGCGGCAAACATGTCATCTGCAGCAGGCGCATCATCTTTAGAAGTTGTGGAAACAATCCAATCACAAAAGGCCTGGGAAATTTTATCTAAAGCATCCATCACTCTTCCTTTGGGCCAATTACTTGCACTAGTACCGGGAGTTCGACAACAATTTCAACAACAGTTCAGTCCTGTGCCCTGCATAGTACAACCGGAACCTGATTCCACGGTCGATCATTCAGTTCCCTTAATTACGGTATGGTATAAGAATCATAAAATCACACAGGTATTAATTGATGGAGGATCTGGAGTCAACATTGCTACTGCTGCACTATGTAAAAGGTTAGGGTGGACCGAAATCGAATCAGTTCAGTTTTTTGTCAGAATGGCCGACCAATCAAGAGTCCATCCCCTTGGACTTGTACGAAATGTACCAATCACCTTACAACGTACAACATTTAAAATGACTGTTGTTGGAAGCATCCAGAGGCACAGACGACGCGGAAGCATGTAACGATGGAGCAGTGAGCCAGTGGAATCTTTTTCAAAGAATCATGTTCTAAAAATACTTTCAAAGACCTCCAACAGTGATTTTCATCACTAATGTAACATATGTAACATAGAAAAACCCTTTCCTTAATTTCTCGCTCCATTTTGTGCAAGCTGAGGAGTCCTCGAGCTTGAGGAGCTTAGGTAGAACAAGCGTATCAATTTTCGTTATTTTTAGACACCGTTTACCCTTCCAAATAGCATCTAGGACCTAATTTTTAACTATGCCGGTCACTAGATGTGAAACCGGTCAAAACTAGTCTAGAAACTATAAAAAGAGCTAGAGAGCTCATTTTTGAGGTTAGCTAGTGTGAGCTTAGAGTTCTTTTGAGCTTGTAATAGTGTTCTTGAGTAATAGAGTTGATTTCACACCTTCCATTGTGTCTTGCTTGTCTCTTCGTAGTGTGTGTATGTGTGTGTGCATTTCTATGCTTCTCACCTTCACTCTCACTTCATCTCACATTCACGATCTTCATATCACTCCTATCTCTTCCGCGGATTGACAGTTAAGGAGGTGAAGCTTATTAACGTGGTACTTACCATTGTGCTAGAGCAACACCAAATTTGGCGCCGTTACCGGGGATCGAGTCTAGGACGAATGTGTGATGGTAAGAGTATAGCAAGAAGTGGCATTGGAAGGTAAAAATTTGAGTTTTTGTTGTTGTTTTTACTTAGTTTTTAGTGTTTTTCACCTCCCCCACACTGCATCTTCATCACCGCATCATCATCTTCATCTCCAAAAAAATCAGAAAATTCACCATATCCACTCACTCTCCTCATTTCCTCTCATTTGTGCATGCGAGAGAGTGAGAGAGAGCTTTTGTGCTTGTGTGTGCTTTGGCTTTCTTGAGTTTTCTTGCAGGTAAAGAGCTCCAGTGCATCAGGAAAGCTTGGAAAAGGTAAAATTTTCAGTTTCTGTCAAAAATTTCCGACTGTGTCAGACCATCGCGATGGTCTGCCAAGTTCGGAATTTGAAGAAGGCGACCACACCAGCGTGAAGAGCACACCTGCGCCCCTAGGAATCCATAGCTGCATCTCAAAAAATTGCATTTTGGTGGACCATCGCGACGGTCTCAGACCATAGCGATTGTGTCACACCATCGCGATTGGCTCACGCCATCGGAACGGCTCGGCTGGACCATCGCAACGGTCTCACGCCATCGCTACGGTTCATTTGGACCATCGCGATTGTTCGCGGACCATCGCGATTGTTCGGTTGACCCCACACCATCGCGATTGGCTCACGCCATCGCGGCGACGGTGCCACGTAGCTGTTGGACCATCACGACGGCTCGCACCCTTGCACCATCGCGACAACCCGAAATTTTGGACCATCGCGATTGGCTCACGCCATCGCGCCCAGACCATCGCGATTGGCTCAAGCCATCGCGCCCAGACCATCGGGATTGGCTCAAGCCATCGCATCTGTGACCATCGCGACGGTTCACTTTGGACCATCGTGATTGTTCACGTTGACCGTTGACTGACGCCATCGCGATTGTCCGCCTGATCGAGCCATCGCGACGGTTCACACTCACGCCATCGCGATTGTCCACTCTCACGCCATCGCGACGGTTCGCGCATAACGCCATCGCGACGGTTCACTTTCACGCCATCGCGATTGTCCACTTTCACGCCATCGCGACGGTCCCAGACCATCGCGATTGTCTCACACCATCGCGATTGTCTCACACCATCGCGATTGTCTCACACCATCGCGATTGTGCACCCCCATCGCAAATTTTAGGGTTTCAATTTTTGGCCAATTTTGAAGCTATTTTTGGGAAATTTTTGGGTGATTAAACTCATAGGAGACCCCTTAGCTCATATTTGGAGAAACACCGGTTTGTCAGTTTTTACCCCCAGGGCCTGAACGGTCATAACTTTTTCATCTGAAGTCCGTTTTTTGAGCTTAATAGCTCGTTAGAAAGCTCTGGATGGTAGAAGTACAACTAGGTCTTACCCAGTTGTCAAGAAAGTCAAGAACGTTAGAACTGCTTCCGGTCATATTCGGGTGGAACGTGTTACACCTCTGGTACATTCCGGTACTATTTCGGCACAATCTGTCGAAAGATATAGTAAATCCAGAATCTACCAAGACACAGTCTGAAGTTAGTTTAACAATCTTGGATAAAGATTCAAATTTGTTTACGATTAGAAACACGTTAGCCAAAGAAATTGGCGAGGGCGAAAAAACACCTTATTCTGGCATAATTTCGGCACATTCCGAGGACATTTCGGTAATAGAATCACAGTTTTTCGGTGACGGTTTACGATTTTTTGGTGAATCTTCAGCCCAGGCACCACTTTTTGGAGTAAGTTCCCCTACATTGGACATCAAGAAGGAAGGAAAGCTGTTCGAAACCAAGACTCGAAGTATACTGAGTAAAATCATCGCACCGGAAAGAGCACCGTCCGACGATACAGAAGATAGCCACAATACACTCACCATGAACGGGCAACAACAACAACAGCAGCAGCAACAACAGTTATGTCCACCTAGGCCGCCTCCAACAGGAGTGACGTACACTAAATTTGGTGGATTCCCAGGAGATGATCCGGATGCTCACGTACGCACCTTCGAGATAAGCTACGCAGTTCTTAACCATCCACCGGATCCAGCGTATAAGGCTATTGTCTTCCAATCTACACTGGTCAATAAGCAGCTAGATGGCTTACAGAATACGATATTAATCACTTCGGCACCTATGAAGCAGTACGAGATGCCTTTTACCATCGATTTAGGCTAAAGAAGAATCCAGCCGAAATTTTTGATTATCTGCAAAACAACAGACAGAAGGTAAATCAAACTGTACATGAGTACGCTACCCTATTCAGGACGCATCTAAGGCAGTTACCACCAGCACATGCCAACCTACCGGACGATGTTATTACTCAGTGGTTTATCAATGGCTTAGGTAGAACAAGCGTATCAATTTTCGTTATTTTTAGACACCGTTTACCCTTCCAAATAGCATCTAGAACCTAATTTTTAACTATGCCGGTCACTAGATGTGAAACCGGTCAAAACTATTCTAGAAACTATAAAAAGAGCTAGAGAGCTCATTTTTGAGGTTAGCTAGTGTGAGCTTAGAGTTCTTTTGAGCTTGTAATAGTGTTCTTGAGTAATAGAGTTGATTTCTCACCTTCCATTGTGTCTTGCTTGTCTCTTCGTAGTGTGTGTGTATGTGTGTGTGCATTTCTATGCTTCTCACCTTCACTCTCACTTCATCTCACATTCACGATCTTCATATCACTCCTATCTCTTCCGCGGATTGACAATTAAGGAGGTGAAGCTTATTAACGTGGTACTTACCATTGTGCTAGAGCAACACCAAATTTGGCGCCGTTGCCGGGGATCGAGTCTAGGACGAATGTGTGATGGTAAGAGTATAGCAAGAAGTGGCATTGGAAGGTAAAAATTTCAGTTTTTGTTGTTGTTTTTACTTAGTTTTTAGTGTTTTTCACCTCCCCCACACTCCATCTTCATCACCGCATCATCATCTTCATCTCCAAAAAAATCAGAAAATTCACCATATCCACCCATTCTCCTCATTTCCCCTCATTTGTGCATGCGAGAGAGTGAGAGAGAGCTATTGTGCTTGTGTGTGCTTTGGCTTTCTTGAGTTTTCTTGCAGGTAAAGAGCTCCAGTGCATCAGGAAAGCTTGGAAAAGGTAAAATTTTCAGTTTCTATCAGAAATTTCCGACTGTGTCAGACCATCGCGATGGTCTGCAAAGTTCGGAATTTGAAGAAGGCGACCACACCAGCGTGAAGAGCACACCTGCACCCCTAGGAATCCATAGCTGCATCTCAAAAAATTGCATTTTGGTGGACCATCACAACGGTCTCAGACCATCGCGATTGTGTCACACCATCGCGATTGGCTCACGCCATCGCGACGGCTCGGCTGGACCATCGCGACGGTCTCACGCCATCGCGACGGTTCATTTGGACCATCGCGATTGTTCGCGGACCATCGCGATTGTTCGGTTGAACCCACACCATCGCGATTGGATCACGCCATCGCGCCGACGGTGCCACGTGGCAGTTGGACCATCGCGACGGCTCGCACCCTTGCACCATCGCGACAACCCGAAATTTTGGACCATCGCGATTGGCTCACGCCATCGCGCCCAGACCATCGCGATTGGCTCAAGCCATCGCGCCCAGACCATCGGGATTGGCTCAAGCCATCGCATCTGTGATCATCGCGACGGTTCACTTTGGACCATCGAGATTGTTCAAGTTGACCGTTGACTGACGCTATCGCGATTGTCCGCCTGATCGAGCCATCGCGACGGTTCATACTCACGCCATCGCGATTGTCCACTCTCACGCCATCGTGACGGTTCCCGCATCACGCCATCGCGACGGTTCACTTTCACGCCATCGCGATTGTCCACTTTCACGCCATCGCGACGGTCTCAGACCATCGCGATTGTCTCACACCATCGCGATTGTGCACCCCCATCGCAAATTTTAGGGTTTCAATTTTTGGCCAATTTTGAAGCTCTTTTTGGGAAATTTTTGGGTGATTAGACTCATAGGAGACCCCTTAGCTCATATTTGGAGAAACACTCGTTTGTCAGTTTTTACCCCTCCAGGGCCTGAACGGTCATAACTTTTTCATCCGAAGTCCGTTTTTTGAGCTTAATAGCTCGTTAGAAAGCTCTGGATGGTAGAAGTACAACTAGGTCTGACCTAGTTGTCAAGAAAGTCAAGAACGTTAGAACTGCTTCCGGTCATATTCCGGTGGAACGTGTTACACCTCTGGTACATTCCGGTACTATTTCGGCACAATCTGTCGAAAGATATAGTAAATCCAGAATCTACCAAGACGCAGTCTGAAGTTAGTTTAACAATCTTGGATAAAGATTCAAATTTTTTTACGATTAGAAACACGTTAGCCAAAGAAATTGGCAAGGGCGAAAAAACACCTTATTTTGGCATAATTTCGGCACATTCCGATGACATTTCGGTAATAGAATCACAGTTTTTCGGCGACAGTTTACCATTTTTTGGTGAATCTTCAGCCCAGCCACCACTTTTTGGAGTAAGTTCCCCTACATTGGACATCAAGAAGGAAGGAAAGCTGTTCGAAACCGAGACTCGAAGTATACTGAGTAAAATCATCGCACCGGAAAGAGCACCGTCCGACGATACAGAAGATAGCCACAATACACTCACCATGAACCGGTAACAACAACAACAGCAGCAGCAACAACAGTTATGTCCACCTAGGCCGCCTCCAACAGGAGTGACTTACAATAAATTTGGTGGATTCCCAGGAGATGATCCGGATGCTCACGTACGCACCTTCGAGATAAGCTACGCAGTTCTCAACCATCCACCGGATCCAGCGTATAAGGCTATTGTCTTCCAATCTACACTGGTCAATAAGCAGCTAGATGGCTTACAGAATACGATATTAATCACTTCGGCACCTATGAAGCAGTACAAGATGCCTTTTTACAGCGATTTAGGCTAAAGAAGAATCCAGCCCAAAATTTTTTATTATCTGCAAAACAACAGACAGAAGGTAAATCAAACTGTACATGAGTACGCTACCCTATTCAGGACGCATCTAAGGCAGTTACCACCAGCACATGCCAACCTACCGGACGATGTTATTACTCAGTGGTTTATCAATGGCTTGACTCCACAACTTAAACAGATTATGATCATACGCTGTGTAGGAGCAATGACATTGGATGTAGTGATTGCAATGGCTCTACAACTGGAAAACAAGGTTAGAGGATTTACAGAAGACCTGCAATGGTTAAAAACAAACAGAAATGTCACCGAAGATATGACCAGACAAGTATACTGCATCACATGCAAGAATTCAGGCCATACTAGTGCCACTTGTGCACAATCAGCTATTCTGTGCTATCTGCAACACAGCCGGACACACCACCGAAAACTGCGCATACAACACAAAAGTGCAGGGAACCGCAACTGTCAATGCTATTATACAGGAACCAAGACAACCAGCCAATCACTATGTGCCTCCGCAGATGAGAAACAACTAGCAACAAGGATATCGAAATTACAGAGGACAGAGAAACAACAACTACAACGCAAACCATTGGCAGGCCGGACCAGCACCGGAAAATCCCAACTTGCCACCACTGCGCTGTCATTTCTGTGGCGAATTCGGTCACATTAGAAGATTCTGTAAGGATGCAGCTGAATACGATCAGAGGAAGAAGGAACGACAAAATCCAATGGCTAATATGGTACCAATCACACCAGTAGAAACACAAGCTACAGTAATTCAGACCTGCTCCAGTAAACAACTACAGCCTGCAGAAGAATAATTTGAACCGGGTATACGCGAACAACAAAGGATGTACAACAAGGCTAGTCGATGGACCACTGCAAAACCCGCAGTCTTTCGAAATCCTATTCGGGTAACCCAGACTCCGTTAACTGAAGAAGGAACACAACCACAGGATTCCAATTCAGGAGCAGGTACATCAGCAGTAGAAGGCACCTCCTCAGCGGCAAACATGTCATCTTTAGCAGGCGCATCATCTTTAGAAGTTGTGGAAACAATCCAATTCCAAAAGGCCTGGGAAATTTTATCTAAAGCATCCATCACTCTTCCTTTGGGCCAATTACTTGCACTAGTACCGGGAGTTCGACAACAATTTCAACAACAGTTCAGTCCTGTGCCTTCCTGCATTCCGGCGATAGCGACAGTACAACCGGAACCTGATTCCACGGTCGATCATTCAGTTCCTTTGATTACGGTATGGTATAAGAATCATAAAATCACACAAGTATTAATTGATGGAGGATCTGGAGTCAACACTGCTACTGCTGCACTATGTAAAAGGTTAGGGTGGACCGAAATCGAACCAGTTCAATTTTTTGTCAGAATGGCCGACCAATCAAGAGTCCATCCCCTTGGACTTGTACGAAATGTACCAATCAGCTTACAAGGTACAACATTTAAAATGACTGTTGTTGGAAGGAGCCAGAGGCACAGACGACGCGGAAGCATGTAACGACGGAGTAGTGAGCCAGTGGAATCTTTTTTCAAAGAATCATGTTCTAAAAATACTTTCAAAGACCTCCAACAGTGATTTTCATCACTAATGTAACATATGTAACATAGAAAAACCCTTTCCTTAATTTCTCGCTCCAATTTGTGCAAGCCGAGGAGTCCTCGAGATTGAGGAGCTTAGGTAGAACAAGCGTATCAATTTTCGTTATTTTTAGACACCGTTTACCCTTCCAAATAGCATCTAGGACCTAATTTTTAACTATGCCGGTCACTAGATGTGAAACCGGTCAAAATTATTCTAGAAACTATAAAAAGAGCTAGAGAGCTCATTTTTGAGGTTAGCTAGTGTGAGCTTAGAGTTCTTTTGAGCTTGTAATAGTGTTCTTGAGTAATAGAGTTGATTTCTCACCTTCCATTGTGTCTTGCTTGTCTCTTCGTAGTGTGTGTCTATGTGTGTGTGCATTTCTATGCTTCTCACCTTCACTCTCACTTCATCTCACATTCACGATCTTCATATCACTCCTATCTCTTCCGCGGATTGACAATTAAGGAGGTGAAACTTCTTAACGTGGTACTTACCATTGTGATAGAGCAACACCAAATTTGGCGCCGTTGCCGAGGATTGAGTCTAGGACGAATGTGTGATGGTAAGAGTATAGCAAGAAGTGGCATTGGAAGGTAAAAATTTCAGTTTTTGTTGTTGTTTTTACTTAGTTTTTAGTGTTTTTCACCTCCCCCACACTCCATCTTCATCACCGCATCATCATCTTCATCTCCAAAAAAATCAGAAAATTCACCATATCCACCCAATCTCCTCATTTCCCCTCATTTGTGCATGCGAGAGAGTGAGAGAGAGCTTTTGTGCTTGTGTGTGCTTTGGCTTTCTTGAGTTTTCTTGCAGGTACAGAGCTCTAGTGCATCAGGAAAGCTTGGAAAAGGTAAAATTTTCAGTTTCTGTCAGAAATTTCCGACTGTGTCAGACCATCGCGATGGTCTGCAAAGTTCGGAATTTGAAGAAGGCGACCACACCAGCGTGAAGAGCACACCTGCACCCCTAGGAATCCATAGCTGCATCTAAAAAAATTGCATTTTGGTGGACCATCGCGACGGTCTCAGACCATTGCGATTGTGTCACACCATCGCGATTGGCTCACGCCATCGCGACGGCTCGGCTGGACCATGGCGACGGTCTCACGCCATCACGACGGTTCATTTGGACCATCGCGATTGTTCGCGGACCATCGCGATTGTTTGGTTGACCCCACACCATCGCGATTGGCTCACGCCATCGCGCCGACGGTGCCACGTGGCAGTTGGACCATCGCGACGGCTCGCACCCTTGCACCATCGCGACAACCCGAAATTTTGGACCATCGCGATTGGCTCACGCCATCGCGCCCAGACCATCGCGATTGGCTCCAGCCATCGTGCCCAGACCATCGGGATTGGCTCAAGCCATCGCATCTGTGACCATCGCGACGGTTCACTTTGGACCATCGCGATTGTTCACGTTGACCGTTGACTGACGCCATCGCGATTTTCCGTCTGATCGAGCCATCGCGACGGTTCACACTCACGCCATCGCGATTGTCCACTCTCACGCCATCGCGACGGTTCGCGCATCACGCCATCGCGACGGTTCACTTTCACGCCATCGCGATTGTCCGCTTTCACGCCATCGCGACGGTCCCAAACCATCGCGATTGTGTCACACCATCGCGATTGTGCACCCCCATCGCAAATTTTAGGGTTTCAATTTTTGGCCAATTTTGAAGCTATTTTTGGGAAATTTTTGGGTGATTAGACTCATAGGAGACCCCTTAGCTCATATTTGGAGAAACACCGGTTTGTCAGTTTTTACCCCCCAGGGCCTGAACGGTCATAACTTTTTCATCCGAAGTCCGTTTTTTGAGCTTAATAGCTCGTTAGAAAGCTCTGGATGGTAGAAGTACAACTAGGTCTGACCCAGTTGTCAAGAAAGTCAAGAACGTTAGAACTGCTTCCGGTCATATTCCGGTGGAACGTGTTACACCTCTGGTACATTCCGGTACTATTTCGGCACAATCTGTCGAAAGATATAGTAAATCCAGAATCTACCAAGACGCAGTCTGAAGTTAGTTTAACAATCTTGGATAAAGATTCAAATTTGTTTACGATTAGAAACTCGTTAGCCAAAGAAATTGGTGAGGGCGAAAAAACACCTTATTCTGGCATAATTTCGGCACATTCCGATGATATTTCGGTAATAGAATCACACTTTTTCGGCGACGGTTTGCTATTTTTTGGTGAATCTTCAGCCCAGCGACCACTTTTTGGAGTAAGTTCCCCTACATTGGACATCAAGAAGGAAGGAAAGCTGTTCGAAACCAAGACTCGAAGTATACTGAGTAAAATCATCGCACCGGAAAGAGCACCGTCCGACGATACAGAAGATAGCCACAATACACTCACCATGAACGGGCAACAACAACAACAGCAGCAGCAACAACAGTTATGTCCACCTAGGCCGCCTCCAATAGGAGTGACGTACACAAAATTTGGTGGATTCCGAGGAGATGATCTGGATGCTCACGTACGCACCTTCGAGATAAGCTACGCAGTTCTCAACCATTCACCGGATCCAGCGTATAAGGCTATTGTCTTCCAATCTACACTGGTCAATAAGCAGCTAGATGGCTTACAGAATACGATATTAATCACTTCGGCACCTATGAAGCAGTACGAGATGCCTTTTTACAGCGATTTAGGCTAAAGAAGAATCCAGCCGAAATTTCTGATTATCTGCAAAACAACAGACAGAAGGTAAATCAAACTGTACATGAGTACGCTACTCTATTCAGGACGCATCTAAGGCAGTTACCACCAGCACATGCCAACCTACCGGACGATGTTATTACTAAGTGGTTTATCAATGGCTTGACTCCACAACTTAAAGAGATTATGATCATACGCTGTGTAGGAGCAATGACATTGGATGTAGTGATTGCAATGGCTCTACAACTGGAAAACAAGGTTAGAGGATTTACAGAAGACCTGGAATGGTTAAAAACAAATAGAAATGTCACCGAAGATATGACCAGACAAGTATACTGCATCACATGCAAGAATTCAGGCCATACTAGTGCCACTTGTGCACTTAATCAGCTATTTTGTGGTATCTGCAACACTGCCGGACACACCACCGCAAACTGCGCATACAACGCAAAAGTGCAGGGAACCGCAACTGTCAATGCTATTATACAGGAACCAGGACAACCAGCCAATCACTATGTGCCTCCGCAGATGAGAAACAACTAGCAACAAGGATATCAAAATTACAGAGGACAGAGAAACAACAACTACAACGCAAACCATTGGCAGGCCGGACCAGCACCGGAAAATCCCAACCTGCAACCACCGCGCTCTCATTTCTGTGGCGAATTCGGTCACATTAGAAGATTCTGTAAGGATGCAACTGAATACGATCAGAGGAAGAAGGAACGACAAAATCCAATGGCTAATATGGTACAAATCACACCAGTAGAAACACAAGCTACAGTAATTCAGACCTGCTCCGGTAAACAACTACAACCTGCACAAGAATTATTTGAACCAGGTATACGCGAACAACAAAGGATGTACAACAAGGCTAGTCAATGGACCACCGCAGAACCCCCAGTCTTCCCAAATCCTATTCCGGTCACCCAGACTCCGTTAACTAAAGAAGGAACACAACCACAGGATTCCAATTCAGCAGCAGGTACATCAGCAGTAGAAGGCACCTCCTCAGTGGCAAACATGTCATCTTCAGCAGGCGCATCATCTTTAGAAGTTGTGGAAACAATCCAATCACAAAAGGCCTGGGAAATTTTATCTAAAGCATCCATCACTCTTCCTTTGGGCCAATTACTTGCACTAGTACCGGGAGTTCGACAAAAATTTCAACAACAGTTCAGTCCTGTGCCTTCCTGCATTCCGGCGATAGGGACAGTACAACCGGAACCTAATTCCACGGTCGATCATTCAGTTCCTTTAATCACGGTATGGTATAAGAATCATAAAATCACACAGGTATTAATTGATGGAGGATCTGGAGTCAAGACTGCTACTGCTGCACTATGCAAAAGGTTAGGGTGGACCGAAATCGAACCAGTTCAGTTTTTTGTCAGAATGGCCGACCAATCAAGAGTCCATCCACTTGGACTTATACGAAGTGTACCAATCACCTTACAAGGTACAACATTTAAAATGACTGTTGTTGGAAGCAGCCAGAGGCACAGACGACGCGGAAGCATGTAACGACGGAGCAGTGAGCCAGTGGAATCTTTTTTCAAAGAATCATGTTCTAAAAATACTTTCAAAGACCTCCAACAGTGATTTTCATCACTAATGTAACATATGTAACATAGAAAAACCCTTTCCTTAATTTCTCGCTTCATTTTGTGCAAGCCGAGGAGTCCTCGAGCTTGAGGAGCTTAGGTAGAACAAGCGTATCAATTTTCGTTATTTTTAGACACCGTTTACCCTTCCAAATACCATCTAGGACCTAATTTTTAACTATGCCGGTCACTAGATGTGAAACCGGTCAAAACTAGTCTAGAAACTATAAAAAGAGTTAGAGAGCTCATTTTTGAGGTTAGCTAGTGTGAGCTTAGAGTTCTTTTGAGCTTGTAATAGTGTTCTTGAGTAATAGAGTTGATTTCTCACCTTCCATTGTGTCTTGCTTGTCTCTTCGTCAGAAATTTTCAGTTTCTGTCAGAAATTTCCGACTATGTCAAACCATCGCGATGGTCTGCAAAGTTCGGAATTTGAAGAAGGCGACCACACCAGCGTGAAGAGCACACCTGCGCCCCTAGGAATCCATAGCTGCATCTCAAAAAATTGCATTTTGGTGGACCATCGCGACGGTCTCAGACCATCGCGATTGTGTCACAGCATCGCGATTGGCTCACGCCATCGCGACGGTCTCACGCCATCGCGACGGTTTATTTGGACCATCGCGATTGTTCGCGGACCATCGCGATTGTTCGGTTGACCCAACACCATCGCGATTGGCTCACGCCATCGCGCCGACGGTGCCACGTGGCAGTTGGACCATCGCGACGGCTCGCACCCTTGCACCATCGCGACAACCCAAAATTTTGGACCATCGCGATTGGCTCACGCCATCGCGCCCAGACCATCGCGATTGGCTCAAGCCATCGCGCCCAGACCATCAAGATTGGCTCAAGCCATCGCATCTGTGACCATCGCGACGGTTCACTTTGGACCATCGCGATTGTTCACCTTGACCGTTGACTGACGCCATCGCGATTGTCCGCCTGATCGAGCCATCGCGACGGTTCACACTCACGCCATCGCGATTGTCCACTCTCACGCCATCGCGACGGTTCGCGCATCACGCCATCGCGACGGTTCACTTTCACGCCATCGCGATTGTCCACTTTCACGCCATCGCGACGGTCCCAGACCATCGTGATTGTCTCACACCATCGCGATTGTGCACCCCCATCGCAAATTTTAGGGTTTCAATTTTTGGCCAATTTTGAAGCTATTTTTGGGAAATTTTTGGGTGATTAAACTCATAGGAGACCCCTTAGCTCATATTTGGAGAAACACCGGTTTGTCAGTTTTTACCCCCCAGGGCCTGAACGGTCATAACTTTTTCATCCGAAGTCCGTTTTTTGAGCTTAATAGCTTGTTAGAAAGCTCTGGATGGTAGAAGTACAACTAGGTCTGACCCAGTTCTCAAGAAAGTCAAGAACGTTAGAACTGTTTCCGGTCATATTCCGGTGGAACGTGTTACACCTCTGGTACATTCCGGTACTATTTCGGCACAATCTGTCGAAAGACATAGTAAATCCAGAATCTACCAAGACGCAGTCTGAAGTTTGTTTAACAATCTTGGATAAAGATTCAAATTTGTTTACGATTAGAAACACGTTAGCCAAAGAAATTGGCGAGGGCGAAAAAACACCTTATTCTGGCATAATTTCGGCACATTCCGATGACATTTCGGTAATAGAATCACAGTTTTTCGGCGACCCTTTACCATTTTTTGGTGAATCTTCAGCCCAGCCACCACTTTTTGGAGTAAGTTCCCCTACATTGGACATCAAGAAGGAAGGAAAGCTGTTCGAAACCGAGACTCGAAGTATACTGAGTAAAATCATCGCACCGGAAAGAGCACCGTCCGACGATACAGAAGATAGCCACAATACACTCACCATGAACGGGCAACAACAACAACAGCAGCAGCAACAACAGTTATGTCCACCTAGGCCGCCTCCAACAGGAGTGACATACACTAAATTTGGTGGATTCCCGGGAGATGATCCGGATGCTCACATACACACCTTCGAGATAAGCTACGCAGTTCTCAACCATCCACCGGATCCAGCGTATAAGGCTATTGTCTTCCAATCTACACTGGTCAATAAGCAGCTAGATGGCTTACAGAATACGATATTAATCACTTCGGCACCTATGAAGCAGTACGAGATGCCTTTTTACAGCGATTTAGGCTAAAGAAGAATCCAGCCGAAATTTTTGATTATCTGCAAAACAACAGACAGAAGGTAAATCAAACTGTACATAAGTACGCTATCCTATTCAGGACGCATCTAAGGCAGTTACCACCAGCACATGCCAACCTACCGGACGATGTTATTACTCAGTGGTTTATCAATGGCTTGACTCCACAACTTAAACAGATTATGATCATACGCTGTGTAGGAGCAATGACATTGGATGTAGTGATTGCAATGGCTCTACAACTGGAAAACAAGGTTAGAGGATTTACAGAAGACCTGCAATGGTTAAAAACAAACAGAAATGTCACCGAAGATATGACCAGACAAGTATACTGCATCACATGCAAGAATTCAGGCCATACTAGTGCCACTTGTGCACTTAATCAGCTATTCTGTGCTATCTGCAACACTGCCGGACACACCACCGCAAACTGCGCATACAACACAAAAGTGCAGGGAACCGCAACTGTCAATGCTATTATACAGGAACCAGGACAACCAGCCAATCACTATGTGCCTCCGCAGATGAGAAACAACTAGCAACAAGGATATCGAAATTACAGAGGACAGAGAAACAACAACTACAACGCAAACCATTGGCAGGCCGGACCAGCACCGGAAAATCCCAACCTGCCACCACCGCACTGTCATTTCTGTGGCGAATTCCGTCACATTAGAAGATTCTGTAAGGATGCAGCTGAATACGATCAGAGGAAGAAGGAACGACAAAATCCAATGGCTAATATGGTACAAATCACAAAAGTAGAAACACAAGCTACAGTAATTCAGACCTGCTCCGGTAAACAACTACAGCCTCCACAAGAACTATTTGAACCAGGTATACGCGAACAACAAAGGATGTACAACAAGGCTAGTCAATGCACCACCACAGAACCCCCAGTCTTCCCAAATCCTATTCCGGTAACCCAGACTCCGTTAACTGAAGAAGGAACACAACCACAGGATTCCAATTCAGCAGCAGGTACATCAGCAGTAGAAGGCACCTCCTCAGCGGCAAACATGTCATCTTCAGCAGGCGCATCATCTTTAGAAGTTGTGGAAACAATCCAATCACAAAAGGCCTGGGAAATTTTATCTAAAGCATCCATCACTCTTCCTTTGGGCCAATTACTTGCACTAGTACCGGGAGTTCGACAAAAAATTCAACAACAGTTCAGTCCTGTGCCTTCCTGCATTCCGGCGATAGCGACAGTACAACCGGAACATAATTCCACGGTCGATCATTCAGTTCCTTTAATTACGGTATGGTATAAGAATCATAAAATCACACAGGTATTAATTGATGGAGGATCTAGAGTCAACATTGCTATTGCTGCACTATGTAAAAGGTTAGGGTGGACCGAAATCGAACTAGTTCAGTTTTTTGTCAGAATGGCCGACCAATCAAGAGTCCATCCCCTTGGACTTGTACGAAATGTACCAATCACCTTACAAGGTACAACATTTAAAATGACTGTTGTTGGAAGCAGCCAGAGGCACAGACGACGCGGAAGCATGTAACGACAGAGCAGTGAGCCAGTGGAATCTTTTTTCAAAGAATCATGTTCTAAAAATACTTTCAAAGACCTCCAACAGTGATTTTCATCACTAATGTAACATATGTAACATAGAAAAACCCTTTCCTTAATTTCTCGCTCCATTTTGTGCAAGCCGAGGAGTCCTCGTGCTTGAGGAGCTTAGGTAGAACAAGCGTATCAATTTTCGTTATTTTTAGACACCGTTTACCCTTCCAAATACCATCTAGGACCTAATTTTTAACTATGCCGGTCACTAGATGTGAAACCGGTCAAAAGTAGTCTAGAAACTATAAAAAGAGCTAGAGAGCTCATTTTTGAGGTTAGCTAGTGTGAGCTTAGAGTTCTTTTGAGCTTGTAATAGTGTTCTTGAGCAATAGAGTTGATTTCTCACCTTCCATTGTGTCTTGCTTGTCTCTTCGTAATGTGTGTGTATGTGTGTGTGCATTTCTATGCTTCTCACCTTCACTCTCACTTCATCTCACATTCACGATCTTCATATCACTCCTATCTCTTCCGCGGATTGACAATTAAGGAGGTGAAGATTCTTAACGTGGTACTTACCATTGTGCTAGAGCAACACCAAATTTGGCGCCGTTGCCGGGGATCGAGTCCAGGACGAATGTGTGATGGTAAGAGTATAGCAAGAAGTGGCATTGGAAGGTAAAAATTTCAGTTTTTGTTGTTGTTTTTACTTAGTTTTTAGTGTTTTTCACCTCCCCCACACTCCATCTTCATCACCGCATCATCATCTTCCTCTCCAAAAAAATCAGAAAATTCACCATATCCACCCATTCTCCTCATTTCCCCTCATTTGTGCATGCGAGAGAGTGAGAGAGAGCTTTTGTGCTTGTGTGTGCTTTGGCTTTCTTGAGTTTTCTTGCAGGTACAGAGCTCCAGTGCATCAGGAAAGCTTGGAAAAGGTAAAATTTTCAGTTTCTGTCAGAAATTTCCGACTGTGTCAGAGCATCGCGATGGTCTGCAAAGTTCGGAATTTGAAGAAGGCGACCACACCAGCGTGAAGAGCACACCTGCACCCCTAGGAATCCATAGCTGCATCTCAAAAAATTGCATTTTGGTGGACCATCGCGAGGGTCTCAGACCATCGCGATTGTGTCACACCATCGCGATTGGCTCACGCCATCGCGACGGCTCGGCTGGACCATCGCGACGGTCTCACGCCATCGCGACGGTTCATTTGGACCATCGCGATTGTTCGCGTACCATCGCGATTGTTCGGTTGACCCCACACCATCGCGATTAGCTCACGCCATCGCGCCGACGGTGCCACGTGGCAGTTGGACCATCGCGACGGCTCGCACCCTTGCACCATCGCGACAACCCGAAATTTTGGACCATCGCGATTGGCTCACGCCATCGCGCCCAGACCATCGCGATTGGCTCAAGCCATCGCGCCCAGACCATCGGGATTGGCTCAAGCCATCGCATCTGTGACCATCGCGACGGTTCACTTTGGACCATCGCGATTGTTCACGTTGACCGTTGACTGAGGCCATCGCGATTGTCCACTCTCACGCCATCGCGACGGTTCGCGCATCACGCCATCGCGACGGTTCGCGCATCACGCCATCGCGACGGTTCACTTTCACGCCATCGCGATTGTCCACTTTCACACCATCGCGACGGTCCCAGACCATCGCGATTGTCTCACACCATCGCGATTGTGCACCGCCATCGCAAATTTTAGGGTTTCAATTTTTGGCCAATTTTGAAGCTATTTTTGGGAAATTTTTGGGTGATTAGACTCATAGGAGACCTCTTAGCTCATATTTGGAGAAACACCGGTTTGTTAGTTTTTACCCCCCAGGGCCTGAACGGTCATAACTTTTTCATCCGAAGTCTGTTTTTTGAGCTTAATAGCTCGTTAGAAAGCTCTCGATGGTAGAAGTACAACTAGGTCTGACCCAGTTGTCAAGAAAGTCAAGAATGTTAGAACTGCTTCCGGTCATATTCCGGTGGAACGTGTTACACCTCTGGTACATTCCGGTACTATTTCGGCACAATCTGTCGAAAGATATAGTAAATCCAGAATCTACCAAGATGGAGTCTGAAGTTAGTTTAACAATCTTGGATAAAGATTCAAATTTGTTTACGATTAGAAACATGTTAGCCAAAGAAATTGGCAAGGGCGAAAAAACACCTTATTGTGGCATAATTTCGGCACATTCCGATGACATTTCGGTAATAGAATCACAGTTTTTCGGCGACGGTTACCATTTTTTGGTGAATCTTCAGCCCAGCCACCACTTTTTGGAGTAAGTTCCCCTACATTGGACATCAAGAAGGAAGGAAAGCTGTTCGAAACAGAGACTCGAAGTATACTGAGTAAAATCATAGCACCGGAAAGAGCACCGTCCGACGATACAGAAGATAGCCACAATACACTCACCATGAACGGGCAACAACAACAACAGCAGCAGCAACAACAGTTATGTCCACCTAGGCCGCCTCCAACAGGAGTGATGTACACTAAATTTGGTGGATTCCCAGGAGATGATCCGGATGCTCACGTACGCACCTTCGAGATAAGCTACGCAGTTCTCAACCATCCACCGGATCCAGCGTATAAGGCTATTGTCTTCCAATCTACACTGGTCAATAAGCAGCTAGATGGCTTACAGAATACGATATTAATCACTTCGGCACCTATGAAGCAGTACGAGATGCCTTTTTACAGCGATTTAGGCTAAAGAAGAATCCAGCCGAAATTTTTGATTATCTGCAAAACAACAGACAGAAGGTAAATCAAACTGTACATGAGTACGCTACCGTATTCAGGACGCATCTAAGGCAGTTACCACCAGCACATGCCAACCTACCGGACGATGTTATTACTCAGTGGTTTATCAATGGCTTGACTCCACAACTTAAACAGATTATGATCATACGCTGTGTAGGAGCAATGACATTGGATGTAGTGATTGCAATGGCTCTACAACTGGAAAACAAGGTTAGAGGATTTACAGAAGACCTGGAATGGTTGAAAACAAATAGAAATGTCACCGAAGATATGACCAGACAAGTATACTGCATCACATGCAACAATTCAGGCTATACTAGTGCCACTTGTGCACTTAATCAGCTATTCTGTGCTATCTGCAACACTGCCGGACACACCATCGAAAACTGTGCATACAACGCAAAAGTGCAAGGAACTGCAACTGTCAATGCTATTATACAGGAACCAGGACAACCAGCCAATCACTATGTGCCTCCGCAGATGAGAAACAACTAGCAACAAGGATATCGAAATTACAGAGGACAGAGAAACAACAACTACAACGCAAACCATTGGCAGGCCGGACCAGCACTGGAAAATCCCAACCTGCCACCACCGCGCTGTCATTTCTGTGGCGAATTCGGTCACATTAGAAGATTCTGTAAGGATGCAACTGAATACGATCAGAGGAAGAAGGAACGACAAAATCCAATGGCTAATATGGTACAAATCACACCAGTAGAAACACAAGCTACAGTAATTCAGACCTGCTCCGATAAACAACTACAGCCTGCACAAGAATTATTTGAACCAGGTATACGCGAACAACAAAGGATGTACAACAAGGCTAGTCAATGGACCACCGCAGAACCCCCAGTCTTCCCAAATCCTATTCCGGTAACCCAGACTCTGTTAACTGAAGAAGGAACACAACCACAGGATTCCAATTCAGCAGCAGGTACATCAGCAGTAGAAGGCACCTCCTCAGCGGCAAACATGTCATCTTCAGCAGGCGCATCATCTTTAGAAGTTGTGGAAACAATCCAATCACAAAAGGCCTGGGAAATTTTATCTAAAGCATCCATCACTCTTCCTTTGGGCCAATTACTTGCACTAGTACCGGGAGTTCGACAACAATTTCAACAACAGTTCAGTCCTGTGCCTTCCTGCATTCCGGCGATAGCGACAGTACAACCGGAAGCTAATTCCATGGTCGATCATTCAGTTCCTTTAATTACGGTATGGTATAAGAATCATAAAATCACACAGGTATTAATTGATGGAGGATCTGGAGTCAACATTGCTACTGCTGCACTATGTAAAAGGTTAGGGTGGACCGAAATCGAACCAGTTCAGTTTTTTGTCAGAATGGCCGACCAATCAAAAGTCCATCCCCTTGGACTTGTACGAAATGTACCAATCACCTTACAAGGTACAACATTTAAAATGACTGTTGTTGGAAGCAGCCAGAGGCACAGACGACGCGGAAGCATGTAACGACGGAGCAGTGAGCCAGTGGAATCTTTTTTCAAAGAATCATGTTCTAAAAATACTTTCAAAGACCTCCAACAGTGATTTTCATCACTAATGTAACATAGAAAAACCCTTTCCTTAATTTCTCGCTCCATTTTGTGCAAGCCGAGGAGTCCTCGAGCTTGAGGAGCTTAGGTAGAACAAGCGTATCAATTTTCATTATTTTTAGACACCATTTACCCTTCCAAATAGCATCTAGGACCTAATTTTTAACTATGCCGGTCACTAGATGTGAAACCGATCAAAACTAATCTAGAAACTATAAAAAGAGCTAGAGAGCTCATTTTTGAGGTTAGCTAGTGTGAGCTTAGAGTTCTTTTGAGCTTGTAATAGTGTTCTTGAGTAATAGAGTTGATTTCTCACCTTCCATTGTGTCTTGCTTGTCTCTTCGTAGTGTGTGTGTATGTGTGTGTGCATTTCTATGCTTCTCACCTTCACTCTCACTTCATCTCACATTCACGATCTTCAAATCACTCCTATCTCTTCCGCGGATTGACAATTAAGGAGGTAAAGCTTCTTAACGTGGTACTTACCATTGTGCTAGAGCAACACCAAATTTGGTGCCGTTGTCGGGAATCGAGTCTAGGACGAATGTGTGATGGTAAGAGTATAGCAAGAAGTGGCATTGGAAGGTAAAAATTTCAGTTTTTGTTGTTGTTTTTACTTAGTTTTTAGTGTTTCTCACCTCCCCCACACTCCATCTTCATCACCACATCATCATCTTCATCTCCAAAAAAATCAGAAAATTCACCATATCCACCCATTCTCCTCATTTCCCCTCATTTGTGCATGCGAGAGAGTGAGAGAGAGCTTTTGTGCTTGTGTGTGCTTTGGCTTTCTTGAGTTTTCTTGCAGGTACAGAGCTCCAGTGCATCATGAAAGCTTGGAAAAGGTAAAATTTTCAGTTTCTATCAGAAATTTCCGACTGTGTCAGACCATCGCGATGGTCTGCAAAGTTCGGAATTTGAAGAAGGCGACCACACCAGCGTGAAGAGCACACCTGCGCCCCTAGGAATCCATAGCTGCATCTCAAAAAATTGCATTTTGGTGGACCATCGCGACGGTCTCAGACCATCGCGATTGTGTCACACCATCGCGATTGGCTCACGCCATCGCGACGGCTCGGCTGGACCATCGCGACGGTCTCACGCCATCGCGACGGTTCATTTGGACCATCGCGATTGTTCGCGGACCATCGCGATTGTTCGCGGACCATCGCGATTGTTCGGTTGACCCCACACCATCGCGATTGGATCACGCCATCGCGCCGACGGTGCCACGTGGCAGTTGGACCATCGCGACGGCTCGCACCCTTGCACCATCGCGACAACCCAAAATTTTGGACCATCGCGATTGGCTCACGCCATCGCGCCCAGACCATCGCGATTGGCTCAAGCCATCGCGCCCAGACCATCGGGATTGGCTCAAGCCATCGCATCTGTGACCATCACGACGGTTCACTTTGGACCATCGCGATTGTTCACGTTGACCGTTGACTGACGCCATCGCGATTGTCCGCCTGATCGAGCCATCGCGACGGTTCACACTCACGCCATCGCCATTGTCCACTCTCACGCCATCGCGACGGTTCGCGCATCACGCCATCGCGATGGTTTACTTTCACACCATCGCGATTGTCCACTTTCACGCCATCGCGACGGTCCCAGACCATCGGGAATGTCTCACACCATCGCGATTGTGCACCCCCATCGCAATTTTTAGGGTTTCAATTTTTGGCCAATTTTGAAGCTATTTTTGGGAAATTTTTGGGTGATTAGACTCATAGGAGACCCCTTAGCTCATATTTGGAGAAACACCGGTTTGTCAGTTTTTACCCCACAGGGCCTGAACGGTCATAACTTTTTCATCCGAAGTCCGTTTTTTGAGCTCAATAGCTCGTTAGAAAGCTCTGGATGGTAGAAGTACAACTAGGTCTAACCCAGTTGTCAAGAAAGTCAAGAACGTTAGAACTGCTTCCGGTCATATTCCGGTGGAACGTGTTACACCTCTGGTACATTCCGGTACTATTTCGGCACAATCTGTCGAAAGATATAGTAAATCCAGAATCTACCAAGACGCAG
This sequence comes from Ceratopteris richardii, assembly GCA_020310875.1. NCBI lineage: Eukaryota > Viridiplantae > Streptophyta > Polypodiopsida > Polypodiales > Pteridaceae > Ceratopteris > Ceratopteris richardii. Next base: position 122,066,839 of record CM035424.1, read on the forward strand.
TCTGAAGTTAGTTTAACAATCTTGGATAAAGACTCAAATTTGTTTACGATTAGAAACACGTTAGCCAAAGAAATTGGCGAGGGCGAAAAAACACCTTATTCTGGCATAATTTCGGCACATTCCGATGACATTTCGGTAATAGAATCACAGTTTTTCGGCGACGGTTTACCATTTTTTGGTGAATCTTCAGCCCAGCCACCACTTTTTGGAGTAAGTTCCCCTACATTGGACATCAAGAAGGAAGGAAAGCTGTTCGAAACCGAGACTCGAAGTATACTGAGTAAAATCATCGCACCGGAAAGAGCACCGTCCGACGATACAGAAGATAGCCATAATACACTCACCATGAACGGGCAACAACAACAATATCAGCAGCAACAACAGTTATGTCCACCTAGGCCGCCTCCAACAGGAGTGACGTACACTAAATTTGGTGGATTCCCAGGAGATGATCCGGATGCTCACGTACGCACCTTCGAGATAAGCTACGCAGTTCTCAACCATCCATCGGATCCAGCGTATAAGGCTATTGTCTTCCAATCTACACTGGTCAATAAGCAGCTAGATGGCTTACAGAATACGATATTAATCACTTCGGCACCTATGAAGCAGTACGAGATGCCTTTTTACAGCGATTTAGGCTAAAGAAGAATCCAGCCGAAATTTTTGATTATCTGCAAAACAACAGACAGAAGGTAAATCAAACTGTACATGAGTACGCTACCCTATTCAGGACGCATCTAAGGCAGTTACCACCAGCACATGCCAACCTACCGGACGATGTTATTACTCAGTGGTTTATCAATGGCTTGACTACACAACTTAAACAGATTATGATCATACGCTGTGTAGGAGCAATGACATTGGATGTAGTGATTGCAATGGCTCTACAACTGGAAAACAAGGTTAGAGGATTTACAGAAGACCTGGAATGGTTAAAAACAAACAGAAATGTCACCGAAGATATGACCAGACAAGTATACTACATCACATGCAAGAATTCAGGCCATACTAGTGCCACTTGTGCACTTAATCAGCTATTCTGTGCTATCTGCAACACTGCCGGACACACCACCGCAAACTGCGCATATAACGCAAAAGTGCAGGGAACCGCAACTGTCAATGCTATTATACAGGAACCAGGACAACCAGCCAATCACTATGTGCCTCCGCAGATGAGAAACAACTAGCAACAAGGATATCGAAATTACAGAGGACAGAGAAACAACAACTACAACGCAAACCATTGGCAGGCCGGACCAGCACCGGAAAATCCCAACCTGCCACCACCGCGCTGTCATTTCTGTGGCGAATTTGGTCACATTAGAAGATTCTGTAAGGATGCAGCTGAATACGATCAGAGGAAGAAGGAACGACAAAATCCAATGGCTAATATGGTACAAATCACACCAGTAGAAACACAAGCTACAATAATTCAGACCTGCTCCGGTAAACAACTACAGCCTCCACAAGAATTATTTGAACCAGGTATACGCGAACAACAAAGGATGTACAACAAGGCTAGTCAATGGACCACCGCAGAACCCCCAGTCTTCCCAAATCCTATTCCGGTAACCCAGACTCCGTTAACTAAAGAAGGAACACAACCACAGGATTCCAATTCAGCAGTAGGTACATCAGCAGTAGAAGGCACCTCCTCAGCGGCAAACATGTCATCTTCAGCAGGCGCATCATCTTTAGAAGTTGTGGAAACAATCCAATCACAAAAGGCCTGGGAAATTTTATCTAAAGCATCCATCACTCTTCCTTTGGGCCAATTACTTGCACTAGTACCGGGAGTTCGACAACAATTTCAACAACAGTTCAGTCCTGTGCCTTCTTGCATTCCGGCGATAGCGATAGTACAACCGGAACCTAATTCCACGGTCGATCATTCAGTTCCTTTAATTACGGTATGGTATAAGAATCATAAAATCACACAGGTATTAATTGATGGAGGATCTGGAGTCAACATTGCTACTGCTGCACTATGTAAAAGGTTAGGGTGGACCAAAATCGAACCAGTTCAGTTTTTTGTCAGAATGGCTACTTTTCGCGTAACTACTTTTCGCGCGTGTCTTACAAAGATTTCCGTTACACCTGTCCTACTCCGTCGGCCGACTAACAGAAGTGACCCAAGAACCGGACGAGAGTAGTGATTCGGACCTAGAATCCATCATCATGGAACCCTTTTGTTCCACAGAAGAGGAATATCTTTACTTTGTAGAAGCCGAAACCCCTCAAACGGACAAGGAATGTCGAATCAAACAATCCGAGCTATCCATAAAAGATACAGAAAGTAAGCAAAAGAAGAGAAAGAAAGCACCAAAGTCAAAAGAAGAAGAAGAACTTCTCATGGAAGTACCCGAAAACTTCAAGAAGTAAGAAATAGAAGACAGAAGAATCATGGTACGAATGCCCAAAAGAAAAGCCAATGTTGGAGAAGTATATGACAATCAAGAGAAAACCAAAAAAAATCATAGTTACCATAGAAGAAGGAGAAGACGAATGCACATACATAGGGCATGATTTGACGAATGAAGAAGAAGAAGAGTTAATTGCCTTATACGTGAATATAGAGATGTGTTCGCTTGGAGTTACAAAGACTTGAAAGGAGTAGGCCCAAATATATGCTCCCATAGAATCCCTCTGACTCCAGATGCCAAACTTACAAAATAGAAACCATACACATATAATGATAACTACACTGCTAAGATTAAAGAAGAGATAGATCGTTTGATAGAATCAGGATTCATTTACAAAATTGAGCATACCGAATGGGTATCCCCCATTGTGGTTGTGCCCAAGAAGAATGGGAAATTTGTGTGTGTATTAACCTTAAAAAAGTTAATGCCGCCATGATTAGAGACAGTTATCCTCTTCTTATCACGGAACACTTATTGGGAAGAGTTGCGGAAAAGGAAGTTTATGGCTTTCTTGATGGTTTCTCAGGCTATAATCAAGTAGCTATTGCTCCACAAGATTAACATAAGACGGCTTTTGCCACTGAATGGGTCATATTTGCATTTCGTGTGATGCCCTTTCAACTGACAAATGCACCCGCCACTTTCCAATGATTGATGTGTCATGTTTTTAAGGAATTCTTACGCAAGAATTTGGAAGTTTATGTCGATGACATATGTACTCATTTGAATATGAGGCAGACGCATATCCGTGAATCAACGCAAGTATTTAACAAATGTCAAGAATATCAGGTTTGCTTGAACCCAGAAGAGTGTGTTTTCATGGTCAGGCAAGGCAAAATTCTAGGACATATTGTGTCAAAGAACAGAATTTCGACAGATGAAGAGAAGGTCAAAGTAATTGTAGACCTACCTAGACCAAGGAACATAAAAGAAGTACAGACTTTCATGGGCCATTGTAGTTACTATCGACAATTCATACATATGTATGCTATCATAGCCAAGCCTCTGTACTCTCTTTTGACCCAGTATTCCATGGCTTGGTCTAGGTCCCTGCAGCAGTGTGTGTATGTGATGTGTGATGTGATGTGTGTGTGTGTGTGTGTGTGTGTGTGTGTGAAGTGTATGTGTATGTGATGTATGTGTGTGTGTGATGTGATGTGTGTGTGAAGTGTGTGTGTATGTGATATGCGTGTGATGTATATGATGTGTGTATGTGCGCGTGTATGAGGTGTGTGTATGTGATGTGATGTATGTGTGTGTGTGATGTGTGTGTATGTGATGTGTGTGTATGTGATGTGATGTATGTGTGTGTGTGAAGTGTATGTATGTGTGAAGTGTGTGTGTATGTGATATGCGTGTGATGTATATGATGTGTGTATGTGCGCATGTATGAGGTGTGTGTATGTGATGTGATGTATGTGTGTGTGTGATGTGTGTGTATGTGATGTGATGTATGTGTGTGTGTGAAGTGTATGTATGTGTGAAGTGTGTGTGTGTGTATGATGTGTGTATGTGTGAGTGAGAGAGAGAGAGAGAGACTCTCCCTCCCCTCCTCTGTCTGAGCGTGGTAGCGCGCAGACAGAGAAGGAGAGAGAGAGAGAGAGAGAGAGAGAGGAGAGAGAAGGAAAGAGAGAGAGAGAGAGACTCTCCCTCCCCTCCTTTGTCTGTGCACGGCACCGCGCAGACAGAGAAGGAGAGAGAGAGAGGAGAGAGAAGGAAAGAGAGAGAGAGAGAGAGAGAGAGAGAGAGAGAGACTCTCCCTCCCCTCCTCTGTCTGAGCGCGACAGCGCACAGACAGAGAAGGAGAGAGAGAGAGGAGAGAGAAGGAAAGAGAGAGAGAGAGAGGAAAGAGAAGGAGAGAGAGAGAGAGAGAAAAAGATAGAGATTGAGAGAAAGGCGTAGAGGGAGAGAGAGAGAGAGATCGGTGCTGCAGAGAGAGAGAGAGAGAGAGAGAGACTCTCCCTCCCCTCCTCTGTCTGAGCGCGGCAGCGCGCAGACAGAGAAGGAGAGAGAGAGAGGAGAGAGAAGGAAAGAGAGAGAGAGAGAGAGAGAGATCGGGACAGAGAAGGAGAGACAGGAGAGAGAAGGAAAGAGAGAGAGTGAGAGAGAGAAGGAGAGAGAGAGAGAGAGAGACTCTCCCTCCCCTCCTCTGTCTTTGCGCGGCAGCGCACAGACAGAGAAGGAGAGAGAGAGAGAGGAGAGAGAAGGAAAGAGAGAGAGAGAGAGAGAGAGAGAAAAAAAAAAGAGACTCTCCCTCCCCTCCTCTGTCTGAGCGCGGAAGCGCGCAGACAGAGAAGGAGAGAGAGAGAGAGAGAGAGGAGAGAGAAGGAAAGAGAGAGAGAGAGAGAGAGAGAGAGAGAGAGAGAGACTCTCCCTCCCCTCCTCTGTCTGAGCGTGGTAGCGCGCAGATAGAGAAGGAGAGAGAGAGAGAGAGGAGAGAGAAGGAAAGAGAGAGAGAGAGAGAGAGAGAGAGAGAGAGATCGGGACAGAGAAGGAGAGAGAGAGAGAGAGGAAAGAGAAGGGGAGAGAGAGAGAGAGAGAGAGAGAGAGAGAGAGAGAGGCATAGACAGAGAAGGAGAGAGAGAGAGAGAGAGAGAGAGAGAGAGAGAGGAGAGAGAAGGAAAGAGAGAGAGAGAGAGAGAGATCGGGACAGAGAAGGAGAGAGAGAGAGAGAGGAAAGAGAAGGAGAGAGAGAGAGAGAGAGAGAGAGAGAGAGAGAGAGAGAAAGAGAGAGAGAGAGAGAGAGAAAGGCGCAGAGGGAGAGAGAGAGATCGGTGCTGCACAGAGAGAGAGAGAGAGAGAGAGAGAGAGAGAGAGAGAGAGAGAAAGGTAGAAAGAGAGATAAAGAGATAGGAAAAATATTATAGATATAATTAGTTAATTTACTAATCTAGTTAAGTACGTATTAATGTATTACTTTAATGAGATATAATAAGGTTTAATTAATTCTGGTATTATTTAATGAGAAATTGGAAAGGTATACTTACTTCATTAGAAGTTAATATATATGAGTACATATTAATATATGCATATGTGTTAGTGTATATGCATATGCATGCATGTATATGCATGTAAAATGATAGTTTACATATATGCATGAGGTAATGAATGTGCGCATGCATGTTAGTTCATATTATATAATGTTACTACATTTGCATGATTATATGTATTTAGAAGTGCATGTAATGTTAGCATGTGTGTGTGTTAATATGTATAATTTAAAAGTACATTAGTATGTATGAGGAATGTATGTATTAGAGTGCATTTAAGTGTTTTAGTGCACATATTAAAATATGCATGGGTATGTAATTGAATGAATGAATATATGCATGACAAAGGCAAGTTATTAAGCATGTGTATGCTTTAATGTATGTGACTAATGTTTTTTAAGTTTCTTAATGATTCTTGTAATATTACTAATATGTTAATGTTTTTTTTGCAGAATCATTGATGAGTTCAAGCTATTGAAGTGAAAAAAGAGAAGCAACAAGATTGATGATCCATTTAAACCTTATATCTCCATTTAGTCATTTACCCAATTGCTTAGACATTTATCCAATTATCTAGACTTTACATTTGTATTAGCTTATTAATTCATTTATTCAAACCAGTTTAGCATCATATTGTTTCTATTAGTTCTTTCATGTCTTTCGATTTATACCATGCATCTGAACACAGTAGTAATAACATCATTGAACATACAACCAAATCCGTAGAATTAGTGTTAGAAGAACTTATTAAGAACAATATTACTTCGGAATCATTAGTGTCTTTATCTTATGATCAATGTTTAACTACATTCCTAGCATTTTCTTCCATTGCATCTCCTGAATCACAAAGTAGTGAAGATTTATTTCCACCAACTTTAGTTAGACAAACTCAACCAAAACCATTAGAAGTTACAATAGAAGAGGTAGTTAAAGATCAGATAACCGAAGAGTCATTATTGTTAACACCCAAACAGATAGCTATTGCCAGATATAAAGCAGCTTGTCCCTATGGTCCTTAGTCTGAGTCCGCTACAGACACCCTGCGTGTGCCGAACGATTTAGGCGGATGACTTGATCCACCATCCGAGCATCTCTCACAACCCGACTTGGTGAACCCGACGTGAAGATCGGCTTGCGACTCAGACGATATTATCAGTTTGCATTGCATATACATTCATACGATTTTACATCAGTGCAGCTGCGTCTTCATCCCTGGAAGTTGTGGCATTTACGTGAGCTTGCAATCTTCTTGGTGTCGAGGGCTGGTCTAGTGACCTGAGCGCCTCCACGAAGATTGGCAAGTAGGAGAACCTCGTCTCGCCACCCCTTTCATCAACAATTGAAGCACAAAACGCTCGCACCCATTTTAGCAAAATATGTATTTAGATTTTTGATTCAAATCAATAAATGTATTGAATTTCACAGAAAGCACTGTTTTGAGCCTCATCTTCGAGCAGCTGGTATAATTTCTTTACTCTTACATTCTTGCATACATAATTTTATTTAAGGTTAAATTATTGGTATAGGTTGAAGGCAACTGTTTGTTAAACATAGGTTAAGCGTTAATCATAGCTTTACTTGCAACATTTTGGCATAGTAAAAACTTATCAAACTGGACTCTAACGGAATTTCAGAATTAGTAGTTGAACATAAGGAAAGAGTAACAAAAGAAGTTCAGGATATAGTTAGAATTGTTCAAGCTAGATCAAAACAGACTTCAAAAATGGACGAACTATTTCAAACTATGATGCACGAGACACAAGGACAAACAGTAGTTGAAACGTTATTAAAGGATAAAGGGAAATTTACTGGTATGAATGTTACAAATTATTTAGACACGTTTGAGGAATTAGCCAAGTTACACGGCTTGCCTGATACAAAGTGGAAATCCTATCTTGGACGACTTTCCATAGGTACAGTGAAAGCTATTATGGATCTAGATGACAATAAGGAATGGGATGAGTTTAGAAAAGAGCTACATAAAGAATTTTATTTAGAGGACTATAGTCAACACAGTAGAGAGGGATTTATGAAATGGATTAGTTCTCCTAAGCCTCACATTTCTTTAACTCAACTCCATGGCGAATTTATGAAAAGATGCTCTCAATTACCTGAACAGGATAGAGTTGCCCTTACCCCAGATATCATTTTATATTTCCTTAAAATCTTGACTCCAGATATAAGGGTAGAGGTTGAGCGTAGGCTTGAAGAACCGGGAAAGAAATATGGGCTTACAGATGACTGGGGTGTAGTGAAAATTGTAGTTGAGGTGGTTGCTCATATGAACCAACGTAAAACACTCCTTTATGATTCGATGTCTCAACCATCCTCCAGTTTTCCTCCGATTCAAGCAACTAGGGATACACATATAGATTCAAAAGTTGAGCCTACAACATCCACATCTAGAGTACCAACCGAGTTACAATTTGAGATTTTGTTTAACAAGTTGGACAATATGATGCATATGCACGAAAATATGTCCAAAGAGGTAGCGGCTTTGCAGAATGTGGTGTATGCTTTAAACCTACAAGATAAACCTGCAATGCAAGCTCATCCGACTATTTATCCTCAACCAGTAAATGCTCCAAATCCACCATTAGTAGCTCCGAATCATCCTTTTATACCTCCTAATCCACCTTTTATACCTCCTAATCCTCTAGTTGTACCCCAACCAATTCCTCAACCAATTCCTCAAGCATTTAACCAAAGAAATTTCAATGAAAGGAGAAATGTCAATGTGAGGAGATGTATCTGGTGCGATGCCACAGATCATTTGACTTACACATGTGTTGGAAGCAGCCAGAGGCACAGACGACGCGGAAGCATGTAACAACGGAGCAGGGAGCCAGTCAAATCTTTTTTCAAAGAATCATGCTCTAAAAATACTTTTCAAAAACCTCCAACAGTGATTTTTATCACTATTGTAACATATGTAACATAGAAAACCCCATTTTGTAATCCATAGCTCCATTTTGTGCAAGCCAAGGAGTCCTCGAGCTTGAGGAGCTTAGGTAGAACAAGCGTATCAATTTTCGTTATTTTTATACATCGTTTGCCCTTCCAAATAGCATCTAGGACCTAATTTTTAACTATGCCGGTCACTAGATGTGAAACCGGTCAAAACTAGTCTAGAAACTATAAAAAGAGCTAGAGAGCTCATTTTTGAGGTTGGCTAGTGTGAGCTTAGAGCTATTTTGAGCTTGTAAGAGTGTTCTTGAGTAATAGAGGATTTCTCACCTTCCATTGTGTCTTGCTTGTCTCTTCATTGTGTGTGTGTGTGTGCATCTTGGTGCTTCTCACCTTCACTCTCACATCATCTCACATTCACGATCTTCATATCACTCCTATCTCTTCTGCAGATTGACAATTAAGGAGGTGAAGCTTCTTAACGTGGTACTTACCATTGTGCTAGAGCAACACCAAATTTGGCACCGTTGCCGGGGATCGAGTCTAGGACGAATGTGTGATGGTAAGAGTATAGCAAGAAGTGGCGTTGGAAGGTAAAAATTTCAGTTTTTTGTTGTTGTTTTTACTTAGTTTTTAGTGTTTTTCACCTCCCCCACACTCCATCTTCATCACCGCATCATCATCTTCATCTCCAAAAAAATCAGAAAATTCACCATATCCACCCATTCTCCTCATTTCCCCTCATTTGTGCATGCGAGAGAGTGAGAGAGAGCTTTTGTGCTTGTGTGTGCTTTTGCTTTCTTGAGTTTTCTTGCAGGAACAGTACTCCCGTGCATCAGGAAGGCTGCAAAAAGGTAAGAAAATCAACTTCTGTCAGAAATTTCCGAGTGTGTCAGACCATCGCGATGGTCTGCAAACTTCAGAATTTGAGGTAAGCGACCACACAGGCGTGTAGGCGACCCTTGCGCATCTACGAATCCACAGCTGCATTTCAAAAAATCACATTTTGGTGGACCATCGCGACGGTCTCAGACCATCGCGATTGTGTCACACCATCGCGATAGGCTCACGCCATCGGGACGGCTCGGCCGGACCATCACGACGGTTCACTTTGGACCATCGCGATTGTGTCACACCATCGCGATAGGCTCACGCCATCGCGACGGCTCGGCTGGACCATCGCGACGGTCTCACGCCATTGCGACGGTTCATTTGGACCATCGCGACGGTTCGCGGACCATCGCGACGGTTCGGTTGACCCCACACCATCGCGATTGGCTCATGCCATCGTGCCGACGGTGCCACGTGGCAAGCTAGACCATCGCGACGGCTCGCACCTCACGCCATCGCGACGACACCCTCACACCATCGCGACACTTCAAAAATTTGGACCATCGCGATTGGCTCACGCCATCGCGCCCAGACCATCGCGATTGGCTCAAGCCATCGCATCTGTGACCATCGCGATGGTTCACTTTGGACCATCGTGACTGTTCACGTTGACCGTTGACTGACGCCATCGCGATTGTCTGCCTGATCGAGCCATCGCGACGGTTCATACTCACGCCATCGCGATTGGCTCACGCCATCGCACCCAGACCATCGCGATTGGCTCAAGCCATCGCATCTGTGACCATCGCGACGGTTCACTTTGGACCATCGCGATTGTTCACGTTGACCGTTGACTGACGCCATCGCGATTGTCCGCCTAATTGAGCCATCACGACGGTTCACACTCACGCCATCGCGATTGGCTCACGCCATCGTGCCCAGACCATCGCGATTGGCTCAAGCCATCGCATCTGTGACCATCGCGACGGTTCACTTTGGACCATCGCGATTGTGCACGTTGACCGTTGGCTGACGCCATCGCGATTGTCCGCCTGATCGAACCATCGTGACGGTTCAAACTCACGCCATCGCGATTGTCCACTTTCACGCCATCGCGACGGTGCACTTCAGACCATCGCGATTGCTCACCTTCACGCCATCGCCATCATTCACGTCTAGACCATCGCGATTGTTCACCCTCACGCCATCGCGACGGTCCCAGACCATCGCGATCATCTCAGACCATTGCGATTGTGCACCCCCATCGCAAATTTTAGGGTTTCATTTTTTGGCCAATTTTGGGGCTAATTTTGGGAAATTTTCGGGTGACTAGACTCATAACAGACCCCCTAGCTCATATTTGGAGAAAAACCTGTTTGTCAGTTTTTACCCCCTAGGGCTTGAACGGACATAACTTTTTCATCCGAAGTTCGTTTTTCGAGCTTAATAGCTCGTTAGAAAGCTCTTTACGAGTACTATGTGACCTCAAATGCGCCACACCAGCCTGAAGAGCACACCTGCGCCCCTAGGAATCCATAGCTGCATCTCAAAAAATTGCATTTTGGTGGACCATCGCGACAGTCTCAGACCATCGCGATTGTGTCACACCATCGCGATTGGCTCACGCCATCGCGACGGCTCGGCTGGACCATCGCGGTGGTTCATTTGGACCATCGCGATTGTTCGCGGACCATCGCGATTGTTCGGTTGACCCCACACCATCGCGATTGGCTCACGCCATCGCGCCGACGGTGCCACATGGCAGTTGGACCATCGCGACGGCTCGCACCCTTGCACCATCGCGACAACCCAAAATTTTGGACCATCGCGATTGGCTCACGCCATCGCGCCCAGACCATCGCGATTGGCTCAAGCCATCGTGCCCAGACCATCGGGATTGGCTCAAGCCATCGCATCTGTGACCATCGCGACGGTTCACTTTGGACCATCGCGATTGTTCACGTTGACCGTTGACTGACGCCATCGCGATTGTCCGCCTGATCGAGCCATCGCGACGGTTCACACTCATGCCATCGCGATTGTCCACTCTCACGCCATCGCGACGGTTCGCGCATCACGCCATCGCGACGGTTCACTTTCACGCCATCGCGATTGTCCACTTTCACGCCATCGCGACGGTCCCAGACCATCACGATTGTCTCACACCATCGCGATTGTGCACCCCCATCGCAAATTTCAGGGTTTCAATTTTTGGCCAATTTTGAAGCTATTTTTGGGAAATTTTTGGGTGATTAGACTCATAGGAGACCCCTTAGCTCATATTTGGAGAAACACCGGTTTGTCAGTTTTTACCCCCCAGGGCCTGAACGGTCATAACTTTTTCATCCGAAGTCCATTTTTTGAGCTTAATAGCTCGTTAGAAAGCTCTTTACGAGTACTACGTGACCTCAAATGTGCCACACCAGCGTGAAGAGCACACCTGCGCCCCTAGGAATCCATAGCTGCATCTCAAAAAATTGCATTTTGGTGGACCATCGCGACGGTCTCAGACCATCGCGATTGGCTCACGCCATCACGACGGCTCGGTTGGACCATCGCGACGGTCTCACCAGAACACGTAGAAACATATCATTACGATAGTCCACCAGTGGAACCTAGTTGGGAGCCAGACTATGCTAATGTGATGTACACAAACCCAAATCCACGGCCCCAATTAAGACAACAGAGACCACAGTGCCCTAGAGGACCATGCTTTAGGTGCCAAGGAGATCACTTCATAAAGGATTGTCCACATCCTCCTATAGCAGGACAATCACAGTACTATAACATCCAAGGCTTTTGTGCCGATTGTGGCAAAGAGCACATAATCAAAGATTGCCCTAAGAACCCTGTTAATGCTTCGAATGTGACACCGATCAATGTGATAGGTATTGTGAACAACGCAGATGGATCCAACCCCACCTACGTGCCTATCCAAGCTATAACAAGAGCCCAAGCGCTCTTACAGAACCAACAGCTTAATCAAGAGAAAGTATCCGGAACCAGTGAAGTTGCAGAATCTAGCAGTAAAAAGACGAAATCTTGGAAAGATTCTAGAGAAAGAATTAAGAGAAAATGGAGTAAAAAGATAACTGAGTTGGAAGGAAGTTTAAAGGAATCTAGAGCCAAAATTCTAGAATTGACTTCGCAAGAATTGAGTCAAGAGAATCCAGCTCAGAAATCAGGATCAATTTTAGCGGAACCCATACCAGAAGATCTAGACATGATGTTTCGTGCATATCAAGCTAGATTAAAAGAAGGACCTCAAGTAGCTGAAATGAGTAAAAACTACCCTCGAGCTGATCTAGAAATGGAGAGAACTAAACTTTGCATGAAGATGGTAGAACTAGCACAAGCTTTGTTCGAAGCCTCTAGATATCTTAATTGGAATAACATGGCAAAACCGGAATTACATTTTCAAGGACTAATGGAGAGGCTAGAATATTTGATTGAAAGCAAAGAGAAAAAGGATCAGCATAGGAACACAATTGTCCCAGAGACACAGGAAAGGAATGCACCATCCCTGTCTCAAGTACCCAACTAAGAAAGTCAAAACAACCTGTCTTCCATACATAGGTACTCTCATGAATTTTTGAGAGAAATACAAGAAGAGAAGTGGAGAAAGGAACAAGGAACCCATCCTCCTATTCAAGAAATAGACGACTTGCAAGAACAATTTCCCCAAGACATTCCCTCTATATACGATGATGTAGAGGAAGAACAACTGAGTGAACACACAGGAGTTGAATCTAATTCTTTACAAGAATTACCTCAGTTCACAGGACCTTGGGAAGCAAAGTCTATTAGTATGAGAGCACCCACGATAATAGTGAGGAATGAAGAATCAGTAATCCCTAGAAACACGGAAGTGATCAAGAATACTAAAGTACAATGTAATCTCACTCTAGAGGAGTTATTGAAGGTAAAACCAGAATTGTGGAAGCACATAGCAAATCAATTCCCCGAGCTTGCTACTACTCCCTCACAAATAGGATCACATAAGAAGGTACCAGAAATACCCGTAGAAAAGATCGGAGATGTAAGCGAAGGAGAGGAAGGTAACACTTATCTTCCAATAACCCATCAGGGCTACACCACGAAAGCCATCTTAGACTCAGGAGCCGGAGTAGCCATAGCTACCATCGTTTTATGGAAACGTTGGGGTAAGCCAGCATTAAGACCCACCAGGATGAAGCTACAAATGGCTGATGGACACATAGAAAAACCATTAGGCTTACTAGAAGGCATATCTCTCACCACTTGTGGTGTAGAATTTGAGCATACCTTTGCCATTTGTGACTTTGCAAAAAACCATGCTTATGAGATGATATTGGGACGACCATTCATGCGTCAGTTGCAAATTGTACAAGATTGGGGAACTAATTCTTTGTACTTGCAACATTTAGGAGTGGCTACCAAAGTCAATCTTAAAGTCTTCGTTGATTCATAGCTTCAAACAGACCCCTCAGGAAACAGTTAGACTGGCAGGACGTAGGTTTAGACAATATTTTGAACGATGTCCAATGCAAGAGCTACCCTCACAGGCCAAGCAAGTGTCATTGTTTCTAGATGGCTTGTTGAGCTCTAAACTACGCTCCTACGTGTACCTAAAGGAACCCAGAACGCTAGAGCAATGTATAAGAATTTGTATAGACATTGAGGAAAACTTAGGAGACGAGTTGGAACTCTTAAAGGTCTATAAGGACTCAGACTGTTCATCTCTAGCATCCACAAAATTGTCTAGCTCAATAGAAGACCTTGCAGAAAAAGTGGCCTAGAAACAAGGAGTTTCTAGTAAACCTAGGGTGCTAACAAACAAGCGTTGTTACACCTGTGGTGGTGACCATATGGCAAATGTGTGTCCCAATGCACCACAACCACAAGCCAACCCTAGTGGCCAATACTGTACAATTGAGAGAAGATACACGAATCATACGGCTCAGGACTGCCCATACAACAAACAAACCGTGAGACAGAACTACCCGCAAGCATACCCACAGCCAGGTAGGTATCAAGGCCAATACAATGCTCAGCCTTATTACTATAGGCCTCCTCAGAACTACCCATACCAGGCTCAACAGAGACCTCAACCTGTCTTAGCTCAGCAGCCACCCCCACCAGCGAATGTCATCTCAGTCAAATACGCTGCTGCAGAAGAGAATCTAAGTAGGGCCTTAGTGCCTTCTTCACCTTTGATCACAGAGGGTGACCCGAATTCGAACAGTTTTGACTCCACTCATGTAGATAGTCCACCCGCATATTACACAGAGTCACCAGAACACGTAGAAACATATCATTATGATAGTCCACCAGTGGAACCTAGTTGGGAGCCCGACTATGCTAATGTGATGTACACAAACCCAAATCCACGACCCCAATTGAAACAACAAAGATCACAGGGCCCTAGAGGACCATGCTTTAGGTGCCAAGGAGATCATTTCATAAAGGATTGTCCACATCCCCCGATAGTAGGACAATCACAGTACTATAACATCCAAGGCTTTTGTGCTGATTGTGGCAAAGAGCACATAATCAAAGATTGTCCTAAAAATCCAGTTAACGCTTCGAATGTGACACCGATCAATGTGATAGGTATTGTAAATAACGCAGATGGATCCAACCCTACCTACGTGCCTATTCAAGCTATAACAAGAGCCCAAGCGCTCTTACAGAACCAACAGCTTAATCAAGAGAAAGTAGCCGGAACCAGTGAAGTTGCAGAATCTAGCAGTAAAAAGACAAAATCTTGGAAAGATTCGAGAGAAAGAATTAAGAGAAAATGGAGTAAAAAGATAACTGAGTTGGAAGGAAGTTTAAAGGAATCTAGAGCCAAAATTCTAGAATTGACTTCGCAGGAATTGAGTCAAGAGAATCCAGCTCAGAAATCAGAATCAATTTTAGCGGAACCCATACCAGAAAATCTAGACATGATGTTTCGTGCATATCAGGCTAGATTAAAAGAGGGACCTCAGGTAGCTGAAATGAGCAAAAACTACCCTCGAGCTGATCTAGAAATTGAGAGAACTAAACTTTGCATGAAGATGGTTGAACTAGCACAAGCTTTGTTCGAAGCCTCTAGATATCTTAATGGGAATAACATGGCAAAACCGGAATTACATTTCCAAGGACTAATGGAGAGGCTAGAATACTTGATAGAGAGCAAAGAGAAAAAACATCAGCCTAGGAACCCTATTGTCCCAGAGACACAGGAAAGGAATGCACCATCCCTGTCTCAAGTACCCAACTCAGAAAGTCAAGACAACCTGTCTTCCATACATAGGTACTCACATGAATTTTTGAGAGAAATCCAAGAAGAGAAGTGGAGAAAGGAACAAGGAACCCATCCTCCTATTCAAGAAATAGATGACTTGCAGGAACAATTTCCCCAAGACATTCCCTCTATTTACGATGGTGTAGAGGAAGAACAACTGAGTGAAAACACAAGATTTGGATCTAATTCTTTACAAGAATTACCTCAGTTCACAATACCTTGGGAAGCGAAGTCTATTAGTATGAGAGCACCCACGATAATAGTGAGGAATGAAGAATCAATAATCCCTAGAAACACGGAAGTGATCAAGAATACCAAAGTACAATGTAATCTCACTCTAGAGGAGTTGTTAAAGGTAAAACCAGAATTGTGGAAACATGTAGAAACTCAATTCCCCGAGCTTGCTACTACTCCCTCACAAATAGGATCACATAATAAGGTACCAGAGATACCCGTAGAAAAGATTGGAGATGTAAGCGAAGGAGGGGAAGGTAACACTTATCTTTCAATAACCCATCAGGGCTACACCACGAAAGCCATCTTAGATTGAGGAGCCGGAGTAGCCATCGCTACCACTGCTTTATGGAAACGTTGGGGTAAGCCATCATTAAGACCCACTAGGATGAAGCTACAAATGGCTGACGGACACATAGAAAAACCATTAGGCTTACTAGAAGGCATATCTCTCACCACTTGTGGTGTAGAATTTGAGCATACTTTTGCCATTTGTGACTTTGCAAAAAACCATGCTTATGAGATGATATTGGGATGACCATTCATGCGTCAGTTGCAAATTGTACAAGATTGGGGAACTAATTCTTTGTACTTGCAACATTTAGGGGTGACTACCAAAGTCAATCTTAAAGACTATTCACATCGAGATGTACCCCCAATACAATGGAATACCATCCATAAGACACCAGTAGAGACCGAATCTGTGCACTCATTAGAATCAGATCCTTCTTGGTTGCATGAGGATACTCATTTATGGATGTGTAAAGTAGCCAAACAAGAGGAAGAAAGATTAGAAGCAAGGACCTTAGGTGCAGAACAACATCCACGAACCCTGCAAGATCCAGCCTATGCACCTGTAGTATTCCCAGACGAAGAGTTTGAACCCCATGGTTGGGCAGAAATCCTAGCAACCATGGATGTAGCCATCAATGAAGAACAATGGACACCCCACTGTGACGAGGATGGCTATGACATATCAGTTTTCACGATAGAGCCAATCATGTGCGATGCAATTTTAGAAGAATGTGAACCTAGCACTGATGCATTTGAGGATGCGAGCGATTTCGATTTAGAATCAATTATCATGGACTCACCCTTTGCATCAGAGGAAGAATATTTTTTCGAGGTAGAGACTCACACTCAGAGACACGAGGAAATTACGAATGAGGTGAGGTTAGCCACGGAAGTGACTAGCAAGAGTGAAGGCAAGAAAAGAAAGAAGAAAGCAACCATGTCAGAAAAAGAAGAATCCTTGTTTGAAGTACTCGAGAACTTCAAGAAATATGAAATCGAAGATAGAAGGATCATGGTACGAATGCCTAATAGAAAGGCGAATGACGGACAAGTATATGATAACCGAGAGAAAACCAAGAAAATAATCGTAGCCATAGAAGGAGAAGAAGAAAAATGTACATACATAGGGCATGATTTGACAACTGAAGAAGAAGAAGAGCTAGTTGCCCTATTGCGCGAATATAGAGATGTTTTTGCTTGGAGCTACAAAGATTTGAAAGGAGTAGATCCAGATATATGTTCTCATAGAATCCCTATGTCTCCAGATGCAAAACCTACGAAACAGAAACCTTACACGTACAATGATAACTACGCTGCGAAGATTAAAGAGGAGATAGATCGTTTGATAGAAGCAGGATTCATTTATGAAATTGAGCATATCGAATGGGTATCTCCCATTGTGGTAGTGCCCAAGAAGAATGGAAAATTGCGTGTGTGTATTAACCTTAAAAAAGTTAATGCCGCAACGATTAGAGATAGTTATCCTCTTCCTATCACAGAACATCTATTGGAAAGAGTCGCGGGCAAGGAAGTTTACAGCTTTCTTGATGGATTTTCAGGCTATAATCAAGTAGCTATTGCTCCAGAAGATCAACACAAGACGGCATTTGCCACTGAATGGGGCATATTTGCATTTCGTGTGATGCCATTTGGCTTAACAAATGCACCCGCCACTTTCCAGCGACTCATGTGTCATGTTTTTAAGGAATTCTTACGCAAGAGCTTGGAAGTTTATGTCGATGACTTATGTGCTCATTCAAATGTAAGATAGACGCATATCCCAGAGTTAAGGCAAATATTTGACAAATGTCGAGAATATCAGGTTTGTTTGAACCCAGAAAAGTGCGTTTTCATGGTCAGACAAGGAAAAATTCTAGGACACATTGTGTCAAAAAATGGAATCTCTACGGATGAAGAAAAGGTGAAGGTAATTGCAGAATTACCTAGACCAACTAATGTGAAAGAGGTACAGGCATTTATGGGCCATTGCGGTTATTATAGGAGATTCATACACATGTATGCAATCATAGCCAAGCCTTTGTACTCTCTTTTAACCAATTTTGAATGGACAAATGAATGTGAAAATTCATTCAATGAACTTAAACGACGCTTGTGCTCAGCACCTATATTGACTACCCCAGATTGGAGTAAGCCATTCCATGTACATGTGGATGCATCCAATTATGCCATAGGATGTGTGTTAGCACAACCCACGAATGAAGGTAACATAGATCTCCCCATAGCTTATGCTAGTAGACAATTGAACGCAGCAGAAAGAAATTACACCACGACGGAACGAGAAGGATTAGGGATGATCTACGCAGTAAAGAAGTTTAGGCACTACTTGTTGGCCAATAAGTTCAAGTTCTTTACAGATCATCAAGCCCTATTGTATTTAGTCAACAAACCATGTAACACCGGACGATTGATACGTTGGTTTCTATTACTCATGGAATATGATTTTGAAGTAGTAGTCAGGAAAGGAAAGACACATCTTAGAGCTGACCACCTTTCAAGATTAACCTCAGGAGAAGCTCCTCAAGGAGTAGTGGATGATCTACCAGACGCATATTTGTTTAACCTTGAGATAGCACCAGAATGGGCTAAACCTATAGTCCCTATTCTGACATACGGACCCAAGAATCCTAAGATAAAGATCAAAGAAGGAGAGAGATTACCAAGTCTCAGAGATACCAAATAATGGCAGGAAGCATATATAAACAGGATAATCAAAAGATTCTTGCTTGTTGTGTAGATGAATCAGAACATGCGAATTGGTTGCAATTAGCACACATAGGTGCATTAAAGCAACATCATTCGAAACATCGAACATTACAGACTCTGCATAGACTAGGAGTATATTGGCCTTCGATGGAAGCAGATGTCTACAAGTTGTGTAAAGAATGCCATGTTTGTTGTGAAAGACCACCAGTAGAGCATGCTACACTATATCACGTGTCTCTCACACCAGACTGGAGTGAACAATTAGTGACATACTTGAGGACGAAGACATTCCCTCAAGGAATGACTTTAGCACGACAACGCAGTCTAGAGCAGGAAGCTCAAGACTATTCACTTATTGGCGATAATCTATACAAAAGAGGACGAGATGGATAACTAAGACAATGTGTTCATGAGAGCGATTATCTGAGCATACTAGAGACTGCACACCAAGGTGTTGCAAGAGGTCATTTTGGACCCGATAGGATAATCAAAGCCATCCTCTTTGCAGGATTATGGTGGCCCACTCTTCACATGGATGCTCATACCTATGTAAAGAGATGTGATGTGTGCCAAAGAACTCAGTTTCCTACTCGCAGAGATGAAATGCCATTGAAACCCATGATGGGCGGACGTGCATTTTCTAAGTGGGGTATAGACTTTGTAGGACCCATTAACCCCCCTGCAAAAGGTACACATGCGGAATACATTATTGTTGCCACAGATTATCTGACGAAATGGGTAGAGGCAAAAGCCACGAAAAAGAATGATGCACACACAACTGCAAAATTCTTATTTGAGAATGTCTTTACAAGATATGGATTGCTTATAGAGTTAGTGAGCGATCGAGGCACTCACTTTCTAAACCAAGTCATTGAATATTTGTTACAGGATTTTATCGTGATTCACAAGAAATCTGCACCATATCATCCTCAGGCCAATGGTCAAGCTGAAAGCACTAATAAGATCCTTTGTAACGTACTGACAAAACTCGTGAACAAATAACGTTCAGATTGGGACAAACAGTTACACCACGTTGTTTGGGCATATCGAGTGGCCTACAAGACCGTACTCAATGCAACTCCCTTTCATATGGTTTTTGGTCAGAATGCTGTGCTTCCTTTGGACTTCTTGATACCGACCCTTAAGGTTGCACAAGAACATCAGTGGACCGGCCATGAATTATCAGCGAGAATAATGGACTTGGAACGATTAGGAGAAACCAGGCTAAAGGCAGCAGCAGGCATATACGCAGCAAAGAAGCGACAGAAAGCATATTTTGATGCACATGTGAAAGATAAAGGCCTAAAAGAAGGAGATTTAGTTCTAGTATATACGCTAAAGCAACACGCACATAAGTTAGAAAAGCGAGGTTATGGACCTATGATCATTAACAGACTCTCAACAAGTGGAGCAGTACAATTAGCCACTTTAGAAGGAGATATAATGCCTAATTACATTAGTGGATGTAGAGTCAAGTTATATCAAGAACCTCTTACTGAGGATATGCTTAGACGACTCACGTTGGCAAAGAAGCGTAAGGAGGAAGATAATAGAATACGAGCTGAAGCTCAGGCAGAAGCAATAGAACGCATTAAGCGCATGAAGTTAAGAAGACAAGGACTAGGGAGAGAACATTATAACCATCTGGAAACTACACCCAGATATCCCATGGCCATGTGTCAAGTAAAGTCAACCACTCATCCTAGTATAGTGGACAGGAGACCATTCATTACAGTTAGGCTAGAGCACGGCAACCCTTGCCAAGAGGGTGCATGGCTAACAAACTGGCGGCCAAATGGATGATTAAAGCTTGGTGCAATAGGGAGGCCTCGTGGGCCAAGCTGATCTTCAGAAACAAAAATGAGTTGGCCCTCACGGGATCCCCGAACTGGAAGAACCTTGGCATCATGACCCTGCTATTCTCCCCGATACCTGTCTTCCCGAAAGGCTCCAATCTCGTATGCTCTCTTTGGAAGGGCTGGAATAAAGTCAAAAGCTTCACAAGAATTAGTGAGGACTGGAAGTGGGCGGCCGGTATCAGACAAAACGACTCTATCTGGTTTCCGATACATGGCATCCGGAGTGTGGAGCCGTGGAACATTCAAAATGC
The DNA here is from genome assembly GCA_020310875.1 of Ceratopteris richardii. NCBI lineage: Eukaryota > Viridiplantae > Streptophyta > Polypodiopsida > Polypodiales > Pteridaceae > Ceratopteris > Ceratopteris richardii. Next base: position 122,087,626 of record CM035424.1, read on the forward strand.
CAAGAAGTTATGGAACAAAGGATTCAAAAAATGGAAACACCTCTGGAAACATGACACCAACAGTTGGATCAACTACGAGGATATCGACCCTCGCATAAACATCTCCTACGAAGAATGGAACACCTTGCAAAGCAGATGCCTCGCTTGGGATCGTCACAAAACTCGCCTTCTCATGGGACATGACGCTCCGAACGCGCGTGGTCTCAAATGGCACAATGGAAACAGCCTACTCAAAATCCCGAACATCAATGAAACGACGGACCTCCAGATCAGCCTCAACAAGAAGTGGTGCCTGTCTTGGACGCGGCTTCGGTGGGACATGAAATTCATGGGTATCTGGCACCCACTTATAGAGATTAAGAAGTCGGTCCTCTTATGGCAAATTCTTCATCGAGGAATTTGGACTAACCATAAGGCAAGCAAAATTTGTGGGATCCCTCCGTAGTGCAAACGCTGCCACCGCGCAATCGAAGATGTCCCACACATCTTCCTTACTTGCCCCAACTCCTACAGAATCTGGCAGATGGTTGGACTGAAAATCAGAGTTCAGAAACAGCTTAGTTGGAAACAAGTCCTTTTGGGTGAAGCGATTGGGTGCTCTGCGGCTCTCTGGAACGCAATCAGAGGGGAAGTCCTGTGGAAAATTTGGCGGGAGCGGTGTGCTCTCAACTTCGGCGACTCCCCTAGGGAGTGGTCGATTGAAAAATCTCTATTCCTCCTTGGCAAAAGGATTGTCAACAGTAAGAAATCCCCCCCCTTCAGGCATCATCAAGTCCTCCTTTTGATCAACAACAAGCTCAAACCCAAGTGGGTCCCGCATGAGGGCGACGAGAGGGTGATCAACCTTCTTTGTAATGCTACCTAGGAATCAACCAAGCTTCCCCTGCTTTGTGGGATTTGGGGGGTCCCGTGGGCACTAGTCCCCTTCTATTGTACCTTTGTTTCTTAATTTAATTCAAGTCCGGGAGAGTAGGCTATTGCCGAACTTCCTTTATATAAAAAAAAAACCCTTGCCAAGAGCTCAGGGCTTTAATTGACTCAGGTGCTGCGACTAGTGCTATTAGATGGTCCCACTATAAGGATTCAGGAATAGAAATGCGGCCAATTGAGGCATACCTTGTAGGGCTAGGAGGCATGGAAACCCCTTGCATGGGTGAGGTGGACTTTCCTATCCTCATTAAGGATGTGACCATGACAGCGAAACTACTAGTGTGCCATGATGACGACCTGATAGAACCCCTAATCCTTGGCCAAGATTGGCTATACGATCACTCAGTGGACCTAAATCTTAGACAAGGCTCCTTACAGATTGGAACCTTAGAGCAGAAGCGAGTGATACCGCTTGACTTCCCTAATTGCATTCCGATTGAGGTTTGTAACCCTAGACCCTATGAAACGCATGCGACGGAAGACCGGAAGATCTTGGGTCAGACCAGTCACGTTACGTCTACACCAACCCACTCGGGCTTGGCTATGGACAGTTGTCAATCAGAAGGACGACAGGAGATCTTCCCTGGGGCTTCCTGCAAACTAGAAGGGGCAGCTACCCAACCGCTAGGGCAGATAGACACAATCAGCGGTCAGGTGGGTTGCATCAGCGGCCAAATGAGCACAACACCCTGCGGTGCTCATCCTTCCAAACTTGCTGCGGACTGGCCTAGATTAAAGATAAATAACGAATCACTTCCTAATGGGCAGGTCACGCAAGTGTTGGATCTCCCTTCTTTTCCAAAGCAGAGCGTCCATTGGACCTCTCAAACCCAACCACGAAGGAGTCAACCACAACAGAGGAACCCAGACCAACGACACCACCAGACAAGGCAAGGAAAGCAGCAGTATCAACATCACAGAACAAGTGGCACGAAACAAATATGGGTGCCAAAAGGACAGCAACCACAGGCTATTGGCAACACTGCAGACGAGAACAGGACAAAGTTTCAACAGAAGCAGAGTCAGCATCCAAAGTCCTCTCGATCTTCTTCTACAAGTACTCGACAGATTTGGATCGCCAAGAAATACCTTATCCATAGACCCATACCCATGCAGATTTGGGTACCCAAACAATGTATTATAGCCCAACCCTCTAGCCATGTAATATATACCCCTCCGAAATCTTTTCATCCTTCAATACCACCAAACCCGATACCACTTTTTGTCCCTCAGCAGAAACATACCACCCACTCCAAGACTCTTAGGAAATGGATACCGAAACGTATCCAGACGTCTTCTTGTACCCCCTTATCTAACAATTCTCCCACCCCGTTTAAACTCCACCCTTGTAATAATTCACCCTCAACCAAACCTTGTATAAATTCATACACCAAAACCCCACATCATGCATAATAAAAGCTCATCAAGAAATGTAGGCATAATCTGAACCATGTAGGTGTCTAGAGACCTGCATTAGCTCTACAACGAATCATTGCATCAATCACTTCACGACACTTGGCTACACGGGTTACACATTGGTTATGGAAAGGGATTGCGGTCTCACCTTAATGGGATCATAATTAATTTCCATACTAATGTGTTAATCTTTTGTAGCAGATCTTTTCCATTAGCTCATCAGTCATCATGCAAACCGAAGCAGGACCATCAGAAGCTGGCCCAAGCACACCAATGGCCAATATTGGAGAATTACTCGTGGAATCTTATCCTACGATGCAACCACCAGAGTTTCAAGGTTTTCCAGGACCCATGCCAATCGATGATCCTCCTAGAGGATATACTGAGAAGATTCATCGTAATTCTCATTGGTTTCAAGGCCTAGCAGGACCATTAGCAGACGCTGATTTCATATTTGAGGCCAATTTGGCATTTGATCTTCGCACATGGGCCAAGTACCAGTTCTTTTCAAGAGAATTTGAAGGACTGCAGAATACACAAGATTTAACGCACGTTTGGGCACGAGCGGGATTTATAGAATACTTTAGTGACCCTCTGCCTAAACCCGATTTTTACAGATGCTTTTACCTAGTAACCACCTTCACAGCTTCAGAGAACAAGGATCTACCCGGAACATTCATGTTACCATCCTTGGTAAATGACCCTCCATTCAAAAGGTTTTATTTGTCCAAAGATTTAATTCGTGCAGCTCTCAAAATACATGGAACGCATACTCCGACGGAGAGAGAACGGCTAGTCCCAGAGCAAATGAAACGTGGTGATGTTACTAAGTGGGAGGATATTTCAGCTATAACCCCTGAGCTCTCCAAGCCATTACGGATATGCATGCAGCACTTTGCTTTCCCAGCTCAGGATCGTTTTACCATGCCTCACAAGCGAATCTGGTTTGGATTGTACTTAGCATGTACTGGACCGCAAACGGTTGATCTAGCCAGCTGGATAATTGATCAGATCTATTTGGCACAACATAGGTGGGAGCGAAAGAAGGTAATCAATGGATGCTGCGCCCTCACCAGGATCATATATATGTGCTTGGCGTATGACTTACCAATTGAGCGTGCCATGACCAGTGAGGAACTGAAAGCATTCAAAGGCACCACTAGGCCGGCTAGAAAGTCTAGCAAAGGCAGAGCCGGAAAACAGATGAGAGGCACTATCCCATGCCTGCAAGTCCCAGAATCACCCTCGCCACAACCATCTCCAGAGCAGTACAACAGCAGCCACTCCCACAGTACCACCAATTCGTATACGGTTATCAAGACCAGTTACACCGGAGGGCACCGCCAGTACTGTTGCACCCCAAGCAGCCACAACCACAGAACCTATCACCACAACAGCTGAACTTCCCACCACTATTGGTGCGGAATCTTTCTCTTTTCCAATACCCCATTTAGAAGCAGGACAAGCAGAGCCACTGGACCAAACTTTTGATTTTGAGATGCCCGATGCATTCTCCAATGAGTTCCAGTTTTCAGAAGGACAATTGTTTTCTCAAGAATTTGAAAGGCCTAGCTACCCTACCACACCCAGGGATCAGCCACAAGGACAGATCGTGTCCAGCTCTGATGACAAAAGAACAGCAACCGATGACGACGAAGGAGACGACGAAGCTAGCCAGGGAACACAGGAATCCCAAGAGCATGAACAGACAGATGGCCAAGGCCAACAAACAAACACACATGGTGATACAAGTACCCATGAAGATGAAACTTACGAAGCAGCAGCTTACACACTAGCTATCAAGAAGCTGTATAGAACTATGGAAAATTTTTTGGCACGCAAAAAGCTGACAGAGGAAGAGAGTCAAACAATAATAGAACAAGAACTTGTCACAGGTGGATTCGAAGACGCATACATCAAAGGATTCCGCGAGTTAGTCAAATCAGTAGGCTCCAACGAAGCGCTCAGGTACTTGCAAAGAAAGCCACTACCACAATTTGACCCCCGCAGAGTACGACTACTTTCAAAGCCTGGCGAATACATTCGTGTACCAACAAGAGCATAGTCTTCAGAACAAGCCAGGGAGGCACGCCTCGTCCCCGAAAGTTCGTTGGCAGTAGAAACCATCCTTGTAGATTCCCCACCCCGCGCTACAACTATACATACCTCAGTAGTCACTGAAGTACCGACTAACCCAACCGCTCCTCCATCACCGCCCATCCCTCTAGCCTCCCCTATTCACCCTCCTTCCCCCCGACTATCATCTTCTATCGCTGGTGGCGTAGCAGAAATCGTCTTTACGACCACTAACCCCACAATTCCCGCACCCATTAGACCTAGTCTATCCCCTCACACATCCACCTTTCCATTCAACCCATTCCTCCATCCATCTTTCCCGTCCTTCCCCACAACTCCAAGACCCCTTTTTCCATTCCCACCGCCATTAACTTTCTCCCCCGTCTCACCTCCCCGACCCACTGTAACCCCTATTTCCCCTTTCCACCAAGCTGCTCCAGCCAGCCCCCCTGTAAATTACTCCTCAACCTTTGTAAATCCCATATTTACACCAGCACAAGCACCCACGGTCACACCCATATTCACGGTCACTGCACTGGACACGTCCAATGACATGGACATCTCACCACCCACTGCACCATCACTCACTTCACTCACGGCACAAACATTTTTAGGCACATCACAATTTTCAACAATCACTACATCATCCACATTCCCATCCCCATTCCCCATTCCCGTTGCATCTACACCAACTGCATCTTCATTTAGCACCCCATTAATACTATCACCCACTGTAGATAATGCACTCCGACAGATGTTCATGTGTATGACGCAAGTAAGAGATGAGTTCACATCTCTTGGTGATAATTATCAGCAGCTGCAGAGGACAACCAATGACTTACAGTCGCAGCTTAATTTATTGTCTATTGAGAATGCCTCTCTGAACACCCGATACCAGGAACTACGCGAGGCATATCACAAATTGGAACTAGAAAGCGAAGAAAAGACCAAGGAAGCCACTGCTGACCTGGATAACTTATTAAGAGCCCAGACAGTCCGCAATGCAACGCTAACACGAAACATGGGCTTACTACGAAGACACCTAGCAGCCGCCAAGGAAGAAAACCAGCGCTTACAGGATCAGAACCGAGAAAACTTAGAAGCAGCGCTCGACCACCCAGACCAACCACTCAGTCCTAGCAGGTTCAAAGCCATTCCTTCAGACTCGATGAGGATGCTGCTAGACGATCATGTAAGATTACTAGATGAATACAACCGCATGAACGAGGAGTTACAGAAACTCAAAGAAGATCATAAATTACTCCAGTTACGAGCACCGGCACACCCAGACATACCAGCACCTGTGGACCCCTCTCCTGACATCTTAGAGGAACTCAACGCATTACGGGCCCAGGTATCGAACCTTGAATCAAGGATTGCAGTATATGACGCACCACCAAGGCCAGATTCCCCACCTGAGCTTCCAGTTGAGGAAGAAACGGTCACCATTCCGGTGGAGGAAACATTTGAAGAGGCGTACGAGCCACAACCCATCCCAGGCGGACGCGTCACGGCCGAAGGTCAGATGACGTACGAACTTCTGACCCCCGCGTGGATGAAGACTATTGGTGAACTTGGAACAACGCACTCAGCTAGAGTAGAGGCTCAATTACATGCCATGGCGATGATAGAAGAAAGAATATTACAGTCTCCATTCTTTGCTCATTTGGCCCCGCGACGATACATATCTGGGCACGAGCTACAGTATAAACCGTATTTTATGTTAATGGCTGAATACCAGTTAGCCATTGAGAAAGAGACAGGTAAGAAACCATCGCATGCGACTCAATTCGAGGAGGCCGATCTACCACTGGATGCGCAGCAAGGAGTGATCTATCAACCAGAGTGGCGCAAAGAGTTATTACAGCAGTATCCAGAAATGATGAGTACATGGGTAAAGGCACCTTTGCATTTGAAGTACAACCAGTGTTGGGGACCAGTGCCATGACCCAGCTCCTGGACTGCCTTTGCTATTAAGGTACAAAACAATAAGCAGTGCCAAGACTGGTTGAATTACCCCTATTTTAAGCCACCCATTGAGTTACCAACTGTTGGCTACATGATGGCTACAATTCGCCACTGGCTCCCTAGATTAAAGCATATGGACGATATAGCGGCGCATATGACTGTCAAAATCTTTGACATGATGCAAATGATTTTTAAAGTCTTCCGACGCGTCAAGGCACCCCATGTCAACACCCCGGGCTTTGAGCATGGCAATTTTGACCTGGTATATGATATGAGTACAACGCCATTGCTACGGGTGTGTTATGCCTGGCACTGCAGAATAAAGTACCTACCGGCGTGCTACAAGTAGACGTTCGAAGAGATGTTCACAACCGGCTTCTGGGAATACCATTCAGAGGTATTCATAAGCAGGCCTACACATTTATTACAATTATTTGCCTGTGAACGAATGGTCTATTCCACACACTATCAGCTCCCGCCACCGGAAGAACCGCAACCAATCGACTGGGAGAAACTCGAGGCAGATCTGGCCCGAGGCATTCGTATCTCCGAGCACACCCTCGCTCAAGACCTCCTACAGAACTATATCCGGCAGACCTCACAACAAGGTTCTGTCAGGGACGACAGAAGCGAGAGGGAGGGGGGTGTTGGAAGCAGCCAGAGGCACAGACGGCGCGGAAGCATGTAACGACGGAGCAGTGAGCCAGTGGAATCTTTTTTCAAAGAATCATGTTCTAAAAATACTTTTCAAAGACCTCCAACAGTGATTTTCATCACTAATGTAACATATGTAACATAGAAAAACCCTTTCCTTAATTTCTCGCTCCATTTTGTGCAAGCCGAGGAGTCCTCGAGCTTGAGGAGCTTAGGTAGAACAAGCGTATCAATTTTCGTTATTTTTAGACACCGTTTACCCTTCCAAATAGCACGTCTCTTCGTAGTGTGTGTGTATGTGTGTGTGCATTTCTATGCTTCTCACCTTCACTCTCACTTCATCTCACATTCACGATCTTCATATCACTCCTATCTCTTCCGCGGATTGACAATTAAGGAGGTGAAGCTTCTTAACGTGGTACTTACCATTGTGCTAGAGCAACAACTGTCATATTAGATTTACCGGAATCCACTCTTGATTACAACCTCCTTTTCAGCCGACCTTGGCTGAAGCACGCTAAGGTGATACAAGATTGGTCTGCACAAGAGCTCACATTCAAGGACAAAAATCGTAAATACATTGTAAAATTAGATGCCATACAACCGTGCGAGTTGCATGCTAGACCGTATTTGGCAGAATCAGTCCATATGCTAGATGGATTGTCAGATGATGAAGAAGAAGAGTTTCTAAAAAATAATATTGACTTGATCTCCCTAGGAACTGTTGATCTACAATCTGTTGTAGATAATTGGAACCCTGCAGTTTGCACGGTAATGACTGTAACAGAAGAAGATATAAAGGAAGATACTGTGGTTATAGATGATGCTCAACTACAACAACTTTTTAAGCCAGCTGCAGATACAAAGAAGCCTCAACAATTTTATGTTCCAGAAGATCAGTTAATCACTTATAATTTAGGCGATGAAGATCATCTGCGTCTTGTAAAGATAAAGCAAAACTTATCGGAAACATTTTAGGCAGGCTTAATCCAGTTAGTCCGAGAATTCTCCGACGTCTTTGCATGGGATTACAAAGATATGAAAGGATTGGACCCGCGCATCTATCAGCATAGAGTCATGCTAAAGCCAGAGGCCAAACCGAACAAACAACCCAGGTACCGGATGAATCCAAATTATGCATCACAGGTAAAGGCGGAACTTGATAGACTACTTAAAGTCGGATTCATTGTACCAATAGAGCACGCTGAGTGGATCTCACCAAATGTTATTGTTCCGAAAAAAAATAAGCAGTTGCGAATATGTGTAGATTACCGGAAATTGAACGCAGCCACAGTGCCTGATCCTTTTCTGATCCCTTTTCTCGACACAATGCTTGATAGAGTAGCAGGACATGAAATGTATTCATTTTTAGATGGGTACAGTGGATATAATCAAGTCAGAATGGCTGAACAGGATATACCAAAGACTGCCTTCATTACCAACTGGGGTGTATTTTCTTGTACTGTTATGTGGTTTGGATTAAGAAATGCCCCAAGTACATTTCAAAGATGTATGCAGGAAATATTTTCTCCTTATCTCACTTCTTTTATGCAAGTTTACCTTGACAATTTTTCAATTTTTGGTAAGATGATAGCACACATGTTCCATTTACGGTGCTGCTTTCAAAAATGCAGAGAATACAGACTCTATTTGAACCCAAACAAATCTGTGTTTGCGGTTTCATGTGGCAAGCTACTTGGTCACATCGTATCTGCACAAGGTATACAAGTAGATCCAGATAAAATTTTGGCAGTATTAGAAGCTCCAATGCCCACTACACCGAAGGAAGTTATGCGCTTCATCGGCCAAGTAAGATGGCATGGACGACACCTACGGTGGCTTGCTCATTTAGCAATACCACTGAACAAGCTAATCACCCAGACTCCTCGACAATTTGAGTGGACTCAGGAGTGTCAGATAGCATTTGATCGTTTAAAGAATTTATTAACACAAGTTCCCATCTTACAGCCGCCGGACTGGGATCGCCCATTCCATGTATTTGTTGATGCTTCAGATATAGCAATAGGAAGTGTTTTGATGCAACATATTGATAAGTGGTTCAGACCAATGTATTATGCAAGTCGAAGATTAGCCTCTGCTGAGAAGAATTACTCTGTAACAGAAAGAGAATGTCTAGGTCTAGTATATTCTGTCAAGAAATTCAGACATTATTTGCTGGGCCGTAAATTTACTTTTCATGTAGATCATGCTGCACTTGTCTATCTAGTTCGGCAACAGCATCTAGGTGGACGATTAGCACGATGGGTTCTACTTTTATAGGAATTTGACTACGAAGTCATTCATCGGCCAGGCAGTTCACATGCCTTAGCAGATTTCCTATCCCGCTTAGATTCCGGTGAAGCTCCGGTGGGCATAGATGACAGAACCCCCGCTATTTATGTCTCTGAACCAATGAATGATGAAATTACAGACCCACCTACACCATCTACATATTATGATCAGATCCTGACCTTTCTCAATGATGGCTGCCTTCCATCTCAGACTTCTACGACAGTACGCAGGAAAATTGCAGTCTTCAGTAGCCGATTTCGGTTGATTGCTGGAGAATTATACTACGTGGATCATTCTGGAATTCTACTTCGATGTATTCCACCACATGAATTTAACTCAGTTATTACTTTAGCTCACTCAACTCCTTCCGGTGGTCATTTTGCTGCAGACTTAACACACCGAAAAATTCTGCAAAGTGGTCTCTGGTGGCCAACTATGCACAGAGATATATCACAGTTTGTCAAACAATGTGATACTTGTCAAAGATCTGGACAGCCCTTGCAACGTCATCTTTTCCCTCTGCAACCCATCTTACCATTGGAACCTTTCCAAAAGTGGGGTCTAGACTTTATCGGTCCGATTACACCTCCAGCAGTCTTCAGTAACAACCGTTACATACTGACCTGTACAGACTATGCAACTAGATGGGCAGAAGCATGGGCTTTACGGTCTGCTACTGCTGTTACGGTAGCAAAGTGTCTGCTAATCGATGTCTTTCCACGTTTTGGTTTACCACTGGAACTTGTTTCAGATCAAAGCACTCATTTTGTAAACAATTTAATGAAGGCACTTACACAGTCGTTCCAGGTCACACATAAGTTTAGTTCCCCTTATTATCCTCGTGCTAATGGTTTGGCTGAAAGTACAAACAAATCTCTGCTGAATATGCTCCGAAAACTCATTTTAGAAGCACCGGAAAGATGGGATCAACTGCTACCTGCAGTGTTATGGGCATATCAAACTACATACAAGTCAACAACAGGATTAACACCTTTCAAACTAGCTTATGGATTAGAAGCAATAGCACCAACGGAAATAGTTATACCAAGTTTACGAGTAGCAATCACTCAGAAATTGTTACCGGAAGACTCACTGTCATTTCGGTCGGATACACTCAGAGAGTTAGACGAACAACGATGGCACAGCTTTTTAACTATGCAGGAAGTACAACTAAGACATGCTCGGATGCATGATCGACACTTGAAAACTCCAGTCTTTACGATGGGACAACTTGTCCTTTTTTATAATGCAAAGTCGAATCGGTCTGCTGGTAAATTCAAATTACGATGGTATGGCCCTTACCGGATTTCAGAACAAGTGGGCCCAGCAACTTTTTGGTTGACTACGTTGACCGAAAATCCTCTTCCAAAAGTAATCAACGGTTCGAAGTTGCGGCCATACCAACACGCATCTAACCCGCACTGAAACGTTTTTCGGTGGACCGCGTCGTTTGGCGATCGCTTTTCTTTCCTTTCCTTTTTCTTCTTTTATTTTTGCGTGTTTAATAATATAAGCCTGTAAATATCCGCATTTTGAACCCTATTTACGACTAAAGCCGCTCTGCCCTTTTGAGCTCTTCATGCATGCATACCGAAGTTAAGAATTATCACCCCCCTGCCGCGTGATTATTACTGCTTTTGATTACTCTCTGCTACAGCACCACTACATAACCTTTTCCAGTTCACTGAAAAAACGCTATTGTGTTTATGTGATTGTGCTTTGTGTTTACACTGTGCTCTGTGTACCTGTGTTCTGTGTCTTCGTGTGCGCCATGGAAGCCTTGGCTAATTACGCCGTTTTCCGTGATGGTCTCCCTACCGAGGTAGGAGAGTACCTGCGCATACGTGGGTTGGCAAACTTCGCTGAACTGCCTTGGCATTCAGTGGAGTCCCATCCATTCTTCGCCAACATCATCTCTGCCATAGCCAACACACCCGCCAATGAGCAACGATGGACTATCACTTCCTTACCCTCCCGAACACTTATCACATTGCAAGCCTTTGCAGAAGCTTTTAGACTCCCGTCGCAAGGCCGAGAAAATGGCCCAAGCCTGACAGTTGCTCGTATGAGTGAACTATTTCCCAGACATTCATCTAACGAGTATGCAATCCTCTGCCGACCGGAACCCGAACGATCAGCCCTTCAATTTTTAGTAGCCATACTCAACCTCCAAAAACGCACATATGGAATATCCCGCCCTTTCTACTCCGCCATAGAACTAGCCGCACGAGAATCCATCACCGGAACCTCCACTAAACCCAAACCTTCCTATTCCACCTAACGCACCCGTCGAGCCCGCAACTTCTTCCGACTCATCCCCCAACTACTCCCCTCCGACCTCATAGCAAATTACTGCATCGTCTTCCCAACCTCGTCTCCCTCTCCCACCACCCTCCACACCAGTATTTGCTCAATTAGAATCAATGGGTCAGATGCTAATCGAATTATCAAGACAATTGCCGCAACAACTAAAGCAAATTACAGAAAGTGTTGGTGAAGACTTCCAGCATAAATTGGAAGTAATGGAGGCAGACATCACACCCCTCCAAGAAGAACTACAAGCCGTGAAGACCGAAAATCATGCACTTCATGAACAAGTACAACAGCTACAGGCCAGAATCCAAGAACAGGAACAAATAACAGCTCAGCGAGATGAACCACAGGCAGTAGCAAAAGAGAAGGAAGAGTTGCTACTAGTTGCCAATGCAGAAATAACCAAATTGAAGCAAGATATCCAGGACAAGGAAGATGCACGGATCGCCTTAGGCAACTTACTCAATGAAACAAGGAAGCAACTACAAGAACTGGTGCAGCAGAATCAAGAACATCAATTACAGCAGAAGAGAACAGAAGAGGAATTGCATAGAACGAACAATAATCTGAAAGACGCGAATAACATGCTCAAGCACTACCTAACAAAGGAAGGACAGACACAGAAACTTATTGCAAATCTCAAACGAGAGAAAGATTCATACATCAAAACCATAGATTTTCAAGTTCAGGAGATAGAGAGGCGCGAAAACCAGCTTGCAAACATTAAAGAGAGAGTACAGAAGATGGAGCAACAACTCGAAGAAATGAAGACGTCCAGAGATGCGGCATTAGCAAATGATTTTTATCTGCAAGAGGCCTTTATGCAAACACAGGCCGAAATTTTGTTAACCGAAGCAATAGCCATAAGTTCTGTTATAGTAGATGCCCAAGTACTGAACCAGATACATTAAAACAATTACTAGAAACACTTAAGAAAAAGATCGCCCGAACTTTTAGACTAGCCCGGAACATGTACTTAGAAGGTATAGTCGATGAACAGTAATTTTGTAAAAACTTGCGGGTTCGAGTCCACCGTGCGTGCCAGTGTTAGTCGGCCGATGGAGTAGGACAGGTGTAACGGAAATCTTTGTAAGACACGCGCGAAAAGTAGTTACGCGCATATTTGTAAATCTTTATAAAGCAATGAAAAGAAGTGCTCTGGGGGCATGGAGAGCACGGGGAATTTTGGGTCTAATTCTTGTGTTATCACCAGACTGTTCGCCTGGTTGTCTGTTTTGAATGTTGCAGCAGTGTGTGTTGTTTAGTTTCTGAGTACTCTGGGTCGTCGTGTGTAGCTGTGTTATTCCTTCCTGATTGAGTTTGTGCAGTGAATCTTAAGTGTTGCGATAATGCGTCTTGTCTGATTTTTGCGTACTCTGTGGTGTTCTGTGTTGTTATCTGTCAATCTCGGTTACCCGGTGAACTTAATCCATTTAGTAAGACGTTGAATCGTTGTCTGGAAGAGTTACTGTGGATAGTTATGACAAATTGTTCTGCTAAGTTGTACGACGTAGTGTTCTTCTCCTTGTTGAACTGCTAAGTATGTGTGACGGTAGTGATCTTCCCTAGAGCATTGTGCAGAAGTAGTGCTGATCTCCATCCGCACTTGTATGGTGAGAAATTACCTAGGATTAAGGGTAATTCCAGGGTGTGATAGTTTTCATACTGTAAGTTGAACCCGTAGAGACCTTCTGTGATTCGATTGCTTGATTATGAGCATTGTTTTGATGAAGGATGGGTTACTGTACTGTTACAGTAGGATGTTAGCTTGAAGTAATTCGGTACCAAGGTACCGATACGTTTGGTATAGTCTAGTTGCTACTGGTAACTGAGCTAAGACTGTGTCGACACTGTTTAAGGACAGTAGATATCAGTTATTTTGGGAACTAAGTATAGGGCCTCTATCTAACAGACCCCTACCACTCCCAAGAACCCACTTAGCTCGGTTTACTCACTTTTGATAGTTAGAACGAAGCGGTTTTAACATTTTAACACTTTACACTTCCATGCATTCTTCTAGGATAAAGTCTTCCTCAATGGGTTCAATCATAAAGATGGAAATGTCATGTCCATCTTCATCACAATGAGGGGTCCATTGTTCTTCATTCACGACTATCTCCATTGTAGCTAAGATTTCTACCCAACCGTGAGGCTCAAATTACTCGTCTGGAAACACTATAGGTGCATAAGCTGGGTCTTGAAGAGTTTGTGGATGTTGTTCTGAACCTAAGTTCCTAGCTTCTAATCGTTCTTCCTCTTGTTTTGCTACCTTATGTATCCCTAGACGAGTATCCTCGTGCAACCATGAGGGGTCTATTTTCAATGAGTGTACTGAATCTGTTTCTCCCTACATCCTATGGATGGTGTTCCATTGTATTGGGGGTACATCACGATGGGAATAGTCTTTAAGATTGACTTTAGTGGTTACCCCTAAATGTTGCAAGTACAAAGAATTAGTTCCCCAATCTTGTACGATTTGCAACTGATGCATGAATGGTCGTCCTAAAATCATCTCGTATGCATGATTTTTCCCAAAATCACAAATGGCGAAAGTATGTTCAAACTCCACACCACAAGTGGTGAGAGATATGCCTTCTAGTAAGCCCGATGGCTTCTCTATATGTCCATCAGCCATTCGTACCTTCATCTTGGTGGGTCTTAGTGCTGGCTTACCCCAACATTTCCATAAAGCAGTGGTAGCGGTGGCTACTCCGGCTCCTGAATCTAAGATGGTTTTGGTGGTGTAGCCCTTGTGGGTTATTGGAAGATAAGTGTTACCTTCCTCTCCCTCGCTCACATCTCCAATTCGTTCTACGGGTATCTCTGGTACCTTCTTGTGTGATCCTATCTCGGAGGGAGCAATAGTGAGCTCGGGGAATTGGTTTGCTATGTGCTTCCACAATTCTGGTTTAATCTTTAACAACTCCTCTAGAGTGAGATGGTACTGTACTTTAGTGTTCTTGATTACTTCCATGTTTCTAAGGATTACTGATTCTTCATTCCTCACTATTATAGTGGGTGCTCTCATGCTAATAGACTTTGCTTCTCAAGGTCTTGTGAACTGAGATAATTCTTGTAAAGAATTGGATTCAAAATTTGTTTGTTCACTCAATTTCTCTTCCTCTACATGATCATAGATAGAGGGGATGCCTTGGGAAAATTGTTCCTGCAAGTCGTCTATTTCTTGAATAGGAGGTTGGGCTTCTTTCTCCCGTCTCCACTACTCTTCTTGGATTTCTCTTAAAAATTTGTGTGAATATTTGTGTATGGAAGACAGGTTGTCTTCAACCTCTATATTTGGTACCTGAGACAGGGATGGTGCATTCCTTTCTTGTGTCTCAGAGACATTAGGGTTCCCTTGCAATTTCTTCTTCTCGTTGCTATTGATCAAGTACTCTAACCTCTCCAGTAGTCCTTGAAAGTGTAATTCGGGTTTTGCCATGTTGTTCCAATTAATATAACGAGAGGATTTGAACATAGCTTGTGCTAATTCTACCATCTTCATGCAAAGTCTAGTCCTCTCAATTTCTAAGTCTACTCTCGAATAGTTCTTATTCAATTCAGCTACCTGGGGTCCTTCTTTTAATCTCCCCTGATATGCATGAAATATCATGTCTAGATCTTCTGGTATGGGTTCAGCTAGAACTCATCCTGATCTTTGAGCTAGGTTCTCCCGATTAGATTCTTGAGAAGTCAATTCTAGGATTTTGGCTCTAGATTCCTTTAGATTGCCTTCCAACTCAGTTATCTTTTTACTCCATTTTCTCTTAATTCTTTCCCTGGAATATTTCTAAGATTTCTTCTTTTTAATACTACACTCTCCAACTTCACTAGTTTTGGCTACTTTTTCAGGATTAAGCTATTGATTCCGTAAGAGCACCTGTGCTCTTGTTATAGCTTGAATAGGCATGTATGTAGGGTTGGCTCCATTTGAGTTATGTAAAATACATATCACGTTGATGGGTATCACTTTTGAGGCATTGGCAGGGTTCTTCGGACATTCTCTGATAATGTGCTCTTTACCACACTTGGCACAAAATCCTTGAATCTTATAGTATTGTAATTGTCGTTCTATCAGAGGATGTGGGACATCCTTAATGAAATGATCCCCCTGGCACCTAAAGCATGGTCTTCTAGGGCCCTATGGTCTTTGCTGTCTTAATTGGGATCGTGAATTAGGGTTGGTATACATGAAAATGGCATATTCGGGTTCCCAACTGGGCTCCAATGGTGGACTATCATATTGATATGTTTCCATATGTTCTGGCAACTCTGTATAATATGCGGGTGGGCTATCTACATGGGTAGAATCAAAACTTTTAGAATTAGGGTCACTTTCACTGGTCAGGAGTGAAGAAGGCACTAAAGCCCTATTGAGGTTTTCTTCTGCAACAATGTATTTGACTGAGATGACGTTTGCTAGTGGGGGTGGCTGCTGAGCTAAGATAGGTTGTGGTCTCTGTTGAGCTTGATAAGGATAGTTTTGTGGAGGCCTATAGTAATGAGGTTGAGCATTGTATTGAGCTTGATACCTACCTGGTTGGGGGTATGCTTGCGGGTAGTTCTGTCATACTACTTGTTTGTTGTATGGGTAGTCCTGGGCAGTGTGATTTGTGTATCATCTCTCAATCATACAGTATTGGCCACTAGGGTTGGCTTACGATTGTGTTACATTGGGACAGACATTTGCCGTATGATCACCACCACAGGTGTAACGACGCTTGTTTGTTGTTAACCTAGGCATCTATTTGCTAAAGACTCCTAGTTTCTGGGCCACTTTTTCTGCTACGTCCTCTATCAAGCTAGAGAGTTTTGAGGATGATCGAGATGAGCTATCTGAGTCTTTATAGACCTTTGAAAGTTCCAATTCATCTCCTAAATTTTCCTCAATGTCTATACATACTCTTAAATATTGCTCTAGTGTTATGGGTTCCTCCAAGTATACATAGGAGTGTAGTTTAGAGCTCAAGAGGCCATCTAAAAACAATGACACTTGCTTGTCTTGTGAGGGTAGTTCTTGCATCAGACATCTCTCAACATATTGTCTAAATCTACATGCTAACAGTCTGACTGTTTCTTGTGGGGTCTGTTTGAAGTTGTGAATTAACGAAGAAGTATCATGTTTGATTCCACTTTTAGAGAATTCCGTGATGAATGACTCTAACAAGTGATGAATACCTCTAAATTGCCTTTGTTGCAATGGTTGGAACCAAGCTAAAGCCGTATGCTTTAACGTTAGTCCAAATGCATTATATTGTGTGAACATGTTTTGTTTAAATTCTGCAACATGGTCATAGGGATCTCCTGTCCCATCAAAGTAGTTTTTCATTGACTTTACTAATTGAGTGGGTCTTAGTATCCTTGGGTGTTCACGTGGTCTAGGTAGAGGGAAATCATCTCTACCACCTGGTATTCTCGGTTCCCTTTCTCTTTCCAATTTATCGACATCCATGGTTGGTCTATCTCTCCCTATGGGATGAGTGAAACTTACTTCTGATTTCTCTTTGTTCTTCTCTCTCTGAGTACCATGGGCTGAGGATGTTCTAGCAACTTGATGGCTAATGTTTACATTTGTTCGTAATGGAGGGAATACAAACTCAGCTCTCCATGTGTAGACAAGTCTGGCATGGTCGGACACTACAAATACTCGTTCTGAAGTATCATCCAGGTATACAACCTTTCTAGGTGTATTTGGGTCCTTGAATTCGTAAATCATGATGGAGCCTACCTCACTAGGTTGTTCCATTATGTACCTCCAAAATGCTTCATCTGTGTCCTTATTCAAGAGCAATTCTATGCTTCTATTCGGGTTTAGTACTCTTGTCAGTACATATTTCCCTCTAGGTGTCCTAGGTTTGTCTTCTAGTGGTTCTTTTCTTGGGGTTCTTGCTTTTGTATTGAGAAGAACTACACCAAACTCATTGGTATGATTTGGTTGAATATTTATGATGTACATTGTTCCTTCTTTGTCTATGTAAGCATCTCTCTCAAATTTCACCACTAGGCGTTCCAATCCAATGGGTTGGTCAGGGTTATGTAATTGCACAACGGATCTTCGCAAACCATCCTCATAGATGCGAGCACCTAAGTGGTTGGTTCGAACATATTCTAATTGGGTTCTATAGGGTCCTTTGGGTCTTTCCAAATATGCTACGTTTAACCCTCCTTCAAGTCTTTCGGTGCTAAAAGCCATTTCTGATTCACTAGTATGTGAATCCAACTCATAAGGGTAACTATTCAATTGTTGAGCCCACCAACGTGCAATAGTGCCTACACTTGCTTCTGATGACCTAAGGCTTTGTTGATCAGACTTACCTATATGCTTGCTTGATCTAAGGTTCATGAATTTACTTCCTGAAATCACTCAATACACACTCTGATCGTCAATGTTTCTTTGTTCTTAATTACTTGTTTCATTTTTAATTCCTTCAGATTCTTATTTTGTCTCAATGTATGCGTAAGGAGTCAACTTTCCATTGTACTTTTGAGTTCTCGTTTTGTCAGACTTAAGTACTTTCCTTTATGTTTTCGTTTAGCACGCTTTTATTTTGCTCTTGGACTTGAAGAATTTACGTCTCTTGGACTTGATGCATTCCTATCGTCGTCCTATTTTAATCCACAATGATAGAAGTTTAGCCTAAGCTAATAATTTACTGAGGGGGTTGAGTAGTCGTCCAACCTCGAGTCAGCTTCTTTGATAGCTCTGATGCCCAAGAAGTCGCACTTCCCAAGCCTTGTGTTCTTCACCCGCCTTGCTTTGATTGCCCTTGGATAGCTCTTGCCAGACCTGTCAAAATCCAATATTTAGACCAATTCTTAAATTGATGATCAAGCACTTTGATATATACACCTTTAAGGGTCCCTTTTTCTCCTTATGAAATTCCCAAGTGCCCCCTGGCTTTCCTCACCCCACAGATGGGTCAACCTCAATTTTCCCTTTCTAAATATCAACATGTTCTTTTTGAAAAAACCAATTGAGGTCGCGTAGAACTCGTAGAGAGCTTTCTAATGAGCTACAAAGCTCAAAAAAGGACTTTGAATGAAAAAGTTATGAATGTTCAGGCTCTCGGGGCTAAAAACTGACAAACACGTTTTTCTTCAGATATGAGCTAAGGGGTCTCCAATAAGCTTAATCACCCAAAAATTCACTCAAAATAGTCCAAAAAATCAAACCCTGAATTTGGCGTTTTAGGTGGACAATCGCGATGGTTTGAGATAATCGCGATGGTCTGAGATAATCGCGATGGTCTGAGATAATAGCGATGGTCTTGGACCATCCCGATGGCCTAGTTGAACCATCACAATGATCCGATTGTATGAGGCATCGCAATGGTCAAAGGTGAAGTGTCGCGATGGTCTGTCTAGTGAGCAATCACGGTGGCGTGGGTCCATCACGATGGTCAATGATCAACGCAACCATCACGATGGCGTGAGCCCATCGCGATGGTCATGAGGCATGATGGCTTGAGCCAATCGCGATGGTCTAAAATTGAAGCATCACGATGGTGTACTAGGTATCGTTGCGATGGTCTAATTTAACACGTGGCAAGTGGGTCGTCGCGATGGCATGGGGTTGACGAGAACATCACGATGTTTAGTGCCTGTCGTGATGGTTCAAGTGAACCGTCGCAATGGTGTGAGACCATCACAATGGTCCGAACAAGCCGTCGCGATGGCATAAGCCAATCCTGATGGTTCTCTCGCATGCACAAATGAGGGAAATGAGGGGGATAGGTGGATATGGTGAAATTCGTGTTTTTTTTGGAGCGGAAGAAGATGATGTGGTGGTGAAGGAGGAGTGTAGAGGAGATCAAAAACACAAAAAACTACTTAAAAACAACAACAAAAAATGAAATTTCTACCTTCCAACACCACTTCTTGCTATACTCTTACCATCATACATTCGTCCTAAAACTCGATCCCTGGCAACGACGCCAAATTTGGTGTTGCTCTAGCACAATGGTAAGCACCATGTTAAGAAGCTCCACCTCCTTAATGTCAATCTGTGGAAGAGATAGGAGTGATATGAAGATCGTGAACATGAGATGTAGTGAGAGTGAAGATGAGAAGCATAGAGATGCACACACATACACACTCACACACAAAGAAGAGACACAATGGAAGGTTCAAAGTAGATTCTATTACTCAAGGTCACTCTTACAAGCTCAAAATAGCTCTAAGCTCCTCTCTACTCATACAAGCTAACCTAAAAAATGAGCTCTCTATCTCTCTTTATAGTTTTTTGACTAGTTTTGACCGGTTTCACATCTAGTGTCCGACATAGTTAAAAAATAGGTTCTAGGAACTATTTGAAGGTCTATATGTGATCTAAAAATAGACAAAATTGGTATGCTTGTTCTACCTAAGCTCATCAAGCTCGAGGACTCCTTGGCTTGCACAAAGTGGAGCTGCTAATTACAAAAGTGTGTGCTTCTATGATACATATGGTACAAGAGTGTTTAAAATCATTGTTGGGAGTTTTGAAAAAAAATATTATCAAATATATTTCTTAGAGAAAAAATGGCTGCCTGGCTCCCCAGGACTCTTTGGAATCCGCCTTCACATGCGTCCTCGTCGTCTGTGCCTTTGGTTACTGCCAACAACAATTCTAGAGATTCCAAAAATGTTCATGTGTAAAGATATCACATATGATCAAGTGGAGGGTTTATTGGATGAAAATGATGGTTTCAGAAAGATTCACTAAAAGGGATAGATGCCATTGTAAAATTGGTGCAACAGTTATAAGATTTCATTACTTGAAATATTGTATTTCATTGTACATTAGATTCTATTATGATCATTGTATGTGTAAAATTGGTCAATGGATACCATTGTAATTTCTCTTCAATTTCTTTTTTAGTAGCCTCATCTTCTGACCTCTCTTTAACAAATCCTTTCTCTAGGGATATCTCTCAATCTGAATCTGTTGGAGTTAGACATTTGTGGAAGCATGCGAATAACACAAGGAAGAAGAAGAAGCTTGGAGCACAACACACAATACTGACCGGGGGAAAAAGAACCTCCTAAAGAGGGAAAAACGTGCTCCGGGGGTCCTAGAGTGTTCACACACATCACTACCTAAATATATCAACAAATCCCCCCTAGGAGTGATGTGGTGAACAAGTAGCTGGCACTCATGTATAAGGAAGTGCCAAGCTATGTGGAAATCACTCCACAAAAGGAAGTAAGCCCAAATCTTTGCGGAAAGCTTCAAACTTCTCCCTAGGCAGAGCCTTCGTGAAAAGGTCTACAATGTTCTCCTGTGTGGGCACATATGCCAAGCTGATCTCCCCAACAGAGAACCTCTCCCTGACATAATGATAATGCACCTCAATGTTCTTAGTGCGAGCATGGAACACAGGGTTCCTTGCAACTGCCAATGCACTCTGACTGTTAGTGAAGATGGTGGTGGCAAAAGACTGACCAACACCCAAATCAGCCATAAGGGGTCTGAGCCACACACACTCAACATTAGCTGTGAAAGCTGCCCTATACTCAGCCTCACAACTGGAAGTGGCCACAGTAGGCTGCTTCTTGCTCAACCAAGATATACGTGAGCTACCAAGCACAAAGCAAAATCCACTAGTGGACACACAAGTGTCATAGCAACGAGCCCAATCTGAGTCAGAAAAAGCATGCAAATCTAGCGGTAGTGATCCCCCCTTGGGATAAAACAACCCAAGTAGCCGATTACCACTCAAGCATCCAACATCCTGCTGATAGAGAACAACATCAAATGCATCTCCAGCATCATGAAGACTCAATCGTAAACCTGTCTCCATAGGAGTGGCAATAGGCTTATAGTCTTCAAGGCCAAAATGCTACAATAATGTGTCAATATATTTTGTTTGACACAAAGCCATTCCACCATCAACTTGCATAAACTGAATGCCCAAATAGTGATGCAAATGCCCCAAATCAGACATCTCAAATGAGGCATGCAAATCAGCCTTAAAATAAGCAATATGCTTCTCAATAGGACCAATGAGCAACATGTTGTCAAGTCAACTGTTCCATGAGGCTTATGCTTCAGCTTGTAAACCCACTTAGTGCCAATGGCCTTCTTGCCAAGAGGCAAGTCACATAAAGACCAAGTACCGTTCTTATTATAGCATCATATTCAAATTACATAGTAGCCATCCATTTTTTTGAATTTTGTGCTTCGTCAAATGAAACAGGCTCATTCTCATCATAGAGAATAGATGCAGCCATAGCATAGCAATCTGATGCAAAAGAGGCACTATGTGAGCCTGATTGAGTATGATATGATAGAGGTGCATCAGAAATGGGATGATCTGCATCATCACATGAAACCTGCAAAGGCTGAGAAGTTGCCTCATTAGGACCAGCTCTAGATTGTCCACTTGTAAAAAGAGGCAACAAAGTATCATACATGTCTTTGGAGCTAACAAATGTCTCCTTAGTACATGAAAGCAATGGCTGAATAGCATCTTCCACAAAAACAACATCACGGCTAACCAACATGCGTTTACTGTGTAGATGATACAGACGATAGCCTTTACTTTTAGAACTGTACCCAACAAAAATACATTTTACTGCTTTATCATCCAATTTTCTACGATGTTGTTCATGCACTAATGCATATGTCAAACAACCAAAAACACGCAGATGTGCAACAAATGGCTTGTGATCATGCCAAGCCTCATATGGAGTGATAGATTGTAGTCTTTAGTGGGACACCATTTAAGTACATATGCTGCACACATGACAACCTCAAGCCAGAAACTATGTGGTAAAGCTTGACTCTTGACCATAAACCTCGCCATCTCCATGAGTGACCTATTCTTTCGTTCAGCAACTCCATTCTATTGAGGTGTATATGGCACTATACACTGGTGTTTTATCCCACGTTCAACCAGAAATGCATTAAAATCATAAGACATATATTCCCCCCCTCGATCAGAATGGAGGGTGCCCATTTTACATGCTGACAGATTTTTAGCCAAAACCAAAAACTTTTTGAAGCACATGAACACTTTGGACTTTGCCTTCAATGGATATACCCATGCATGCCTGGAAAAATCATTGATGAAAGTCACAAAGTAAATATAATTTCCAAAAGAAGGTGTTTGCATAGGAACACAGACATCACTATGTACAAGCTGCAATTTCTAAGTAGCCCGAACTGCACCATCTTTTGGAAAGGAGGAATGCTTCATTTTGCTCAAAATACAGCCTTCACAAACATGTTTTCCAGGTGCCTCAAGTTTGGGCAAAGAGGACACCATTTTAGATTTCTGCAAGCGTAGCAAACTAGCAAAATTCAGATGACCAAAGCGTGCATGCCAAAGCTTTGCATTTGACATAGCCTGAGAATCATGTGTTGTACATGCCAAATCATTTATAGATCTTTCATAGTCTATGAGCTTATACAACCCACGACATATAATGCCAGAAGCAATAATCACATCACCATTTGACGGATCATGAACTGTACATCTATCATAAACAAATTTCACAACCAAGCCAATCTTGGCTAATGCAGAAACTGATAACAAATTTTTCTTGATCCCTAGCATAAACAAAGCATCAGACAAAGTGAAAGAACTACCATCAGTAGTAGTCAAAATGATCTTACCAACTCCCATAATAGGATAAGAGGAGTTGTTGGTGCATGTAACAATATTCCTTGTAGGGGCATGCTCGAGTGAAGAGAAGAAACTGCGCTGCGAGGTAATATGCTTGGTCGCCCCACTATCAAAGTACCAAACATCTGAGTCTACCGCAGACATGCACTGCTCATGAGAAGATGGGTCAAAACTGCAAACAGTAGTAAACACCCATTCTTCTTCCTGCACAAGATTAGCAAACTCCGTCTTTTGTGTAGAGGCTTCTGCAACAACCATTCCAACCTCTTTCTTCTTTGCCTCTTTAGCAGCCAGTTCTGGACAATTCTTTATGATATGATCATTCCCTTTATAATACTTGCAAAACAATTTTTGCTTTTCTGATTTTTTCTCATCTTTATCTTGGTTCTTCGAATGTGCATTATTTGCAGATTTCTGCTTACTAGTAGAAGAGCTCCATTTTCCTTTGCCCTTCTGACTAGTCAAGAAAGCTTGATCTGCAACATGCATAATGGACCTGTTCTGCTGGACTGATCTTCCTACAACAGAACAAAGACTAACTCCTCAAATGACAAGGCATTTGGATTGCCTTTCATCATCAACCGAAGTGTAGAAGCAAAACTCTGATATGAATCAAGAAGACCATTCAGAATGATCTGCACAAGTGAGCTATCTGGTATAACCTCATCAGCAAAAATCAACTATTCCTTTAAGTCTATGATCTTTGTTAGAAAACTATCCATATAATCACCTTCATTAATGTGCTCACTCTCCAACTGTTTTTAGAGGTAAGCAACATGATCCTCATTCCTAGCTTGGTACAATGTGGTAAGTGTATCCCAAGCATCCTTAGCTGTTCTGCAAGAGGGAATGTAAGGAATAATGGCACATTTGACAAACAAAGCTATCAATGCATGTGCCTGAGCATCTCTGCCATCCCAACGAATCTGCTCTACAATAGGCACAGTAGAAACCACAACAGGAACAGGCATATGCAAAATATCATCATCTTCGACATCTTCTATCTCAGTTTTAGTACCTGCAGTTGTAACAGTTGCAAGTGTGATATGACGTTTTTCAAGAACCTGCACAATGTTCCACACTCATTTTGTAACCAATACATGTCGCATCATATAAGCCCACAACCGGTAGTTGGTACCATCCAACTTATCCTCAATAGCCAACATACGAAATACATCACTGCTTTCAGCCATGGCCGGTGACTAAAATACCTTGATGTAGAAAACTGACTGTATCTCAAAAAGTTGAACGGAATTGCCCTAACGAGTTCTGCTAAACCTGTAGTAGACTTCGAGATGGTTATACTAGCGAACCGAAATAGGTATATATCTTTGGCACAAAAAGATGAAATAGCCTACACAAGCATTGTGATAGTGCGTTTGGAGGCCGAAACGAGCTCATATCATGATTTCAGCACCATAGAGTGAAGCCGTTTTGATCTTTGAAACACCGTGAGTATGCTCACCAAATTTCATGCAAATCTAAGACTACAACCGGAGAGGTGTAGATGACACCCTAGATGAAGCGTCAACCTACTTTGATACAAATTGTTGGATTTAGACATCTGCGGAAGCACGCGAACAACACAAGGAAGAAGAAGAAACGAGGTACTAAGAAGTTTTATGAAAGTGTTTATAAACACTTCAAAAACTTGAGATGCATCATATGGGCAACTAAAAATGTATAAATGAACACATAGAGATCATGATGAAGGGTGAGAGGGAGGAAAGATGAAAAACAAGGGTGGGAGGGTGGGAAAACTGAGGGATGGCAACATCTTCTCTCAATGAGGAGAGAGCAAAACCACCAACACTCAAGCACCACCACCACCACCACCACCAAAATCACCACCAAACAAACAAACAAACAAGATCCACACCTAGTGCTTTGATACCATGAGAAAGTAACACACATAAGCAAAATGAAAAGAAGAGTGTACTCAGAAAAAGAAAGAGTGTGAAGCTCAAAAGTGAGTAGACCATGAAATGGGAAAACTCATAAGGATTAGACTGATCTTACCAAGATCATGAAGTAGGCTCCTCAAGCTTCTAGCCAAGTGCAAATGGGGGGAGAGACTCCCCTTATGTAGAGTTGCAGTGGGCTCTCCAAAGTACATCATATGTGGGATAATTCCTCTTGAAGGAGAATGAATACATAGATAGAAGAAAATGACAAGTTACCCAAATACAAAGAGATATAATATGAAATGGAAATGGAGTGTCTCCTAGATACAAAAGGGAGATGCACTCTCATGTTCTCAACAATATATACCTCTGTATTTTATTTATTCTTCATGTACAATGAGGGATGTACACTACTTGGGTTTTATCCACACTTAATTTGATACTCTACCAATCTCTAATTCCATGCTCGTGGTGCTTGCCTCAAGCCATAAAGTGCCTTCTTCAATCTGCAAAAAAATTTTGGATGGTTTTCATCTTCAAATCCAATCGGTTGACTCATGTATACCTCCTCTTGTAGTTCTCCATTGAGAAAAGAATTTGTGATGTCGAGTTTGTATAATGGCCATCTTCTTGAAACACTGATTTCTATTAAAGTTCTAATTGTTCCCATATTTGCAACTGACCTAAAAGTTTAATCATAATCTATGCCTTGTGTTTGTTTAAATCCTTTGCCAACAAATCTAGCTTTATGTCTAGCTAGTGAACAATCAACATATGTTTGAGAGCTTTGATCTCCTCTTTCATAGCTTGCTTCCATTCTTTTTGTGTGCAAAATTCTTCATATCTCTTGGGATCTTTTTCTTTGATGACCTGCATCATGTATGCAAAATGTTTTTCTATGAAACTATCATAAATCACCCTTTGATTTGGATACCTTGTCCTTGAAGATCTTCTTTCATTACATTTAGAAAGTTACTTCTTCAACATATTCGGCTTTACTTTTGGAGCGATCACCTCTTCATATTGTTCTTCACTTGCATTTATCTATTTTAAGCAGCACTGGCTTCTTCAACTCTATCATAAGCTGAATTTTAGACAAAGAATGACTTCCAAGTCTTCCCCTCCATGTTGAACATTCTTCATTTAATGTGGATGCCTTTGGACCTAAAACTTTTGTGCTCGACTGCTGAACTCCTCTTTGATTAGTTCTTGCATAATCATCACAATCTTCTTCAAGAACCTTTTCCTTTCCTTTATCTTCATACCATGGTCTTAGTTCATAAAAAACCACATCTCGTGAGACTCTTACTTCATTTAATGTAGGGTTATAACACATACCTTTTTTGCTCCATCAACAAGTCGATGAAAATGCATTTTTCATACATTGGTTCCATCTTGTTTTTAGCTTCTTGTGAAATGTGAACGAAGCAAGCACATCCAAAAATTTTGAGGTGTGTAAGATTAATTTTCTTACCAGAATATACCTCCTCTGGTGTCAAGTTATGTATTCGTGATGTTGTGCACCTATTCATCAAGTAAATGGCCATTGTGATAGCTTCAACCAAATAGTATAATTGTATCTTCATCTCATTAAGAATCCATCTTGCAACTTTAGCAGTTTGCCTAGTTTTCTTCTCAACTACTCCATTTTGTTGAGGTATATATACATAAAAGTAAATTGCCTTTTGATTCCATTTTCTTGTAGAAAATCTGAAAATTCTTCTGATAAGTATTCCCCTCCACCATCAGACCTTAAGGTTTTGATAGAACTCCATGTTTCTTTTTCAACTTGAGTTTTGAATCTCTTGAATATAGAGAACAAATCTAATTTTTGATTCATACAAAATAGCCATACCTTTCTTGAGTGATCATCAATGAAGGTGACAAAAATCTATTAACGACCATTGATGACTCTTGGATAGGTCCCCATACATCTGTATGTATCAAGTCCAAGATATTTGGGGCCACATAATTGCTCCTTTTGAATGGTTGCCTCATTTGCTTTCCTAGTTTACAAGCTTCACATAACTCATGTAGTCCAACACTATTAAATTTTGGAAGAAATCTTACCACTTTATGTTTGCTCATGTCCTTTAGCTTTGGAATGTTGATGTGTCCTATCCTTTTGTACCGTAAGTCCAACTCCAAAATCTTATTTTCCCAAATTGAATGTACATGACCTTTCCATGTGGATGTTGGACATCTAAAGTGAACATCCTTCCTTCTGTTCTACCTTGAGCAATGACCTTGAAACCTTCTTTTGGATTCTTTATGAAGCATCAATTCTCATTGAATATGACATGGTAACCCTTCTCTACCATTTCTCCTACTGAAATCAAGTTCTTTGAAATTGTAGGAACATGAAGAATATTAGATATTACCTTTGCTCTAGTTGTATCTCTGAAATCTTATATTTCCAATATGTTTGATCATGTGTTGAGTATCATTTCCTGTTTCAACACATCCTTTTCCACTTGATACTTGCAGATTAGTGAAAAAAAAAATCATTGGCATGACATATGGTTACTATAAACTGAATCAATGTACCATTTTTGTCATCTTCATAAGAGCTTCTATAGTCATGTCTCATTGCAAGTAATGTGTCCTTGCTTTCTTCACTTGAGGTGCTTTTATAGTTTGTTTGACTCCTTGGACTGCCTCCATCAGGTCTTGCATTTTTAGCCAACAATCATTAGCATAGTGTCCTACTTGACCACAATGATAGCATGTTATACATTTTATGAGAATTGTAGGAGCCTCAGCCTCTTCCTCTACTTCTACCTTGACCTCTTCCTTGTGTGTTGTCATTTGATCCATCCTTGTTGTCTTCCAAAATTTTTTTATTGTATTTGAAGTTGTTGTGGCCTCTTCATTTTCCTATTGAACCTCCTCTTGAGTTCCTTCCTTTACCTTGACCTCCATACAACATTTGGTTGTTGTTGTCCTTTCCTTTAGAGCCATCAAAGATAAGATCTTCTGTGATAAGATGAGGGATTTGTTGTTCAAAAAGTGTACATGAGGTCCAGCTTTGGCAATCAACGAACCAATCTAATGTTTGCAACACCCAAAGCTCAAGCCCCAAGGAAACCAACAACAAGACCACCTATACCTAGAGGACCACATTATAAATGCAGAGGAGACCATTCCATTAGGGAATGGTATGGGAAGGATATTGTAGTGATTGTGGAAAAGAACATATGTTTAGAGATTATCCCAAGAAACCCTCTAAAGCACCATCCACTACTCAAATTAATCTGATTGAAGTAATAGAGTCCTCAGGTAGTGACAAAGAGTACATTGTGTCATTAAAAGCCATCATGAGAGCTAGAGTTAAAGAAAATCATGAGCATTAAAGAATTGACAATCCTAGAAGTGAAAGGGATGTAGAAACTTTACCTCAAGTGGTAGAAGACTTGGAAGAAGCATCAAAAACCTCAAGGACAAAGAAATCTCAGAAATGGAAAACTATATGGGAGAAAATAAAAAAAAGTGGATTAAGAAGTTGACTGACAAAAAGAAAAAGTTTGTACAAGACATCGAGCCTAAGCCAACTGGTCTATTCAAACAAAATATGAATGTGGTAAAAGGAGGAGGAACGAAGGACCAAGCTCAATCAGCTCTAGCAGATCCTATGCCCAAAGACTTACAAATGTGGTTAAAATCTTATTAGTCCAAAATAGAGACAGGACCTAGTCTAGAGCAACATGACCAAAGTTACCCAAGTAGAGACCTAGAGAAGGAGAGGTTGGAAATTTATAAGAAGCTAATTGAAATTGCTCAGAGTATGCTACAAAAATCAACCCCAAACCTTTCAAAGATGAGAATCCTAGAAGAGGTATTCCAAGGATGTTTAGAAAACTCCAACTCATAGTAGAAGGAGTTAGAACCAACTAAGGAACTTGAAGAAAAGTTAGGGAAAGAAACCATAGAAAAAAATTTTGTGATTCTCAAAGTAGAAGCTAACTAGCCACATGACTTGTGGGCCAAATTTCAAGAAGAGAGGTGGAGGAAAAATGAAGATGGGATCCCTCCCTTCACAAAACTAGATGCTTCTATGAATTGACCCATGATGGAGCAAGAAGTAAACTCAAACGATCTGTCCAACCTTGATAAGGAGAGAGAAAAAGCAATTAGCTTAACTACACTTCCAAAATATATGGGTAAATATGAACAAAATCCAGATTTCTTCCATGCCCATGCAAGACTTTTGAGGAAGTTTCAACAACTCTAATGGGGTTGAAAAAGGCTCAATTCCATTGCTATTTAACCTTTGAAGAGCTCTTGCAATTAAAACCCCACTTATGGAATAAACTAGCCACCCAATTGAATTTGAAGGAGCATAATACATCATCCCAAGAAAACACGATTGAAAAAACCCCAATTATCAGAAAACCCATGGATAAAGTTGGAAACTTCAATGAAGGTGATGAAGAAAATACATGTCGAACAATTATCTTTCGAGGATATATGACCAAATTCATATTAGATATAGGTGCTAGAGTGGGGATAACTACCAAAGAGTTTTTACGAAAAATGGGAAAACCAACATTGAGACCAACACGGATGAAATTACAATTGGAAGACTATCATGTACAATTTCCTTTGGGACTCCTAGAAAATATAATTATGACTAAATATGGAATGGAATTTGAAGACATCTAATCCATATGCCAATTTGGTAAGTCAGGCAATCATGAGATGATTCTAGGAAGAACTTTCATGTGACAACTAAAGGTAGTTCAAGATTGGGGACGAGATGCTTTATATCTTCAACATTAGGGCACGACAGCTAAAATCAATCTTCAACACCTCCTATAGGGGTGTTCCTCCTCTTCAATGGAACACCATCCATAAAGAAGAGGAGGATGTATTAATCCATTGTGCTGGATCTAGTGATCAATCTTGGATGAATGAAGATACCCAACTATGGGTATGTAAGGTAGCCCGAAGAGAGGACAAAAGGTTACAACATTGGAGACTAGAACTGGAAGGGGAATGAACTATAGAAGACCCCATATATATGCAACAAATATTTCTAGATGAAGCTTTTGAACCTATTATACAATAGTCAGTTCGGATACCCAAATTGTAATATATTTGTTTCGTAATTTTTAAGAATTTTCCAAGAAAAACTCAACCGGTTGTCTGTTTCTTAGTGTATAAATCTTGTAAGGAAGTTATAAAGATGCCACAACATAAGAAATATATATGCACATAGAGAGAAGATAGAGCCAAAATAGAGAAGAACAAAGAAGAGTGTTTAACACTTTAATCAACATCTACTTTCTTTTCGTGTTGTCACCCGTCTTGGATCAGTGTACTATTCTGATTATATTGCTATTTGTATTTTGCGATATACTTTCGGTGTTATTTTGAATGGGGAATAGAAATTCACCAAATCTATTTCAATAATCCCCATTTCTAGGGCCCTTCTTGCTATATTAATAATCAACAACCATTTAGCAACCATGATGGGATGTGGTATCGTTAAATAGTTCTAGGTTAGGATGGGATTGCAGGCTACACATGGCAATGGAGAAGGATCATGTCAACATAGTCGGGTAAGTGATTCTCAAAGTATCAAGAGCAACATGCAATATTTGCAGCGATGGAATCATCCACCTCACAAATTACTGACAACCTTGGAGGTAGAGTTTTTGGAAGTGATCGTATATCAGAACAACTATAGGCTTTGGTAGAGAAAGGGGTGTTATTGTTCGCATTACTGACAAAACTACTAGAGGTGGAGATGGCTTTTGAAGCAGCAAAGTTCTAAGTACAAGGCGCAGACGGATGGCAAGCCAAGGAGGAATCAGACAGGGAATGAGAAAAGAGACCTTGGGATTCAGATGTGGTGCCAAGCCACTTAAATTTTGTTTGGACAGAGCAGCTGGGAGAAAAGCAAAAAATACTACAAAGGCAGGTTGGGTCATAGTCCATACAAATCAAAAGAATACATTAAGCTTGAAGAGGATGAATTATTGAGGATACCCACTAATGAAGAGTGGTATGTTATCAGTTAGCGGCATGTAGTTCAATAGGTTTAGTGGAAGAATAGACAATGATCCCAATGTTCATGTTCGACTTTTTGATATGCAATATGATTTGCTTGGAGACCAGGATGACACTTGGAAATGTCAAGTATTCCAAGCTACCCTTGATGGTGAAACGGTTTGTTGGATAACCAAATACGCTCTAAATCATTATACAATGTATGATGCCTTAAAAACTACATTTTCACGACAATTTTGGAAGGCCAAAACCATATTCTAGTTATTTATTAGACTAGAATATGTGATACATCAGCCAACTCAAACAATTGTGCATTATGCCTCCCTATTTCGGATTACTCTACATCAAATTCTTGAGGATGAAAGTCCTTCAGATCATGTGGTCTATGGTAGGTTTACGGATGGTCTTAATCTTTTACTTGGACAAAATTTGTCTTTTTGCATTAGATGGTACCTGAAATTTGGACCAAATAACTAATGTTATTGAACGATTAGAATGGAACCTAAAAGCAACCAATCTAATCTGGCAACGATCTTCAAAAGTCGCAACTTCTGTAACTTCAATTGCTTTGACAGTATTTGATCCATATAGTCAATTATATTGTACAAAATGTAGAAATGTAAGACATTTAGTGGCCACTTTGTCATGAGGAAGGAGATAAGGAAGAGAACTCACACACACACACACTTTCACGATGAAAGAGAAGCACACACTCAGATTGAGGCAAGGAAGAAAATGATCTTCTTCTTCTTCTTCTTCTACTACATAAAAAGAAATGTACAAGAATGACCTAAAACAAGAATACAACAAGTGCAATATATAAAGACCAGTACATAAGGAAAAACCTAATGTCCACGAATGAGTGAGCTGGCAAGAAACAAATGTGCCATCACTCTCGGTAGATAAATCTAATAAAGCTCAATGAAGTATCCCTGACATATATCGGCGTGACCACTATACATGTGAGAGAAACGAAAACTAATACGTATCATCCTGGATCATCACATGTTGAGCTTGATATCTCAACACACTTGTGCCCTAAATCAATTAGATTATGGGATTTGTAATATAAGACACAAAGTACGGGACAATGTACTTATATTACCAAAAGCAAGTAATAACAAAAAACCATATTCAACCAGAATTGCAATATGGTGGTCTTTGCATACCCCACCATATGTGAATAATATCCATCCGACTGAACTAGGTAATCCTCAAAGATAGGTTAGAACAAGGCCCTTCTAGAAATGTGGGCTAAGATTAGACAAATATCAAGGACATGGGAGAGGACCAAGACCCTTCAACAGATGTCGTCATGATGAAGGAGAATACTAGAAAGAAGACAAGGGACCACAATGTCGATTATGCCTTGAATTTGGGTGTATATGTGCCAATTGCCTAGATGCACAAGACTATGATTGGCAAAAGTAGGAAGCTAGACTTAAGGCCCTAATGAACAATATGGTGACCTTAACTTTTGAGAATCCGATAGCCCCAATAGTCACACAATCTAGAAAAATGCAAAATAGAGATCACCTAGTGTTGGTCCCATACATTTCCACACATTATAAGGTGTATGATCAAGATGTGGGTTGGTTTGGCTAGGCTTCGATAGAATTTTATGGCCCTAATAATAGTGTTTAGGAAAGGAGAGGATTAGCTAAATAGGTACAGGAGAAAGTTGACAATTACTCAAAAGGTATCCAGGATACCTCTCAATAGAATACTATTTTTAAGACATATTTTGAGATTTCAGCCACAACCTCACAATGCCCTACATCAGTAAATAAAGCTATATGGATTTTTATACTAGATCCATCACAATTTTCTATAAATCTACGATCCAATTGCCTCACAATGATTTGTTGGAATTAGTACCTCCATGTCAAGACACATTATTGAGGGAAGCACACAACCAAGAACTAAGTAATTCACGAAGAACAAATACATGTAAGTACAATAGAAAGTACCAAAGACAAATTAGTGCATTATGCAGTGCCATTTATTTTGGTATGGTATAAAAATAAGCAGATTTCCGGAGTTTTGATTGATGGAGGTACTGGGGTGAACATTGCAACTTTACTTATTTGCCGTCAGATGGGTTGGATAGATATTCAACCAGCTTCGTTTTACATTCGCATGGATGATCAATCATGTGTTCAACCTATTTTCCTCATTAAGGATATACCCATCAAGATACAATATATACTTTTTAAAATTACTTTTGTAGTAATTGAATTATTAGGAAAGAGCAATGATTATAATTTATTGCTTGGGCGGCCTTGGCTAAAGTAGACAAAAGCTCAACAAGATTGGGGTTCTCATGCTATAAGTTTTAAGAAAGGGCATAAAAAGTATTTTATTCATCTAGATGATAAACAACCATACCCTAAGTCCCAATTACCATCTATTGTAGAACCAACCCATATGTTGGCAGGATTAGAGGAGGATGAAGAAACCTAGTTTCTAAAAGAAGTTAAATATTTATGGTTTGTAGGCATCATCGATATTCCAGAAGTTTTGGCACATTATCAGTAGTCGGCTTTGGTGCAACCTAAAGATGATCCTTTGCAATCAAAGGAAAATGCAACATTGTTCTTGAAGGAAGATGTCTTCGAACATACTAGCATTCATATTTAGGAAGATCACATAGATTATGTAAATTTAGCATATGAAATTGCACCTCAGAAGGTCAAGTTTGGTGCTAGACTACTAAGACCATTTTGAGGAGTTACTCTTGCTTCTTAATGAGTTTAAATATGTGTTTGCATGTGATTATTCAGATATGCATGGCTTGGATCCCCCATTATATCATCATAAAATACAATTGAAACCAGATTCTTCCCCAGTGATTCAACAGCTGTATCACATGGACCCGAATTTTGCAAAGCAAGTTAATGAGGAACTTGATCATCTCTTGAGAATATGATTCAATGTACTTATTGAATATCTAAAATGGGTATCCCCCATAGTTATAGTACCTAGCAAAAACAAGAAATTGTGGATCTGCATAGATTATGGTAAATTAAATGCAGCAACTATTCTGGACCTATTCCCTTTACCCTTTTTAGATACAATGCTAGATGATATTGTTGGAAGGGAAATTTACCTTTTCTTAGATAGATTTAGTGGTTACAATTAGGTGTGAATGGTTGATGAAGATATGCCCAAAACAACTTTTATTACCAATTGGGGAGTATTCACATGTATCGTAATGTGGCTAAGTCTTCAAAATGCCCCTAGTACTTTTCAATGTTACATGCAACATATATATGCCCCATACTTGACTAGCTTTATGCATGTGGTTCTAGATGGTTTTTTGGTCTCTGTTAAACAAACTAACCATTTGAAACATTTATGATTATGCTTTACTAAATCTCGTGAAGTACATTTGAGTTTAAATCCAGCTAAATCAATCTTTGGTGTGAATGCGATAAATAACTGGGACATGTGATCTCTGGTACAAGAATTGTACTTGAACTAGACAAAGTGAAAGTTGTGTTACAAGTTCCTATGGTGACAAATGCAAAGGAAGTACTTTGGTTTTTAAGCCAGATTCTGTGGCATGCTACAATAGGAAGTGTAGCTACAATATTAATTGTTGAGTTATTTCAAGGCTTTGGACTTCCTCTGGAATTAGTTTCAAACCATGGAACTCACTTTTTGAATTGATTAATTATTTATTTTGTATCAAACATAAGTTCAATTATCCATATTATCATAGACAAAATGGATTGCTAGAAAGTACAAATAAAGTGTTGTTTATGATGTTATAGAAATTACTTCTCGAATACCCTTCCAAATGAGACCAACATCTACCTTTAGTTTTATGGGCTTATCGTACCTCTTATAAGGTTTCAAGAGGATTTACACCTTTCAAGTTAGCGTACGGTGTGGAGGCTATTGCAACTGTGGAATTGATAGTGCCTAGTCTAAGGATTGTTTTCCAGGCTCATTCACTACCTGAAGAGAGTCATTTGCATTTCATATTGATATGTTACAACAACTAGAAGAAAACAAATATCATAGTTTTCTCCTCATGCAAGAAGTGCAACAACGACAATGGCGCTAGCATGATCATCATTTATGGACTCTGGAATCGATGGTGCCTAGTTTAAAGATTGCTATCAAGACTCATTTACTACCCAAAGAGTCATTTGCATTTCAGATTGATATGTTATGATAGCTGGAAGAAAACAAATATCATATTTTTCTCCTCATGCACGAAGTACAATGATAGTGATGCTGGCATGATCATTATTTACGGACGCCTATATTACGGATTGGTGATTTGGTATTATTATTCAATTAAAAAATGAAAAGGCAAGCAAGACAATCCAAAATTTGGTGGACTCGTCCATTTCGGATTCATGTCGAAGGTTGATCGGCTACTTTTTGGTTAGCCACACTTAGTGGAGAAGTTTTACGGACTGTGGTAAATGGGCCCAAACTTTGGCCTTATTGCACGTAGATCAATGGGCTTGTGTGTATCATAATGTACATATTTTTTTTATTATTTTGTATTTTTTTAGTTTTTTTAATAAGGCAATGCAAATAATAAGGTCATGCAATGTGATAAGATTCACTCTCATGGATGATTAGTCAAGTTATGATAAATGGCAACTCGAGATTAGTTATGGTAGATGCATCTTCATTCGGAGGATTTCATCCCATTCAAGAACATGCATAATATACTACTTGTTATTTAATTGGATGAAAGCGCATGGATGCTCGTTTACTAGTTTTAGTGCTACTACTCCCCTTCTGCTCGAATACATCTTGTGTGTATGTTTTGTCAAACAATATTTAGGATGAAGGGTATTGTTTTGAACAATGTTCTGAAACTCACTAACATGATCCCTCTTCTGATTCCCTTACGATTACCTCTGAACATATAGATTGGTTTCTACATCATAGGCTCTTGGTGTATGTGTAGATCAATTGGCCTCAATTGCCAAATCATCATTATGATGCATTACTTCATTAGTCAATGCAATGAGCAATTGGAATTGAATAAATTGAATGATGACCAATGTTCAATGTTGAAACTTCATACTGGTTTTGACACTCGACTCTATATTGATCCAACTTACATAGGAGCCTAGTTATATTTGAGTGATGAAGGTATTACAACACCATTAGTCTTGCTATCTATTGACGAGATGGAGAATATGTTTGGTAAGCCCTATTTAGGTGAATATAAATATGCATGAGCACTAGATTCTAACCCCTAGAAGTTTAGATTACGATCGACAACATTGGCCATTAATTTGCAAATTAAGCATTATGGAGTCTAGTAGACTTTATACTCCTCAATGGTTGATGCAATAGCAGCAGACGGACAAGACAATTGGGTGAAAATCATATTCTATCATATGAACAAGGAAATTCATCACCTCTACCACATATTGAAGAAGACTCAATAGCTTGATACCAAGTTGGGCATCATCTTTTCACTTTTGATTCCATAGGGTCTGCTCCCTGCAATACGATTGTTGGAAGTAGTAGAGGACGTTGTGCTCCTCAAGGATCTTAAGAGTTGTTTGGGTTCAAGAACACATAGCTACTGACTTAAAGATTCTTCTCACATGAATAAACCTCAGTGCAAAAAAAAAAATTTCATGCACACAACTCAATTGCACAGATTCAAAATCTTCAAAGTTACCATGCTTGGTTAACTATAGTGCATGTACAAATTATTTATACTCGGAAAGATAACAATATATACTTGCACAACAGAAATCAAAATGTACTACTTTATGAAGGATGGATTCTCGTATTACAGAAAACAACACTATCCGAATATCAGTAAAGCTTCTTCTACATCAAAAATTGTCAGGTCTGATCACTATCCGCATGGGTAGTACAAGATTCAGAGTCTTTCTATCTTCTCTAAGATTTTTTCATCTTCCCATCGACATTTCTTCTTCCTTATCCATGCAAAAAAATTGCCCCAAACATATCCCACGACATTCTATTTAACTAACTTATAACTGCTTCTTGTTAAAATATCTGACTGACCAAAACACAGACTTAGCAACGTCTGAGTATGCAACATTATGAGTGTGCAAACTTCAAAACCCAACTTACTTCTTATTCTTGCATTTTCTCTCCTCTCAACACCTGGCATTGCCCGATGGGGAATTTTTCCTAAAAATTAGACCCGAATTCACAATCCCTTGATCATAGAAAATAAGACTAAGTTTTTTATTAAAATACACTTGATGAACTTCCTTTGCAACTTTAGCACTTCCTTGAAACTTGATCTACTTCAACCTACACATATTCCCACTCCTTCATCTTTTCTGATACTATCTTTTCCTGGTGCTGAACCAGATCATCCAACTCTTTATCCAAATTGTGCTGAACAATCTGCTCTTTCAATTCCGCAATTTGTTGCAATAGTACTTGCTTCTCTGTTTCATGTTGTTCCACCACTTTCATCAGTTGACACTCATGTACTGATATAAAGCCATCTTTCATATGCTCATGTGGATAACTGATTGAAGCTTGTAATCTCTCTTTTAATCTTGTCCATAGGTCCTGCATAAACTTTTGCATTATCTACTTGATAATCAGCATATACATTTTGGACATTAATACTGCATCCATTTCCACTTCCTCGTTCTCTAACATCTGCTTCTCCAACACTAATAAAGGTTTGATTCTAAATCTCAATACTTCATTATCCACTTGCAATGTTGTGTTCAATGCAACTAAGTTTTGTATTTCAATTTCCACCATTTGTTTTATTGTCTCTGTCCAATCATCAAACTCCTGAAGGGACTTCTTGACCTTTAGTATTTCTAATGTGTGTTGTTGGTGAAAGGAAGATAGCACCTCCTCATGTTGTTGTATTGTCTTTTGCAATTCCTCCTGTAAGCTTTGCACATGAGACTTCAGTACCTGATACTCTTCATAGTTTGATATACTAGTAAGTAACCTTTGTTCTTTCAACAAACCATCTTGCCTTACTATGAATTTGTACACTTCATCCAACTTTTGCTGCATCTCTGACACTTCTGTACTAACTTCAGAATTGGATTGAGACACCTGTGATACTGAAACATTATCCACCAGAGCTTTCAACATAGGTTCCAACTTGCATTTCTTGGACAGTTTAAAACTTCGGCCCACCATCTTGGGTTGCTTAATCTCTTCTACTACATTAATTGTTGTTTCATGAAAACTTAATCCTTTAGAAGTTTTGTCCTGCAACTTTTGTACCACCGAATCGACTTCCTCGACCTTGTATCCTACTTTCAATAAATCACTATATGTTTCATCCAATTGGTCATCCCCTCTAAAACTAACTTGCTCCTCCTTCTGAATCCTTGGGGAATCCATTGGTTGGTCTTGTACTTTGGGCCAAAAAACTTCATTTCTCTTGACCTTCTGTACAAACTGGAATAATGCTGCAAGATAAGCTGCTAGTCTACTATTGGCTTGTGTGTTGCATTTATCTGAAGTGAGCCCAACTAACGCTTCCCCCTTTTTCTGCCCAACATAATACCGCAAAATTGTCCTTGGACATATAATCGTATTTTACAAGAAAGCACAACCACTCGAGATACCATTTAAGCTACTCTCTGCACACATAGGATGCATTTTTTAACATGTAATATTGGCAACCTCCTTCTCGAGGGCCAAATTCCTTCTTCAATGCCTCCTTAGGACATTTAGGCACAATCAGCTCCTTAAGCAAAGTACTTTAAAAACTTTTGCATTTAATTTGGGAGAAAACTTCACCTCTGGAGACAATTGTCCTTTTGTCTTTCTGATGATGTCAATTTGACTCCTAGCATAGTAATTCAATCTCCATCTTGCCCAAGGTAGTGATGCAAACTTGAAAAAGAAATACGTTGTAGCCACATAGCATTCAATGATGTGCTTACGTCCATTTCTACTTTAAAATCTGTGAAAGGCTCCATAAGTGATTGTGTCAATTTTCTTGCCGATGTTGGAGTTTGAGCATTATCTTCTTCCTCTTGTACCAAACTATCGCTTTCTTCTATGGAAGATTCTTCTTTACAAGCCACCACCTCTCTCTTGCGTGCTCTGCTCCTCATGGCTACCGTGTCTGTGCTCAAAACCATAGAAGCGAGACTAATCGTCTTCCTTTTATGCATATACAAGGATGCTTGAAACGCAAGACTCAACTACACCAGCATGAACCCAAAATCAAGTAATCATACAATACTATGATTCGCACACATTACACCACCTTTCCATAATTCATAACACCGATCGAAACTTTTGCAACATGATTTGAATTCTTTTCGGAATGAATAAGGTCCGATTGAGGGAATTCCGACCAAGCAGAATCCGATTGAGTACATTCCGACATACCAAAATCCGATTGAGCAAGATCTGATATAGTAAAGTCCGACCAAGTAATATTTGATTGAGTAAATTCTTAATAGTAGCACCGTTAACCTCAAATCCACATTTGCAAACCAATGTAATCTTAAGAACGTACTTAAGTAATTTTAAACCAACACTTTCCCAGAAAACATACAACCACTCAAACTAAATGTAGAGAAATAAGCCTTCTTACTTCTACGATCACTAATGGCACTAATCTGATTTTCAGAATTAAACATCACATGCACTAAATTAGATAACAACCAATCCATATGCAGTGACTTCCCTTGCAACTTCTTCAAACGAAATCCATTGATCGGTTTTTCCATTCTCGTGCCAAACACATAAGCTACCAAAAAAGTCCCTTGACCTAAATCCTACATAATCTGATATGGACCCTTATACCTCATGGTGAGCTTTCTTGGATGTGTCCCTAATTTAGAGTTGTACACCATCACCCAATATCCAACCTAAAATATCTTGAATTTTACATTCATATTTGTTGGAAACAATGTCCTATTTGTTAAAAATTTGGTCAAGTTGGTCCTTATAGCTCACAGTAATAGAATAACTATCTCATCTGTTGAATGCCTTGTACAACTAATGACGTTGGCAGCGTGGATAGAACAAATGCATCTCAACCATAGGACGTGGGTTCAAAACCCATCGCCAGCAAGGAAAGAAAACGCGAACGCATAGCGATGGACAGCACCGAATATGAAATCGCGTAGAGCTTTTCGTAGATCATAGATCGTAAAGATTTATGCTTTTGGCTAAGCTTTTCAAGAGGAACAAACTACTATATAAACACATACTTGGGTCACTTCTATTCATCCTTCACCTAGGATCAACACAAGCTTTCTAGAGCTTGGACCTCAGTAGAGGTGGTGTTTCTTCTAGCACATGGGGCAGCCATGGTGCTAACTTGAAGCATGTTGAGGAGCAGCTATGGAGTTCTTCTTAGTGATTCTTCTTGGAGAAGATGAAGGGTGTGCTCACACTCTAGCTCATGGAGAGGAGGTTATCTCTTGTTCATGGCAAGAAGACTTGGTCATTAGCAGCTTGATGGTGAGGATCGCCCATCTACATGATGTATTTGAAGATTGTCTTCTACAGGAAGATATTAGGTTGAAGATTGTCTTCTACAAGAAGCTGTCTGGCTACTTCAAAGACATTGGATGGGACCATCTACATGGCGTATTTGAAGATCATCTTCTACAAGAAGATGTTAGGTTGAAGATTGTCTTCTACAAGAAGATATCTGGCTACTTCAAAGACATTAGATGGAGTTTAACATAAGATTCACATCTTATGTTAAAGTATTCAGGTACATATTCTCTTTATGCACACAGGTACTACTTGAAGTTTATGGAGGCTGTGGCGTTCATATCAGGAGGAGTCCTATTCGGCATAGGTACAAGAGAAACAGTACGTATATGCTTTGTGCATATTTTATGAGGTGTTTGAGAAGGTGTGTTCACATGAGTTTGAAGATTTCCGTTCACACTGATCCTTCCTCTTTCAGTCACTCATATTCACTCTTCTATAACCTATAAGGTCACACATCTCATGTATATTCAGATTACTGCCCATACATCTGAAAATGTTTGTTACATTGTACATTCACTCATTCATCCATTTCTCATCACATAGAGTGGTTGAGAGATATGCTCCCACATTGTACATTGAACATTGGTATATATGATACTATGAGTAAGCGTTGGCTTACGTAACACCTTACACATGACGTCTATTCTTTCTCTATCTTTATCTCATCATTTGTATGATTAAGTTGTGGTATGTTCATGTTTTGTCAATATGGAAGATTGCTGGAATTAATGTTGTACATGACTGGAACTATGGAACCATGGACCTGTGACATGAGCCTAAGGGCCTACCTCACTTCCAACATTTGGTATCAGAGCACTAAGGTTTTGGTTTCATAACTTTAGATCTTTGGCATCAATGCATTAAGGCTCATTCATAATCCCAGGTTCCTAGACTTCCAGATTTACAACATATGATTTGAAAGCATCTTCTAACATTTGACATTTGACATACACACTTAATCTAGATGAGTAGAGATTTGAGAATTAGACACTTCAGTTACATTCATCAGTGTGGAGTATGAAGTTGATGATCTGTTAGCAGCCGAATATTTTTGAAGAGTATGCAAATACTTTACAAAAGTATTGTTTGAAGACCCAGACTTGATGAAGAGAAGACTACTTCAAATTCAAGGAAGAACAATGGTTTAGAGAAGATGAAGAAATCAGATCAACATCAAATCACAGGTATCAGTTTCTACTATCAGATTATCATTTGCAGGTCATATCTTAGAAGAGCAGTTATGAAGAGATTTGAAGAATTTCAAGGAATGCTTTTATACACTTTCATTATTTGAAAGTTAAAGGCTACATCAAAACAGGTATCTAGAGGTTTTTCTAGAGAGTTTTGAGAAATCTCTTTCATGGCAAGAAAGTTCATCTAAGAAGACAAGCGCAGAGATGAGATGAGTTTTTTCAGCCAATTTTCTATTGTAAGTTGGTTGGATATCAAGGTACAAATGTATCTAGAGAAGGTAAATCTAGAAGGGTAATTCATCATTCAGACAAACGATTGGTGAATTTAGTCGTTTTAGACATTTGAAGCAGAATTTTGATTCAGAGATATGAGGAGATGATAAAACATGTTTCTATATTCAACTTCCATTTATATACCATGTTTGTTTTATCTCTTACTCTTACACTAAAGGAAGAGAAAAGTTCGTTTGAAGAAGTCAAGAGTGTTTGCTACTTCAAGATGAAGAGAACAAAAGGTATGGAAGAGAATTTTGAAAATGTTGACATCATCAGGTGGAAGAAAGATGCAGAAGAAGAAAGTCCATCATTTCCAAAAGAAAAGTAAGGCTTCCTTTTCTCATATATTTTCCATATACTTTTCCTATTTTATCCTCTACATCCAAAGACAAGTCTACGAGAACATCTTGTTTAAAGAAGAAGCAGTTTCTTGTTTTGCATTACACTTGGTCATGATTTAGTAGATTTGACAAAGAATTGCATTGAGAGAAAGAAAAGCAGCAGATATATGTTTTAACTCATATATGTATGAGTTATGTTTTAGTTGAAGCTTTTAAGCAAGTAGCTTATAAGTTCCCTCAAAGAATTCTTGGAGTGTCAATACAGAGCTACTTGGTATATGACAAGTTGCAGAGAAGTATATTTCTTCTTTATCTAACTCTTGAGGTAAAAGAGTTTTTTGTAGCAGATGTTGAAGACTTGGGTTGAGGTTTTATGTTTGGAAAAGGTTACCTCATATTCAGTACTTTCAGAAACTTCAGAAAATTCAGACTTGTTGATGTACCAGTCAGTTGAAGAATCTACTTTCTATGATTGTCTTGATTTTTTGGATACATGTTTGTATTCAAATTCCATCATATCCTATCACTTGATTGAAAAGTGGAGTTAGCCAAAAGAAAATCAAGCAGGTACTATCACATTTCACCCGGGTAAAATATGAAAGTTATGAAGTATCAACTTGCAGCTTTTGGAGTTCTCAAGGTGAGAAGTTTGTCCACTTATGTTTCAAGTAAGAATTGCAGATTCTTGGAAAGGATTTGTTTGAAGAAAAGTTTTACAACTTTTTGAGAAGCATGGACACTTGAAGACATTCAGGTAACAAATCAAACATTCATTCATGAAGGTTTGATGAGAGCAGATTCTACACAGGAGAGATCATTGATCTTGTATGATCTTGTATGATCTTGAACATTTATGAGTCAGTTGTCTATCCTTTGTTTGGTAAGGTTCTTAGCATTCGAAGAAGTAAGTCAAAGATTCAGATTCTATCAGATTTGTGTTGCAGAGAAAAAGAAGATACTTGTTATGTTACAGAAAAATATGGATCCTAAACTTTTGTTTCAGATACAAGTATTGATCACTAAAGATCAGATTTATTGAAAGAAGGAAGACATTCCACATTTCATAAAGTCTGATATATTTGAAGAATACTGGATACTAGTGTTAAATCATCCAGGGGGTGATGAAACATGAAGAATTTTCAGCCATATGTGAAAGAATACAGAGTCATACCTACAGGTATTCCTATTTCAGGTATTCCTATATTTCCTTTGTCAGGTTCTCTTTATGTTCCATCTTTGAAAGAAGAAGGAAGAAGGAGAATGTTTGGAGAAAGTTCCTGTTAGGATGTTCCTGTTCAGGAGAAGGTTCCAGATTTCTATTGAAGAGAAGCTTGATATTTCAGAGAGGTATATTTCAAAAGTGCGCACATATATGTTTATACCAAGTTCTGAAGGAAAGAGGTATGAAGGATTTAAAGGATGAAGACATTATGACATCATAGATTTTTTTACTCATATTGAGTTGAGTACAGTCAGAGATGAACCAGCAGTGTTCATAATACACTAAGTTGTGAGTTGACAGTCACAGGTTCCAGGATTCAGTTCTTGATTTTTAGTGTATTTACATGACGCAGCAGAAGTACATTGAGAAACCTTTTTGGAAGGTAAATGCAAATATATGGATCCTAGTGTATGTTTTCATGCTCTTGAAGACAGGAGATAGCAGGTTC
Organism: Ceratopteris richardii; assembly: GCA_020310875.1. Classification (NCBI taxonomy): domain Eukaryota; kingdom Viridiplantae; phylum Streptophyta; class Polypodiopsida; order Polypodiales; family Pteridaceae; genus Ceratopteris; species Ceratopteris richardii. The sequence goes on from CM035424.1 coordinate 122,131,754, forward strand.
AGATACAGTTCATGCTATATTTGTTGTCAAGCAGTGATAGCTTGATGAGAACACTATTGGATATCTAGTTCGCATATTTTCTCAAGTAGTATGGTTCATATTCAGCAAGTTCAGTTTTTTGAAGTAAAGTCAAATTCAGGTTTGAAGGTCAGTGCGGGAGTACAAGCTTGAAGCTTGTGATAGTTTGCAGTTTGTGACAGTTTGCAGATCCAGTACAGATTGTACCAATATGACATTGCAGGGGGGATTGTTGGAAACAATGTCCTATTTGTTAAAAATTTGGTCAAGTTGGTCCTTATAGCTCATAGTAATAGAATAACTATCTGATCTGTTGAATGCCTTGTACAACTAATGACGTTGGCAGCGTGGATAGAACAAGTGCATCTCAACCATAGGACGTGGGTTCAAAACCCATCGCCAGCAAGGAAAGAAAACGCGAACGCATAGCGATGGACAGCACCGAATATGAAATCGCGTAGAGCTTTTCGTAGATCATAGATCGTAAAGATTTATGCTTTTGGCTAAGCTTTTCAAGAGGAACAAACTACTATATAAACACATACTTGGGTCACTTCTATTCATCCTTCACCTAGGATCAACACAAGCTTTCTAGAGCTTGGACCTCAGTAGAGGTGGTGTTTCTTCTAGCACATGGGGCAGCCATGGTGCTAACTTGAAGCATGTTGAGGAGCAGCTATGGAGTTCTTCTTAGTGATTCTTCTTGGAGAAGATGAAGGGTGTGCTCACACTCTAGCTCATGGAGAGGAGGTTATCTCTTGTTCATGGCAAGAAGACTTGGTCATTAGCAGCTTGATGGTGAGGATCGCCCATCTACATGATGTATTTGAAGATTGTCTTCTACAGGAAGATATTAGGTTGAAGATTGTCTTCTACAAGAAGCTGTCTGGCTACTTCAAAGACATTGGATGGGACCATCTACATGGCGTATTTGAAGATCATCTTCTACAAGAAGATGTTAGGTTGAAGATTGTCTTCTACAAGAAGATATCTGGCTACTTCAAAGACATTAGATGGAGTTTAACATAAGATTCACATCTTATGTTAAAGTATTCAGGTACATATTCTCTTTATGCACACAGGTACTACTTGAAGTTTATGGAGGCTGTGGCGTTCATATCAGGAGGAGTCCTATTCGGCATAGGTACAAGAGAAACAGTACGTATATGCTTTGTGCATATTTTATGAGGTGTTTGAGAAGGTGTGTTCACATGAGTTTGAAGATTTCTGTTCACACTGATCCTTCCTCTTTCAGTCACTCATATTCACTCTTCTATAACCTATAAGGTCACACATCTCATGTATATTCAGATTACTGCCCATACATCTAAAAATGCTTGTTACATTGTACATTCACTCATTCATCCATTTCTCATCACATAGAGTGGTTGAGAGATATGCTCCCACATTGTACATTGAACATTGGTATATATGATACTATGAGTAAGCGCTGGCTTACGTAACACCTTACACATGACGTCTATTCTTTCTCTATCTTTATCTCATCATTTGTATGATTAAGTTGTGGTATGTTCATGTTTTGTCAATATGGAAGATTGCTGGAATTAATGTTGTACATGACTGGAACTATGGAACCATGGACCTGTGACATGAGCCTAAGGGCCTACCTCACTTCCAACAATATTGACCCAAGCCTGTCTCCTTCTTTGAATTACCACAGTTATGTATGCAATAACTAAACGATCCTCCTCCAATTGAAGAAGATACTTACTTCGATACTTGGCCGATACTTCAGGAGACATCTTCTATGTTGTTACTGTCAAACTTCGAACCACAAACTCCATTGGAACTACTACTTCTAAGCCATGTACTAATCTGAATGGTGTCATTCCTATTGTTATCTTAAAAGCTGTCTTGAATGATGACAATGCTAAATCTAACAACAAGTCGCAATTCTTTTGATTGTCATGCAATAACTTTTTAAGAATATGCAACAAAGTCTTATCAGTGCTTTTCGCTTGAACACTTACATGTGGATGATAAGCTGTAGACTTTTTGTGCATAATCAGATGTGTTCTTGTTAGCTCTGAAATAACTTCATTGAGAAAATGAGCACCTCTATCACTCACCAATTCTATTGGGGCAACCAAATCTGGTCATAATGTTGTGGTAGAGAAACCTTGCTACACTCGCTACCTTGTTGTCCTTCAGTGCTACTGCTTCCACCCACTCCATGCAATAATCCGTTGGCACTAAAATATATCTATTCCCCCATTGCGTAATAGGCTTTATAGGCCCAACAAAATCCATGCCCCGTTTTTGAATGGAGCCAGTGGCAAAACTGCATGATCAAACATCCGATCTGAATTATTTGGTTGGCTTGTTTTTTGACAAATAACATATCGTTTGGCAAATTCATGAACATCTTTTAATACTATAGGCCATCATAATCCTGCTTGCAAGATCTTTTTACATGTAATATCCCTTGATAGATGTCCTCATGTTGCTCCTGAATGTGCTTCCTGCAAAACAGCTGGTTGCTCAAAATCTAGTACACACCTTTTAATGACTTGATCCACACCTTTTTTGTACAATGCACTTGCTATGACCAAATAAGGCCTACTTTTCAATGCAAAATTCTTTCTTTGATCAGGTGTAAACTGCGGAGGCAATACTTTGTCTGTTAAAAATGCTAACAATTGATCATACCAAGAATCAGAGTCAACAATCTAAGCATTAAATAACTCTGCATCTAGAAACTCGTCATTTACTCCTACTGGTGCTTTGTCTGACTCTAATCTACTGAAAGAATTGGCCATTGCATGCTCTTTACCTAGAGTATGAATAATAAAAAAATCAAATTCGTGTAATAAAAGCATCCGCCTTGCCAATCTTCTTGTTAATAGAGGCTTCTTGATCAGACGTACCAAAGCTTGGTGGTCTACATGAAAAAGTTCTTTATTACCCAACAAATAATGTATGAGTTTATTAAGAGCATATACCATCACCAATGCTTCACGTTCAGTTACTGGATAATTCCTTTCAGTTGAGCACACCACCTTACTAACATAATAAATTGGTCTATACCATCCTTTTTCTTTCTACTGCATCAACACTGCTCCAACTGCTACATCCGATGCATCAACAAATATGTGAAATGGTAAAGACAAGTCTGGTGATTGCAAAATCGGTGCTACTGAAACCATCTTCTTCAATAACTGAAAAGCCTTCTCTTGAGCTTCAACCCATACAAAGGGAACATCTTTCTTTGTTAAATGTGTCAAAAGTAATGAGATATTAGCCAATGGTTTGAGCCATCAGTGGTTTCTCCTTTAATGACATGTTTCTTTGTCCTTTCATTGGTATCGTGACTTGCTTTTTACCCTTCATGATCACAACCACATTTAATCCTCAATCTTGTTTTACTTTAATCAACCTTAACCAAGGTCTCCCTAACAACATTTCATATTGATAAGTAGATTCAGACATCCGAATCACAACAAAATTAACCATAAATGGCATCCCTGCAATTATTATCTGTTGCTACTTTAGAATGTCCAAAGGTTGGACTCTCGTTTGATCTGCCATCTTTACTTGAAAAGGTGCTATAGCCAAAGCCCCATTTCCCATCTCCTTAAATATAAGTTCAAGTAATATGTTGACCCCTGATCCTCCATCAAGCAAAACCTCATCAAATCTTCTTTGTTTATATTGTGCCTGAGTTACTAGAACTACAATGTCCACATCAGCCGGATCAATGTTGTTGGCTAATGTTGAAGGTACCTCTTTAGCTGCTAGCTCTGACTGTTGCTCAATCATCTTTTTCAACAATTTTTCTCGGAAAGCTAGCACTAATGATAACAACTAATCCAAGGATAATTGCAATATAGATGTTCCATTATCCTCTTCCTGGGATGAAATTTGAAATTGTTCTTGCTTCTGTTGATTCCGTTGGATCTGTTTTTGAACGTGGTCCCAAATCTGTCTTTGCTCTTGCCAATCAATAGGACCTTTATTCTTTGACCTTGTAACTATCAATCCACATCCTTGACCAAAGCACATTGCTTACAATCACAATTCCAGTGATTTTCATGATCCTGATTTCGAGTTCCTGATGTACTTGCACCCGAATCATTACGAAATCCCTAATCTGATAAATCTATTACTATGACATTCGCCTCAGTAGCCTGCTGATCCTGTTTCTCCTGCTACCCTTGCTAGTTATTCTGATTATAATGAACAACCGGTATGCCCCTTTCCTCTCTGTGCTTAACCCATAAAGGACAATTAGGCCCAGTCCAATGGTTTGGTGCCGAGCAATATCCACATGGCATCAATCTAGGTGGTCTACCCTGCTGATTCCCTTGTTGATTACCCTGATATTTTCCTTGTTGGTTCACCTTATCTCTCCATGGAAGTCTTCCTTGTCTCTAAAAATCACCAAGCCCTTGAACTGGAATGGCCTGATTTGCTACAATTTCATTATTATTCCTACTGTCCTGTCGTGAATTTTGTCCTTGATGCTTTGAGTTATACCAACACTGACTTGTGGTATGTCCTTCTTTATCACAAATTTCACAAAACCTTTTCTTCTTTGGAGCAATTATGGAATATCCATGTTTCTTTAATCTACTAATTAAAGCTTCCTCTTTACTTTGATTACCTTTGTGTTTGCGATGTCTTCTTACCACAACTTCTTCATCTTCACTCTCTGATTTTGAATCAATTGTCCCTTTCTCTGACTCTGATTCTGAATTGGATTCAACATCTGAACTAGAGTCACTACGCTTCTTCTTAGATCTGCGAAATCATCTTTCAACTCTTGCTGCTGCTAACACTAACACATCAAAACCGTTAGCTATATCCACACTTGCCACTGCATGCCTAATGCTGCTCCTTAATCCTTTTAGGAAGTAACCCGCCAACATCTCATTGGTAGGTCTCTTGTTGTCGTGTAATCTTTCCATTAAAGTTCTAAATTTTTGAGCATAGTCTTCTACTAACATGTTCTTTTGTCTAGTTGCTCTCAACTTCCTTAGCACATCAGAAGAAGTCTTTTCTTTCCTAAATCTTTGTAAAAATGTTGTTTTTAATGCATCATATGTAGCAAAATGAGCAATACCATATTGACTAAACCAGCTCATTGCTCTGCCTTCCAATGTTGTTGCAAATTGTTGGAGTTTTAATGCATCACCATATATGGTTGGATACACATTCACTGTCCAATTTATTTCAAATTTAGAAATGTGACCGTCTGCATCTTCCTTTGAACCTCCTCTAAAATGTGTTGCTTTCACTTTGGGATTTGGAGGTGGTTGCGCCATGGTCATTGGCTGAGGTATACGCCTAGTTCTTTGACTGGTCACCCCTCCAAGTGGGTCGAATTGGAGTCATCTTTTAACTCCTACAATTGCTTCTGTTAGGAACAATGCTCCTACTATTTCGCCCACCAGCCTTACCTCTGCTGCATCTGTTCCTCCTTCCTCCTCTTCAGCTTCAAGATTAGAATCCTCTTGTGCTTCGTACCAATCCTAAAATTTAGAAGATGACTCCACGTTAGCCGCTTGTGCTTGCGCTCGTGTAGTAAACTTTAATAAATCTTCCTCTTCTTCCCTTCATGCATTTCTTGATTCTTTGGCAAACGCACTATGTGTTTGGGTTCAAGAACACATAGCTACTGACTCAAAAGATTCTTCTCACATGAATAAACCTCAGTGCAAGCAAAAAATCTTCTCATGCACACAACTCAATTGCACAGATTCAGAATCTTCAAAGTTACCACACTTGGTTAACTATAGGGCACACACAAATTAGTTATACTCGGAACGATAACAATACATAGTTGCACAACAAAAATCAGAATGTACTACTTTATGAAGGATGGATCCTCGTATTACAGAAAAGAACACTATTCGAATATCAATAAATCTTCTTCTACATAAAAACTCGTCAAGTCTGATTACTATCCGCCTATGCAGTACAGGATTCAGAGTCTTTCTATCTTCACTAAGTTTTTTTCGTCTTCCCATAGACCTTTCTTCTTCCTTACTTATTCGCGCACAAAACTTGCCCCAAACATATCCCACGACATTCTATTAAACTAACTTATAGCTGCTTCTTGTTAAAATATCGGACTGACCAAAACATGGACTCAACAACATCCGAGTGTGCAACATTTCGAGTCTACAACCTTCAAAATTTGACTTACTTCTTATTCTTGCATTTTCTCTCCTCTCAACAAGAGTCATGGGAAGAACATAACCCATACAAAGGAGATGGAAGCCAGTGAAGCACAAAAGCAAGCAAAGATATAGATCATCTAGGAAGCACTTTGACATGCAAAGGAAAAGAAGAATGCAGGAGGAGGCAACGTTTTTGGCATTCCAAGAAGAAGAAGCTTAGCGATGGCAAGAAAAAGCAGTAGTGGTAGAAGAGGCCGAGCAGCTATGAGTCAACGTAAAATAGAAAATAACACGACGACAGGCAAAAGCTGGAGCTCAATAGGAGAATTACTTGGAGTAACTGGAAGCTTCTCGACAAAATCAAGAAAAATCTTCAACCTTGTAGAAAACTAATGATCATACTAAATTGGATTAGTTTTCTCATACCAAAAAATAAAAAACGGGATTGCACATATCCATGGTATTTAAAAAACTATACCATCAATTCATAAATAATGGCAGATGCAGCTAGGTTATTATTTCTCTACTCAATATAGATGGAAAAACAAGAAGCAAAGAACAAACCTAAAAAGAATCATATCCCATTCCTCAACATCTAACCATATAGGCTTTGGTAAGCATACTCTAAAAGCATCATGAGCCTCGGATCGTCGTTGGGACATAACTTCATGTGCGGTGTGTTGAATCCACTCTGAGCTGACAAGAGGATGCCCATGTGCTGGTTGGAACTCCTGATAGATCGTCTTTTTGATATAATTCTTATGATCTTTATCTTGCTCACTCCATTTCAACATGATAGAGTGTCCAAATTGTATGGTGCAAAGCTGTCGTATATGTTGATGCATGGCCTTTTTGGCCGCATCCATCACCGAAGCTCCATCACGAATGCTATACACTTTGGAGTCATCATGGTCATGAGCACCCCAAGGTGTACATGGTGTTCCATGTGGTGTATCACGTGGCATACTTACATCTGAGGTACTTGCTCTAGGAGTAGAAGTGGGTGACACAACGTCTGTCACACTACCTCCACAACAACCACCTCCTCCAGAGCTACTTGTAGATCCACTCCTAGAACCTCCTGCTCTAGAGCGTGACCTCGACCTATGAGATGGGCCAGCACCTGTATTGCGCTGAGGTGTCGAACGCACACATCTACTACTAGAGCCACTAGGGAATGGCTGAGAAGATGGTCGTGGTGGAGTCATAAAGATAGGAGACATACCTCCGATGGGAGTAGCACTGCCCGCAGGAGTGACGCCGGCAAGAGTGACACCAGTGAGAGTGAGGCAGACAGGAGTGAGGCTGTCAGGAGTGAGGCCGATAGGATTCAGGCCGGGGGGAGTGCTACCACGAGCGATCCAGTACTGTGATGCTGCAACCATATATGTGGGAGGCACCTGAGATATAAACTCCAAGAACTGCTCCTCTGTCATGGAATGTGGAGTGACTGGAGGACTATCTCCCATCCTGCTCTGTAACAAAAGGACTCAAATAATTAGCATATGATAATAAAGGTAATATAGAGAAATAGTAATGTACAAAATAACATAGCAAAAAAGTAAACACAAATTAGTACGTACAAGTGTTTGATTAAAAAATCCTCTATTCTAGCATCCTCTTGGAGATCTGATGCATAGAGAATATCTATCTCTATATTGACGACTTCTAAATCTCTTGGTATGCTATCTTCTTCTTGATCATCATCTGTTGCTTCATCGTGTATCTCATCTTCTTCAATGACCTCTTCATCTCAGACAATGATCTCCTCCTCCTCGACTATCGAAGGAATCTCAGAGTCCACTACAAATGGACTTTCTTCTACATCTATGTTCTCACGAATTTGTCTACTACGTGGGGAGACTTGTAAAACAAATAGCTACTCTAGTTCTTTTGAATCTGGTATAAAAACAACTTGCTCACAATGTTCGGGGAGTACAAATGTATCTCTTTCATCCATCCATAATTTTATGGAGTTGAATCGAAGCAAACCACTCTTATCCCACCTCAGTGTTGCGTTTCTTCTAGAGGTGACTACTTTGAACCATTTCATATAAAAAACAAAGTAATCAAACTTCCTAAAGGATAGCTTCAAGATATCTTGAATCACTCCACAATAATCTAGCTAGCCTTCTTGAGCATTATCATATGTTGCATTAGCTCTCTTTTTTTGGAAAAAGTTCACCATCACCCCACTATCAAAAGTAAACCTATTTTTGTCGATCCATGCTATCCAAAAGTATCATCCATGAGACCATAGTGCACCGTATTTGGAACAATCCCAATCACATCCCTTTGCGAGTTCTTCTTCTTCTTGATGATAAGTGTATGGTTCATGACTTCAGCAATAATGATATTATCGTGATGTCCGGTACATTATGTAATGGTTTGTATTGCATGGATACATACAAGAGGGCTGCCTTGAATGCCTTGCTCATACTTCTTCCATGGCTAAAATGGAGCTTTCACATGCTCGTTTTGGTCGAATTGAACTTCAATAGTTTGCTTTACTTGCAAAAGAAGGACATGATTATTGGTTTGCCAACACTTGAGTCCCTTGAAAAGCATGCACGTGAAAGTTACATTCTTGGTAAAATGCATCGTGCTTCTTTTCCAAAAGATAGTCATACACACGCTACAAGAAAACTGCAGTTTGTCCATAGTGATGTATGTGGTCCCCTCAAGACTCCATGTTTTGGGAAGCATGTATATTTTGTTACCTTCATTGATGATGCTACTCGCCATACATGGATATATCCTATGAAAGCAAAGAATGAGGTATTTTGTTGCTTCAAAGCATTTTTAGCTATGGCTGAAAATTTTTCTTCGCAAAAGCTTTTGACTCTACGCACGGATTGTGGTGGTGAATACATGTCACATGAGTTTAATGATTTTCTTCATGAAGACGTATTTCACACCAATGTAGAGTGTCATATAAACTTCAGCAAAATGGTTTTGTCGAGCGAAAAAAATAGAACACTTCTTAAAATGGCATGAGGTATGGTTAAAGGAAAGCACCTTCGTGATAAGTTTTGGATGGAAGCGGTCATGTGTGCAAACTATGTCATGAATTGCTACCCTACAAAATCATTGAGAGTCATCACTCCCTATGAGGCTTGGAATGGACATAAGCCTATGGTTAGTCATATGTGCGTGTTTGGTTGTTTGGCATATGCTCTTGTGCCATCACAACAACATCATGAACTTGATGACAAGGAAAAGTAATGTATATTTGTTGGTTATAGTGTTAAATCTAAGGGATATCATTTGTACCATCCATTGAAGAACACATTTATTGTGAGTCGAGATGTGGTATTTGATGAAAATTTAGTTTTCCCTCTACTTGAATGCAAAAAATAGCCAAGAGTAGCTCATAAGGTGTGTTCAATACACTCATGCCTTTGTTCCAAAATGGTGCGCTTGACTATGGCCATGTGAATCAGCCAACTGAGGTTCAAAGGGCTAAAGAATTCCAGCAAAATAGAGCTGAAAATGCAAAGAATTTCTATTAACTAAAAATTATTTGAACTACTGGAAATTTCTAGCCACATATGGCTGAACATTTGTGTCAAGATATGGCTAAAAATGAGCATGAAATTCAGCCCATGCATGATATATATGTTGATGATGTATTACATAATGAACACATGTCTATCAAGAGTGCACAAACTATGCCAAAGTGGCTAAAACAAACTTTGTTGGACAGCAAGTTGAGTGCACCTTTACTTGGTAGAACAAGATCAAGCTCTCACCATGCATCAAGTAATTTTGTGGATTATTCTATTATTGCAATAGCATGTAATGAAGAGCCACTTACTTTTGAAGATGCATGTGATGATGTACAATGGATGAGTGCTATGCAATCAAAAATGGATTCCATACATAGGAAACATACTTGGGAGTTATGTGAATTGCCAAAAGGAAAAAATGCCATTGGTACAAAGTGGGTTTACAAGATTAAGAGAAAGTATGATGGTAGCATTGATTGCTACAAAGCTAGATTGGTTGCCAAAGGATATGTGCAACAATATGGCATTGACTATGAGGAAACCTTTGCACCTACTTCACGCATGACTACCATTCGTATCGTGGTTGCATTGGCTGCCCATCAATGTTGGAAAGTACATCAATTGGACATAAAGATAGCTTTCTTGAATGGTGAATTGCAAAAAGAGGTTTATGTGAAGAAACCTCTTGGATTTGCCATGAAAGGGAAAGAGCATATTGTTTGTCACTTGCATAAAGCCTTGTATGGTCTCAAGCAAGCTCCACATGCATGGTATGAAAAAATCCATAAGCACTTGATTGCTCTTGGCTTCACATGTAGTCCAATTGAAAGCAAACTCTATATATGCAAAGATGGGGCTGATCTTACAGTGCTTGTTCTTTATGTCCATGACATACTCTTGACTGGGTCATGTGATGCAGAACTTGACATTCTTATGGCTGATTTGCAACATATTTTTGATGTCACATATCTTGGTCTTTTGAGCTACTATCTTGGCATCCATTTTGTATCCATTGAGGGGGGAATTGTTATGAATCAAGTAAAGTATGTTGAAAAACTACTTCAACATTTTAACTTTAAGGATTGCAAGCTAGTTTCCACACTAGATGAGACAGGATTTAGGTTCTCAATTGAGGATTCTAGTGATGCATTTCACACTTCTCTTTATCAGCAAGTTGTGGGATGTCTTATATATGCATGCAACACAAGGCTGGATATACAATATGCAATTTCCCAGTTGAGTCGATTCATGCATAGCCCTAACACTAAGCATTGGCAAGCAGTGAAACATGTGTTTAGATATCTCAAATGCACTTTGAGCTTAGATCTCTTTTATGGAAGAGATTCAACCATGCTTGCATGCGTTTACAGATAGTGACTTGGCTGGTTGTTACGATACTCGTAGTTCCACTAGTGGTATATCTTGGTTGAGTAGGAAGCAACCTATAGTGATGACATCGAGTTGTGAAGCTGAGTATAGGGCAGTTTTCATAGCAACAGTGGAGTGTATATGGCTGAGAGGCCTATTGATGGATCTTTGCATGGAGATTGATGCTTCTATGCATATTCTCACTGATAGTTAAAGTGCATTGGCTTTTGCACAAAACCCAGCATTTCATGCATGGACCAAAAATATTGAGGCGCATTATCACTATGTGAGAGAGCATCTTCATGCAGGAGATATTGATTTGGTATATGTGCCTACATAAGATAATGTGGCAGACATATTCACTAATGCTCTTCCACGGAAAAGTTTGAAGCTTTTTGCAAAGCTTTAGGTTATTACCTTGTGGGGGCTGATCTCTCACTCCCTGTATGTGTTCACATCATTTGCTCCAAGGGGGTTTGCTACGCTTATGTGTTCCTCGAGTAGCTTTGATGTGATTCTTTTCCCTATATATAGGCCTTTTTTTACTCTAGTGGTGGCTAGAGATTTTTCCCCCATGTTATCACATACATGATTCATTCATATTTGGTGGTACTTAGTACTTAAGGATATTATTCAACTCTTAAGGATATGTGTGTGTATGTGTGTATGTGCATACACACATACACACACATATACACACACACATACACACATACACACACATATATGCATACACACACACACATGGAGAGACATACACACACATACACATACATGCATACATATGCATATATAACGCATATGCATATGCATACATACATAGTTACATGCATACATACATACTTACATGCATACATACACATACATAATGCATACACACACATACACACACATATGCATACATAATGCATACACACACATACACACACCTATGCATACATACATGCATACACATACACACATAGACACATACACACACATAGACACATACACACACATAAACAAATACACACTCATAGACGCTTAGTGACACATACACATAGACACACACACACACACATACACACACACATATACACAAACACATACACACATAGACACATTCACACATAATGATGCATACACACACATACACATGCATACACATACACATGCATACACATACATATGCATACATACATGCATACACATACACACATAGACACATACACACACATAGACACATACACACACATAAACACATACACAGTCATAGATACACACACATACACATAGACACACACACACATACACACACATATACACACACACACATACACACATAGACACATACACACATAATGATGCATACACACACATACACATGCATACACAGATACAGACACATATACGCACACATACACACACATATATGCATACACACACACATAGAGAGACATACACACATATACACATACATGCATACATATGCATACATAATGCATATGCATACATACATACTTACATGCATACATAATGCACATGCATAGATACATACACACACAAAGACACATACACACATAGACACATACACACACATAAACACATACACACTCATAGATACACACACATACACATAGACACACACAAACATACACACATAGACAAATACACACATAATGATGCATACGCACACATACACATGCATACACACATACCAACACATATACACACACATATATGCATACACACACATGGAGAGACATACACACACATACACATACATGCATACATATGCATACATAATGCATATGCATATGCATACATAATGCATATGCATATGCATACATAATGCATATGCATATGCATACATACATACTTACATGCATACATAATGCATACACACACATACACACATATGCATACATACATGCATACACATACACACATACACACATACACACACATAGACACATACACGCACATAAACACATACACACTCATAGACGCATAGCGACACATACACATGGACACATACACATACACACACACATATACACACACACAAACATACACACATAGACACATACACACATAATGATGCATACACACACATACACATGCGTACACACACATATGCATGCATACATGCATACACATACACACATAGACACATACACACACATAGATACACACACATACACACATAATGATGCATACACACACATACACATGCATACACACATACAAACACATATACACACACACATACACACACATAGAGAGAGACATACTCACACATACACATACATGCATACATATACATACATAATGCATATGCATATGCATACATACATACATACATACATACATACATACATACATACATACATACATACATACATACACATACATAATGCATACACACGCATATGCATACATAATGCATACATAATACATACACACACATATGCATACATACATGCATACACATACACACATATACACATACACACACATAGACACATAGACACACATAAATACATACACACTCATAGATGCACACACATACACATAGACACACACACATACACTCACACATGTAGCCAACTAAGGCTCAAAGGGCTGAAAAATTCCAGCCAAACATGTCAGCCAAAAATTATTGAAACTGTTGGAAATTTCCAACCCCACATGGCTGAACATTTGCGTCAAAATATGGTTGAAAATGAACATGAAATTCAGCCCACGCATGATTTAAATGTTGATGATGATTGAGTGCATCTTTACTTGGTATAATAAGATCAAGCTCTCGCCATGCATCAAGTAATGTTGTGGATTATTCTCTTATTGAAACAACATGTAATGAAAAGTCACTTACTTTTGAAGATGCATGTGATGATCCACAATGGATGAGTACTATGCAATCAAAAATGGATTCCATACATAGGAATGGTACTTGGGAGTTATGTGAATTGCCAAAAGGAAAGAATGCCATTGGTACAAAGTGGGTTTACAAGATCAAGAGAAAGTCTGATGGTAGCATTGATCACTACAAAGAAGGAAGGTTTCTTACACTTATGTGTTCCTCGAGTAGCTTTGATGTGAACCTTTTCCCTATACATGGACACTTTTTACTCTAGTGCTGGCTAGAGGTATTTTTCCCATGTTAGCACACACATGATTCACTCATATGTGGTGGTACTTTGTACTTAGGGATATTATTCAGCTCTTTCTTCAGTTTAGTTCATCGGCAATAGAGAGAGCTATTCTAGCCATCCATCTTCTCCATGTGTCGTGTTGTGTTTGTGCTCCTTGTGTGTGCGTCTCGTGTGTCTCTCGTACTTCTACACTACCCAGCAGTTTAGTCCCTGCATCGGCTACCTATTGTACTAGTATGATTGTGGGGGGACGAGTCCTCCTCTTGCACAAACACGAGATGGGTGGTCTCCTACAGAGTGCACACATCTTCTCAACATCAGCATTTGCATAGGTTGAGCCTGATAGGGCTTTTTGGCTTTTTGATTTTGAACTCCCAGCTTCTTAGCCACTAAATTTAACTAATTCCTCCACGTTGTTAGATTGGGAAGATACATTGCTAGAAGTATCACCAAACTTGGTCGGGGTCTATAAAATCTTCAAATCATCTACTAATTTATCTTCCAAATCTATGCACTCCCATAGGCACTCATCAAGTGTTTGTAATCATTTCATATACACCAACGTCCTCAAGTTTCCATTAGTTAAACCATCCAAAAATAATGATACCATCTTTCGTTGGGTGGGTCTCTTCGCCATAGGACAATGATCCACATATTGATTGAATCTTCTGGATACCAGTCTCACCGACTCATTGGGTGCTTGTTTGAAGCTATGATTCAAAGAAGGCGTATTATGTTTGATTCCCCTCTTTGTGAATTCATTGATGAATTCTTCTAAGAACTGCTTTATGTTGGAAAATCTATTAGGATCCAAAGGTTGGAACCAAGTCAAAGTTGTTCATATGAGGGTGAGTCCAAATAATTGGTATTGAATAAAGAAATCATCTATCTATTTAACTCACAACACTTGTTTAAATTGAGCCACATGGTCATAGGAATCTCTTGACCCATCATAATGGTTTCTTAGGAACTTTGACACCTGGTAAGGTCTCAGTCTCCTACGCACTTCAAGAGGTCAAGGAATAACTTGAACCACAGGATGCACACCTGGTCCTCTTTCTTATGGGGGTCCTAAAGGAAAGGTTGGTTGATTCATCATCTCACTTCTCGAGAGAGTGTTGGGTATAGTACTGGCATTTGGAATAGGAAAGTGAACATGTGGTCGGAGTGGAATACTTTTCAAACTATTTTGCCCTATGAAGGGTTCTCCTTGCTTTTTTATTTTCCTTGAGGATTTTGGGGCATGGTTGCATGATCCCTTGGGGGGACATTGACAAACCCAAGTACTGTAGTCTAGATCTCTCTGAATTAGTAACTTCCCAATATCTTTGTTTGTTTTGGTCAAGATAGGTGACTATGGAAGAGTGTTCAAGATCATGCAATTCATAGATCATAGCAGGGTTGATACTGCTTCCCACTATGGGTGAAATGTTATTGCTTCTAGCTACTAGATAGATATCTATCAAATCATCATCTTGAGGGATGTCATCTTCTCTACAGATATTAACTAATATTGATGTTTCTCTTAGGGTAGTCATAGCTTCTCTATTGTTAGTCGCAGATAGGTTATTTGGTTCCTCACTTTCTCTTTTTTCGTTGATCCTATCAGGATGCTCAATCACTAAGTATAGTTGGCCTTGTTTGTCCACATAAAATTGTCCCCTAAATTTCATAGTTGGTCTCTACAAAACTTTAAAGTGAGTCAAATTCCTAAGTCTCACCACTGACCTATTAAGTCCATCCAAGTGTATAGGAACTCCATTTGATTTCTTAGTGACAAACTACAATGAAGTTCTATGTTCTCCTTCTATCACAAAAATAACTTCTATTAAATACAAAGAACTATGCATATCTTCAGAGGTCATGATAAGTTCACCGTTTGAATCACTAGATGTGTCTGAGGAAGTGGAGTTAATAATTCTTTGAGTTGCACTCCCTTTTGAGGATATCACACTTCTTCGGCTCCCTAGGACACATCCTGATCATAGGTTCATTCAAAGTCTATGGGAATATTCACATTTTGTAACCTTAAGATTGTTGATATCTTTTGGTAGTGATGTTTGTGAACACACTTAGTGATCCATTCTCTCATGAGTTGTGCATGTTTTTAGTAGACTCAAATGTTTGGTACTTTGATAGCGGGGCAACCAAGCATATTACCTCATAGTGCAACTTCTTTAGTTCACTTGAGCTTGCCCCTATAGGGAATACTATCACACATGCTAACAACTCCTCTTATACTGTACTGGGAGTTGGTAAGATCATTTTGACTACTAGTGGTAGTCCTTTTACATTGTCAGATGCTTTATTTGTTTTAGGGATCAAGAAAATTTGTTGTCAGTTTTAGCATTAGCCAATATCGGTTTCGTTGTCATATTTGTTGATGATAGATGTATAATTCATTATCTATCAAATGACAATGTCATTATTGCTTCTAGAATTTTACATCCTCGGTTATATAAGCTCATAGACTATGCAAAATTTGTGAATGATTGAGCACGTGCAGTAGAAGATTCTCAAGCTATCTCAGATGCAAAGCTTTGGCATGCATGCTTTGGTCATGTGAATTATGCTAGTCTTTTATGCCTATAGAAATCTAAAATGGCATCCTCTCTGCCCAAACTTGAGGCACCTTGTAAACATATATGTGAAGGCTGTATTCTTGGAAAAATGTAGCGTTCCTCTTTCCCAACAGATGGTTGAGTTCGAGCTACTAAAAAATTGCATCTTCTCATAGTGATGTTTGTGGTCCTATGCAGACACCTTCTTTTGGGAACTACCTTTACTTCATGACTTTTATTGAGGATTTCTTTAGGCATGCATGGGTATATCCATTGAAAGCAAAGTCTGAAGTGCTTATGTGCTTCAAACAATTTTTTGTTTTGGTTGAAAATCTATCAGCATGTAAATTGGGCACCCTCCATTCTAATCAAGGGGGAGAATATATCTCATCTGATTTTAATGCATTTTAGGCTAAATGTGGGATAAAACATTAGTGTACAGTGTTGTATAAACCTCAATAAAAAGGATTTTTTGAGAGAAAAAACAAGGTGTATGGTTAAAAGTCAGATTTACCACATAGTTTCTAGCTTGAGGCAGTTATGTGTGCAACACATGTATTTAACAGGTGTCCCACCAAAGCACTACAATCTATAACTCAATATGAGGCTTGGTGTGGTTGCAATCCATCTATTTCTCATCTGCATGTCTTTGGTTGTTTGGCATATGCATTAGTGCCTAAACAGCAACATAGAAAATTGGATGGTAAAGTAGTGAAATGTATGTTTGTTGGGTATAGTTTTGAAAGCAAAGGCTATCGTCTGTATCGTCCACATACTAAATGCATTCTGGTTAGCTCTGATGTTGTTTTTGTTGAAGATGTAATTCAACCATTACTTTCATGTACTAAGGAAACATCAATTAGCTCCAAAGATGTGTATGACACTTTGATACATGTGTCTCCACCAGTGGTTTTTGCTTCATGCTTGGTAGCTCATGCATATCTTGATTGAGCAAGAAGAAGCCTACTATCGCCACTTCTGGTTGTGAAGTTGAGTATAGGGCAAATTTCATAGTGATTGTTGAGTGTCTGTGGCTCAAATGCCTTTTGGGTGATTTGGGTGTTGTTCAATCTTCTACCAGCACCATCTTCATTGATAGACATAGTGCATTAACAATTATGAGGAACCTTGTGTTCCATGCTCACATAAAGCACATTGAGGTGCACTATCATTATGTCAAGGATAGGTTCTCTATTGGAGAGATTAATTTGCACTCCTAGTGGGGATTACTTGATAGATTTCAATAGTGATGTGTGTGAACACACTTAGGACCATCGGGGCACTTGTTTTCCTAAAGTTCCCCGAAATTGTGTATATGAATATAATGCTAATGGTTAACTTATCTTTAAACATTCACTTGGTAATACATTTTGTGTTGTGTTTCAAGCTTCTTCTTCTTCCTTGTGCCATTTGTGTAGTTCTACAAACCTCAAAATCCAACATTTTATTGTTCCACATTAATCTAAATTAGATATTTGATCATTTTTATCTCATACATTAGCTTGGTGTGAAATTCCTCTTTCATGAAGAAAAACATTAAACTCATGTGACTTGCATTCACCACCACGATCTGTGTGTAGAGTCAAAAGCTTCTTTGAAGAAAATTTTTCAACCATAGCAAAAAAAATGCTATGAAGCAAGAAAATACCTCATTCTTTGCTTTCATAGGATACACCCATGCATGGCGAGTAGCATCACTAATGAATGTAAAAAAATAGAAATGCTTCCCAAAAGATGGAATCTTGATGGGACCACATACATCACTATGAACAAGATGCAATTTTTCTTGTAGTGTGTGATGACTATCTTTTGGAAAAGAAGCACAATGCATTTTTCCAAGAATTCAACCTTCCAATGCATGCTTTTCAATGGACTCAAAGTGTTGTCAAACCAATAACCATGTCCTTCTTTTGCAAGTAAAGCAAGCTATTGAAGTTCAAGTGACCAAAACGAGCATGCTAAAACTACATTTCAACCATGGAAGAAGTATGAGAAACCAAGGCATTTGAGGCAGCCCTCTTGTATGTATCCAAGTGATACAACCATTGCATAATCTACCGGACATCATGATAATATCAATATTATCGAAATCATCAACCATGCACTTATCATTAACAAAGTGTACCTAAAGTCCAGTGTTGGAAACCAATGGAATCGAAATTAAGTTCTTCTTGATATCGGGTACATATGATGCATTTTTCAAGAGAAGCACACCTCCATTTGCAGCCATAACTTCAATTTCTCCTACTCCAATGATAGGATAAGAGGCATCATTTGCACACACCACATTTCCTCCTTTTGCTGCATCTTTCAAAGATGCAAAGAACCTTCTGCATGAAGTTATGTGCTTTGAAGCACCACTATCAAAGAACCAATCCGAATCAGCCTCACTTACAACAATACATCTAGAATGCAATGATGCATCATGATGACATGTAACAACACATGCCCAAAAATCTTGAACCATTTTGGCTTCATCGTTCTTTGCATTTGAGGAATTTTTAGCAATAGACATGTTGGAATCCTTCTTCTTTTCATTGCACTTAGCAAGCTTTCTACACTTATCAATAGTATGACCAGCCTTTTGGCAATATCTGCATCTCTTCTTCTTTTGCAAATTAGCATCATTAGAAAATGAGTGGACAAGGAAGGTTAAGGATTTGGTTTTGATGAAACCAAAGCTGAACCATACTTGTGTTTCCCCTTTTATGAGATAGCAAGTGCTTACGTTCCCTCAACCAGACCACTCCTATTCACTTTAGATTGTTTTTCTTGCAAAAGAAGAGACACAACCTCATCAAATGCATACATATTGAGATTCCCTTTTGCAACCAAATGGAGCGTAGTGGCAAAGCTTTGAAAAGATTCTAGTAATCCTTTCAACAATATAGAGATGTGTGATGCATCTAGAATAATCTCATCTATGTTTGCCAATTTCTCTTTCAAGTCCTTGATGTGTGTCACATACATATCTACAAACTCATGTTCAACCATATATACATTCTCAAGTTGTTTCTTCTAGTATGCAACACGTGCTTCATTACACACAACATACAAAGAAGCAATAGTTTCCCATGCTTTTCTTGATGTAGAACATGATCGACTGTGTGGAGCTATATGTCGCTTCACAAAAAGCATAATCAATGCATGAGCTTGAGCATCTTTTTGATCCCATCTAAATTGCTTCTGTGTAGGTGGAGGAGTAACCACTTTACTTGAAGCTCCATCTGTGACAGTAAACTATGAAGTAGAAGAACTTGCGGGTCTTTATTCCATAGTTGTTTTGCAACAAGAACATGTTTCATCATGTAAGACCACATTGGATAGTTGGTCCCATGAAGCTTATCTTCAACTTGAAGCATGTCAAACAAGTCATTGTTGCCTGCCATTTCACTAAAGAACAAGAATGTGACAAGATACTTCAACAAAAGCCGAAATGAGTGTTGAATGGGGGTAAAACCTTAGTGCAACTATTGGAAATTTTTCTTGGATGCTGAAAATAACTATTCTATGCTCCGAAGTTGATTTGCACTATTAAAAGTGCATGCACACCATGATGCAAAAAACCAAAACTTGAGAAGGATTTGAATATGCTCCGATGCCACTATTGGGTATGTGTAGAAGTGCAAGAGACACACAAGTTAATCAAAACCAAACTAAGAGCTGAATAATATCCCTAAGTACAAAGTAACACCACATATGATTGAATCATGTATGTGGTAACATGGGGGAAAAACCTCTAGCCGACACTAGAGTAAAATGAGCCTATGTGAAAGGAATAGTTTCACATCAAAGCTACTCAAGGAACACATAAGTGTAACAGTTCTTCTCTTTCATGTTATTGATACTTGCAATCATTGCAAGGAAATGCTTTTTTTTTTTCTTCTAGATGAGTCCAAGGATATTTACTTCTAGATGCCATAGATAACTCCAATAATAAAAAACAAAAATTTTTAACTACAAAACATGCTTATTATGAATTAACCATACATAGATAACCATAAGTGCATATGTTTAATTGTTTAGGTATGTACACCTTTTAAATCCATAAACGCTAGTTTTTCATGTGTTTAGGTATGTATGCTTGTATAAATATGTAAACTCTATTTTTTTTATGTGCTTAGGTATGTATGCTTGTAAAAAATTCTAAACCCTATTTTTTAATGTGTTCAGGAATGTATGCCTATATAAATCCTTAAACCCTATTTTTTAATGTGTTTAGGTATTTATGCTTCTATAAATCCCTAAACCATATTTCTTTATGTATGTAATTATGTATGCTTGTATAAATCCCCAAACCCTATATTTTATCGTGTTTAGGTATGTATGATTCTACAAATCCCTAAACCCTATTTTTTTATGTGTTGAGATATGCATGCTTGTATGAATTCCTAAACCCTCATTCTTTATTATTTGGGTATGTATGCTTGTATAAATCCCTAAACCCTATTTTCTAATGTGTTTAGGTATGTATGCTTCTATAAATCCCTAAGCCTATCTATGTAGGCATGTATGCTTGTATAGATATTGAACTCTATTTTTTATGTGTTCAGGTATGTATGTTTCTAAAATAACCTAAACTCTAATTTTTCATGTGTTTATGTATGCTTCTATGAATCTCTAAACCCTATTTTTTATGTGCTTTAGGTATGTATGCTTGTACATATCTCTAAAGCCTATTTTTAATGTGTTTAGGTATGTATGCTCCCATGAATCCCTAACCCCAATTTTTTTATGTGTTTAGGTATGTGTGCCTCTATAAATCCATAAATTATATTTTTTTGATGTGTTTTGGTATGTATGCTTGTATAAATACATAAACTCGATTTTCTTGATGTGTTTATGTATCCATGCTTTTATAAATCCCCAAACCCTATTTTTTTATGTGTTTAGGTATCTATGCTTCTATAAATCCATAAATCCTTTTTTTTTTACGTGTTTAAGTACATATGTTTGTATACCCTAAACCCCATTTTTCAATTTGTTTGCGTATGTATGCTTTTATCGACCCCTAAACCCTAATTTTTTTCATATTTAGCTATGTATGCTTATATAAATCCCTAAACCCTATTTTTAATATGTTTAGGTATGTATACTTCTATAAATCCCTGAACCCTATTTTTTAATATGTTTAGGTATGTATGCTTTTATAAATACCTAAAGCCTATCTTTGTATCTTTTTAGGTATGTATGCTTGTATAAATTTCTAGACCCTATTTTTTTTATGTGTTTAAGTATATATGTTTGTATAAATCCTTAAACCCCACATTTTATTGTGTTTAGGTATGTATGTTTGTATAAATCCATAAACCCTATTTTTTAACATGTTTAGGTATATGCACTTGGATAAATCCATAAACCCTATTTTTTATGTGTTTAGGTATGCATGTTTATATAAATCCCTAAAGCCTAATTCTTTATGTATGTATGTGTATATTTATGTATGTATCTGAGTATGCATGTATGTGTGTATTTATGTATGTATATATGTTTGCATGTATGTAGGTATTTTTGTATGTATGTATGTATATACCATTGAATATAATGTCATACAAAAAAAATGATAGCATTCCCCCTAAAGTAGGGAACTTAAGAAAAAATAAGCAAAAGACTCACATACAATAACAAAAAACGGCCCCCATACCATAAGCAAAAATGTCTTGCAATCTATAAACAAAAAAGGAGCATGCCATAACCTACATAAATACATTCCACTTGCAAAAGACACTCTACCTTAAAAAACACATTTGAATTGCAAAAAAACATGTTTGCAAAAAGCATTATTATATGTATGTGATGTACATATATATGTATGTAATGTATGTATTGTCAAGAGAAAGGAGATAAGGAAGAGAGCTATCACACACTCACATACGAAGAGAGGAGTACACATATATTGAGGCAGGTAATATTGATCTTCTTCTTCTTCTTCTATAACATAAAGAGAATATACAAGAATGACCTAATACAACAATACCACCAGCCCAATATATAAATAACAATACATAAAGAAAACCCTAATATCTAGGAATGAGTGAGTTGGCAAGAAAACAAATGTTCCATCACTCTTGGGAGATAGATATGGAACTCACTAAAAACAATCTGTGACATATATCGGCATAACCACTATGTGTCAGAGACATGAAAAAGTGGTACATGTCATCCTAGATCATCACATGTTGACCTTGATATCTCAATGCTCCCCATCAAGCTCAGTGTCATGTCTTGTAATCCAAGCATCTTCCAAAACTTCTTTAGCTTTTCTACTCCAAGTACTTTAGTGAAAATATCAACAAGCTGCTCATCTTTCCTCACATAAACAAGATCAATATCACTTGCTAATACCTTTTCTATGATGAAGTGATAATGCACCTCTATATTCTTTGTTGTAGCATGAAAAACAAGATTTTGTGTTACTTGGATGTTATTAAGGTTATCATAATAAATTATGATAAGCTTCTATACTTCCACACCTAAATCTACAAGTAGCATCTGGCAGCTCTATACTCGACCTCTGTAGTCGATAAAGCAACTATGGGTTGCTTCTTACTGATCCATGTAAAAGCTACACTCCCAAGTAAGAATAGAAAGCCATTGGTAGATCTTCTATCTGGAATACTATGAGCCCAATCTGCATTGGTGTATCCATGAACCTGCAACTCTACACCAACTTCATAAAACAATGCATAATCCAAATTAGCACTCACATAATATAGAGTGCATCTCAGAGCATCTAAACGAGGTTTCTTGGGAGCCTGCATAGATTGACTTTGAAGTCCTACAATGTAGCTTAGATCAGGTCTTGGATTTGTGAGATATATCAAACTTCCCACAATTTTCCTATACATAGTAGGATTCTCCAATGCTTCACCTCATGTAGTATCCAACTTCAAATTATGATCTAATGGAAGAGAAATTGGCTTGCAATCAGCCATACCATACTTTTATAGCATACTCAAGGCATGCTACCTTTGCGACATCCATATACCTGTTTCTGTGTGTATAAACTCAATTCCCAAAAAATAGCGCAACACACTAAGATCTTTCATGTCAGATTCCTATATAAAGAGTTTCTTTAACCTTTTAATGCTTTCTTCATTCTCACCACCTGCAATCAAGTCATCAACATAAATAGCCACAATCGTGATGCCATCATCACCCTTCCTTGCATACAATGAGTGATCTGCATCACACATGGAAAATCCAATGGTGGTTAAATAATATGCAATCCTTGCATGGCAAGCATGAGGGGCTTGTTTAAGCCCATACAAAGCTTTTTGCAACTTGCAAACATATTCTGGGTACTTTGAATCCTCATATCCTTATGGTTGGTCCATGCATACTTCTTCCTGGTTGGTCCATCCATACTTCTTCCTACAACTCACCATGTAAGAGGCCTTCTTCACATCCATCTGATGCTAAATCCATCCTTTTTTTGTAGGTAAATCAACAAGTGTTTTGATAGTAGACATTTTAGTTATAGGGTTAAAAGTTTCCTTATAATCAATGTCATATGTTGTGTATATCCTTTTGCTATCAATAGTGCTTTATACTTTCTTATGCTACCATCAACATATATTGTGCTTTACCTTGTAAACCCACTTGAAACCTATGGGTTTCTTTCCTCATGGCAATGGAACAACTTCCATATTTCATTTCCATAAATTTTAGCCATGTCCTCATCCACAACTTTCTCCCATTTTGCATTTCCAATTGCATCTTCAAAACAAGAAGGTTTAGCATCTTGTATTACCTTGGTCATGTAGGCCCAATGACGAGCCATGTAACTATCATACGTCAATTGTTGCACTAAATTTCACATCCTCCCAGATCGTCTTGGTCTACAATCACTTCTTCTTCTTCTTGTATCATCTGGATATGCCTTTCTTACTCTTGGAGTCTTTACAGAGGGCAATCCAAGTTCCTCATCAAGGCTCTTTTATGAGCCTCTTGAATCTCCATCAATGTTTTCAAAACTTGTACATGTCTTATTACCAGAAGAAACCTTTTCTTTCCCTTTCTTGAACATAGCCAATGAATTTGATAGACTGAAATTTCCACAAAATCTTCCACTCCATGGGTTTGAGTAGGAACTTTGCTTGGCAACATATCAGGTCCACTCAGAATTTGAGATTCCATGCTTGCATTTTTAGCATTTCCTTTTTTTTTCATTTGAGTCAAGATTAAGTCCTTCTTTGGCATCTTCATAAAAGCTTGACATTTCATCAAACATCACATATTTGTTTCCCTTCACTTGGTCGTATGAGTGGGTTGTAACATTTATATCCCTTTTCCTCAAGGAAATACCCAATGAAGATACATTTTTCTCTTTTGGATCAAGTTTCTTCTTCAACTCATCTTGAACATGTAGATATGCAATACAACCAAATACTTTCATATGTGATAAGTTTGGGTTTTTACCTCTAAACTTCTCTTCAGGTGTAACTTGATGTACATCTTTTGAATTCCATGACTTTTTACAAAACTACTCAACTCATTTGACATGTATTCACCTCCTCCATCAAATCTTGAATATACTTCCTTGTTTGCTTTTCCACCATAACCTTGAAATTCTAAAAAGTGATTAAACACTTCACTCTTCTCTTTCATGAAGTATATCGATACATTTTGTGTATGATCATCAATGAAAGTGACATAGAACCTGCAACCCCCCATAGATGTGGTCTTTGGAGGACTCAACATCTGTATGTGCTATTTCTAGAACATTCTCACTAACATGTTTGTCATGCATAAATGATGCCCTTGATTGTTTACTAAATCCACATGCCTCACATACCTTCTACATCTTTGCAACCTTGAAATTTGATAGTCCATTGATAAGCTCCTTTGAATTCATCAACTTCAGCCTCTGCAAATTTGCATGTCCAATTTGCTTGTGCCAAATCTCTATATTAGCAATAACACTTGCACATTTTGCAAACATGGATGCATTCATTTCATGAATTTTTACATTCAAGGTGAACATCCTACCAAATTTATTCCCTTTGGCGACCAACCTTCTATTCTATTTGTACTCTTCTACATATAGACAATCAACATTGAACCTGACTTGTAATCCCTAGTCAATCATTTGTCCAATAGGAACTAGATTCTTTGTTATATTTGGAACATGTAGTACATCAAAAAGATGTTTTACCATCCCATCCTCCACGGATAGTGCTCTATTTCTTGTATGCTTGATAGGATGTGATGTATCATCACCTATTTCAACAAATCCAAGAACATACAATTTGTACAAACTACAAAACCATTATGCATGGTTGGTCATGTGATTTGAGGCACCTGAATCAACATACCAGACATTATCAGTCAATTTTGAAGCATCAATAGACATTGTATTCATCATGTGGTGTTGGACCGTGAATAGCTTCTCCAAATCATATGCACTTATGGATGCATAGTTGTTTTGTTGCTTTTTGCTATTTTGATTCTTCAACTTGCGATCACGTTCAAAGTGACTAGGTTTATCACAATTCCAATATTCCTTATTGTCATTACTTGAATCATTTTCTTTGGAAATTTTTGTGGCCTCTTTGGCTTCCCCTACGTCAAGGTTGTCCTCTACCCTCTTCATGATTTTTTTGTTGACCTTGGTCTTGGTTACTATTTCCTCTTCCACTTCCGAAGCTGATTCCTTGGCCTCTTCCTTTGCCAGAGTAGAATACCTACTCAAAACCAGCTTTTCCTTGGGAGTTTGAGTCTTCACCAAGGTTCTTTTCTTCAATTATCAACATGGACACAAGATCAATAAATTTTGGAATATTTTCCCTATTCTAAATAGAAGTTCTAAACTGCTTATTTGTAGTTACTAAACCTCGAAGGCACACTTCCACCTTGTCATCATCATCTACATTGATGCCAATAAATGTAAGTGACTCACATATGCTTTTGATTTTTAGAGTGTAGTCACTTACCGACATGCTCTTTTTCTCTATTGTATGCAACTCGTTCTTGAGTTGCAATTTCCATGCCTTTGTATTGGTCTCATACAATGTGACCAAACTATTCTAATCCTCTTTCATAGTTTTGGCATGCTCTGTGTGCCCAATCATGCTATCATGTATGCTAACATGCAACCAATAAATTACCTTTAATGCTTCTTAATTCCACTCTTCATATGCTCTTAGCTGGTCCGCAATCTGATTGCTCTCTGGTAATTGTGGAGCCTTTTCGTTCTCTCCTTCGATGTACTTCCAAGAGCCTTTTCCCATCAAAAGAATCCTCATTATGAATCTCCAAGGGTGAAAGTTTTTTTTGTCCAATTTATCGCTCATAAGTTGACTCATTCCATCAACATTTGCCATTTCTATAGTAATTCACAATACCAAAAAAAAACACTAGAAGCGATACTTTTTCTTGAACACTATCACACTAACTTCACAGCTCAATCTTCAAAAAACATAGTTTTTGGGAATATTTTGGATTTGGAATATTTGAGAGATAGTGAACAAAAAGCAAGTTACAATTTTGCAAATCGACCTTCTTTTCGTGGGCCCCACCTTGCAGGCTTGAAACAAAGGCTGAGATGGCTCCAAAACTATTTTGATGCCTTCTACTTTCACACCAAATTTCGTAGCAATCTGAGATTGTTTGTGAAATGCCATTCTCCATGCCTTTTCATGTACTCTTCACTGTCAGCTTTCTCCACGAGCTCTCTACAACCACACTAGCTCTAATACCATGTCAAGACAAAGGAGATAAGGAAGAGAGCTCTCACACACTTTAACACACAAAAAGATGAGCACACACAAATTGAGGCAAGGAAGATTGATATTCTTCTTCTTCTATTACATAAAGAGAATATGTAAGAATGACCTAATACACATAATACAACCAATCAAATATATAAAGAATACTACATAGAGAAAACCATAACGTTTGCAAATGAGTGAGTTGGCAAGAAAACAAATATGCCATCACTCTCGGTAGATAAATCTGGTACCACTCACTAAAAATTGTCCTTGACATAATTCGATGTAACCACTACATGTTAGAGACATGAAAAAGTGTTACATGTCATCCTCGATCATCACATGTTGAGCTTGATATCTCAACATGTATGTATGTATGTATGTATGTATGTATGTATGTATGTATGTATGTATGTATGTATTTATATAAAGCCATATGTCAAAAAAGAAATCCATAGAATTTCCCATACATTTGGCGACCAAAATGGTATTGAGTGTCGCTATGTGGATAAGAAGACAACAGGAATCCTTCAAGTCATCTAGGTGATGGAGGTATACCATGCCAACTCATTCTAGAACATGGTTTTCATGATTTAAAGAGGAACATGAGAAGTTGACAATAGCATGTTGTCTACTTCAAAAATTGCAAAAAGCTTTGGTAGCAGGATTCTCGTTAGTGTATGCATTATGAGCAGTTACTATCGCTAGTAAAAAAAGGGAGTGATTCCATACCCATTAATTATGCAAATCTTAGAAGTGTAAGCGAAATTAGAGGTTGCAAGTTGAAGGTTCAAGGTTCAGAAAAGCCAAGAGAGAACTGAAGAGGGTGAAGGACAAGAAACCCTAGGATTCTAGAGGTGTGCCAAGCCTATTAGACTTTGTCTAGATGCAGTAGTTGCAAGAAAAGCCGATAGTGCACTAAGAAGGATCTAAACTAGTGAAGTAATTCAAACAAAGGATAAATATGAAGTGAAGTTGGAGGAGGAAATTTTCTCCTTGGCACCTACAAACAAGGAGTGAAAGCATTCATAGATTTCGAGGTAGAGGGTGGCTTTTAGGCATAGAATCAATGGAATAAAGTTTAATTGGTTTATTGGTAAGGTGCATTGGTAAGGTGGATGATGCAATGTTCATGTTTGATTGTTTGATACACCCTATAACCTCTTGGAAGGTGGGAAAGATGATGCTCATGAATGTGGGGTGTTCCAAGCTACACTTGGCAATGAACTAGTCTGATGGCTGATTGTGTTTGCTCTGAACTATTTTGCGACATATGATGCGTTGTGAACAACCTTTTTTAGAAGACTTCAAAAATCTAAGATAATGGGATAAATCTTTATTAAAAAATCATAAAACCTACACATACATTTGTGGACCATGCTTAGCTATTCCAAAGCATGTTCCTCTTGGAGATAGACGTCTGCGGAAGCATGCAAACAACACAAGGAAGGAGAAGAAGCTTGGAGCACAACACACAATACTCAATGTATTACTAGAGAATGTACAAAGATTAGTAGCCCATTAGGGCAATAGGCGTATATACAAGCCGGGGAAAATAACCTCCTAAAGAGGGGAAAGAGTGCCCCGGCGGTCCTAGAGTGTTCACACACATCACTACCTAAATATATCAACAAATCCCCCCTGGGAGTGATGCGGTGAACAAGTGGTTGGCACTCATGTATAAGGAAGTGCCAAGCTATGTGGAGATCACTCCACAAAAGGAAGTAAGCCCAAAGCTTTGCGAAAAGCTTCAAACTTCTCCCTAGGTAGAGCCTTCATGAAAAGGTCTGCAATGTTCTCCTGCGTGGGCACATATGCCAAGATGATCTCCCCAGTAGAGAACCTCTCCTTGACATGATGATAATGCACCTCAATGTGCATGGAACACAAGGTTCCTTGCAACTGCCAATGCGCTCTAACTGTCAGTGAAGAGGGTGGTGGCAGAAGACTGACCAACACCCAAATCAACCATAAGGCGTCTGAGCCACACACACTCAATAGTCACTGTGAAAGCTGCCCTATACTCAGCCTCACAACTCGAAGTGGCCACACTAGGCTGCTTCTTGCTCAACCAATATACACATGAGCTACCAAGCATGAAGCAAAAGCCACTAGTGGACACACAAGTGTCATAGCAACCAGCCCAATCAGAGTCAGAAAAAGCATGCAAATTTGGTGGTAGTGATCCCCCCTTGGGATAAAACAAACCAAGGAGCTGGGTACCACTCAAGTAGCAAAAGATGCACTTAACCACCTGCCAATGCTTGACTCCTGGGCAATGCATAAACCTGCTCATCTGTGAGACAACAAACTGAATATTTGGCCGAGTAATGCATAAGTAAATCAAGCATCCAACAGCATGCTGATAGAGAACAACATCAAATGCATCTCCAGCACCATGAAGACTCAGTTGTACACCTGTTTCCATAGGAGTGGCAATAGGTTTACAGTCTTCAAGGCCAAAACACTTCAATAATGTGTCAATCTATTTCATTTGACACAAAGCCATTCCACCATCAACGTGCATAAACTAATGCCCAAATAGTGATGCAAATGCCCCAAATCAGACATCTCAAACGAGGCATACAAATCAGTCTTAAAATCAGCAATATGCCTCTCATGAGGGCTAGTGAGCAGCATGTCATCAACATAAACCACAATGATGAGAAGTACATCATTAGCACGCTTAACATATAAGGTGCTTTCAATTGGACTGTTCTCAAAAACATGTGCAATCAGATAGGAATGTATCTTCTCATACCAAACATGTGGTGCTTGCTTTAAAGCATATAATGCCTTCTTTAACTTGCACACCTCGTTTTCATGCCCTTTCTACACAAAGCCACAGGGCTGAAAAACATACACTTCTTCATGCAAGTCACCATTCAGAAATGCAGTTTTAATATCCAACATTGCCTAGACAAATTTCGCTAGACCTGTAGCAGACTTCGAGACGCTTATATTGGCAAACAGAAACTGGTATATACCTTTGGCACAAAAAGACAAAATAGCCTACACAACCACTGCGATAGTGCATTCGAAGGCCGAAACGAGCTCATATCGCGATTTTGACACCACAAAGCGAAGCTATTTTGATCTTGAAAACACGTTGAGTATGCTCACCAAAATTCGTGCGATTCTAAGACTAAAACTGGAGGAGTGTCGACGGTGCCTTAAATGAAGCGACGACCTGTTCTGACACCAATTGTTGGAGATAGATGTCTGCGGAAGCATGCAAACAGCACAAAGAAGGAGAAGAAGCTTGGAGCACAACACACAATACTGAATGTATTACTAGACAATGTACAAAGATTAGTAGCCCATTAGGGCAATAGACATATATACAAGTCAGGGGAAAAAACATCCTAAAGAGGGAAAAAAGTGCCCTAGCGAGTTGGTTCATGGATGGTATTAATCCTATGCTGAAGGAGAAAATTTCCCTCTATGTTTTGGATGGTACACAAACACTCGATTAGATTATTGATGCGACTTAATAGTTGGGGTGGAACCTAAAGGTAGCTAATATCTTCTTACAACAAACTTGAGAGGCTGTAACATTGCTACCACCACCAATGATGGGGGTCACAAACTTGTTTAGTCAAATGTATTTTACCAAACGTATGAATGTAGCACATATTGTCACCAACTATGCATTGAATCAAGTTTATTGTGTCATATGTAATCTAACCATACTACGGGACAATGTATACATAATACATGCAATAAAGTGGTGGCCACTAATCACATACAACCTGATGTGGTGCATAATGGTCCTTGGTACAAGTCACCATATGTCCATAACATCCACTTGATTGATGTAGGTAATACTAGAGGTAGTAATGATAATGTATCGCCAACCCATCCCGATCAAGGAAGTTTGAAGTATTAGGGTAACATATGAGGTTGAAGATTCTTCAATCAAAATCAAAGGGATAGAGAAAATTATCCCAAGGAAGGAAACCTCAATGCCTATTTTGTATGGAGTTTGGCCATATGAGGTGAAAACCTAGGAATATGATCGAAGAAAGAAAGAAGTTAACTTAAAGCACCCATGACTAATATGTTCACTCTGATTTATGAAGAACATGTGGATCTTGTGATTAGTCGATCTAAGAAACTTCAATAGTAAGAACTCGTATTGTATCCTAGCATCTAGGAGCAACATCAGGTATATAACCAAGATTTTGGGTGGGCTTCCTAGATGCCATCTTATTTTGCTCCACTCGACCAGACTACTTCTTCCAATCTGGAACAATTGGACCAAGTACGAGTTTTAGACCTTAGTCTATGTTTGGCAAACTAAGTAATGGCTTTGAAACTACCATAAGAAAGGAATAAGTAACAAGGGTAGAAAATGTTATAAAGGAGTTGTAGGATCTAGATTCTATAGAGCAACAAGGCACCACAACCAATGATACTACTCTTGATTCCAAGCAGGTACTATGTAAATATACAATTCAATTTACAAGCTTTTAAAGAATCCGTGGAAACTATGGAAGATAAGTTAGTTGATTATGTTGTTCCCCTAATTATAATCTGGTACAAGTCCATACCCATCTCGAGAGTCTTAATTGGTGGCTCTAGTTAACATTGCTACATTGCCAATGTGTCATCAAATGGGTTGGACTAACATTCAACCCACACATTTTTTTATTGGGATGGTTGATCATTCAAGCCATTAATATTTACCCCATGGATTATTTAAAGTTATTCCTATATCAATTCAAGAAGTTACATTCCTTATTACCTTTGTTGTAATCTAAATTCAGTAAACATGAGCATTATAATTTACTTCTAGGTCACCCTTGGTTAAAGTATGCCAAAGTCTAGCAGGATTGGGGATCCCATGCTATGAAGTTTTGTAAGGGAAGTAAGAAATACTCTATCACTTCGAATGAGGGGATTTTCCCAAAAGATTAGTTGCTAACAATTGTGAAACCTCCTCATATGTTGGAAATTCTGGAGGAGTCAATCACACTTTTTGATATTCTAGAAGTGTTAGCACAATATAGAAAGTAGGATCCTATTGTAGCTTTAGTTCGATCGGACCTAGTCTTGGATGATATTACAAAAGCTATCATATACTACCAATTGAAGATCTTCTTGAGCAAGATAATGTGCATGTCTAGGAGAATAAAGTGGAGGTAGTTAATTTAGGTCTCATTGATCAACCTCAATTGATGAAGGTGGGTGTAGAATCACCAACAGCATTCTAGAGAGACTTAATTACTTTGTGAAAAGAATTAAAAGGTTTCTTTGCAAGGTCTTGATCCAAAGTTATACCCACATAAAATTCAATTGAAAACCAGATGCACCTCCGATCATTCAACAATGATACTAGATGAATCCTAATTTTTTCAAATAGATTAAAGTAGGGTTGGATCGATTATTGTGGCTCAATTTCATTGTACTAATTGAATATTCAGAGCGGGTTTCTCCAATCATGATTGTACCCAAGAAAAACAAACAATTGAGAATATGTGTATATTATCATAAGTTAAATATATTTATTCTTCCACATCCCTTCCCATTGCCTTTTTTGGACACGACGCTTGATGAAATTGCAAGAAGAGAAACATATTCCTTCTTGGATGGATCTAGTGGATATTCTCAAGTTTGGATGGCTGAGTTTGATGTACGTAAAACAAATTTCATCACTAAATGGTGCATCTTTGCTTGTACTATCATGTGGTTTGGACTTTGAAATTCCCCTATTACTTTTTAGAGATGTATGCATCAGATTTTTGCTCCATACTTGACCAACTTCATGCAAGTTTTTTTGGATAAATTTTCAGTTTCAGGGGAACAAGTGGACCATTTTCAACATCTATGGCTTTCGTTTTACATAGTCCAGGGAGGTTCATCTTTGTTTAAGCCCTACAAAGTCTGTCTTTGGAGTAAAATGCTAAAAGTTTATTATGTCATATAATTTCCAAGGAAGGTATAGTGGTTGATCTCGATAAAGTTAAAATGGTATTGCAAGCTCCATTATTGCAATCCTTGATAGAATCTATTCGTTTTTGGGACCATATTCGGTGGCATGGCCATCACTTACGATGTCTGCCTCATATTGCTATACCCCTCAAATGCATATTGCTATACCCCTCAAATGCTTGCCTCATGTCAAAATAGGTGATTTTCAATGAGATGTGAAGTGTGATTTAGTCTTCCACCGGTTAAAGGTATGTTTAACTAAGAGTGTTTTGATGTAGCAAGAAGTTTGTTCATGGTATCTTCTTGTTTATTATGCCAGTTGAATATTAACAAATACAGATAAAAAATATTCGATGACGAAATGGGAATGTTTGGGATTCATTTACTCAATTTAAAAGTTCCATCACTACTTTTCATGTGGATCATTTGGCTTTATTGTACTTGGTGAAGCAACATAACTTGGTAGCTTGACTTGCATAGTGGGTACTATTGTTAGAGGAATTTGATTACGATGTTTTCCATCAACTAGGTTCTTCCAATGTGGTACCAAATTTCTTATCATGCCTTGATGATGATGAACATTTGGAGGGAGTTGATAATTTTTTTTTCGGATGATGACTTTTTCATGTGGTTGATCCTATTGAGCCTGAGCTAGGTATATATGGTTTGTGTGGGAGACTATGGTTTGAAGTCTAATCTTTTGTGATGTGGGGAATAGAAACATCTGATGCTATTTTTTTATCAATGACTCCAATTCCCCGAACTTTAGTTGCTTTGGGAATTACATATACAACAAACAAATACATTCCATTCGCAAAAAGACATTTTACCCTCAAACAACACATTCTAATTGCAAAAATATTCTACATGTATGTTTGTGTATGTGCATGTATGCATGTGTGTGTATGTATGTGCATCTATTTATGTGCATATGTATGTGTGTGACTGTACATGTGTGTGTACGTATGCATGTGTATATGTGTATATATGTGTGTATGTTTATGTGTGTATGTACGTACATGTATGATTCTATGTGTGTATGTATGTGTGTATATATTTGTATATGTATGTGTGTATGTATGTATGTATGTATGTATATGTGTGTATATATGTATGTGCATGTGTGTATGTATGTGTTTATATGCATGTGTGTTTACGAGTGTATGTATGCGTGTGTGTTTACGAGTGGATGTATCTATGTGTGTCTGTAAGTATATGTATATGTATGTATATGTGTGTGTATTTAAGTATGTGTGTGTGTTTATGTGTATAAATATACGTGTTTATGTGTGTGTATGTGTGTGAGTGTTTGCATGTCTATGTATGTGTGTATGTATGTTTGTGTATGCATGTGTGTACATATGCGTGTGTATGCATGTGTATATGTATCTATGTGTGTATAAATGTGTGCGAAGGTGTGTATGTATATGTATATATATGTGTGTACGTGTGTGCATATGAATGTGTATTTGTTTATTTGATTGTATTAATTAATTACTTTCCTTAAGCGCATTATTTTTTACATATGCCAATTATTATGAATTTTCATAACTAAATTAACTAAATAACAAATTTCAATGAGAAAATAACTAAAGAATTGAAACTTGAAGCTCCTTAACTACAATTGCATAGATATGAGCTCCGTAAACTTTATTTTGTAGATCGAAAGCTTCATAATTATTGATGGTTCAAAATACACTGAATAAACCTGATTGTAAACCGAAACCATTGAAATAGAGTGAGAGAGAGTAACAACGAGTGAGATAATGAGAGAGAGTAAGAGTAAGAAAAAAATACATGAAAAAAGGTATGAATGAGTGAAATATATTGAGTTGGAGATTTTTTTGTTATGTACGGGCTCTCGAAATTGCCTTCAAGGATTGCCACACATAGTGTGTAAGTTTCTTTTATAAAAATTGCTTTTTTTTGTAGAGAAGTCAATAATCCAATCGGTATAATAGTTGAGAATTATTATTTTATCGTCAATATATAGATCACTATGCGAACAAGAAAATTATCTGTGCAATGAGATAGTATAAAAAAGGGTCTAAGTAATTCCATCGATATAGATGCTGCAATAGCCTTCGATATGTAGAAAAAAAAGTGGAAAATATGTTGTCCCTAAGAATTATAATGACAAGATTACTATTTGTCACCCGAGATAGTGGTTCATGCCAGCAATTTCTTTCTCAACAAAAATAGCTAGCCCATCATTTTGAGTTTTTTTTTCATCCATCAATAATTCAAGATTTTCTTGTAATGTTCAAACATGAGTAACTATCAAATAAATCCCAAGGGTTTCAAACCAAAAAAACCAAGGGTTCTACCCCTTCGACCCATATTATTATAAAACAAGACCTATTTTATTTGGTTACTTACTCCTTGCATAAATACATACATACGTCAAAGAAACATACACACAAACATGTGTTTTTTTAATACACATGTGGTTATATGTTTCTGTCTCTATGCCATATATTTGTAGATTCCTGCATGGATAACAATGATAATAATGTTTCACTGCCAAGAAACATACTTTCAAGGATCCAAAAGAAGAGTCTCAATATGAATATTATGTGCAAATCGGGAAGATGTTATCTTCGGTAAGTAGTGATAGTAACAAAGACGTAACTCCTCTAAATTTGGAATATATGAAGATGAACAATGAGTCATATCAAATGGTTGCGATCTACAAAGCCAAACTAAAATAAAGAGATAAAAAACTACTAAGAGAAAGCATGATAAAGGCAAAGAAAATGAGGAAAAAAGTGAAATACTACTTGATCTTTATGTTTAATTGAATTATAATGCAATGGGTGAATATGATTATGGCAATAATAATAAGTGGTGTTTATTATCATATCATGATGATTATGTTTATGACAAGTGATATTTATGGTTGTTTGAAGTGATATTTAATTACAAGTTTTGTATATTTATTTGGTCATAATTATCATGTTTTTAATGATTGATGCTTATGCTAAAATAGTGTGAGGAAGTCACTCTATTATGTTTTATTATGTTGACTATTCCTATATAGAACTGTATGTAATGTGACATCTATTTTTTGTTTCTTTCCCATTTGGTTCAAATCTATTTTAGGCATAAAAGTAGGCCCATCGATGCTTTTTATGAGATATGATAACTTTCAAATTGAGGCGATATCTTAAATTTTTATGTTGTAGAGAAGAATCTTTCACATGCTTATATCTTTTTCAAAAATCTACACATTTTTGTTGGAGTTAGACGTCTGCGGAAGCACGCAAACAACACAAGGAAGAAGAAGAAGCTTGGAGCACAACACACAATACTGAATGTATTACTAGAGAATGTACAAAGATAAGTAGCCCATTAGGGCAATAGGCATATATACAAACGGGGAAAAAAACCTCCTAAAGAGGGAAAAAAGTGCCTTGGCAGTCCTAGTGTGTTCACACACATCACTACCAAAATGTATCAACAAATCCCCCCTGGGGGTGATGCAGTGAACAAGGAACTGGCACTCATGTATAAGGAAGTGCCAAGCTATGTGGAATCAATCCACAAAAGCAAGTAAGCCCAAAGCTTTGCAGAAAGCTTCAAACTTCTCCCTAGGTAGAGCCTTCGTGAAAAGGCCTGCAATGTTCTCCTGCGTGGGCACATATGCCAAGTTGATCTCCCCAGCAGAGAACCCCTCCCTGACATAATGATAATGCACCTCAATGTGCTTAGTGTGAGCATGGAACACAGGGTTCCTCGCAACTGCCAATGCGCTCTGACTATCAGTGAAGATGATGGTGGCAGAATACTCTCCAACACCCAAATCAGCCATAAGGCGTCTGAGCCACACACACTCAACAGTAGCTGTGAAATCTCCCTTATACTCATCCTCACAATTAGAAGTGGCCACATTAGGCTGCTTCTTGCTCAACCAAGATATACATGAGCTACCAAGCATGAAGCAAAAGCCATTAGTGGACAGACGAGTGTCATAGCAACCAGCCCAGTCAGAGTAAAAAAAAGCATGCAAATCTAGAGGTAGTGATCCCCCCTTGGGATAAAACAACCCAAGTAGCCGAGTACCACTCAAATAGCGAAAGATGCGCTTAACTGCCTGCCAATGCCTGACACTTGGGCAATGCATAAACCTGCTCATCTGTGAGACAGCAAACTGAATATGTGGCCGAGTAATGCATAAGTAAATCAAGCATCCAACAAACTACTGATAGAGAACAACATCAAATGCATCTCCAACATCTTAAAGACTCAATCGTAAACCTGTCTCCATAGGAGTGGCAATAGGCTTATAGTCTTCAAGGCCGAAACGCTACAATAATGTGTCAATATATTTTGTTTGCACAAAGCCATTCCAACATCAACATGCATAAACTGAATGGCCAAACAGTGATGCAAATGCCCCAAATCAAACATCTCAAATGAGGCATGTAAATCAGCCTTAAAATCAACAATATGCCTCTCATGAGGACCAATGAGCAGCATGTCATCAACATAAACCACAATGATGAGAAGTACATCATTTGCACGCTTAACACATAAGGTGCTTTCAGTTGGACCGTTCTCAAAAACATTTGCAATCAGATAGGCATGTATCTTTTCATACCAAGCACATGGTGCTTGCTTTAAGCCATATAATGCCTTCTTTAACTTGCACACCTAATTCTCATGCCCTTTTTTCACAAAGCCATGGGGCTGAAAAACATACACTTCTTCATGCAAGTCGCCAATGGCATTCTTGCCAAGAGGCAAGTCACATAAAGACCAAGTACGATTCTTCATTATAGCGTCATATTTAGATTGCATAACAACCATCCAATTTTTTGAATTTTGTGCTTCATCAAAGGAAACATGCTCATTCTCATCATAGAGACTAGATGCAGCCATAGAAAAGCAATCTGATGCAAAAGAGGCACTTCTACACCAGCCATTTTGGCATAGTTTTTGCCTGCTCAATATCAACTCTCTCATCAACAAGTGCATCATGTAAATCTGCATTAGAAATGGAATGATCTGCATCATCACATGAAATCTACAAAGGCTGAGAATTTGTCTCATTAGGGCCAACACTAGAGTGTCCACCTGTAAAAAGAGGAAGCAAAGTATCATACATGTCTTTGGAGCTAACAGATGTCTCCTTAGTACATGAAAGCAATGGCTGAATAACATCTTCCACAAAAACAACATCACAACTAACCAGAATGTGTTTAGTTTGTGGATGATACAAACGATAGCCTTTGCTTTGAGAACTGTACCCAACAAAAATACATTTTACTGCTTTATCATCCAATTTTCTACGATGTTGTTCATGCACTGATGCATATGCCAAACAACCAAAAACATGCAGATGTGCAATAGATGGCTTGCGATCATGCCAAGCCTCATATGGAGGGATAAACTACAGTGCTTTAGTGGGACACCTGTTAAGTACATATGATGCACACATGCCAACCTAAAGCCAAAAACTATGTGGTAAAGCCTGACTCTTGACCATACACCTCGCCATCTCCATTTTGTTGAGGTGTATACGGCACTATACACTGGTGTTTTATTCCACATTAAGCTAGAAATGCATTAAAATCAGAACACATGTATTCCCCCCCTCTATCAGAACAGAGGGTGCCCATTTTACATGCTCATAGATTTTCAGCCAAAACCAAAAACTGTTTGAAGCACATGAACACTTAGGACTTTTCCTTGAATGGATATACCCATACATGCCTAGAAAAATCATCGATGAAAGTCACGAAGTAAAAATAACTTCCAAAAGAAGGTGTATGCATAGGACCAAAGACATCACTATGTACAAGTTGCAATTTCTGAGTAGCCCGAACTGTACCATCTTTTGGAAAGGAGGAACACTGCATTTTGCCCATAATACAGCCTTCACAAACATGTTTTCCGGGTGCCTCAAGTTTGGGCAAAGAGGACACCATTTCAGATTTTTGCAGGCATAGCAAACTAGCAAAATTCAGATGACCAAAGCGTGGCATCTAATATAGCCTAAGAATCATGTACTTCACATGCTAAATCATTTATAGATCTTTCATAGTCTATGAGCTTATACAACCCATGACATAAAATGCCAGAAGCAATAATCACGTTTCTATTTGACAGATCATGAATTGTACATCTGTCATCAACAAATTTCACAACCAAGCCAATCTTGGCTAATGCAAAAACTGATAACAGATTTTTCTTGATCCCTGGCACAAACAAAGCATCTGATAAAGTGAAAGAACTACCATGAGTAGTAGTCAAAATGATCTTACCATCTCCCATAACAGGATAAGAGGAGTTGTCGGTGCATGTAACATTATTCCCTGTAGGGGAAGGCTCGAGTGAAGAGAAGAAACTGCGCTGCGAGGTAATATGTTTGGTCGCCCCACTGTCAAAGTACCAAACATCTGAGTCTACTGTAGATATGCACTACTCATGAGAAGATGGATCAAAACTGCAAACAGTAGTAAATGCCCATTCTTCTTCCTGCACAAGATTAGCTAACTCGGTTTTTGGTGTAGAGGCCTTTGCAACAACCATTCCAGCCTCTTTCTTCTTTGCCTCTTTAGCAGCCAGTTTTGAACAGTTCTTTATGATATGATCATTTCCTTTACAGTACTTGCAAAACAATTTTTGCTTTTTTGATTTCTTATCATCTTTGTCTTCCCTCTTCAATTGTGCAGAATTAGCATATTTCTGCTTACTAGTTGAAGAGCTCCATTTTCCTTTGCCCTTCTGACTAGCCAGGAAAGCTTGATCTGCAACACGCATAATGGACCTATTTTGTCTGGACTGATCCTCCTGCAACAAAACAGAGACTAACTCCTCAAATGACAAGGCATTTGGATTGCCTTTCATCATCAACCGAAGAGTAGAAGCAAAACTCTGATATGAATCAGGAAGACCATTCAGAACGGTCTGCACAAGTGAGCTATCTAGTATAACCTCATCAGCAGAAATCAACTGTTCCTTCGAGTCTTTGATCTTTGTTAGAAAAGTGTCCATAGAATCACCTTCATTCATGTGCTCACTCTCCAACTGTTTTCGGAGGTAAGCAACACGTGCCTCATTCCTAGCTTGGTACAATGTGGTAAGTGTATCCCAAGCATCCTTAGCTGATTTGCAAGAGCGAATGTGAGGAATAATGGCACGTTTGACAGACAAAGCTATCAATGCATGTGCGTTGCCATCTCTACCATCCCAACGAATCTGCTTTGCAGTAGGTGCAGAAGAAACTGAAACACAAATAGGAATATGCAGAATATCATCATCTTCGACACCTTCTGCATTAGCTTCAGTACCTGCTGTTGTAACAGTTGTAGGTGTGATAGGATGTTTTTCAACACCTTGCACAATGTTCCACAGTCCTTTTGCAACCAATACATGTCGCATCATATAAGCCCACAATGGGTAGTTGGTACCATCCAACTTATCCTCAATAGCCAACATACGAAATACATCACTGCTTTCAGCCATGGTCGGTGACTAAAATACCTTGATGCAGAAAATTGACTGTATCTCAAAAAGTTTAACAAAACTGCCTAGACGAGTTCTGCTAATCCTGTAGCACACTTCGAGATGGTTATACTGGCAAACAAAAACCGGTATATATCTTTGGCATAAAAAGACGAAATAGCATGCACAAGTGCTGCGATAGTGTGTTCGAAGGCCGAAACGAGCTTAGATCGCTATTTCAGCACGACAGAGCGAAGATGTTTTGATCTCTGAAACACCCTGAGTATGCTCACCAAATTTCATGCGAATCTGAGACTGCAACCGGAGAGGTGTAGACGACGCCCTAGATGAAGCGGTGACATGCTTTGATACCAATTGTTGGAGTTAGACGTCTATGGAAGTGCACGAACAACACAAGGAAGAAGAAGAAGCTTGGGGCACAACGCACAATACTGAATTATTACTAGAGAATGTACAAAGATAAGTAGCCCATTAGGGCAATAGGCATATGTACAACCCGGGGGGAAAAAAACCTCCTAAAGAGGGAAAAAAGTGCCCCGACGGTCCTAGTGTGTTCACACACATCACTACCTAAATATATCAACAATTTTTAGTCAGAATTTTGTTATGTGTTGAATTATACAAGAGAACTTAGGCATGTTCAAGGAGACTTAGGCATGTTTGAGACAAGGAAGAGGCACTCCAAAGTTTCTTTGATCAACCATTAATTGGTTGCCACGTGCCATGATGAATTCACATAATGAAGGAGTCCCACAATCAATTGACTCACGGATTTCCTTAGAAAATGTACTTGCCCCCTTTTCCCACCCTTGGTAAGTTCCACTCTCCATGTGGATTTAACTTGATTAAAAACATTGATATTTTTTTTTCCAAGAAAAATCTTTTTATATTGAGAATTGTTCTAGGTCTTTTTTGCTTCATACATGGCGGAAGTGCCTAAGAAAACAGTTTGTTCCGTTTAATAGGGTGAATTGATGAATGAAGACACACATTATATTTTATCCTTTCCCGGTGGACTGAGATCATTTTTTATTATAGTTCCCCTCAAAATATATGAAACGACCCTTACACCTCAAAATTTACTTCTAAACTATCATCTTCTCCTAAAACCTCCTTAGACCTCAAAATTTACTCCTAAACTATTATCTTCTCCCA
Source organism: Ceratopteris richardii (assembly GCA_020310875.1). Classification (NCBI taxonomy): domain Eukaryota; kingdom Viridiplantae; phylum Streptophyta; class Polypodiopsida; order Polypodiales; family Pteridaceae; genus Ceratopteris; species Ceratopteris richardii. Next base: position 122,173,761 of record CM035424.1, read on the forward strand.
AAACCTCCAAGGGCTTCAGCCTCTCGTGGCGAACGACTCCGATAGACATTGAGATGGCACTCGCGCTAAACATGATGGCACTCGGGCTAAGCATGCACTCTTGTCAAACAACCTACGTGCTCAAACCATTGGCGTTCTGCAGTCTCAGCCAAACATCGCAAGCTCATTTGAGTAATATAACACTACATTGAACTGCATACAGATATTTATTTCCATTTCATTTCGTTTTTCGGCAGGAAATGCTGATTCTTAGTTTACCTGCATCTCTTTCGTCTTGGTGAATAGTACAACGTCCGTGGAAGTTGCAAGATACGAGACTTGTTTTGGAGGATGGATCAATCTGGAAGGGAAAGTCTTTCGGAGCAGTTGGAACTCAAGTTGCAGAAGTGGTCTTTAACACTTCCTTGACCGGGTATCTGTGTCTTCTTTGTGCCTCTCCCATGATTTTAGGGGAAACTTATTTGTAACAGTGTATGATTTTAGGCTAAAGGTTTCATCATGTGCTGTTGTTCTACGTTGAAATAGTTTGAACTTTATAAGTTGCATTTTATCTAATTTACTTTACACGAGGCACAACAAACCAAGGGGAAATGAGCTTCCTGAAATGTATGTGAATGGTGCTTTTCTGGTTTTAACAACTCAAACTCTCACGAACCATCTGAATCTGAAATAACAGGTATCAAGAGATCTTGACAGATCCCAGCTATGCAGGACAGTTTGTACTCATGACAAATCCCCACATTGGGAACACTGGTGTAAATTCTGGTAGATTTTTGATCTTTCCATCTCATGTGAGCTGTGATTGAAGAATGGAAAGAATTTGAATGCTTTTTTCTCATTGCAGGAGATGAGGAGTCCCAGGAATGTCATCTTGGAGGACTGATCATTAGAAGTCTCAGTAACTGGTATGCACAAGTCCTAATGCTGTACTTTTTGCAGATTTACTTTGGTGTTGAAGGATTGATATCTAACCCTAAACATGCTGTATGCTCCTCATAGCATGCAGATTTTGTTTAAATAATGATACTGCTTGTTTTGGACAGACATAGAAGTTGAAGATGTACTTTTTGTTATTGTTTTTGTTAGTGTGTGTATTTTTTTATATTTTTATATATTTATATTCTTCAAATTAAAAATTTTTAATTATAAATTATTCTTGCTCATTTTGTATTGGTGTTCTTACTCATTTGTATTTTTCATTACATATACTGATCTTGTTTTGTGTAGTCTCTTGCTTTGCTTGTTGTTTCTTCTTGTGTGTTTGTGTTTGCGTTCTTTATATCGAGTTCATAAGTTTGGATAACTATGAACTTATGAAGCAATATATAAAAATACTGAGGTGGTAACAAGACCTGAAATTGTCGAACTTTTGGTAGTCTCAAGGCTCAAACTAAGAAGTACTCTTCATGATTAATGATGTCAAGGACCCTTCTTTGACTCCGTTATGATTGCCGCTGCAAATTCAATCATTAATACTGGTTACTGCAGAGAGGATCTATAAGCAAGCATTTTCAGATAAGCCTGCAATAAATCTCTTACTTTTAATTGAGAAGAAATAGAATCTCATGTTCTAATGATTGAGGCACTATTTATGTAATGTCATCGACTGTGATGTAAGAATTCATGAGCATTTATGCCAAAAATGGAGTTCTATTACTGATGATTGAGGCTTCATTTAACTCCAACCTCGACTTTGCTGTAAACATTTTTCAGGTCTCTTTACTGCAAGTACAGAGGAATTGTTTTTCCTTTTGTAAACTGTATACTGGTATCATTACACAAATTTCCATATGTACTTCCATCTATGGGTTTCTTAAGCACTAAAACATCTATCCCACCATGCAGATGTGCAGATCCATATTTCTAGGTGCCCACACCAGAAAGCTCTAGGATGCTTCTTTGATCCTTTAAAATAGTTTCTCTAGGAGGTTCCTAGGTGGCAATACCTCAGTAAGTACACATTCAACGCATGTTTTCTGGGATTATTAATACCATGTCATTATACCATTTTTTTAGATATAATTATTGGTTTGATCTTGCCGATTTTTATTTGCATATGCGTGGATACATTCTATTTATAGATAGATGGGTAGAGATATCTACACAAATGCATGTAACGTAAGTACATATGTATATAAATATATGCGTACACATACATACAACATAAATGTGTATGTATTTTGAGAGAGAGAGAGAGAGAGAGAGAGAGAGAGAGAGAGAGAGAGAGAGAGAGAGAGAGAGAGAGAGAGAGAGAGAGAGAGAGAGAGAGAGAGGATGAAGAGTTCATGCTTCTTGTGTGTTTGCATTATGGGATGTGTGTGTGAGCATGTATTCATTCCTAGTTCTATAACCACTACCGGGCATTGATGATGTTAGTTGGAACTTGGGATGCCATAGAATTGAGTCAATACTATGCATAATGGATATGATATGCTGTATTGTCTTGTGGTTGACTACCATGATCTTATAGTTGCACTTTCATTTCTGGGTGAATTTTGGGTTTTTCTAGATTCACTGAGGTCTATAAATAAAAAGAAAATTCACAAGTAGTTACATTGCATAAGGTATCCTCTCATATGTGCTAGAGAGCTTCTATGTTGATCTTGATGGATGCTCCTTGGTCTTCAAATCTTTTTCATGCTCTTTTTAGGCTTGAGGAGGGTTAGGCTGAACTATCATGGGTCCTAGTTGGAAACCTTTGACTTACAAGAAATTATAGTTGGGAAGGAAATATTTACATAATGTTCCCTCTATTATTTGGTGGAGGTTCCTACCCTTGAAATTCTTCGTTGACTAATGTGAAGGTTGGTTGCAACTTTCTATCCATGTAAGTAGATAAGGGACCTTTACCTAATACTCGACCATTTCGTAATCATTCTCAATCACATCTAGTGTTTAAACAAGGATATTTGTTCCCATAGTTGTCAGAAACTTCACATCTGCTGTCTCGAAATGCTATGACATTTCTTGTCGTTTCTAGAAACGTAGAACTTCATTTCATTTTATCTAAAATTTGGAGGAAAATTTATGTCGTGTCCCTTTTGTGATTGCATTGATGGGAAATACATATTGAATCTTGATAACATGTTTGTGATTGTATTGATGGGAGATGTAGATAGATGTTTCATAATTCATTTTGATTATAAAAGCAATGAGCATGTTCAAGCCTCATGCCACATGGTCTTTTAAGTCTCTAGTCACTAGAATCATTTTAGTTTGATGTATACTGTAATTTTGCATCATGTTACATGAACTATAGTCTATGTTACATGACACATCATACATATACTATTATTGTGTATGTTAAGCTTTCTAATAGGTATATATCACATATCACATATATAATACATTGATATGCTAATAGCTATATAGCTATATAGCTATTCGAAATGTATGTATCTATGTATGTATATATATGTATGTATGTATGTATGTATGTATATATATATACACACACACACACACACACACACACACACACACACATATATATATATATATATATATACATACACACACACACACACACATATATATATATATATATATATATATATATATATGTGTGTGTGTGTGTGTATGTATATATGTGTGTGTGTGTATGTATATATGTGTGTGTGTGTGTATATATATATATATATATATATATATATATATATATATATATATATATATATATATATATATATATATATATATATATATATATATATATATATATATATACACACACACACACATATATACATACACACACACACACACACACACACACACACATATATATATATATATATATATATATATATATATATATATATATATATATATATATATATATATATATATATATATATATATATATATATATATATATATATAGATAGTAAGCATACACTACACCAAGTTCCCGAAGAGATCCAAAAGTATAAGCATAATCTTAACTTCTTTAATACCACCAAGCTTCATGTATACAACACCTCCTCCTTGTGTGTGTAAGAGAGAGCACAACTACTACTTTGAAAACAACTCCCTCAATGCGCTTGATATGGATAGCATGGATCTTATCTAAAAGTAGGGGGGGAGTCTATGCTTTTCAATAAAGTACTCTAAAACTCACTTAATTAATGAAAGCAAGGCGCTATCTTTAGTTTTTACTTGCGCCAATCATGGATGAGGTTCTAGGATCTAACGATGTGGGTAATGAAGGTACAAGGATAAAATATAGGGACACTAGGATTTAATATGGTGACTTATCAAATTTGAATCCTATTCATAAAGGTAGGTTCAATTTAAAGTGACTTTAAGTTGACCATTGACCTTTTGGCCAGAAATTAGGGTTTGACTTTTAGGTTGAAATATGGATTATTTGGGCAAGTTTTATATATGGTTGGATTTCTCTCTTCTAGCATTTCATGAATATGTGAATCATTTCTCAATGACCAAAATATCATTTTTAATAATTTATGATAATTTTTGTACCTTAAATCTAATTTTGAGCTATGATAAAAACTAATTAAAGTCTTCATGATTATTTACCCAATGATTGAGTGAATTTAATCGAAAATATTTCAACTTATATGTACTTCAATATTGATCGAAGGAGAAATCTTTTGTGTTTTGAAGTCCAAAGAAAATTTCAAAGTATGAAACCAAAGTTCCATAGATCCTTGGACTTATACATGTTTTTTTTTGAATTTGATGAAGATACATTTGTCTTTGAAATTGAAGCTATCTTGAACCTTGAAATATTCTAAGAAGCTTTCACAATATTCTAGCTTCATATTAGATTGATACAAAGATTTTCTCCACGATCTTCTCAAGAAGATATTTGATTATCTTTCACACAAGATAAACTTGATGAAAGCCTTTGGATATCTTTTAAGAATTGAAATATAATTTTCAATCTCTTTTTTATCAAAACTAAAACAAATTTCATTAGTAGATATATCATAAATCAATTATCAAAGATACATTCCTTTCTTTCAAATTTTGTAGTGGATAGAATACTAGAAGTTGTACAATTTGGAAATAAAGAGAAGAAAGAAGTGAAAGTGAATCATGTGGCAAAGTTTAGGTTCTACAAGATGTGTATGAACTCTTTGATACTAAATGAGTTGGAAGGTCCACATTGCAAACACTCACGTGTTTAGAAGGAAATCAATAATAAAATTGGTGCATTCACTAGTATCAACAAAGATTTTTCTTTTACTCTCACAGATGAACATGTTTTGAGTATGTCACATGTGAAGCACAGTCTTACGAAGAATATGAGACAATAGAACTTTTCTATTTTTATCATGGGCAATACATGTACTTATGTATAATACTAAAGTCATGCTTTAACAATGCGGATATGGATATCAGATTCCTAGAAACGTTAGGCAAGTAGAAGGCATCAAGGAGATGGTAAGTCATGCCACTTGAAGTCTTAAGAACTATAGTTCTTGTGCCTTGGACTAGAAGAGTTAGGTCATTTGAACAAGAAACCATCAAATTAGGTTTTGTAGATGAGATGGTCTCAAAAGAACCAAGATTAAAAGTCATGTGCTTAGAAGTACCATTGTCAAACAACCAAATTATAGATCTTTCCAAAGAAAAATCATTAGGGATTGTGGGGAACACAAAATTTACATCAGAGTCTATGGTGTTTGAACTCCCAAACTTTTTTTTCTTTAGATGAATCATCCTCATCATCATCTACTACATTTCTAGAATCTTTGTTTCGTTAATCTAAGTTTGCATTCATTTATGTAATGACCGAATTTCTTATAGTAGAAACAATTTGGCTTCTAATAGGTTTTCTTCTTCTTCGATTTTGAATCTTCAAAATCACTAGATCATCGGGATCCTTACTAGATTTGAAAGCAAAACTAGAACGTTTCTTAGATTTTGAGCTAGAACTCTTGCTACTCTTGCCTTTATATTCATTTGTTTCTCAAGGATTCTTGTAGATGTAGATTAATTCTAGATTGTTCTTCTTGTATGAAAAGACTTTGCAAGTTTCTAAACATAACCACTGTGTTAGTGATAGAGAAAGTCATTAGGAAAGACATAAGACCTTGACAAAGAGTTAAGAGTGATGGCCAAATCCTCATTATCTTCTATAGTCACATTAGTGTTTGCTAACCGATCAACTAGATCTTGATTTCTAGTTAGGTGTTTTTGAATAGAACTACCTTCTTTTAGTCTCCAGTTATGAAGCTTACACTTAAGATATTGCTTTCTCACAATGTGTGGAGAATAGAACAAATCTTATAATCTATCTTAAGTTTCTTTTGAAGTCAGGCAAGGTCTAACAGTGGAATCGAAGATCTCTTTGTTGAAAGAGATATGATAGCTAATGTTTGTGCATCCTTTGAATCCCATTGTTTCTAATCTTGAGAAGCTGGACCACCGGTAGGTTGAGTAGTTCTAGGTGGGGTTTGTGGTTCAATAGAGGTAGAAGCCACATCTCTAGTTGCTTCTCTTCTTCTTTCTCTATTAGGTGTTTGCCTAGGTACATGCAGACGTGACAAGTTACCTGAAGTCCGAAGAAATTTCCCACATATCTTTTGCTATCAAAAGATTTTTGAGCATGGACTAGGAGCCATAAATTCTGAAATTATTCTTCAAAATAAAAAATTTCAGTTCTTAGGAGTTATGTAACCTCAAAGTTCTAGGCAAAGTGTGATCCACAAAACTCCATGTGAACTAAATAATTTATTCAAGAGATTCCGATTGTATACAAGTTAGTAAATGAACAACAACTCTCTAACGTAGTAAATAAAACATACCTTTTATGAAATTTTTAATATATACCTTCAAATTAAGATTCAAAGCACGACACCAAAGAAGTATAAATCAAAGATATGGCTGTTGATAATTCAGTATGTGTAGTATATAAAAATTATTCTCCAAACCTAGATAATTGGCTTTTCTAAAGCTGAGATTTTAGCAAACCTGTAGTAGTTGAGAGTAATGTTTACCATGCACATAATTCCAGCAAATAAAATACTAATGTTCAGAATTTTGCATGTATGTATGGTTAGAAATTGTCTAGGGCAGAGTGAAGAAATTCAAGAAATAGTCTAGGGCTGAACATAAATTCGCTTAAAGAAGAGATGAGCTGAGAGCTTCTTGTAAGAAGTAATTGGCTAAAAACAAAATTCCTAAGAGTTGTAGGGCAGAAACTTACAAAAACTTTTTCTTTTTTTTTTTCTTTTTTAATTCAAAGCGTAACTCCATCAAACTTTGCAAGTCTTGCTTTGGCACCAAACTATTAGTTAGGAATCATCATAGCAGCACCGGTTCGCGCACCGTTTGAATTTATCCGTTCATGTGGTGCGGTGCTTCGGGTTCGCACCGTTCGATCTGGTGCTTAGAATTTTTTAAAATTTTTTTCCTGATCTTCAACCCTTAAACGAGCTTTGTTATGGAAAGGGTGCATTAGAATTGAAAGGATTCTATCATACATGGCAGGTGATGTGGTTATTCACAACTCCGTAAGTGGCATATCTTTCAAAGAATGCCATGTTCAATTCTCACACAAAGTATATTCATATGAAAAGCAAGGTGCCATCTTTAGTTTTTACTTGCGCAAATCATGGATGAGGTGGCAAGATTTGATGATGTGGTATATAAAGTCTCTAGACTGATGTGCACTATATAAAAGCCAAGAGCAAGCACTATGGAGCAAAATCCTCGAGTGACAATCCAACCTAATCTAGATCTTTTCAAACTTGGAAGAGGAGGAATGCAATTCGTTATGTGCCATTGTTACAAGTAAAAGTGATTTTGTGTTTACTCTAGTTAAACACACCACTAAAGCACATGAAGCTTGGGGCATATTGGCTCACCAATATGAGATCAAGAATCCCACTCGCATTTACGAGATCAACTGATTGCAGTTGGTGGTTTGATAACACCTGAAGAACTTGCTCGTAGGTGTGTTCGAATTCGTCCTACAAAATATGATGAGCTCGTAACTTCCCTTAACACTCAAGTTAGACCTTAAATCTCTTACCTTTGAAGAGTTTTCTGCAATGTTTTTGGAAGGAGAAATGCATTTGAAGAATAGACAAGGTTCAAACAATGCAACATTTTCAACAAATGCAAAGGGTAGAGACTCTTTTGATAGTTCAAAGAAGAAGCCAAAGAAGTTCACTAGAAGCTGTTTCTATTGCGAAAAGAAGGGTTATGCCATTACTAATTGCATGAAGAAGCAAGCTGATGAGAGAAACAATAATCTCAAATCCACATGTAAGAATAGGGAATCAATGAAAAACACAAAACTTGAACTATGGTTTGCCATAGAGGAGGCATGTACATCTGCCCAAACTCGTGTATGAACCTTGGATATTAGATAGTGGAGCATCTCACCACATCACAGGCAAGGATTGGTTTAGTTCCTTAATGCCTCTACAGGAACCCATCAATGGTGTGGTTGGAAATGACTCCAAATGTCTAGTTGAAGGAACAAGAACCATCTCTTTTGTTGCTACCATTGGTGTTGAGGGAAGAATCTATGATGTTTTGTTTGTTCTTGCACTAAAAAGAATTTTATCATCAATTTTTGTTGTAACAGATTGTGGTCTTGAAGTACATTTCAAAAGGATGATGCATAAAGTTTGGATGGAACAAGTAATAGTGTAGGGAAAGGAGTGCAGAAAGATAACTTGTATGAGTTGAGCGCCCTTACTACTATGGAGGACAAAGGCACAAGTAGACTTTGGCATCAACGTTTTGGCCATGTCAGATTTTCCATTCTCAAAGAGATGCAAAGAAAAGGGATGGTAGCGCATTTACTTGGAGTTTTAGATTTGCAAGAACCTTGTAAAGCTTGCATGATGGGTAAGTAGTGAAGGAAGGCATTTCCAAAAGAGAGTAGCAATCGAGCTCAAGCTCCTCTAGAGTTGGTACATGTTTATCTATGTGGTATAATTTCTACTTCTTCTGGAGGATCTCTCTACTTTTTGTTGATAGTCGTCGACTACTTTTTGTTGATAGTTGTCGACTATAGTAGAAAGATGTGGGTGTATTTTATTCGAGAGAAGGTGATGCATTTGACAAATTTAAAGTGTGGCATAAGATTGTTGAAAAATAAACAGGTAGGAAACTGAAGAAGTTACGTACTAATCAAGGAGGAGAATTCTTATCAACAGAATTCAACAACTACTGTAATGCTCATGCAATCAAGAGACAAGTTACCACACCCCCACACCTTAAAGAAATGGTGTTGTTGAGAGACAAAACAGGGCAGTAGTTGAAATGGAAATGGCCTGCTTCATGCTGAAAGCTCAAGATATGCCTAATTCATTTTGGGCGGGAGTTAATACGGGAGTTAATACGGCTGTGTACATTTTGAATAGATGCTACACAAAAGCATTGCATGGCATTACTCCTTCAGGTATGCATTTCAAAATTTTTGAATGTTTTTATTATGCACATATATCTGAATCAACAAGAATCAAGTTAGGATTAAAAAACAAAAAATGTAACTTCTTAGGGTATAGTGAACAGTCTAAAGCATATAGACTTTGGGATCTAGAGGCAAAGAAGATGATTGTCAATCGTGATGTGGTATTTGATGAGAGACTACACCTAGTGGATAACAAAGGTGAACCCTCTATCTCTTCAACTGAAGAAATAACTCATCTTGTGCCGTCCCATAGACAGGTCAAGATCGATGAGAAGGAGACATGAGGTAATGACATTCCTCCACCAAAAAGCCAATCGATTGTTGCCACATAACGTAAGCCACTACCAAAGTGGGCACGACAACTCTTTGATAATCGTAACCAATGTTCCAGAGTCATCTTCAGATGGGTTGCATAGATCAAAGAGGATTTAGGAGCAACAAAGAACCTCCCATCATATTGCCATTATGGCTCTTATGGTTGAAGTCATGGGATCAATAAAAGAACCCACAACTGTAGATGAAGCACTCAAAGATCCTAAGTGGGAAACAATGAAGGCGGAGTATGATAGCATACTAAAGAATGATACTTGAGAATTGGTTGATTTACCACCAAAGAAGAAGGTAATGGGAACTAAGTGGATTTGGAAAGGGAAATACAAATCAGATAGTACTTTAGAGAGTACAAAGCTCGACTTGTTGCACAAGGTTTCTCACAAGTGGAAGGATTTGATGTTTAAGAGACATTCACACCAACAACTCGAATGACTAGAATTCACACAATACTTGCAATTGCTACACATATTTGGACTATATTCTAGATGGATGTAAAATCTACATTTTTGAATGGATACCTCAAGGAGGAGGTATATGTATTTTGAGGTACCTCATTCAAAAGACAAGGTTTGTAGAGTTAAGAAGGCATTATATGGCCTTAAGCAAGCTCCAAGAGCTTGGTACCAATGAATTGATAGTTTTTCCCCAAACTTAGGCTTTCAAAAAGTACTTATGATGCAAATTTGTATGTTATGACAAAAGATAACCAGCTAGTGATTGTGATCTTGTATGTAGATGATTTGATCATTATAGGAGATCATGCAAATTCGATTAAACAAACTTGTGCTAGCATGAGCAATGAGTTTGAGATGAGAGATCTTGGGCTATTCCATTATTGCTTTGGCATTGAAGTATGGCAAAAGGATGATGGAATTTTCATATTGCAATAGAAATATGCTATAAAAATCCGTAAACCTTTTTGGATGATGGATTGCAAAGCCACTAGCACTCCTATGGAGGTAAATCTTAGACTTTCAACAAAAGATGGTACACTAGAAGTAGATGCTAAGAAGTACAGAAAGTTAGTTTGGAGTCTTTATCTTTTTTGTGCAACACTAGCCCAGATATCTGTTATGCAATTGTGTATTGAGCAAATTCTCTAACAATTAAAAGAGGGTTAGTGAAATGCAAGTATGCAAATCCTAAGGTAAATTGCAGGAACCTTGGATTTTGGTATTTTTCATACTACAGGTGATACACTTTAAGAGTATTGAGATTCAGATTGGGCTAGAGATTGTGATTCTAAAATATCAGTTTTTGGATATTGTTTCTCCCTTGGTTTTGGAATATTTTGTTAGGTAAGTAGGAAACAACCAGCTCTCACACTCTTTTCCATTGAAGAAGCTTGCTTCGCCTCTTGTGAGGCAATCTGGTTAAGGAGAATTCTTGCAACTCAGTCTTTCCATAGCAAATGGAAACTATACTTAAATGTGATAATCAAATTTGTATGACCATTGCAAAGACCCCAATATTTTGTGCTCACACCAAGCATATAGAAGTACAATACCATTATGTCCGTGAGCTGATTGAAGATGAAATTGTGGAGTTAGAAAATTGTCTAATAGAGGCTATTTGTGTTTATATATTCAATAAAACACATGAAAAAGAGAAGCTGAAAAGGTATCTTCAAAAGATGGGCATAGGACTAAGACGACCTTGATTTATCATTCGATAAACATTGAGAGGGGTGTTAGTATATGACCAATGTCTACCCCTCATGATTACATGTACTGATGCACATTTTGTAAGGCTCCCTAGTATGAGGAGAAGCCAAGCATGCATTACCCAATTTATGGGAATCCCAACTTGCATGTTGGATGAAGGTTGAATTGGACCATCTAAGGTATTGTAAGAAAAGGAAGTCACCAGGGTTCCCAATTGTGGGGTCCGAGGCCGTGGGGAGAAGCCTTGACTTGGGTGTCCAAGGGGTTTAGCAGTCTCTCTGGCGAGGGGGTGGGGGGTGGGAGGAGGGAAGGGGGGTCCTAAGGGGCCAACGATCCCCTTGGTGGGGTCCGAGGAAAGTGCCCATGGTGTGGCGATAAAGAGAACATTCCATGGAATATTCGCTATCAAAGTAAAAAATCATTCATATTTGTTAGGTTGGTTGAATCGGCCGAAGGCACGTATGGGGATTACGCAAGCTGTGGCTGCCCATGTTCTATTGCCCATGTATAGCCATTCCCAGAAGGTCACATCTCTCCGTCTTTGATTGAAAAGGATTTTCGTGCTTGGCATATCCACAACTTTCTTATTTTCTCTACTATATTTCATACAATGCAATTTCATCTTATGTGGAATAATGTATCTCTCTGGCCTCTGAAAATGAAATATTGTTCCGAGAGGGCTAATGTGGTTTTTATAGTCTCATCCACTTCTAACATGGTTTGTAGCTCTTTCCAAGTGGTTGTCGACTTAGTTCCTTTTGTGTGTGGATTGGAAAGGGATTTATGTTTTGTGACTAAATTGGAAATGTAGAGCTTCTTAAATGAGTTGGTTGTGACTTGGATATCCAATACCTCATCGTCCAAGACTCAAGTCATGGACTCTTGAATATACATGAACATCTTTCCACATAAGGTTGTCCACGAGTTCCTAAAATTTGTCAAGATCTGGTATTACCTATGGAAGCCAAAAAAATTCTCCACAACCCAAGGCATATCAAATCTTCATGACTTCCTATCACCATTTTGGAGAGTGTAAAATCCTTTCGACACGAAGAACAACTTCCTTTGAGTTTCTTCCATAGCAAAGAAAAATATAATCTCCCCACCGAGCTAAACTTTTAAAGCATGGTTTTGAAACCAATGCTTTAATGTTGATTTTATTGTGTTACTTGGGAGTGGTGGAGGCACAAACACCTGTTGAGAAGATGACCCAACCATGTCCATGTCTATGACCACAACGTGAAGTCTCGTGAGAAGCATAAGAATTAAGCAACATTCATTGATATTCAATACATGATATTCCAATCAAAGGTGGAACTTGTTCTTCATAAGCTTGTTTCATATTCCAAGTTCAAGCTTTCAATCTTTTTAGTGCTTTTGGTATTTCATTTATTGATCCTTAGAAGATCAAACTTTATTAAGCAAGGATCCAATAAAGTTTAGGTTTTCACTTAGTGACTATTAGATGATATGGCTTTATTAAAAAAAGCTACTAAGCACCCTTGTCTCTGTGGTCATCTTAGCATTTAGCTTTATTACACATAGATTACGAGATATATATGAGACTGTCTATGTATCCATTTCTGGATTGGTAAAGAAGTGTTGGAGCAAAAGAGAGTATTCAGCAGATGGAGAAGCTCAAATGGAGCACATCTTGATTGAGCAACACGGCAGGTGAGTGTCCAGTAGCACACGTAGGGGGGGGGGGGAGAGAGAGAGAGAGAGAGAGAGAGAGAGAGAGAGAGAGAGAGAGAGAGAGAGAGAGAGAGAGAGAGAGAGAGAGAGAGAGAGAGAGAGAGAGAGAGAGAGAGAGAGAGAGAAGAGAGGCACAACTGTTTTGGTGGGTTCTCCAAAAAGAGAAGTGAACCCTAACTTTAGTTTAGGTTATTATTTATAGGACCTGGCCAAATTCACACTGAACTTGGCCAAAAGAACAAAAATGACTTATAATGACTATAATCAGCCTTTTAAAGGCCTATACAGAAGTGTACAACTATGAGGGGTCATTTAGGGCCTTTACCCCAACAACCTCCCACTTAAAGGCATAAATGACGCCTTTAAGCTATGTGACTCCCACCATTTGTATACATAGCAGATGTTGTGCTTTGGAAAAGCACTTAGTAAGAACATTTGCAGGATTTTGTGACGTATGGACCTTAACCAATGTGATAAGGCCATCCTCAAGCACTTCTCGAATGAAGTGATACCGCACATCAATGTGCTTTGTACGTGCATGGAACATGGCATTCTTTGCTAAACATATAGCACTTTGGCTGTCACGTCCAAGCATAGGTGCCTTGTTGGGCAAACCAAACTCAGAGCATAAACGTGCCAGCCAAATGGCTTCCTTGGAAGCCTCAGTGGCTGAAATATATTCAGCCTCCGTAGTTGACAGAGCAACAATCTTTTGCAACCTAGAACACCATGAAATAGCACCTCCTGCAAGAGTAAATATATATCCACTTGTGGATTTACGAGTATCCACATCACCAGCCATGTCAGAGTCACAAAAGCCTTTCAGCTCCAATGGATCTTTGCCATAGCAAATACATTTATTCTTGGTCCTTTTCAAGTACCTCAAGATAGATTTGACTGCCTCCCAATGAGCTTTGCCAGGATTAGCCATAAACCTGCTAAGAACTCCCATTGCATGAGCAATGTCTGGCCGAGTGGCAACCATAGCATACATAAGTGACTGGAACACTCTTCATGTAGTTGGCTGCATCATCCTTGGGACAGTCATCTTTGGAAAACTTAACATGTGGCTGCAATGGCACTCCAAGAGGCTTAGAATCAGCCATATTAAATCTGTCCAGTACTTTATCAATGTACTTTTCTTGGGATAAATGCAAAGTATGCTGCTGCCTATCCCTTTTTATTCGCATACCAAGAATATGCTCGGCTTCCCCAAGGTCTTTCATTGAGAACTCAGAGTTCAGCTGCTGTTTAAGAGCATTTAGTGTGCCCTTTTTCTTCCCAGCCAGCAGCATATCATCTACATACAGCACAAGAATGATTGGGCTGCCATCTTCATCCTTTTTAGTGTACAAACAGTGATCTGCATGGCTTCTTTTGAACCCATGTTTGAGCATAAATGCATCAAACTTCTTATACCATTGCCTAGGGGCTTGTTTCAGCCCATATAAGCTCCTTTTCAGCTTGCATGCCAGATGCTCTTTTCCAGGAATGGCATATCCTTCTGGCTGTTTCATGTACAGCTCTTCATCTAAGTCACCATCCAAAAAGGCTGTTTTAACATCCATTTGGAATAGCTCCAAATCCAAAGCAGCTGTAATAGCAAATAGCACACGTAGAGTGGTCATTTTAACTACCGGAGAGAACACCTCTTGGAAATCAATGCCCTCCTTTTGGGCATATCCCTTAGCAACCAGCCTTGCCTTATACTTGGGTTTGCCATCGACAGTTTTGATTTTGTATACCCACTTGTTAGGAATGACTTTCCTACCTTTGGGCAACTCAACAAGATCCCAAGTATCATTTGCATGCAAGGCTTTTATTTCTTCCTGCATGGCTAACTCCCACTTCTTCTTGTGCTCACATAGCTTTGCCTCTTTATAAGTGAGAGGCTCCCCCTCATCTGATAACATAATGTAATGTATAGAGGGATCATATCTGTTCATTGGCCTCCTAGCACGTGTAGATCTTCTTACCCAATGATCCACATTATCTGGCAATGGATCTACATCAGGAGGTATATCAACATGTCCATTGTTAATGGGCTGCTGCACATCATTTCCAGCCCTGTTTTCAGCATGAATAGGTGGCTGCATATGCCCATCAGGAGCGTCATTTTGCTGTCCAGCATCATCTGGCTCAAAAACCACTGGATCATCAATATTTTCATTCCTTTGTGGTGCATCCTGAGGATCAAAATCAGGCCTAATAAGTGGCTGGTCATGCTGAAATCTGACCCTTTTATGGTCATCCTTTGAGGCACAATTATTTTGAAGCAACCTTGCCTCATTAAAAACATCCCGGCTGCGTACAACTTTCTTGAGCTGAGGTATCCAAATTCTGTAGCCCATTTCACCTTGTTCACCATATCCCATGAAGAGACCTTTTATGGACTTAGCATCAAGTTTGTTTCTCAGCTCCGGCCTTATGTGCACAAAAGCCTCGCAGCCAAAGACACGTAAGTGATCATATGAAGCAGGTTTGCCAGACCAAACCTCTTCAGGGATGTCACCTTTCAAGGACATGTGAGGGGATCTATTGCAAATATGTACTGCAGTTTTGAGTGCCTCTCCCCCAAATCCATGAGGGAGATTAGCTGTGGACAGCATGCATCTCACCCTCTCACAAAGTGTCCTATTATAGCGTTCAGCCACACCATTAGAAGAGGGGCTGTATGGAACAGTAAGCTCCCTCTTAATGCCCAAATTCTCACAAAATTTCTCAAATTCAGCACTTGTTTACTCACCACCATTGTCGGTACGCAAGCATTTCAGCTTTCTACCTGTTTGGGTGGTCACAAATGCATGAAAGCGCTTAAACGCAGCAAATGCTTCATCCTTAGATTTAAGCAATTGAACCCAAATTTTTCTAGAAAAATCATCAACAAAAGAGATGAAATACAAAGCACCCCCCATAGATTTGGTGGGCATGCTACATACATCAGAATGAACAAGATCAAGTACACAAGACTTACGAGACACACGAGAATAAAAAGAACGTTTCACTTGCTTTCCATATTGACATTCATTACAAAAATCAAGCTTTGTGCCTTTAGCATCAAGCATCTTTAAGTTACAAAGCCTAGTGAGACCCTTTTGGCTCATATGGCCAAGTCTCTTATGCCACAACTCCATATGGGAGTGAACTTCAGCCAAAGCAATGAACTTGCTTGATAAGGCTTTCCCATGCAAGCAATAGAGAGTTCCCTTCTTTATGCCATTCACAATCAGCCTTGATCCCTTTGTCATTTTCCATAATCCTCTCTCAAAGAGAATGCTATAACCATGCATATCCATTTGATCCACAGAGAGTAAGCTTTTCTTGATCACTGGTACATAACACACATCATGCAAATCTAGCTCATTAGTGCCAATTGTAGAGAAATGCACTGTGCCAATACCCTCAATCGAACAAGCATTATTGTTTCCAAGGTATACATGGCCATGGCTGCCTACAGTAAAAGTAGAAAAGCACTCCTTGATAGGAGTAAAGAAGCACCAGAGTCAACTATCCATGTCTGGGCCAATGCATCATTAACAGTCAGCAAAGCATTGATAAGATCACTTTTGGTGATCGACATGTCCTGTGTATGAACATTCAGTGAGAAATCATATGCATAAGTATCATCAGCTGATAAAGTAGTGCACAAAATATCCTCAACATCTGACAACTCCTCTATGACTACATTAGAGGCAACATTGGCCTTCTCTTTGTCCTTTTGGTTGTCCTGTGCATCAGTCTTGTCTTCTTTCTTGCCCTTCTTTTTATCTCCAGCATTCCTATTTCTTTCAAACTCTGCCTTGTAATAGCGGCAATCAGGTTTCTTGTGGCCTTTCTTGCCACACTGATAGCAAGTCACATCATTGCTTTTACCTTTGCTTCCATTACCTCTTTCCCTGCTCGTACTCTTGTTCCTTTGTGCATTATTACTCCTCTTATCTGTCCTGCCTCTAACCATGTTAGCTGAGCTTCTACCTTCACCACTTGCTTTTCTCCTGATCTCTTCATTAAGTATAGAACCCCTAACACCATCAAAGGTCAGGTTGGGGTTATTGGACAATGAGACTACCAGTGTCTCCCAAGAGTCAGGAAGTGTCATA